>JAJHZJ010000442.1:673596-1273596 GCA_023548195.1 Bettongia penicillata ogilbyi
AAAGTCAGATTTTCTTTTCAGCTCTGGTCTTTTCATCAAGAATGCTTGAAAGTCCTCTGTTTCATTGAAAGACCATATTTTCCCCTGAAGTATTATACTCAGTTTAGCTGGGTAGGTGATTCTTGGTTTGAGTCCTAGTTCCTTTGACTTCTGGAATATCCTATTCCACGCCCTTCGATCCCTTAATGTAGAAGCTGCTAGATCTTGGGTTATCCTGATTGTATTTCCACCAGTACTGGAATTGTTTCTTTTCTAGCTGCTTGTAAGATTTTCTCCTTGACCTGGGAGTTCTGTAATTTGGCCACAATGTTCCTAGGAGTTTCTCTTTTTGGATCTCTTTTCAGGTGGTGATCGATGGATTCTTTCAATACTTATTTTGCCCTCTGGTTCTAGAATATCAGGGCAGTTTTCCTCAATAATTTCATGGAAGATGATGTCTAGGCTCTTTTTTTGATCATGACTTTCAGGTAGTCCCATAATTTTTAAATTGTCTCTCCTGGATCTATTTTCCAGGTCAGTTGTTTTTCCCATGAGATATTTCACATTCTCTTCCATTTTTTCATTCTTTTGGTTTTGTTTGGTGATTTCTTGGTTTCTCGTAAAGTCATTAGACTCCATCTGTTCCATTCTAATTTTGAGAGAACTATTAATTTCAGTGAGCTTTTGAACCTCTTTTTCCATTTGTCTAATTCTGCTTTTGAAAGCATTCTTCTCCTCATTGGCTTTTTGAACCTCTTTTGCCAATTGAGTGAGCCTATTCTTCAAGGTGTTATTTTCTTCAGCATTTTTTTGGGTCTCCTTCACCAAGGTATTGACCCATTTTTCATACTTTTCTTGCATCTCTCTCATTTCTCTTCCCAGTTTTTCCCCCACCTGTCTAACTTGCCTTTCAAAATCCTTTTTGAGCTCTTCCAAGGCCTGAGCCCACCCGACATCCCCTTGGGGTGTCTGGGGTACCGAGGCCCAGCCCTCCACGTCTTTCCCTTGTGGCAAGAATGTGTCCTCATCGTCGTCAGATCCGAAAGTCAGGATCGTTCGCATCTGTTCAAAAAAACTCTCTATAGTCTTATTTTTCTTCCCTTTTCTAGGCATTTTCCCAGCCAGTTACTTGACTTCTGAGATTCCTGTCCACCCCCGCCTAGATCCGCCCAGCTAGTGCTTGGGGTCTGAGATTCAAATGGGCTTTCCGCGGCATGCGCGGCTGGTATTCAATGTGAGCTTTAGTTCTGGTGCTGGGGTCAGGGCAGGGCCACCTCCCAGGCTTAGTTCCCTCAGGGGCTTTATGCAGAGGCCTTCAGAAATGGAGCCGGTGGAGGCGGGGCAGTCTCCCAGGCTCAGTTCCCTCAGGGGCTTTATGCAGAGACCTTCAGAAATGGAGCGGGTGGGGCAGGGCCATCTCCCAGGCTCAGCTCCTTCAGGTGGTTTATGCAGAGAGTTTCAGAAATGAAGATCCTGCCTGCCGCTGGGGGAGTCCCGGGCCGCCACTGCCTCCGCTGCTTCCTGCCCCCGCTTCTGCCTCTGCCACTTCCTCCCGAGGGGACACGAGCCACGGAGACACCCCGCTCCCCTCTCGGTGAGCCCAGGCGTGTGTCTCACTGACCTGTAGAGTCTGTGGGCGAAGGGACCTTCCAGGCTGCCAGAGCTTCCGTCCCTGAAGCCTGCCTGGATCAGCTTCTCTGGGGCCGCGGCCAGGGCAGCACTGGGGTGGGGTCCGCTTTCCGGGGCGCGATAGACCCTGGGGACGGCTCTCCAGGACTCTCTGAAATGGAAATCTTTTCCACTATGTATCTGCACCCCCTGCAGTGATCCAGAACTTCTTGGGAACTCTTCTTACATTGAATATGTGGGCTGTGGGTTTGGAGCTCGCATACGTGCGTCTTTCTACTCCGCCATCTTGACTCTGCCTCCTAAGGCATCTTCTAAAGAAGAAGGAAAGGAAGGAAGGCAAGGAAGAACAATTATGGAGCTAGTAATTGTAGCAATCCTGACAAGAGACAATCAGATGCTGTACTGTAATGACATGGACACAAAAGATATTGTGGAGGTAGAAATGATGAAATTTGCAATTAATTGGATATAGAAAGGTGAGAAAGAGTGAAATTTTTTTTCCCCAGTGCCTCAGTGGTATGAAACTACTCTGTGTTCTCAAAGGCCATGCCAGTGTAGTAATCCCAGTGCCATGGCTCCAGCAGAAGAGGCTTCAAGTAAAGGACTGGTGACAGACCATATGTCTGTGCACAATGACAAGCCTAGCCTAGTTTGGAAAGGCCAGTCCTTCAGTTTGACCACATGTTGATATATTTTTTTTGTTCTGTCAGCCCTTGAAGAATTTCTGCTAAGCTGTCCTGAGATGAAATCCACATTAGTAGAGGGAGTACCCATGCTGACAGAATCACACAATAATACTTACTGCCCTAAGCAAAAGCAACAACTGATTATTTCACTTGAGAGCTAATTATGTAATTTTTTTCTTATAAACAAAAGATTAAACTAATTTTTTTTCTGTTTCACTCTTAATTATTCTTCATTTTTTGATGTTTCCTCTCTGTCGATAATATTTCTGTATTCTCTTCTATGGTTCCTATCTGTATTGTAAAACTCAGGCATTCACCCTAATGTTTCCCAGTATTATTAACTGAGTAGCAGTCTCTACATGATGAAATGTATTTATTGCTATTTTTCTGTCTCAAAGTAATCCTATATAAATGTATTTGATAACCCATGGGTGCATCAGCACTTCTTTCAGACAGATTCATGTTGTGGAAAAAATGAGTCTTGATGATTTTTTACTTCATCCCTCCCACCCCCATCCACATACTAGCTCCCAAGAGAAGCTATTTGAAGTTTTCTGACTGGTTATTCATGGTGTGCAAATAGTCTATTTTCAAAGTCCTATATAAACTGTCTTCTGGGTTTATCCTATGACATGCTCTCTAGGCAAGTGTATCATACTTTCCTATTCACTTCTGCCTACAAGTCAAATGATTTCCTTTTCTGAAGATGTATCTTTTTCTTTTTTGTGTACTCTGTGTAGCTCACTCATAATGGCATAATAAACTCTGCATCTGTCATTTTTTTCTTTTGTTTGTCACTGTCTTTTTTTTTTTAAAAACTTGACTGCTGGCCTGAATTGTTAATAGCTTATAAACGACTTATATTGCATTAAAAATTCTATAAGACAAAACATTTTTTTTGCTGGTTCCACATAATAAATCAAAGCCAAAATATATCAGGCTATAGTATTGTTCCAGGTATAGATCATACTACTAAAATTAGGTCACTCTTAAAGAAAAAAAAAGTACACATACACAGAGTGAAAAATGCCATTTGGACCTTACTCAGATTTATATAGGCCAACTTGATTGCCAGAAATATGGAAATAAACTCAGACTACTTAGTTTTTAAGGTACTTACCATATCAGTATAAATCTGTTCTAAATCCAGTAAAGTCAATCTGTAGTCATATACCTACTGAAACAGAAAGACTATCTTCTTTTGTGCTTTGTATTTCTTTCAAACTGACCATTAATGAAAAAAAATTAAACTTTATTCCACTAATGTTTGAAAACTTTCTTTGAATGATTCTCTTGGTTGTATTTTTTTTTTAATTTACTTCTCTAACATGACTTGAGTAAACATCTCTTAGCATCAAAATTTCAGTTTATAAAGAAGAGGTTGAGACAGTAAATTTTTGTTGCATACATTTTTCTACTAACAGCTTGTTTTATTGTATTTTAAAGTTAAAATGGTAGATCTAATATTGTCTGCTTTCCTGTGTTCCTTTCTCACTTTTCTTTTACTGTCATGTATTGCTATTGTGACGATTCGTGCTCTTTCTCTCTCTTTCTTTTTTAGTGTATTGTTGCTGTCCTCTATACCTCCACTTCAGCCCTTCTCTTTTAATAATCATAGTCATGCAAAACCAATCTGTATGCTGTCCTTCTATATAGAATCTCTACTTCCCTTTTCCTCCTACTTTGTCTCCCACTTTCCACCCTACTTTCCCCAGCCCCACTTTCTAACCTTACCTCTGAAGATAATCAAATCAGCATTACCATTCTACTAAAGCATGTCAGTTATTTTTCCTATTAATAGTCATCTTTCAGTCTTTCTTCTCCAAAACACTGCTGCCTGGTCACTATTCCCCTTGCATGTTGTCTTTCTTTAGTAGAACGTGAGCTCTGTGAAGGCAGGAAAGGTCTTCTTTGCTTGCCTTTAGTATCCCCAGTGTGCTTAGTTAATACCTGTACATAGTTAGTTTTTAATAAATCCTTTTATTCATTCAACCTGGAGTCATAATTGGTCATTGTGTTAATACTAGAGTTTTCCTTAACATTCTTGTAGTCATTGTACAAATAATTCTGCTTTCTTCATTCTACATCACTATATGTAAATCTTCGCGGGTTCCTCTGTATATGTCTTATTTATTATATCATAATGCAACAGTTCTTTATTATATTAGGTACCATATTTTTTTTAGCAGTTTCTAAATGGTGAGCACCCATTTTGTTTTCAGTTTTTTGTGTTTCTGTTTCTGGTTTGTTTGTTTTTTTTAAACTACACTATAAAGTAGTCTTTTGTTGCCTATGGGTCCTTTCCTTCCTTCTTTGATTTCTTTGGAGTATCAAAAGTAGTATAGGAAGGTATGCAGAACTTAGTTACTGTGGGAGTATTATTCCAATTTGTTGAACTATTACACAACTCCACCAACTGCATTAATGTGAAATTTCTGCAACAACTGCCTTTTTTCCATCTCTACCAATCTGGTATATGAGATAGAATTTGAGAATTGATTTAATTTGCAGGTGTCTTATTAGTGATTTGGAGTATTTTTGTATAATTGTTGATATCTTCCTTTTTTCTTTTGAGAAGCACCTACTGATATCCTTTCATTCTTTCTTCTTATATATTTGTATCAATTCCCTAAGCATCTTATATGTCAGACTTTTAACACAGAATTTTTCTGCCAAAGGTTTTCATTTCCCATTGAAATTCTCTTTTAATTTTAACTGTATTGATTTTGTTTATATAAAAATGTTTCAAATTTATGTAATTGAAATTACACTTTTTTTATCCTATGATCTTTTATATCTAAATTATATATTAGTTTGGAACTTTTTATGGTATATCATGTAAATATTTATGGCATGTTCTCGTCAGCCTATTTCCCAGGGCAAAGTCTTCTTATGCTATGAGTAGACAACTCCCCCATCTCACCAATGGGTTTTAGGTTACCCGTCTGGGTAGACTCAACCTGGTTTAGCCTATTTTCTGAGATGGTTTTACCATGGTGTGGTCACTGTGCATGCTACAGCTTCGTGGAACCACAGGTGAGAGTTAGGTGAAGGTGGAACCAATAGTGAATGAGCAGCCCTGAAAGGGACTTGGCAACCTTCACACCTAAGATGTTGGTACTCCTTAAACCCACCATACATCACTCTCAACCTATATTTCTAACTTCATTATACATTACTGTATTGGTAATTTAAATGGAAAGATCTTTCCCATTCATTAACAGGCTCATGTGACCTGCATAGGTCATATGGAAGTCTGAGTCACATCGATCCTGTGGTGGGGGGAGTTTGCTGACTGGGTGGAATAGGAAAGATGGAACTAGAAGAGGCAGAGCTAAAGCAAAGCTAGGAGGAAGTCAGTGATGAGAGCAGTCAGAGCTGGCTAGTGTGAGTGAAAGAACTTGTTTGTGATGTAGAAACATACTTGTGATTTGTTTAAGGGAGCTGGTTTGTGGGAAACCTAGCAGCGGGAAGGCTTGGGGGTGGTGTTGTCTTCCACATTGTTATTGTGTATGGATTTTTGTTACTATGATGGATTTGACTTTATGGTATCTGAATAAATGTTTTAGTTCTGTCTAATATGTGGAAAGTCTGTTATATTTCGAGGTTAAGAATTGTGCTGGGGTATTCATGGCCATAAGTGCTGTGAATATCATGAGGGCGCTACTATTACTTTCTCTAAATAATCTTTTCTATTTCCCACATGCCTCTATTTGCCTTGTACATAGTGGTTGCTTAATAATGTTTATTAGAAGTTTGCTTTAGAAGTCTTTAAGCAAAGGCTGAATTATCATTATTCAGGAATGTTATAGCAGAAATTTTTTTAAAAAAGTTTATGTTTGACTAGATGGCCGTTGTACACGATTAATGGAGCTATAAATTAGTAGCCAGTCCTTAAAGCTGATTTAAAAAAAATTATTTTGTAAAGAGGTAACAGATCAATGATCATAGATATACATAGATGAATTAGACAGAATGAGGGCTGGGATGAATTGTATTGGCAGAATCTATAGAACAAGCCCTAATTTTTAAAAATAGTTTATTAATTGTTCAAATAACAACTGCTTTAAAAAAAATAAATTAGTTGACTGGATAAATTATAAAACAAAAAGATAAAAAAATAAACAAAACCCAAATATTTATTTATGTAGTCTAGCGAACGAAATTCTCGCTTTAGCCATGTCTAAAAATTCATGGCTCTTTTTGGTCTTTAAATTCATCATCTCTATCAAGAAGTAGGTGGTGTGTTTCATTATTATTCTTTTGGATCAATTACATTGATCAGTTACAATGTCTTTCAAAGCTGTTTTTTTCCCTGTATTGTTCTATTAAATGTTCTCTAGTTCTAACTTTACTTTTCAGATCAGTTCATGAAGGTCTTCATAGTTTCCTTGAAAATTTTCAATTTCATCATTTTTTAAGGAACAATAACATTCACTTATATTCAGATGCCACAATTTGTCTGTTTCCCAATAGGACAAGCTGTTAGTTTCCAGTTTTTGGCTGCCATGGGAAGAGCTTATGTAAATATTGTTGTACCTATCTTTGATCTCTGGGAGCTTAGGCACGCTAGTGGTATTGCACAGTTTAACGTTCTGAATCTATTTTCAAATGAATTGCTAGACCAATTCACAGCTCTACTAATAGTGCATTAGCATACCTTTTATTTGTCCCATAGTCCCTTCAGTATTTGTCACTTTCCTATTTTTGTCATCTTTGCGGTCTGATAGTTGTAAGGTAGAACTTTAAAGTTGTTTTAATTTTCATTTGTTTGATTATTGGCCACTTACACCTTTTTCTTGAAAAAATGCCTGCTCTTATTATTTGACCATTTTTCTTTTGGGGAATGGTTCTTAGTCTTATAAATTTGCAAAATATACACATATATATCTTCAAAATGAGACCTTTATCAGAGTAAATTGTTGCAAATATTTTTCTTAATTACCTATTTCCCTTCTAATTTTTATTCCGTTGGATTTCTTTTTCAAAACCTTAATTGTATAAAATCAAAACTGGATTTTACCTTGTATGACCCTCTCTATCATTTATCTGTTATGAACCTTTTCCTCACCCAGGGTTCTGAAAGTTATTTTCTTTCTTGCTCCTTTAATTTGTTTGTGATGTGTCACTCTCCTTGTAAGTCATAGGTCCATTTGGAGCTTACCTTGGTAGAAGTACTGGTCAGAATCTCAGTTCTTTAGGAATGCTGTCCAGCGTCTCACAAGGTTTTTGTCCTGTGAGTTCTTCCTCCAGTCATTGCAGTTTTTGGCGTTATTATTCACTGTGCTGTTGTTTATTTCTATAGGCTATACACTTCATTTGTTCCACTGTTGAACTTCCTTAAAAACCAGTACAAAATTATTTTACTGACTATACACTTCATTTGTTCCACTGTTGAACTTCCTTAAAAACCAGTACAAAATTATTTTACTGATTGACACTGGATTCAGATTTGGTATTTATAGAAACCTCTTCCTGTTTTTCCCCGTTGTTACTCTTAGGATTTTTGACCTTTTGTTTCTTTTGGGAGTTTGGTTGGGAGAACTCTGAATAAATAATTTAATTACTGTTGCCAATTTAATTATGTTGGCTATACCTACCTAGTGATTATGGTTTCTACAAATATTTAGGTCTGTTTTCATTTCCTCAAAGAGCAGATTATAGTTAGATTTATATAGTCCCAGAACAAATCTTTGAAGATGGCACTTCCAAGTATTTACCTTATATGCTGCAATTCTGCTGAAGTTAAAAATTATTCCAGTTAATTTTTAGTTGACTCTCTAGAATTTACAAAGTATACCATCTTATCATCTTCAAAAAGTATTAATTTTGTTTGTGCTTATTCTCTCAACTGATTTTTACCAAAACAGCTTATCTAGTTGGGCATCTTTGCTTTGCTTTTAATGATATAGAAAAAGGCTTCTGACTCTTCTTTAAAAAAATATGATGTTTATTCTTGGATAAATGCTATTTGCTTTATTTAAAGAAAGTTCTCTTTGTTTCTATGATTTCTAGAGTTTTGAAATAGAAATAATTCTGTATTTTGTTATGAGAGTTTTCACCATTTATTGATAAAATGTGACTTTATTATTCATATTGTTGACATAGTTTATTATATGAATAGTTTTCTTTATGTTAGAGCAACTCGATTCCTATTACAAACTTAATCTAGTAATAATGTATTACCTTTCTAATATGTTGTAACCTATCTGATAATATTTTTTTAATTACATCATTATTCATTAGGGATGTAGGCCTATAATTTTCTTTCTCTGATTTGTCTCCTGTTTTAGCTATCAAGACCATATTTATATCACAGGAAGAAATCATACAGGTGTCTTATTTTCTTATTATCACAGTTTATGTAGAAATGAAATGAGTTGTTTGAATGTTTGATAGAATTCTTGTTAATCCATCCAATCTTACTGCTTTCTCTTTGACAGTTCATTTATGGCTTATTCAATTTCATTTTCTGATGTTGGATTATTTCCATAGTACATTTCTTTTGTTAATCATTATAGTTTATATTTTATGAGCATTTATTTGCTCTGTTACCACTTTTGATAGCATGTAGTTGGGCAAACTAGTTTCTTTTTAAAAATTAATTTTATTGATATTCTTTTTTATATCCCCAAAATATTCCCCAGTACTCTGCCAATCTTCCTTCCAGAGAGTAATATAAACATATATGATGTTTTAAAAAATGTAAAAATAGAGATGCATCAGTTAAGCTGATCTATACATAAAAAAACCCTTAAAATGTAAGCAGTGTCCCACACCAGCAGGCTTCCCAGCTTTGCAAAACAACGTTGTTGTTGCCCATCATTCTCTAAGATGACCGGGATGATATCACTGTGCTATAATCAGATTTCATTGTGTGCAACTGGCTGATCTGACCAATACGAGCTTGGAATGCTCTATCACAGCTTGGGCACAAATAGTCCATGTCAGCATTTGGGGTGGATTCTCTAAATTTGCACATCCTGCTTTTTCTTTGAGCTGTTTCATTTCTGCTTTGCTCATAGGGCACCACCTTCTCTGATGTGGGCACGCCATGCTGAGCGGTCCTGTGCCAGTGTCTCCCATGTCACACAATCAAGTCCAGAATTCTTAAGAAACCTTGAGAGTTTCTTTGTATTGCTTCTTCTGACCATGTGAGCACTTGCTCTGTGAGTTCTTGGTCTTTTTGGCAAGCATACTTTTGGCATTCAAACCCTTTCAATCACTTTGTTTGCGTAATTCCAAATTGTTTTCCAAAATAATGCACTAATTTACAGCTCCAAAAACAATGTGGTAGTGTGCCCATCTCCATTCAACCTTTCCAATATTGACTATTTTCCATCTTTTGTCATCGTTGTCAATTTGTACTGTGAGAAATAAAAGCTCAAATTTATTTTGATTTTCATTTCTCTTATTAGTAATTCAGAACATTTTTTCATTTGCTGGTTGAATTTGCAGTTTTTCTTTTGAGAATGCTTTCTTTATCTTTTGACTACTCTTCTGCTGAGGAATCAATTTTGATCTGTATATGTGTCTGTGTGTATATATGTGTGTATGTATGTATGTATGTGTCACACACAAATATATGTTATTCCTATTTCTTGGATAGTAAAGCCTCATCAGAGAAATTTGATACAATTATTTCTTCCCTTTCAAATACAGATCTTCCATAAATGTTTTGTTAAGAATAGGTCTCACAGTTGCAAAAGGCATATGATCTGCTTCTCTTAAAATTTTTAATGGTTTGATTCTTAATATTAAATTCATGTATGTATTTAGAAGATATAGTGGAATATGGCATGTGTTCAGATAACTATTCTGACAGACTGCTTTCTGGTTTTTAGTCACATAGGGATTTCTTTCCTAGGTAATGTGTTTTCCACTTAATTTTATGCTGTTATTAAATTCCATTGTTTCTGATTCTTCCTTTTCTTAATCTGTTTCATTGATCTACTTCGGTTTTTCAGTAGTACCAAATGGTTTTGATATCTGCAGCTATATAATATTTCCCCCTTTAACCATGCCTCTTTTCATTATTTCCCTTTATCATTCTAGATATTTGTTTTTTCCTTATGAATTTTGTTATTATAGTTTTGTCAGTTTTATTGTAGTGTGCTACTAGAACCTGGCTGTGGTAACTGGTTAATCCTCCAGCTATGTTTTCAGGGGTTTTTTTGTTTGTTCAACATTGTTGAAAATATTAATTGACTTGGTGTCTTTATTGATTCCCTAGAATTTTCTGAGTTAACTTATGTCATCACCAAATAGACAAAGTTTTATTCTTTCTTTATTCATTTTATAATTTCTTTCCCTTATTGTGTTGCTCTTGCTAACCTTTCCAGAGTTATATCAAGTAATAGCAATGAGAGTAGACATCATTTCTGTACTCCTGTATTTGCTGGGAAAGCTCCTGGTCGGTTGCCATTACATTTGATATTTGTTTTTGGTTTTGGATATATTTTTATTTTACTTTTTAATTTATTATTTATTTTATGCTTTTTACTATATTATAGATGGTCCTGTGCTTATTTATACTTTGTAGAATTTTTAACATAAGTGAGTTGTGTATTTTATCAAAGACTTTTTTTCTGTATCTACTGAAATAATCATGTATTTTAGGATGTTTTTGTTTTTAATATGATTAACTGTGTTAACTGTTTTCCTAATTTTGGCGCATTCTTGCATACCTGTGACAAATCTAACTAGGTCATAATAAACTATTTCTTCAATGAATTGCTTTAGTCTGCTTAAAATTTTTGAATTAATATTCATTCGTGACATGGTCCAACATTTCTCCTTTCCTTTATTCATTCTGTCATCTAAATAACAAAGTAGAAATTCTGAAAATTAAAGAAATGATTAACCAGTCTGAAACTGGAGACTGTTAAATTAATAAATAAAATTAGAGAAAGGGTTATTTTTGGGGGGAAATGGATAAAATAGCGAGACAGTTAACCTGATTTAAGAAGATTTTTAAAAAAATTAATTTTATCAGAAATGAAAAATAAATTACAAGAATTAAAGAAACAAAATACATTGTTAGAAATTATTTTTGGTGGGTTGAATATAGGTTAAAAGAAATGTGAAATATGCAGATTTAGAGATGTCTCCACTCCAAATATTCATATGTACTTTTTGTGCCTGACTTGTGGGGAGAGTCTTCTGAGTTTGTATTGGTCTGATCATCCACAGCTGGAGGCATTGTACCTTGACCCCAACATAGAAATGTCATTTCGGTTCTCTTCAAGCCCAAAGGACAAAAGCCACAATCTTCATTTTATGCACTGGTATTATACAGTAATGATTTCGCTCTCTCTTTTTCTCCTTGAAGGAAAGAAATTGTTCAGTTACATTTTATTTTGTGAATATTTGTTTTGTGAACTATTTGTTTTATTGCTTGGTCCTGGAGTCTTTATTACCTACAGCTTTCTCACTTGCATTCCAATTTTGGAGAAGAGGTTACATTTTATCATGATTGATCCTATGTGAATGTGAAACTGCGTAATATATGAAATGCAAAATCGAATACTGTTCAAGGTTGAAAATCTGCTACTTCCCACAATATAGTCCCCATGTTTGTCTTATTATTTTTGTTTTCTTCTTAGACCATAGAAATGGAATAAAGTAATCCATGAACCATTTGCCCTTTTACCTTTTTTCTATGAATGTTGAAATATTAATGTTCTAGGAAGATACTTCCAATCATTCTATTATCATAGAAACAGTTCATCCCCACATATGTTCTTTCAGTTGTACAAATTGTAATTTATGACTTCATGAGTTTCTAATCACAAATTTATCTGATTACATCCAGATTTAATCATATTTTTTTGTTTTATAAGAGTTCATCTTTTGGTCCTCAAGAGAATTTTGGTTAACTATATACAGATCATACCAAATTAGTTATAATTCTTTTTTAAAAATTATGTACTATGATCAAACTCTTCCACTGAGAATATAGTCTTGCTCTGATACCTCATTATCACGCAGGGAAGCTAGGTGATGCAGTCGATAGAGCACCAGCGCAGGAGTCAGGAGGACCTGAGTTCAAATGTCACCTCAGATACTTGACACTCACTAGCTGTGTGACCTTGGGCAAGTCACTTAACCCCAGTTGCCTCATCCTGGGTCATCTCCAGTCATCGTGATGAATATCTGGTCACTGGATTCAGATGGTCCTGGAGGAGAAGTGAGGCTGGTGATCTGCACAGCCCTCCCTCACTCAAAACGAAGTCAAGCGCAAGTCATGTCATTATTTCTCTGATAGCATGGTCTTTTTTGGCAACGAAGGAGGAACACACACACATTATCACACTGAGGCAGCTCTGGATTCTTAAAGACTATGGCAATAGAATGCAAAGTGTGCCAGATCCTATCAAAGTGATAAAGACTTTTGAGTGTGGTCCCAGTAATGGTCTGTATGTCTGTTGCATGCAGATTGGTTTAGATCAGGGGTGGGGAACCTGCAGCCTTGAGGCTACATGTGGCCTTCTAGGTCCTCAAATATGGCCCTTTGGCTGAATCCAAACTTCACAGAACAAATTACCTTACTAAAAGAATTTCCTTTGCAAAACCTGGACTCAGTCAAAAGGCCATACTCAAGGATGTAGAAGGTCGCAGTTTCCCCATCTGTGGTTTAGATTATTTTCTCCTAAGAAGAATATTTACTATCAAAGCATAAATATTTTCAAGCACAGCAATCTATCAAGGTTTAATTAATGAGATGTAACGATTAGTAGTCAGTACTTCAGTAAATTAATGATCTCATTATTATAATCCATTTCACCAGTGCA
This sequence comes from Bettongia penicillata ogilbyi, assembly GCA_023548195.1. Taxonomy (NCBI): domain Eukaryota; kingdom Metazoa; phylum Chordata; class Mammalia; order Diprotodontia; family Potoroidae; genus Bettongia; species Bettongia penicillata. Next base: position 686,684 of record JAJHZJ010000442.1, read on the forward strand.
GATTGCAAACCACTTAACTTTTCTTATACTGTGTAATTCTTATCCTTGTATTTTCATAGATCCGTAGATGAACAAACCAGCTATGCTGGAGGTGACCTTTTTTTTATTGTTTGTTTTGTTTTTAATATTTCATAGATACCAGTTCAATCCATGGGTTTTGCCATTTGTCATACTTTAGAATAAGGGTAGTGATTTGATGTGTCATTTTATTGGTATGGGGATGGCCTGAATGAAAAAAAATCCCTTTTATCAATTCAGTTGGTACTTTCTGTACATCTAATCATCTTCAAGAAGTTGAAAAGTGTCAAATATGGCCTATATTATGGAGAGGTTAAGTGGTTCTTCCAGGGTCACGCAGCTAATAAGTTTTAGAAGTGAGACTTGAACTTGGATCTTCCTGATTCCAAGACTGGAATTCTCCAAGGCTCTGTCTCTGTCACTAAAACTCACATATGTCCCTTTTAAATCCTATATAACTTGAATATTTTTTTTTTTTTTTTACTTTTTGCCTCTCTGCTAGATAGTAAACTCCATGAGGGCAAGAATAGTCTTTTGTATTCCCAGCCCTTAGAATAGTGCCTGACACAGAGCAGGCACTTTATAAATATTTGACTGATCATAACATGTCATTGTTGGTGAAACCAAACCAACCAAAAAAACCTCTGGAAAGACAACTCATTTTATTAAATTTTTCAAGGCTTCCGATGCTTCTGAGTCATAGGAAATTCGCATTATTTATTTGTTTGTTTGTTTATCATTCTACAGGCCCCACGTTCAGAAGCTCACACCGTCCTAGGTGCTCTTGTCTGCTTTCCCAACATTTACCCGAAAATTCCATTACTTCAGTCATTTCCTGAAATCGATGGAGGTGTCACTGGATCTGAAGACATCAAAGTAAATTAAAATATTAATACCCTTTCCTAAATTTACTAAAGTCCTTTGATATACATAATTAGATATAGTATCATGTTTTCATATTATTACAAACTGACTCAGAAAAGGGAAGAATTTTTAAAATAAGGGAAAACTTTTAAAACTGAAATGTTTTCATGAGACTTTTAAGACTGCTACTTTGTTCAGTTTTAAGCAGTGATTGCTAGTTAAACTTGAAGATGTTTTTTCCAAGTAATTTTTGTTTTTAGTCCTTTTGGTCGTGACTGTTACACTTTTTCTTGAGCATCTCTAATTGGATGCTCTGGCATCACCAGTCAAACAAATCAATAACATCATTGAAGATATACATACACACATATATATGTGTGTGTGTGTATATATATATATATATATATATATACATATATATATACATATATATGTATGTATGTATTCACCTTTTTATTTTTGAAGAAAATTTCAAAAGTAAAAATTGTTTTAATTATATAAAAGGCAAATTGTTTTTTGGGCATTGAAGAGAAAGCTTTTTTCTTACTTTTAAAAATACCTTTCTCTTTAAATAAATGCTACAGAAACTTTGGTTAAATATAAATTCTTCAAGATATATTAATTCTTCCTCATCTCACGGGAAAATCAGTATTTCTCACCTAAATTTTATTATAGTTTAAATTTGTTCACACATTTACATCTCTACACACTTTCATATTCTCCCATTTACTAAGACCATGCTTAAATTTATATAGCGAGGTCATTTTTTTCCACTTTGAGTCCTTCATGCATTCTTTCTCAAATTCCCAATGTTCTAGTAGCTAGTGGTTGCCTGGAAAATAGTCGATTGTATATGATTTAAAACGAAATAAATCCTTTGATGCAAAACTTTTGTTTCCTTAAATTTTGTGTTTTTAGCATTACCTCATAAATATTTTATTGAAGAATGCAACAGATGAGCCATGTGAAGGTGCAAGGTAAATGTCGAATAGAAGGTAAACTATTTTAGACTTTTAAGATAGAAAATTGACATGTAAACAATTTAATGTGAAATAATGTTTGCCTAAAACAAGTTCATTTAAATATAATCAAGAATATTTTAAGTAACTTTTTTTTAAGATGACACATTTGGCCTGTAACCCTGCTTTGATAATAAATCAAATAAGTTAAATTTTAAAATTTTGTGTCTAAGAATAGTTAATATCCTTTTGGAAATTATATCTTTATTATCTTGTTGCATGTCATATTTTTTAAAGCAATTGACAAAAAAGAAAGTGCTTTAATCTTTTCCTTTCCAAATAAGAATGATTTTTAAGAAAAGTGTTTCCTTCATTATCTTGTTGATTAAATGTATTAAAAAAAAGTCTTTAACTTAATGTGAAAACTGTTAACTGTAAGGTAATACTTTGTCTTCATTCATTAATGAAAGATAAAGAAAGAAAGTAATATTTCTAAAAATTTCATTTACATATAATTGGAAGAGACAACAACACTGGGATAATCTACTTACGCGTTGTGGCTAACAGTTATTGGTATGACTTGAGAGCATTTCTTTGTTGGACAACCTTTTTTTGCCTAGAGGATATAACAATAAGAGTAATGGAAATGTACCTTTAATTGTAGAGATAAGAAACACAAAATAAGTAAGTAAATAAATAAAAAGTCCTAACTGATCAAAATGTGGCCACAAAGCAGTAGATGAGTCTTAACTTTAATTGATAGTCTAAAAAGATTAAATTCATAAAATGATTACCGAATATACCCAATGGGAGAATATTCCTCAACATCAGTGGTTTGGGATTTGTGTAGACTATTAAATGCAAAGATTGGCAAGAATGATGAAATTGGAAAGGTAGAATAACTTGCTGCCAAAAGACTTAACCTCATAATCCTTATTCAATATATATTTCTTTTCAAATCTTTGTGCGAAGTGTGAAACAAAGAAGATCAGATTTAAAATAAATATTTAAATAGTCTAAAATACTAGGAAAAACTTTTTGTTAAATTATGGCAATTTGGATTTTGTTGGATCTGTTATTTAATTGGCCTAGAAAATTTTTGGTCAGAAAACTTCCTGACCTTCTTAGTTTGGCAGAGCTTCATTTCACATCTTAAGGGTCATTGATCCAGTAAATATCAGAGGCAGGCCTTGAATTCAGGTCATCCCAGCTTTCAGGGTGTCTCTTTATCTACTGTAACATGCTGTCTCAGATGATTAGATGGTAAAAACAATGTTTGTATTGATATTGAAATGAATATTCTCTATTGAAGAATTTAAAACTGTGTAAGTAAAAATAAAAGATATTTCAGAATATTTTTTGCATAAACTTACAAAAGGATAGCAGTTATATGAAAAACTGAAGAGGTTTCTAAATGATGCAGTTCTACTGGATTGAACAATTTGAGTGTGAATTGAAATAAATTAAAGACATTTTTATGAAAAATGAAAAACTTAAATTTTCCAGAAAACAAGATTTAAAAGCAATAGTTAATAAAAATTATGAGAAAGTTCTATGAAAATGATTTATGAAATAAGGTGTGAAGTAGAGAAAAAATTTACTGGGTAACATATAGAAGGAAAAGTTCAGGGTTACAAGTACAATACAAACCTTTTATAGTACTATAGTTGGGACTGGATTGACGCTAGCTTTGTAAGCTATTTGGATCATGTTTCATTTTTAATTGAAGTTTATAATGTACTTATATTTGCAGAATGTATTACAAAGAGTTTCTCTACTATGCTGGTAATTTTTAATATCTTTATATAAATAAAGATATGGCCTATTAAGCCACTAAGTCAAGATTTTTAAAAAAAGGTTTGACATGGATTTTGTAGATAATCAAGAAATTTTTAAAGGACAAGGTTGCTTGAAAGAAAAGCTTTCATATATCTTATGTGTCTTTTTAAAAGCAATACCCTTCTGAAATGTACTTTAAATCTTATTTTCATTAAAATTAGAGTCTAAAGAGAATATAGTGTTTTTATGTTTGTGAAGATTTTATAACTTAAAGCAAAACTTCTAAAAAAGAAGCTTTTGAGACTTTTAAAAGAAATTATATCTGAATTAAATTTTCTGTCATACATATCACACTATATTGAACATACGTTTCTGTTAAAATATTTTAGTGGTATATCATGAATATTAACTGAGAATATGCCATTTGTTTTCACTAAATATTTACATGATACAAGGAGCCATATTTTATATCCATCTTGGAAATCAGCCTAAAAATACTACTTTATTTCTGTTTTTATTTTATTTTTAAGGAATTTTTCTTTTTTTTAAAGATGTATTTCTGTATGCTGCCTTGGACTTTGGATATGTGAAGAGCTTATTCAGTGCACAAACCATCCAAAAGTAATGGCTGCAATCAATGTTATAGGTGTAACTTTAAAGGTATTCATTCATGATTTTAACATAAGATTAAAATGTTTTCTACATATTAAAAATGCACTTGAAATTTGAATTGGGTCTATTTTTTTCCAACTCAGTGCCTAATATATTGTTTATTTTTCACTTTTTTCACACTTCCCCCTACAGTCTATAAAACACAGCACATAAGGTGATTAAACTGGCACTAATAATTGCCCTCTGATTCTTTCATCCACTATTTCCCCAGAAGGTAAAGCTCTTATTAGCAATGGTGTGGGCATTGAGAATTCCTAGCTCCTAGGAATTCAGCACTTTGGAAATAGAGGTTAAAAGAAAAGAGACCACAGAAATTTTTTTTATATGTAGATCATTTATGAGTAAAGTGATCGTAATTTAGATTTTCTTGCTGAGATTAGCTATATGCACATATCTTCTCATTTTGTGGAATTTCATAGTTCTTGCTCAGTTTATTATAGTATTGGAACTAAGAAAAAATCATAGAATAACAATATTATGTCTGATACTGATATGGTCTAGATGCCACTTCAAATTTGTTAAGTAAGGATTGTCAGTACAGCAGAATTTTCTTTTTCTTTTTTTCTCTTTTTGGTATGTGGGGGGGAGGCGGAGTTAGGTGGGGTAGTTTCTGGCTGCTTAAGAATTGGAGAAGCTCATTGAGGATAATGAATTTGGATTATCACTAACAAAACCTTGGTTTTGAAATTGTCATACTGCAATTCAATTCAGCAAACATTTATTAAACACCTACTTCAAATTTGTGGTAAACCCTTGAGGGGCTTGCATTCTGTTGAAAGAGTAAAATCTACAGCTATTAAGTAGACATAAAATATGTGCAGAATAATACAGAGAACCTCCAGAAAGCGTAAGCACTAACCCTGGGAGAGTGAGAAAAGACTCTGCTTGTTGGCAGCGACACCTGGACTCTAAAGGATACTAGGTAGGATATCATTGAGGAGTGGGTCCAGCCCAGAGGTTAGGGGGTTAGAATGACACATGTATGCATGGTGTAGCTTTACAATCTCACTTGATCTCAACTAGAAGTACAACAGTGGAAGAGATAGGAAATAAACCTGGAGAGGCAAGTAGAAGGCAGATTGTGAAGAGATTTAAAAAAAGTAAGCCCACAAAGGAGTATTCTGTATCTTTTCAAGCATAATTATTGCTTGGAGTGCATTCTTTTTCCTAATAAAGAATATATCTTCTTTTATTTTGTATCCTTTAAAATATTTTATTAGTTAATATTGAACTACTGGGTTAACAGACTTGACATTCAGAAAAATTATGTCTTACATAATTTTTACATGTTTTACATAAAAATTTATCTCAATATTGTATGTTTTGCAGGTGCATTAAAAGCTTTGGATATTTGATTTTTATTAACAAATAATTTTGTTCTCTTCATCCCCTTTGACATAGCAATACCACTCCTAGGCCTCTATCACAAGGAAGTCAAAAGATGATGAAAGGACCATTTGTGCCAATGTATCTATAGTAGCTCTTTTTGTAATGTAAAGAAATCAGAACTACAGGGTTTCAATCACTGGTAGAATGGTTGAACAAATTATGGTGTATGACTGTTAAAGAATACTATTGGGCCATAAGAAATGATTACAGAGGTAATTTCGTGACACTTGGGAAGATGTATGTGAACTGCTGTAGTTAAGTGAGCAGAACCAGGAGAAAAAGTTACAAAATAACAGCGACATTATTAAAAGCAAATAACTTTGAGACTTAAAAACTGTCAACAACACAGTGACTGACAGTAATTCCAGAGGATTGATGATGAAGTGTTTATTTTGCTTGACTGCTCATATCTGTTTAAAGAGTTTCATTTTTTTCTTTTTTTCTATTTTTTAATAAATGGTGAGTTGGGAGGGAGAGAACATTAACTCTTGTTCATTAAACACATTAATTAAAATAACTGGTGAAAAATAACATCATATAAATGAATCCAGCTTGGGTCCTCTAGTCTTATCTTGAATGGTCATAGGTTGAAGAGGATTTTGGATGAAGTTAGTGTCCTGTTTGGTCTTCCCCAAATGGACCAAAACTTCTATCAGAGTTCTAAAGTTACTTAGTAAAAGTGAGATCTCTGATTTTAAAGAAAAATACTGGCTTTATGGATAACCAACATCCCTAGCATTTACATAGCTGAGACAATCCAATATATTCCAGAACCCCAGGTTCCCTTACCATCACAATGAAAAAAATGAAAGAAAGTTACGTCTTTGTGGGGAATGGGGTGTGTGTGTGTCTCCACTTGTGTCCACGCATAAGCATGGGGACATGGGAGTGGGGATGTAATTCAGATCACAGAACTGAGATCCTGAGGATTGTGTTTGCAGTTCCAAGCCTTCTTCTTACTAGCTATGTAACTTTTGACAAGTTATCTCAACTCTCCCAATTTTCTCATTTATAAAATAGGGGCAGTGAGGTGGGGTTTTTTTTCTCATTTTATTTCAGTTCCATCCGTATTAGACTAATATGAGAATAGCACTGACCTAACTTAAAGCGCTTATCAAAATGTAAGCTTTTTGGGGGAGGAAGGCAGTTGGAAGTGAAGTATGTCATTCTACCAAGAATCAAGAAACATTTATTAATTACCTACCAGTTAGTCTGTGAGGTGCTAGGAATTCAAATATAAAAGTGAGACAATCCGTACCCTTAGTGAACTTAAATTTTACCATGGGGGATACTATCTGTCCGTCTATCCATCCATCCATCCATCAATCTATCTCTATTACAAAATAAATAATGATCAGATGTTGGGGGCTAGGAACTGGGGGGCAGAAATCTGAAAAAGACCTCTTGAAGAGGATGGCACTTGAGTTTCCAAGAGGTAATAAGGAGGGAAAGTGTTCTAGGCTATATGGGACAGCCTGGAAAGACATGGTAGTAGGAGAGAGAATACTGTGTAAGGGAAAACAATTTGGCTACTTTGGTTGGAATGTAGGATTGTGTAGGAAAGTAATATTTGATCAAACTTGGGCAATAGAAAACCATTCTGTCAATAAGCATTTATTAATCATCTACTGTGTGCCAGGCTCTGTGCTAAACATTGTAGGTACAAAGAAAGGCACAAAATAATCTCTGCTCTTAAGGCATTAAAAAAAAACTATGTACAAGCAAAATACATACAGGATAAATTAGAAATAATCAATAAAGGAAAAGCACAAAAATTTAAGGGGGCATTAGAAAAACCTTTCTGCAGAAGGCTGCATTTTAGGTGGAACTTGAAGAAAGTTAAGAGATGGACATAAAAAGGAAGAGAATTTCAGGAATAAGGGAAAGTTAGTGAAAATGCCCCAAATCCAGAAATTAGGGAGCATTTTGTGTATGAAACTGTAAGGAAGCCAGTGTATTTTGATTGAAGAGTACTTGGTAGGGTATAAGATGTGAGAAGAATGGAAGGGGGTGGGAGGGAGCAGGTTATGAAGGGCTTTGAATACAACAGAGAATTTTGGAATAGGGGAGCAGTGTGATTGGATCTGAAGTTTTAGGAATATCCATTTTGCAGCTATGTGGAATATGGCTTAGAAAAGCCAATTAGTGGATGCAGAAGAGAAGCCAATTAGCAGTATTGCAGTAGTCCATAGTAGAAGTAATACGGACCACACTCTGTGGTATGAGCACAGAATAGGGGATGGGAGCAAGATGTTAAAGGGTTGGAATTGGCAAGACTTTTCAGTGGAATGGATATGAGATATAAGGGATTGTGAAGAGTTTGATAATTCTGATTATAAACCTGAGTGACAGGAAGGATGATCTTACAACAGAAAATAGATACATAAGGGGAGGTAGTAAATTTTGGTGAAAAAATAAGAATTTCTATTTTGGACATAGTGAATCTGAGATTCTTATGGGACATGGGAGATATGGAGCAAGCTTTTGGAAATGTGAGACTGAATTCAGGAGAGGAAGGGTTCCTTGTGTTTGGAAATATATATATACTTCTTCTAGAAAGCCCTAGCTCTATTTTGGCACAAATACTGAAAGCCAAGGCAATGTAAATATCACTTAAAGTATTGTAGCATTGAAATCATGTTTTCTGGTTATTGTTGTTTTTTAATCTAATGAGTTTAGAGGGTATTACTTGCTGTATAATTTATCAAGGATCAGTGTATACATTCAGATTTGAATTATAGGGATAATACATTTCATAATTTCTTGTAGAGTCAGTTTGACTTTGTAATATTGCTTCATTAAGCCTAAATTTAAAACTATACATTTTTGGATAAGGCATTTGAGTTTTACAGTTAATTTCCTTTAAAAAATTAAAGAAAAATTGATGTTACCAAATTTTCTCCAATATATTTTCCCCTATCCTCTCTAAAAGAGCCATCGCATATAAAAAACATTTTAAAGAAAAAAATTGCGAACTGATACACTGAAAAAAATCTAAAATATGTGAAGTGTGCCACACCTGTGGACCTCTTACTTCTACAAAGGAATGAATTGGGAATTTCTTCTCTTATCTCTTCTTTGGAGCCACACTTATTCTTTGTAATTTTGCAACATTCACTTTTGATTGTTTTGTTTTGTTTTTCTCTTTACATTGATGGAGTCATTGTATGTATTGAATTTTTGCCTCTACTTATTTGATCGTTTAAGTCCATGCTTCTCTGTTTTTATCATAGTCATCATTTCTTACAGCCTAGTTATATTCCATTACATTTATGTACCTCAGTTTATTTTGCCTGTCTGCAATCAGTGGGCTTCTATTTTGTTTCTAATTCTTTGCTCTCACAGAGAGTGCTGCTGTAAATATATTGGTGTATGTGAGAACTATGCAGTTAAATGTGAGTTTTATATGAGATTAATATTTACTTGTAATTAGAACAAGTGTTTTTAATCTGGGGTGCATGACATTTTTCTTAATTTTAACTAAATTTCAACCTAAAGGGTTGCCTTTGTAATCCTATTTATCTTATTCATGCATTAAAAAATATTCTGAGAAGTGATCCATAAGCTTCATCAGATTATTCAAGGGGAGTATGATACAGAAAAGGTTAAGAATCCTGGCATTAGAGGATACTATGTATATTTTTATATGGGCTGTGGTACTACATTAATCTAATTTTAGCATTTGAGGTTGAGACATATACATAATAAAAAGTCAAATTATATCCAGTACCTTTATTTTATGGGCAAACATTAATATGTGTTGGAAAAGAAAAGACTTATTCCTTCTATGACAGAAAATATTAAAATATTAAATAAATAAATATTTGATATTCCATAATATTTAATATTAATTTAATAATTTTTATTTTAATTTAATAATGAATATTATAAATAAAATATTAAATGTCTTAAGAAGTAAAAATATTCTCACTAACAGTATATTTACATTTGTGTGTGTTCAATTATGTGATACTGGTTTTAATATTTGTTTTCTTTTATAGTTTCCTAATAAGATAGTGGCTCAAGTAGCTTGTGATATCCTTCAGTTGCTTGTGTCCTATTGGGAAAAGCTTCAGAAGTATGACAACTCTCTGCCACGGAAAATTACTGAAGTAGGTCTACTTTTTGCAGTGTTAAAATATAGCGATTTACTTTTTATATTATTTATTGTATTACTCAGGGTGTACAAACTGATGGGGAGTAAAGGATAAAATAATTTTCACAGTTGGAAAGAACATCATGCCTGGCCCAGTCCAACCTGATTTGAGCAAGAGAAAGAATTCTCTCTATAACATGCCTCAGTAGTGGTCATCCATACTTTGCCTGAAGGCTTTGAAAGAGGGAGTCTGATGTCTCCTGGGGCACCCTTTCCTCTATTATATAGCATAACTCAATCAACACATACACATCTATACACATACATATGTGTATGTATATATATATATATACATATATGTGTGGAAAAATGTATAAATAAATATAAAATAATTAAAATTCATTAGATTCTAACTCAGTTTAATTCTAATTAATAATCAAGGAAATAGTCAGTGGTCAAAGGCAGTTCTTGTCCTACTAGAATTTAAAAGACACAACTAAAACAAATATATCTTTGTAAATACATCTTTTTACTCACTGAAAACAGTTTAGATAATGCCAGTAAAGAATAAGCAGCTGATTGGATGCCTCTACTTGAGAAGATGCTTTATTATCCAGAGGATGTAGATATTCATTTTTTTTTTTGATTACTCCTTGGAAAAAAATTCCTGCTATAAATTTGATTATTTCATTTTAATAGGATTAATTGAGAAATACAGATTTTTCAATGGAAAGGACCTCAGCAACTATATAATCCAACCCATTCTTGTCATATAATTTTCTCTACAACATACAAAAGTGGTCATGCAACCTTTGGTTGATGGCTTCTAATGCTCTTAAGAGAGCCCATTTCACTTTTGTACAGCTGTAATTATTAGCAAGATTTTCTTTGTATCTTCCTACATGTGCCTTTTCACACCTTTTGCCCATTGCATCCAGTTCTGCCCTCTATGACCCAGCAGAGCAAGTGTAATCACTGTTCCAGGTGATAAATCTTAAAATACTTATATAATTATCATGTTCCCTCAGATCTTTTCCTTTCCTCATTAAACATTCCCTTATGCCCTTCACTCTTGACTTCCCTCCTCTGAACACTCCCCAGTTAATAATGTTCTGCCTAAAATGTGGTGCCCAGAATTCAACCCAGTACTCCAGGTGCTTTCTGACAAGGACAGATTAGAGCAATAAGTACCTCTTTATTCCTTGAAGTGGTATAATACAGTTTAATATTGCATTAATTTCTTGCCTCTCATCACATTGTTGAATCAGTTTGACTTTATGCTATAGTATACCTTTCATGGTTTTCAGGCAAACTTTTACTTTAACTGGTTTCCCCTTATCTTGTTCATATGCCATCGATTTTTATAAAAATCCAATTGAAAGACTATATTTATCTCAATTAAATTTTACTTTGTTCAGTTTGGCCAGATACCTACCAAGATCTTCTTAGATCCTGTAACTCAGTGTGGTAGCTATCATTCCCAGCTGTTTTTTGTCTGCAAGCTTGGTACATCTTCAATATGTGCCTTTATCACTGATAAAAATATTAAAACTCCATGGTGACATTAATAGTCAGTACAGTACTTTAGTGACTACTAGCTACATTCAAGTATATTAATGACTTCTAGCTACATTCAAGGGTGCTTAAACTGCGTAAATATCCTCTAGCCCAAGGACCCATTCCAATTAGGTACCTGGTAGCTAACAGAAACTCCAGAATTTGTTGGTTCCTGATAATTACTATGTGATACAATGTACTAAGAAGATTCAGTATGTGTGGAAATACTATTCCTAGACATCTTGTTCTGATTTTCTGTCAATGTGGGAATGCATGATAAAAGAAGAGAAAAGAGGACTGAGGGCTGGACTCTTGGAAAATTATATATACTACAAGTTTCAATCAGTTTACTCTTCTTTGAGCATATGCAGGATTAGAAGCCAAAAGGAAGCTGTGGCTTAAAGAGTGAGTTGCCTTGAGTATGAAAAAGCAAACTATTAGGTTCTGGTGATATAGAATTATTTTCATGATATTGTATGTAACTTTTTTTCATTAGTGTTATAAATTTGGAGGCAGAAGTTAATCCATTTAGCAGAATGGATTACTGCCTTTGCTGTGCTATCCTACAAATTTTCTTTTGTAATTTGTCTTTAAAGAAATGGAGTAGCACTGAAGTTGACAGACTGAACATGGATCTACAGTCTACATATGCCATGTTACCAATTCTCATGATTATATGCATTCCCTAAATTCCCTCCTTGCTTGTATAAGCTTTCTTCCAGTGGAAATAAGTTTGGCAGCAGTTTAAGCTATTAGGTTTTATTGTAAGTCTGTCTTTTCACCTTTAATTCTACATTGTTGCTCTGGTTTGCAGATCCTCGTGGCCACAATTGCATTTCTTTTACCAAGTGCTGAGTACTCTTCAATAGAAATGGATAAAAAGGTAAGTGGTACTAACACATCTATAAAAGATTTTCTACAGCCAGATACAAATGCATCATTATTTATGCTGAAGCGTGACAAGAAATGCAGCATGAATAATTGCCTGTTTCTTCCTACAGTTTATTGTTTCTCTTTTACTCTGCTTACTGGATTGGTGCATGGCATTGCCCATGAAAACCCTGATGCATCAAGTGTCTACTCTTCTGGAAGATCAGCATTCTTCTAGAGCCCCCTTGCTAGATTACATTTATAGGGTGAGTGGTTGATGTTCTTTGACTCCTCTCGTTGCTCTCCGTGACAAAACAGAGTCTCCCCTTGCTGGAACGTTCTGCCTCCTCTCAAGCCCCAGCTAAAATCCCTCCTTGTAGAGCCCAGTAGCTCCTAATTCTAGTTCTCTTTCTCTGTTGATTATTTCTGATTTATCCTGTATAGAGCTTATTTGTACATAGTTGTTTGCATGTTATCTCCTCCATTAGACTGTGAGCTCCTTGAGGTCAAGGACTGTCTTTTTTTGTATCCCCAGCGTTCAGCAGAGTGTCCAGCTCATACTAGACACTTAGTAAATGTTTATTGACTGACTGGCTATTGAAAGGCTCATTTTAGTTAATGTGTTTTAAGGACAAGAAAAAAATATTGAAATGATTTCTTACCTAAATGTTTGAAAATTAAATCAGAAAGAGATTAATTAAATTAGAATTTCATTAATCCCCTATGTTCCTGTGGTTATAATGCACATAAACTTACTCTTTGATATAAACTAAATTACCTAAATAAAGTGATATTTTACATTGCTTTAAGTAAACAAGCATTTATTAAACTTATGTACAGGGCACTATCTAAGCACTCAATTGTTATTTCTCTAAAATAATATTTTGCTTGTAAGTATAGTTTTAATGACATGACTGATTACTTTTTTGAGTAGAATTGACCTTGATACCAGCTTACTTTTATTGGATAGATTTTCTTTCATTTGAACTAATAATAATGACTTTTCAATGATAGTAAACGAATTACATATGCTAATAAGTGTTGCTTTAATAGCATTACCCCACCTTCTTGGCTATACTTTACCTATTGCTATTCTTATGATTTTAATAAGTTACACAATTCTCTGTCCAAACTCTCCAAAGAATATGGGCAGCACATCATCAGTCTTATAATGAGGAACTGTTTTAGATGTGAATATCTTAATTTCTGTTTTTAAATTTAAAATGTTTCTTTTAAAGTATTATTTATCTTTATTAAAACTTTATGAAAAAATAAATTTATTTAGGCTATTTTTTGACTGTAGAATTTAAAAAAGGAAATATCAAAACTATCCTATCCATTCCTATCCAGTACTCAAAATGATTTTGTGTATGTGGTGTTTTCATGGTTGTACATGTACAAAAGCACAAAGAAGAGAATAGCTTTAATTATTTCCAATTTTCTGAATAATACTTGATGTTTAGAGCATGTAAACATATGTTGATAAGAAGATTAATCCATTTTTTAATTTTAGATTGGAATCTTTTTTAGTTTATGCCACTTTTCTTGGTGTCATCGAGTTTGTATATACTGGCTCACAATGGATATCATTGTGTTTCCTGGACTGTAACTGAACTAGAAAGGCTTGTGGTCTTTTCTTTAATTTCTTTAGTTTAGCTTTGATAATGCAGCTCCATCTCCACTTCATGGATAATTTCATTCTGTAGTACATATGTACCACATAGCGGTTCCTTCTCAGTATTCACATTCTGCTCTTATTACCATCTTGTAGGCAAAAACTTAGGAATCTTTTTGCTCAAGAATGTGTTTTTGATGCCACAGAAGGGTAACTCGTCATTTAGTTTTGTTGTCCTTCAATCTAGCTGTATTTGTCACAAGATAATTTCACAAGGTTAAAATTAGGCCTCGTTATAGGGTGTGTTGCTTACCTGATGACCTTTTAATTTGTTGGGTTTTTTTTTTATCACATTTGTAATCCCACTTTCTATTATGTTCTTACAGGTTTTGCACTGTTGTGTTTGTGGCTCAAGCACATACACCCAACAAAGCCACTACACATTGACTCTGGCTGACCTTTCATCTTCTGATTATGACCCTTTTTTGCCTCTGGCAAATGTCCGGAATTCTGAGCCTGTGCAGTACCATTCCTCCGCAGAGCTGGGGAACCTGCTCACTGTTGCTGAAGGTGAGGCTTTACCACGTTGTCAGTTGTCAGGGGAAGGATTAGCAAAAGCTGTGACTTCTCTTTTTACTGTTTCTCTGCATCAAAACTGGAAAAAAATCTTACTGTTTCTTATTTCTACCAGTGTTGAAGGAGTTAGGGAATGTATTTATCAATACAGAGGAGAGCTTGTGAGTACTTGATTTTGCTTTTCCTCAGTCTAGCTGCCTTCTGCATCTAGACGATGGCACGTGTTGCCTTTTGTGTTTCTTCCCCTTTGATTTTTCAGTCTTTCCCATCTACAACTACATTTTTTAATCCATCCATACTATGTAGCAGAGGGATAGTAACTAGACCTGTGATTTCACTGTTATAAGGAACTCCTTGTTAATAACTCCCTCTCCCAGTATAGGCTGGCACCTTCTTTGCAACTTAGTCTTACAGAACTGCTTAGAGCACTGAGAATTTAATTGATTTGCCTAGAGTCACACAGCCAGTATGTGTCAGAGGAAGGACTTGAATTCATTTTTTTCTGACTCCAAATCTGGCTTTTTATCCACTGAAACATGCCCTTCATAGGGGATAGAAAGTATTTAATTAGAGATATAAAAATAACTGATTTAGTAAGCATATATTAAGCAGCAGACAGTAGGCTGAGGTAGAGATACAAATACAAGCAAAACAGCCTCTTCTCTCAAGGAGCCTATTTTCTGCATAGTGAAAAGAACATATACCCAGGTAAGAAATAATATATGCAAAATAATTTATGTGAAGGAGGGTAATAGGAGTAGTAGTATTTGGAAGTATATCAAGCACAGTGTTTTAGAGATGACATTTGAGCTGAGCTTTGAATGGAGAGAGGGATTCTAAGAGGTAATAGTGGATGAAAATGAGAATTCTGTGGTGCAGAAGGGGGTTATGGTATTGAGTACATGGACAAACAATTTTTGAATATAGTGTGTGAGGGGAAATAAGAAATACTTTGGCTAGAAAAATTGTAGCCAGATTATAAAGGACTTTAAGTGTCAAATGGCAGTTTTTATTTTGAAGGTTGGGAGCCATTCAGGAAACTGCTTAAGCAGAAAAGGAACATGGTCAGCTCTGTGTTATAGAAATAATACTTTGGCATTGTTATTATTAATTTGGCAAACTACTAATTTGGCAGGTGTGTAGATTAGAGAGAAGACACCGGTGGCAGGGACACTAATTAGGAGGCTACTGCAGTAGTCTCAGCAAGAAATGAGGTCCTATACCTAGGATAATATTCATGTGAGTGGAGAAATGGAAAAGAATGCAAGAACAATGAATTCATTGTGGAGATTTGATTTGCATTGATGAATATCTTTTTCCTCCTTAGCAAAAATTGCCATAATTGTGTGGTCTTCGAAACTCAAGCTTATGAACCTCAGTGAAAGAAGCAAGAATTTCCCTTTAAACCCAGCCTAACTTAATTTTTCCTGAAAATATTTATCTGCCCTTTAATTTATGTGGTTAAAATTTACCCAGTCACTAAATATAGTGTTATAAATAATTACATTTGTACAGTCCAGTGAAAAAAATTACTTAGTACTTTTAGGGACCACCCTGAAATTTGATCTTTTAAAACCAGAATAAGCAATCCTAATGGGCCTAAGCCAGGTCAATAAAATGTGCTCCCTCACATGTAGCTTCATTAGTCAGTCTGTAATATGCCTCTGACTTAGAAATGAGCACTTATTCTGTATTTAACTACTTTGAATCTAATCTCTTCTGCATCTCCTTGTTTAGCTCTTCTCTCCATTCCCTCTCCCTTTGGTGTTTTGTTTTGGTTTTTTTTTGGAGTTGTATTCCATCACTCTGCCTTCATTTCTTACCCACCCCCCCCATTTATGCATTCTCTTATGTGTTCTCAATAGGATCAATATGGTATTCTCCTTCCCATTGTGGTAGAATCCTTGGTACTTGATCTATGGGTGCTGAAACAGAGCTTCCTTTCTGGTATTTCACTTTTCTTTTCCTCTCATTATCACCTTTCCTATTGCAACCCATCACTACCGGTATCACTACAGATAAATGCAGTTGGATATCATTTGGCCCAAACAGTGTCTTGTGATTTTTCTCCTCCTGCCCCCATTAGAATTTGGGGAAAACTATGTTCTCTTAAGATCCAGTGACACTGGCCTCTTTTCCCTTCCTGGCATAAGACATTCCATCTCCTGACTCCATGCATTTTCATCATCTGTTTCCCATGCCTGGAATTTTTTCCCATCTTGACTCTGCCTCCTGGTTTCCCTGTTTTACTTCAATTCTCAGCTAAAATGCTACATTCTATAAGAAACCTTTATTGATTCTTCTTAATACTAGTGCCTTTACTCTGAAATTACCCAGTTTTCCCCATAGTACATGTTGTTTTACCCATCAAAATGTGAATTTCTCAAGGGCAGGGAATGACTTTTGCCTTTTTTTTTTAATCTGCAGTTCTTAGCATAGTATCTGGCGTATAATAATCATTCAATCAGTGCTTCTGAGCACTGATACCTCCAATTTCTAGGAATTCTTGTCTCTCAAAATTTCATATAAATGCTAACAATAATTATCAAACTTCAAGTAACTCCCCACTATTATCTTTTTTTTAAATTTTCTTTTAAAACATTTTTTTAACTAAGAAAAATCACTTTTTTTCCTCTTTCCCATTCCACCATTCAAAAAAAAAAAGAGGACAAAGACAAAACTTTTGTAATGTGCATAGTGAAATCAAATTCCTTTATTGGTTATATCCCATTTTAAAACTCTTTCCTCGCAAACATTCCTGAGAGGCAAAAATTACAAGCATCTTCAGTGAGCAAATGAAACAAGTGAGCCAGAGTGCAATGACTTTACCAAATGTCTATGTCTAGTGAGTGTTGTACCCAGGATTTAGAACCAGGCTTTCAGATTTATAATGTAAAGACCTCATAATTTAATCAGATGATCATAGTTGTACGCAGTGCCTAACATATAGCACTTAGTTGACTCCTCTGGTTAATTCCCAATGACTTTCCATTCTTAGATGAATCAAGGAAGGCAGGGATTATGACTTAGTTAAAAATGGAGTTTTTTGTAGCACCTGAGATCATCTACTGGGTAGTAGGCATGAATAAATATTTGTTTTACCTTATATCATTCAGGCGAATCCTGTTTTTGTTTTTAATTTTCCCTTTTATTGATCACCCTCTACTTTCTTGTTCATTATCAGTGCTCTTTTCTGGACCTACCCTATATTATTATCTGTAAATTATTTTTCCCATCTTGTTAGTATTGTGATTTGTAATGTTTTCTTTTCATTTACACAACTTTATGAGATCTGTCTTTAATTTGCCCCTTGGTTTGACATTATGTTACCTGGCAGATCTTAGTACCATTTGAAAACAGGAGATATTTGTCTTAACACAATTCTTTGATACAAGAAAGAATTTTTGCCTTAGAATTTTAAAAAAATCTTTTCACTGTTAGCCTAGCTGAACAGAAAAGCTAGAAACGTTAAAACCTGGTGTTGTACACAGATACTTCTTTCTGAGTGGGTACATTCTGTTAAAAGCTGAGAGATAAAAATAGATATGAGATAGTTTTTTTTTTTCATTTTATGTAGTACAAAATGTTTCTTAAATATTTGGTGTTTGTTAATCTCAGTTCTCCCTCTCAGCCTCTCACCACAGCTATTTCGAGCTTTTTTTTTAATGCAAGAACTTATTTGTCATCTGTTATTTTGACACATTTAAGGAACATTAATTATCACTTGTTTAAATTATTACTGTACAGTCAATCAGTAAGTATTTCTTAAGCACCTCTATTTACCAGACATTGTGCTGTGTGATGAAGATAGAAAAAAAGGCACAAGATAGTCCCTGCTCCTGAGGATCTTATAGACTAGCTGGAGAGACTACATTAAAACAACTGTGTAAGCAAAATATGAACAGGGTGAACTGCATATTATGAACAGAGGGAAGAAGACTAGCATTAAGGAGTATCAGGAAAGCTTCTTGTAGAAGATGGGATTTTAGGACTTGAAGGAAACCAGGGGGCAGAAAAGTAGAGAGTGTTCCCAACCTGGGGTTGAGGGAAAGAACAGCCAGTAAAAATTGCCAGATTCTGGAGATAGATTGTCTTGTCTGAGGAACAGCAAAGAGGCTAGGGCCACTGTATCCCAGAATGTGTTGGGGAGAGTAAGGTGTAAGAAGGCTGGAAGGGCAAGAGGGGCTCTGGTTGTTGAGGGCTTAAATGCCAAACGGAGAACAGTCATAAAGTAACTGCCATTTAAAACAGCTCTGACGTGCCACCTCACATCAATCAGAAATGACAAATGCTGGAGGAAATGAGGGAAAATAGGGACACCGGTGCAACTCTTGGTAGAGTTGTGAACTGGTCTAGCCGTTTTGGAGAAAAATGTGTAATTATGCTCAAAGGACTAAAACTTGTATAACCTTTGACCCAGCAATACCACTACTAGATGTGTACCCCAAAGAGATCAAAGAGAAAGGGTCCATATTTACAAAAATATTTATAGTAGTTCTTTTTTTGATATTAAAGTATTGAAAATTGAGTAATCAATTTTCGTCAATTGGGAAATGGCTGAACAAGATGTGACATATGATTGTGATGGAGTACTATTGTGCTATGAGCAGTGATGAAGGAGATAGTTTCAGAAAAGCATGGCAAGGCCTATATGAATTGATGCAAAGTGAAGTGAGAACCGGAAGATCATTGGCACAGAAACAACATTGTAATGATGATCAACTATGAAAGACTTAGCCGCTCTGATCTATGCTGTGGTCTAAGAGAATTCCAAAGGACTCAGGATGAAAACGATGCTCCCCCCTTCCAGAGAGAGAACTGATGAACTCTACATGCTACATGCAAATTGAAATACAATTTTCTCATTCCTTCCTTCCTTCCTTCCCTCCTTTTGTAGTATGGAAATATGCTTGATTTCACATGTATGATATATTGTTTGCCTTGTCAATGTGTAAAAAGTGAGGAGAGAGGGAGGGAGAGAATCTGGTGCTCAAAATGTAAAAAGAAAAGAATGTTATTTAAATAAAGGAAAATAGGCTGTTATTGGGGAATGAAATTTAACTTAATTTATTATTGCTTTTTTTTTTCATTTAACTTGGGACAGAGCTCTTTAGTTCCAGATCGTTCCTAAAATGGTTTTTAGTTTTCTGCATAATAATTTCTCTCTGTCATGTAACTAAATGGCAGTCAATTTAGCTGAAATACGGCGGGAAGAGTAATAATCAATTCACCCATCTTCCTTCTGCCTCCACTGCAGCAGTCAAAGCAAAGTGTTAATGTTATGTTCTCCAGTCTTATCTCAGATGGCTGTCTTCATCCTCCACTTGGCCCCTTCCCAGTTTCCTCTTTGTTGTTGTTGTTGGTATTCTGAGATACCCAGACTTCTCTCTCTATCGCCATCTTTCTTCAGTCAGTTGTTGAGCTTTGTTGCTTTTACTGCTATCTGTTTCCACTCCCACCACCTAAATTAAGGCTTCAGTAGCTGTTGCTCAGTCTAGAGTGTCAGCTTTCTACCTGCTCTCCCCTCACTAAGAATTGTCCCTCATAGCATTGCCGGGGTAATTTTCCGAATGCAGTTTTTGACCCTTCCAGCGTTTCCCTTGCTCAGTCAACTTGGGTAACTACCATTGCCTAGACATTAAAAGAAAACTTTTTAGCCTACTGTTCAAGTCCCTCTGTGGTCTGTCTCCAGCTTGGAAAGGATTCCTGCTTTCTTTGGCTGTTTTCCAATCCCTCCTTGACTCAGTCTACCTCTGCTACTAGCCATCCCTTATTCTTGTTTGGTTCTCTCTTTCTCTGGGCTTTTATACTTGTCATTCTTACAGTGGACTGTTCCCTAAGCATTTCTGCTTCTTGTAATCCTTCATTTCCTTCAAAGCCACAGCTCAAGTATGTTCCTCTGTCAGAAAGAACTGATACTTCACTCCTCAGTTCCTCATCCCTCACTGTCCTCCTCCTTTAACCCTATGTCTATTCTAATTTATAATTGTTTTTGTTTATAATAGTTTGTTTATAATAGTTTCTCTTTCCCCTTTACTCTGTTATCGACTCCTTGATGGCAAGAACTGTTTCATTTTTTAATTTTTTTCATTCCTAGCACTTAACAGAGTACTGAACAAAACTTTTCCTTCATTTTCATTAAATTTAATCGAAAGATACAAGTAACTGAAGGATTTTTTTCAACCTTTTTGGGTAACTAATATTTAAAATAATGTCTTTTATATAGTGGGCTCTAAATAAGTGTTGATAATGAACTAGATTTTTCCTGGTATGCCTAGAAACCTAGCTGCCATTTATAATAGTGTTTCTAAAGGAAAACACATTTCAAGTTTCAAATACAAATAGCCTTTTTATAGGTTGGGGACTGCCTGGATAATCAGAAGTGCAGGTTTGACAGCTCTTTTAAAAACAATCCATGAGAGAATAGAAAATAGGCCTGCCAGAGTTTAAAGAAAAAGCCACAAACAAAATTTGAAATATGTTGGTGTTGATTTTAATGATAGGTTTCTGCCATCTCTGATCATTCTTTATTTATTTTTATAGAAAAACGGAGGAGGAGTTTGGAATTAATACCTCTGACTGCCCGTATGGTGATGACACATCTAGTAAACCACTTGAGTCACTATCCACTGAGTGGGGGCCCTGCTGTTCTTCACAGCCTTGTTAGTGAAAATCATGACAATGCATATTTTGAGTCACCTGAGCTCTCTTCTGAAGTCTTCAGAAGTCCAAACCTACAGCTGTTTGTATTTAATGACAATACCCTTATGTCTTACCTTCAGATTCCTGCAGAAAAAACAGAAGGGAGGCCCTCAGGTGCCCCTTCTGATGTCAGGCTTATTGTGAGAGATATCTCTGGAAAGTATTCCTGGGATAGCAAAATATTATATGGACCTTTGGAAGGCTGCTTTGCACAGAGCAAGAGGAATAATTCGTTTGTGATTTCAGACAGTAGACAGCAGACATTTGAACCAGAGAAAGATTTTTCTCAAATTGAAGAAGTAGATGATGTCCTTGACAAATTACTTGAAAATATTGGCAATGCAAGCCCTGAATGCCTTTTGCCATCCCAGCTAAACCTAAATGCTCCTTCACCACCCCCATTTGGAATGAGTCATTATCAAGAAAAAGAGATCATCAAAGCAATTTTGTATCAGAATGCCCAAGAAGAGGAATACATACATAGGTGCAGGTCTGATGTTACACTGAAAGTTCCCAATCAAGAACAGCCAGTTCCTTCTGAGCCACAAGGTCCATTTTATTTCTGTAGATTACTGCTGAATGACTTAGGAATGAATTCTTGGGACAGAAGGTATGATTCCACTATTTCATTTTATTTTATTTAACTTATTAGTCTATTTCTTTTTATCATAATTTTAATTTTGAGATTTTTTAAAATTATTTTTCACATTTTGAATTTATTTCAGTAGCCACAAGAAAGGTATGAGTGTTTTTACTAACTTTAAAATATTAGCAAAATAAAGTGTGCGATCCCAATTCTTAGGTGTAATTCCAGCCAGTGAGATGAAAGCAACATCTAGCTTTCTGTTTGTTCAATGTGATTGTAGTTTTCTTTAATTTGGGAAGTTACATAAGTTGGATTAAGTTGTTCATTTTTGTACTGCATTGACATTTCATCTAGATATCTAAAAGTTACTTTCAATGTTAGCATTTTTTGCAGGTATGGCTTATTGAGATATTATGGAAAGAGCATTGAGTTTGAGATGATCTGTGTTTGAGTCCTTATTCCACAGTTTACCAGCTGTCATTCAGTCCTTATCTTAAGCAAATCACTTAACATCTCTGAGCGCTGGCTTCCTCATATCTAAAGTAGGCATATGATTATTTATACCATCTACTCCACAGAGATCACAGAATTTTGAAATTAGAACAAGACTTCGAAGGCCATTCAGTAAATCTACATAATTCAAGGAAACAAGGGGATATTCTACCTTACAAAAGAAGACTTAGAAGAAAGTCTTCATTTATTTAAAGGACTTTCACGTGGAAAAGTTTGGGTTTATGTAAGATAGGTACAGGTAGATTTAGGTAGAATTAAGACCAATAGATAAAAGTTACAAGGAGTCATGGTCTACTTCACAGGGAGAGTATTCTAACATTCTGTTCAAATGAAAGAAGCTAGATGGCCTCTTGTTTGCCATCTTGTTGACAGAATTGAGCAGGTCATATCTGGTGTGATAGAAAGAACACTAGATCTGGAGACAAGAATCCTGGCTCTGTTATTTACTACCCATGTGATCATGGGCAAATCACTTGATTTTCCTTCCTTGATCCTCTGTTCACTTATCTGGTCAGTACAATACCTTCACAAGGTTATTGTAAAGACAGCACTTTGAAAATGTAAATGGACTATCATTATCATCATCATCATCATCATCATCAACCTTATCTAACCAAAAATGATCATATCTGAATTACTGTTATTATACAACTTATTAAAGGACCTTCAGAGGTCCTCATGTGGGAATCTCTTCTATCTTTTCCTCTAGTTCATTTCTCATGCTTAGAACTTACTACCTCAGAAGACAATTTCTTGAACACTTGAATTGTTAAAAAGCTTTCTCCTTATCCACAAGCAAAATCAGACACTGTAACTTCTGTTCATTGGTCCCAGGTCTACTCTGTGGGAGTAGAAAAAGAAAATTACCTTGTTATATAATGATTTTTTTTTTCTGAGTGATCCCACTTCAGCCCTTACTGATTCATTTTCATAGTGTTCAGAAATTCCAGAATGTTGCCAACCAAGTTATTGATAATAATGATGATGATATCTTCATAGTTAGCAAAACATTTTGCAAGTATTATCTCATTTGATTGTTATGAAAACGTTGGGAAGGTAGGCACTTTTTATTTTAACCTCAACTGGAAGCTCAGGAGCCCAAGACACAGAGAGATTAAGTGACTTGCCCAGGATTACACAACTAAATATCTGAGGTAAAATTTAAACACAAATCTTCCGGACTCCAAATCTAGCATGCCATCCGTTATGCAGGTAGTTAATGTTGAAACTATTTATGTTAAAAAATGAATCCCATCTTTTTAAAAACAAACCTTTTTTTAACAGATAATTCAGATTATCTATACATGTGCATGCCCCACCCTTCAGGCTTCTAGCATGCCCACCATTCCCCAAAAGCTTTCAAAAATTCAAAGACAAGTACAGTGGTTACATCCCCAAGTCTTTGGTGAAATGGAAGAAAAAGTAGATTTGGAATGAAAGGATTTTGGTTCAAATCTCAGTTCTGTTTACTTAGCAAGTCACTTAATATCTCTAGGTATAAGTCATATCAAATGACAGGTTTGGATGAGATGATGTCTAAGGTTTCTACCAGCGGTTAACCTGATCCAGTGTACGTGGAATCATTATTTCAGAATGATGATCTGGTCCAGTTGTCTCTTTATTTTGGAGGAAACCGAGTTTGAGAAGGATTAAATGCCATCCTCAAAGATCATATAACTAATTAGTCCTTGGGGGTTTGGGGAACAATTAGGATTAAGCGATTTGCCCGGAGTTACATAACTAGTAAGTATTTGAGGTTGGATTTGAATTCAAGTCCGTCAGACTTAAGGGCTGGTGCCCTATCTGCTGTGCCACTTCACTGCCCACCATACAACTAATTAGTGATAGAATCAGGAGAAGAAAGTCTTTTGGTTTCTTTTTCTTTGTTCTTTCTATTACACCACATTGACTTAAGATTCCTTTTACTACCTTTCTCCCCCCTTTCCTGGGTATGGTTCCCCATCACTCAGATGGCTGATCTGTATCCTGCATCTAGTTGTTTTGACCACTTGACTTTTGTATCTATACGTACTAGCATGTATGCTTTGATTTCAACTTGCCTTTCAGTTTCTGATCATTTCCTGACACTTACCTGGATAATCCCACCTCCGACTGCTCACATGATTTCAGATTACTAGTTTACCCGGTTCTAGAGCCGGTTCCAGAGCACAGACCAACTGTGCGCTGACCTCAGTGATCCTTCCTGTTCACTCCATGCTTTGCTTTCCCATTTGTGTCTCTTCTCTTTGTATTTCTTATGTATTTTTATGTCTCTTGTGCAGTCTCCTTAGATTGTTATTTTTTAATCCTTCCTCTGTACTGTTTTGAACAATAGATAAAATTGACCTTTTCCCAGTTAGTAAGAAAAAATAAAGATATAGAAAGTAGTCTTTATTTATCAGATTAGGCTCCAGCTAATATTAAAATTATTGATCTTCCTTAACCTTTCTGCCAGTTTTGAAATTTAAATTAGAAAATTATCTTACAACAACATCACTTTTACTTTTCTCACCTTTCGTTCTCACCCAGTTGTTCTCTTCCATATTGCTGTATTCACTAAGGTCCTGTGCCAGTGTCTCATCATAGCATGGAAGCTTATGGAACCTTATTTCTCAAATAATACCTGATAGTGGCTACAAACTCTGTTAGATCCTAACAGCATACCAAAGATTCAAGTTCAAATGTCAAGATTCTAGTGTGTTGATGAGCAGTGTGCATCATGCAAGCACCGTGCTAGCTAACTTCAGAGAGGTTATTAGCTGTCATATGGCTTCAAGCTGATGAATTTTTTTAGCAAAGCAATTGTGCAAGATTATCTGTTAAGTTGTAGGGATGTTACCCTTGATGTTAGCAGAGCTACTACTCATACTGAGCCCTCTCTCACTCAAAACAAAGTCAAATGCAAGTCATGTCATTATTTCTCTGATGGCATGGCGTGGTCTTCTTCAGCAATGAAGGACGAACACACACACACACACACACACACACACTCATCCATACTCATACTGATGAATCCCTGAAGTACTGAAATTTATTGTGTTTGTATATTTAACATGCAGTGTGCCACTCTCCCTGTCTTCGCTTAACTGTTTCTTTTGCTCTAGTGTGCTCATGAGTCCTGATTCTCCTTGTTGCCATTCTTTGACCTGGAGCTAATTTGTCTCCTATATATCATGTTTCTGACATTGTATTTGCACATAAACACACATGGTTAAAATACATTCAATTTTATGTTTGCAACAACTGATACCAGCTCATTTTTCTGAGAAGCAAGGAGATGTAAAGAGTGTTAGAGTCATAAGACATAGTGAAGTTCAGCCTTTACTACTTTTCTAGTTGTATAACCTTGGGCAAGTTAATTAGCCTGTGAATCTATTTCTGCAATTTAAGTGCTTACTCTATCTCAGGCACTGTACTAGATACTAGGGGTACAGTGAAAAATAAAAACAGTGCTTGTCCTAAAGGAGCTTTCATTCTACTATGGGAAAACATCTGCAAAATCTCCATACTGTTGTGACTTGTATTACCTACCTTATGAAGTGGTTGTGTTGAAAAAATGAAATAACATATGCCAAGTATTTTTCATATCTACATAGTGCTAAATAAGTAGTTGATTATAGTATTAATAATACAATAGTATGTGGTAATTGATTGAACATTTGGATCTATTTAGTTAATTTCCCTTGACATTTTTTTCAGGTTGAAATATATAAAAGGATTAGTCATTGCATAGTACATTGTTTTTGTTTCGCATGATTTATCTTCCCAAAATTTTTAATTTTTTGTTATTATAGAAAAAATTTTCATCTGCTGAAGAAAAATTCTAAATTGTTGAGAGAGTTAAAAAATTTGGACTCACGTCAGTGGTATGTAATTTTATTTAAAAATTGCTTTCATTTTTGTTATATTTCATGAGAACACGTATGGCTGATAGTTCAGTACTTTGATGATCTCATTATGACCTCATTAGTGTGCATAATTCCTTCAAAGAAGCAAATTGCAAGTCGTCTGTTCCTTCTTTTGTCCGTGTCCATCCACAAATCCTCTGTGTGGCTCCAAGCAGCATGATAGGAACTTCCTCTAATTCTTTTTACATTGTGGGTACCACTGTACAATACAGACTATCCTTTATTCTCATTGAGTAGCTGGGCCATCTCATTTTCTGGCCATTCATCTTTTGGATGACAAGTTTGATAAGATGAAGGGATAAGTACAGCAGGCAAACCTGCAGAGAAGAATACATCCTCAGAAAAAATGTTCACATTATTCAGATAATCTCTAGATGTACATACCCATCTTTACTTATATGCTTGACATCTCTGAAAGTATAGGCGTACTTGTTGAAATATAATTGGTGAGATTTTGATACCAAATGTTATGCTGTGTTTATTATCTTAACAACCAAAGAGTTCGGAATTGTGCTGCTATAAATTGCTATAGATAAACTCTCTCTTTTCAAAATGGTAGAATTCTTAGGTCAACAGGTCTCCTTCCACAGCCTATATTAACTTTAGTATCTGTGGTATATATATAGTTCAGCACTGCTGCTGAAAGATTTTTTTGGACCTACAATACCTAGAACCCTTATGTCCCTTATGACTAACAAAATCCCCAAATGTTAATCCTTAGGAAAATTGAGTAGAATAGGCAAACCATGTCTTATCTCAATCTTATTTCTATAGTAAATATTTTACTTTTAAAAATTATATATATATACATACATACATACATACATATAAATGTACATATGTTATTTACAGAGCTAATGTACTTTTAGGTAAAATGACAAAATAAAGATTATTTTCAATGCTCTCTAAATTCTATAGTTCTAATTTCAACAACAACAACTTGGAACCTTTGATAGAAAACAAGATAAAATAGCTTTTAAAGCATAAAGGAAGGGGAACTAGTAAAACAGCTTTCTCCTGACATGTCATGACATACCTCAATTTTAACATTTGGGGAAATTATACTTTTTACTTATAGAAATATTTTAAAAGTATAAAAAGACTTAGATATGTACCTAGGTTTTTGTCCTGAAACTCTTCAGGTATTAGGTAACAAATATCTATGGAGCATCTGCTGTTCTACGTACAAATTGTTTAGTGCATTTTCTTTTCTTTTTTTCAAATGATCTAACAATTGTGTATGGTATAATAATTTATAGGTTTGTTTTCATTTTTCAGTTTAGCTTAGTTCTCATTAAAACTGAGGTATGACAGGTCTTCCAAGCTCAGTGCCACCTTTAAGGGAACAAAAATGGCTCGGTTCCTGTCACCATTATTTATACTTCCAACTTACATTACTAGTTTGTTGTTTTTTATAGAAGACTGGAAGTATGAGAATCAATATTTAAAATTCTGTTAAAACATTCAACATCTTTTTATAAAGGTTACTGAAGAAGATGGGAAGGAGGGGCACTCATTTTATAAAGCTTTACTGAGAGTCATCCTTGATCTGTTCCAGTTAGCATCTCTGAACATTTGCCTTTATATAAGGACTTGATTTTTCTTCCCACTCACTTTATTTCTTCTTCTCCTTCTCCTTTTCTCTTTTAAAACATGTATATTTAGGGTACTTCTTAACTGCAGTTAAGGTTTTTCAGTTTAGAAGCAGAACTGCCTTCTTTAGGCTTTTGGAACATGTATGTGAAAGACATAAATTACACTTGACCTTTCCTTCAAAAAGTTTGAAAAGTAAATTTGTCTCATTTGCATAGTCATTGTCCTAAATAGCTTAGTTTCTGTTACAATTGGTGTTTTAGAAATACATTTTTGAACTGTTATACAGTAGTTAAAAATTAATTAACAGTAGAAAAATTAATATCTTTCTAGATATCATATACCTACATTGTCATTTTAAAATTTCTTGGTTCCTGGTTCACAAGGAAATATTCTTGATGACTTACAGAGCTACGGATTTGAATAAGAATGTTTTAGAAGGCTTCAAACCATAACTTTAACCCTAACACTAATTTTGTGGGTTTTTTTCTATCATCGTAATTCTTATTTTCAACTATACTTTTCATCTTCTGCTATGAAATTCAGTAAAAGAAACAGAACTTGAATAGTGTTCTTTTGTGTCCCATGAATTCTCCATCATTGAGCAAGTGGAATGAACTTCCAAGCTTAAATTTTCACATACATTCTGTTTTATTCCATATATTCCAGGTTAAACAAGTAAAAAGTTATCTTACAACTATGGCCAGTTTGTTTAGTCTTAATAGATTTGACTATATGAGTACAGTTGAATTAGTTCCCTGGAGTGCTGTTGCCCTTATAAAATATGGCTTTGAAAAGCTTATTGTCAAATCATCTGCCACCCTAATTAGCCTTCATTTAAACCTCCATACCTTGGATTTAATGTTCCTTGATAAATAAGAAGGGCACCAACTTCTATCACTGTAATTGCTATTTTCACTAGCTCTTTTTGAAGTAAAAAAAGTACATATATTCCACAGTTGTACATCCAGAAGGGGTTAGTCTCTCTCTCTCACAGTTTACATGTAGGACCACATCTTAAATTACTTTCAGTAATAACATCTTTAAATGTTCCACAACCTTCAAAATTATTCTTCCTACATAAACTGATTTCCTCTTATGGTAGTGTTACACTATTATCTTTCCCTGTTCATAAGAGATACAACGAATACTACTTCACCATCATTTAAAGAATATAAGCTTTTGGTTTGCTATTACTATATATTTTAATGGGAATATAAGAATCTAGCTAATTAAGTTCAGAAAATGTGCAAAGTAGATATTATGCACAAAGAATTGTGCTAGACTTAGACCACATTTAATGAGTGGTTACTGCTTAAATAGTAATCTTACAAATATATATTAAAATAAAGGAAATGTCACCTGTTTTTTGAATTCTGGTTTGTAATATAAAGAAAAAAATAAAACACATAAAGAAATTGACCTGGTCTTGTCTGGACCCATTTGAAACAAGCAAGTGGGTCTTTGTCTTTTTCTATATTTCCCAATTATTCCTACATCGTGTGAATGTGAAATACTGTTGATGTTGCTCATTAGCACTAAGATATTACATGCATTCAAGAGTCTAACAAGACCATCTACAGGTTGAAAAACTAGCCAACTTTCTAGGGTTCCCAAATTTGAAAGATGTGAAATTTACTAAATTTTTGGCACTAAAGGTCATTGTTTCTCCCCCCTGTAACACAGGCATTCGTGATTGAAATGTTTATATTTCCAGGACATGCAAATAAGGATTTTAAGAACCTCATATTTCAAAAGTAAAAAGTCTGAAATTGATGGAGAGTCAACATACGCATTTCCATTGGGTCTGAGGTTTTATAAATAAATACTGTATATAAGTTTTCTTTGATTGCTTCCAGAGAACTCCCAGAGATTTTAAATTAAACATAGGTTTAGTCATAGTAAAGAGTTGGGGATCAATCCAAATTTCCCAATTTGGAGGTGGGGGAGGGGGAATAAACATGTACATTAATAATAAAATGCCATGTTTATGTAATATAAACTTGAAGTTTTTTGAACCATTTAGTTATTTATTAGTCAAATATAGTAAATTGTTACATAGCCTAGTTAAGCTAATATAGTATCAGTTTAAACTAAGCCTTTCATGGACAAAACCATTCAGTTCTTTTCTCAGCCAAATACTATTTTTCTAACCTCATAGTGTGTATTCAGTTACATATTCCTAAGGGAAAATGTCCTATTATTTGGGGATGAGCATTTACTTTCTACTGATTAAGACAAATTAAGAATCTATTCTTCCTAGAAGATGCCATTCCTTAAGGTTCATCATCATCATCATTATTATTATTATTAATTTGGTGATTTAAAATTAGGGATTGTTGCAATATTATATCTTAATTATCAAAGGCTAGGAATGTAAAATTTGAGTAGATAATTTTTCTGTTTCAGAGGCTACCTGAAACATTCCTAAATTAAAATGAAGAGGAAAGCGTAAACTATAATATAAGAAATTATATACCAACCCATTTTAAGTGAGTGCCCCCAACTTCCTGTGCATTATAAATGTACTTCATTTCGGTTTGCTTCTAATCTACAGCCGTGAAACTCACAAGATTGCAGTGTTTTACATTGCTGAAGGACAAGAAGACAAATGCTCAATACTGTCAAATGCAAGGGGAAGCCAGGCATATGAAGACTTTGTGGCTGGGCTTGGTTGGGAGGTAATTCATTTAATAGATATTAATTGAATGCAACAGAGTGGAAATTAAAGGTTATTTTGTGTATTTGTGTGTAAAATTATGCTGACTCATGAAGTCTACATTAGAAATAGCCATGGTATCAAGAATTTTTTAATCTTTTATACCAGCAGTGTTAATTTTTGAGTTTCAACACTTATTAGCCACTTCCTAGCAACTTTAAAAATACAAATTTAAATATAAATTTAGTACGAAGAGAATTGGATTTATTATCAATTGGACTTGGACTCATATCCCACCTGTAAGAATAACTTTGTCACATTGAGCCAACTCCCTTAATCTCTTAGCCTCAGTTGCTTCATCTGCAAATTGGGGATAACAACTCTTGTACCTTCTGAAAAGGATTTCTGCGAGGATCAAATAAGGTGGTAATAGAGGTAAAATACTTTGCAATTTTTAAAGCAATGTAATTGTCAGTTATTGATGCTATTGCAGTTTTTAGTGATGAGGCAATAAAAGAGTCATTTATTAGTGTTCTTTTAGTTAATAGAATAGCTGAAGTGTAATACTTTTGATACTTCTGTATAATAATGGTGTGAGATGTTATATAGATAGATTACTGTAGCAAAATATAAGATGTTATGCGTTAGAAAAGTAAAAATTGAAATGAAATGTGATACCCTGAGGAGAGAGGAGAATAAAGACATAGAATGCCTTCATGAAGATTATGGCATTTGAATTGGGTTTCATAGGCTGCTTGTAGATTCAAAAGGAGAAAATGGGAAATGGAGGAGGATTCAGGCATGCAAAACAGTTAGTCCTCCTACCACCATATTATTTTGATATAACCTGAACTGGAAGGAAAAATGAGATCTTTAGCTGGGAAGATGTCTAATAGTAACATAAGAACAGTAAATTGGGGTTGTCTGACAAAAAACAATGACTTTAATACAGAAGAGAGATTAAAAAAGAGGTCAAATACTAGAAAGATGGAGTGAATAAAATATACTAGGGAAAAGATAAAACAGAATGAGTTCTCTCAATTGAATCGAGTATCCCTTCAAACCTGTCTTCTAAGATCAATTCTAGTTGTCATGGGAAAAAAGTATATGTTATTAAATAATTTTCTTAAAGTAGAGCTTGTTACTAGACTTAGGATTTCATTGTTGTATAGAACTCCTAGGTGGGTGAACAGAGCCAAGATGGTGAAGGAGCTCTCCCAATATTCTTCTCCAAAGAATGTTAAAATAACACCTTGTAATGTTAATGAGATTTATGTTAATAAAAGATCTTCCAAGCCCATTAATGAGTCTCAGATTAGGGGAGGTTTGTTTTGCAGGACTGCACGTACCTTTTGTTAATTGCTGATAATGCTCTGGGTCAGGAGGGTCCTGTCCTCTGGCTCTGAGAAGTGTATATATACTCTGCTGTGAGGTTTGCTTTTGGGGGCTGGAAGAAGGTTCATGTGCCAGATGAGACTCTGGGTAGCTTTGCCTCCCGCCCTGGTCCCTACTCTGCCCTTTGAAAACCCAGATGTTGGTGCTTCTGTCTCTGGAAACTATGTATGTATGTATGTAATGGTTAGACATTAGGATCTGTCTGTTGATTTGTGATTTATATATTGCTTATAGTCAGACAGAAGCCCTGTCTGTTATTCTTTATCTCTCTGCTTGTACTTTCTCTGCTGGTGAACGTAATTAAAGTAGATTGTTAACCCATCAAATGTTGCTTTTCTTTTAGAAAAGCAGATCTAAGAGCCTGTGCAGCAGACCCTCCTTTGTATGCCAGGGTGCTTGCTGCAGCACACCTCAAATCAAATTTTGGAGTGTCAGAGTCAACAAAAAATTAGAGTGGGACATTGTTCTAGCCTAACTCAACTTAGTTTTTTTTTCAGGAGAGGTCTGTGACACCAGGGTGGCAATTGGCTCAGAGCATATTTAGTAGTGTCACTAGCAGACCATCTTGGAAGCAGCTGTGACAGCAGCAGCAACAGCTTTGGGAGCTCTCAACCAAAGGACAGTAAAGAGGTCAGACAGCTAGTCAAAAGAGATTGCATGGAACCCTTTGCTGGCAATGAGTTTAGGTAGTTTTGATTGGCAACTGTGTTGCCCATAGGCAGTTCTAGGTCACAATTCCAAGTAGAGAAGCACTAGTAGTTGGTCACAAGGGAACAGGGGTTCTCATCACAATTCCAAGGCAGAGAAGAAAAATATCACTTGTAGATTCAAGACAACAAAGGACCTGGTCACAGTTCTAGGGTCAACAGGAGTTCTAGTACTTGCAGCTACAGGGGACCTTCCTAGTTAAAGTCCAGAGCATAAGCAAGAGAACATTGACCACTTCTCTCTCCAGATGACACCACCATTTAAGTACCCAAAATTACATGTGCCCAGAACTAACCCTGAAAAGAGTAGCATGAAAAAAGGCTAAATCTTGGGACAGCTTTCCCCTTTCTAGGTGACTTTAACATAACATTCAAAATCAAGAAATAAGTTGAGAAAAGGAACAAAGTAAAACTTGACTATAAAAAGCAACTGTGGTGACAGGGAAGACCAAGATACAAATTTGGAAGAAGACAACACTATAAAAATAGCAATAAGCAAAGTTTTAAAGAAAAACAGTGCTAATTGGACATAAACCCATCAGAAATTCCTGGAAGAGTTCAAGAGATGATTGGTAGAGAAAAAATTGGGAAAAGAAATGAGAATGATGCAAGAAAATTCTGAAAAGAGAATTAATGGCTTGGTAAAAGAGGCACTAAAAGTTACTGAAGTAATTAATACCTTTAAAAAAAAGAATTGACCCAGTACTAAAAGAGGCATACATATTCACTGAAGAAAAGAACTCCTGAAAAAGCAGAAATGGCCAAATGGAATAGGAAGTACAAAAATTCACTGAATAAAAAACTCCTTAAAAAGCAAAATAGAGTTGAAAAAGAGACATAGGAGGAAAATAATTCCTTAAAAATTAGAATTGGGCAAGTAGAAGCCAATGACTCAATGAAATATTTAAGAAGCAAAATAAAAGGTCAAAGGAATGAAAAAATAGGGAAAAAAGTGTGAAATTTATCGTTAGAAAACTCACTTGGAAAATAGATTGAGCCAAGATAATTTAAGAATTATTGGACTGCCTGAAAGCCTTGATCGATTAAAAGAGCCTAGATATCATCTTTCAAGAAATTATCAAAAAAAACTGCATTAGTATCTTAGATAGAGAGTGAAATAGAATTTTTTTTTAAATCCATCAATCACTTCCTGAAAGACATCCCAAAATTAAAACTCCTAGGAATATTATACCTAAATTCCAATTTCAAGTCATGGAGAAACTATTGCAAACATCTAGAAAGAAAAAAATTCAGATAGCATAGAGTCACACATAATTTAGCACATTCATATTACAGGAGAACAGAGCTTGGAATATGATATTCTAAAAGGCAAAGGATAGGATCAGAATCAAGAATAACCTACTCAGCAAAACCAGGTATCATCCTTCTTGGGGAAAAATGGACATTTAATGAAATAGGCACTCTTAAGCATTCCAGATGAAAAGACCAGAGCTGAATAGAAAATTGACATTCAAACGTAAAACTTAAGAGAAGCATAAAAATGGTAGACATGAAAGTGAAATCATAAGGGACTCCGTAAGGATAACTGTTTAAATTCTTATATGGAAAGATGATACATACTCCTGAGATCTTATTAGGGCAGTTAAAACAAGTCTGTATACATCGAGACTGTGAGTGTAAGTTGATTATGTTGAGATGATCTCAAAAAAAAAAAAAAGAACAAAACAAGTGAAGGAATAAGAAAGAGGGATATATTGGGAGAAGATGGAAGGGAGAAGCAGATTGTGGAAAATTTTCTCACAGAAAGAGGCACACAATGAGGAGCTTTTACAATGAAGAGGAAAATGGAGGATCGTGGTGGGCAGTGCTTGAACTTCATTCTCATTGGAAGTTGGTTCAAAGAGGAAAGAACATATATGTGTACACTTGATTGTATATGGAAATTAATCTTAAGGCAGGGGGAGAGCTTAAGAGAAAGGGTAGGGTATGATAAAAGGATGACTGGATTAAGAGAGGCAGTGGTCACAGTCAAAACAGACCTTTGAGAAAGGATGGAATAAAGAGAGAAGGATAAACAAGGAAAAAAGGATAGAAGGATACACAGTAATCATAACTGAATGTGAAAGGGATGAACTCACCACAAAATGAAGCAGATAGCAGAATGGAAACTAGAAAGACACACATGGAGCTAAAATAAGGGGCTGGAGCAGAATCTATTATCTTTCAACTGAAGTTGGAAAGGCAGGGGTAGCAATTATGACCTCAGATAAAGCAAAAGCAAAAATAGACCTTATTAAAAGAGATAATCTGGGAAACTATATTTTGCTAAAAGGTATCGTATTGAAGTAGTTTCAAGAAATTTTATAGCAAGTTTCTCTGATAAAGACCTTATTTCATATATATATATATATAGGAAACTTAGTCAAATTTATAAAAATGAGAGTCATTCTCCAATTGATAAGTGGTCATGGGATATGAACAGGGTTTCAGAAGAAATCAAAGCTTATCTGTAGCCATATCCCTAATGATTAGAGATAGCAATTCAAAACAAATCTGAGATTCTACCTCACACCTGTCAAAAATTACAAATTCAGGAGGAAATGGAGGGAGAAAGAGACATTAGTGCACTGTTGGTAGAGTTGTGAACTGGTCTAACTGTTCTGGAAAACAATCTGTAACTGCCAAAAGAACTATAAAACTATGCATAACCTTTGACACAGCAATACTGCTACTAGTTTATACTGCAGAGAGATTAAAATAAAAATATCCATATGTACAAAAACATTTATAGCAAGTCTTTTGGTTATGGCTAAGAATTGAAAATTGAGATTATCATCTATTAGGGAATGGCTGAATAAGATGTGATATACAGTTGTCATGGAATACTACTGTGCTACAAGAAAGGACAAGGGGGATGGTTTCAGAAAACCATAGGAAGACTTTTATGAACTAATGCAAAATGAAGTGAGCAGAAAAAGGAGATCATTATACACAATAATAGCAATATTGTAACAATGTTCAACTGTGAAAGATTGGGCTGTCATGATCAATAATATGGTCCAAGACATTTCCAAAGGATTCATGATGAAAAAATGCTGTCCACCTTCAGAGAGAGAACTGATGAACTCCAGTACAAATTGAAGTAGAACTTTTCACTTTATTTTTCTTGCTTTTTTTGGTAATATGGTTAATAACAAAATATATTTTTTTATGTTTTGCACGATTTTACGTGCATAATTGATAACATAGCTTGCCTTCTCAGTGGGTAAGGGCAAGGCAGAAGGGAGGGAGAGAATTTGGAACTCAAAATTTAAAAGTGAGAGAATGCTACAAATAAATATATGAATGATGCATTTTTTTTGGGTGTGAGCAAGAATTCCCAGGTGAAGAAATTCCCTCTACTAAGGCAGTTTGATACCATCTCTGTACTTAAACTTAGAGATTTGCCTAGAACAGGGATCTACAAACTACAACCTGAGGACTACTTCTTGCCTAACTCTTTTTATACAATATTAATAATTTTTTTACATGTTTAAATAGAGTAAAGCTATTTAAACAATTAAAAAACATTTTTAGCTCAGGGCAGTACAAAAAACAGGCTATAGGCCGAATTCAGCAGTGTTCTGATCCCTATCCTTGAGTGCTCAGATACTAAGTAATCTGCTAAAGTTGTGCACCCTGTATGTGTCAGTTTGAACCTACGACTTCCTGACACTGAGACCTGTGGGATACTGTGTGTTTATGACTTCAGGGCTCTTCTAAAATCAGAAATTTCTAAATAATCTAGACATAATCTAAACCACAGCTTCCTTAACTTGGTGTCATACAATTTTGATTTTGTTTTTAATACTTTGATACTGTATTTCACTGTCATACAATACAAAATACAGGTTTTATTTGTAATCTTATTTATTTTGTGCATTTTGTTGGTATTCTGAGGAAGGGTCCGAAGGCTTTACCAGATGCCAGAAAGTATTGTAATACTCACAAAAAAAGTTAGGAACCCTGAATTTAATCAGACTTCTGTATTTTTCATTCCTTTTAGTTTAATTTTCTTTTAACTTAGTATAGAACAATTTAAGAAGCATGAATATGTAGAATGGGTATGATGGTAATTTCAAAACTAGCTATAAAGTGACATTTCTCAAAGAATTAGTAAGTCTTCAAAAAGTTAGCTCTTTACCCTCTTAACTCTTCTTAACAGTAGTTTAAGACATGGTTATTTTAAAGGTATCAATATGTTCTTTAATATAACCATCCTTGACTATTCTTGACCCTGTTTTCTTTTTGCCAAGTAAAAAAAGCACATTTCTTTAACCTTTATTTAATATGAAAGGAACTCATGTTTTTTTCAGGGAATCAAAAAATGTACTTGATAAATGGATCTTAATATTTTACACTACAGAGATTTCATGCTACTTAGAAGAAAAAAGTGTCCATTCACTGAAGGGATCTGAGCATTAACTAAGCAGTTAACATTTAAGCCATAGCTTTACAAAGAGCTGTACATGCTTTAAATTTGTAATATATTCAGTGTCATCTAGCTTAGCAAACAAAAAAAAAACCTTGGTTTTTGATTATCATTGTTTTTCATTTTATTACACACATAAGGTTGACCTTTCAACACACTGTGGATTCATGGGTGGCCTACAGCGAAATGGCAGCACAGGACAGACTGCACCTTACTATGCTACCTCTACTGTGGAAGTGATTTTCCATGTCTCCACTAGAATGCCATCAGATTCAGATGATTCTCTCACCAAAAAGGTAATAGATACATATAAGTGTATATGTGTGTGTGTGTGTGTATGTCTTTTCAAAATTTTATTTTAGATACTGTTGGAAAAGAACTTTGTCGCTTATTAATTCACCTCTATTCTAAGATTTGTTAAGGGCAGCTAGGTGGTGCAGTGGATAGAGCACCAGTGCAGGAGTCAGAAGGACCTGAGTTCAAATGTCACCTCAGACACTTGACACTCACTAGCTGTGTGGCCTTGGGCAAGTCATTTAGCCCCAGTTGCCTTATCCTGGGTCATCTCCAGTCATCCTGATGAATATCTGGTCACTGGATTCAGAAGGCTCTGGAGGAGAAGTGAGGTGGTGAGCTGCACAGCCCTCTCTTACTCAAAACAAAGTCAAGTGCAAGTCATGTCATTATTTCTCTGATGGCATGGTCTTCTTCGGCAACAAAGGACGAACACACAACATTTGCTAAACTAAAATGTTTTTCTCAAGAACACTGGTTTTTGGAACCAGACAAACTGATTTTGAAAACTAGCTTCTTTATTTACTATCTGTGTGACATTAAGCGAATCACTGAATGTGTTTATCCCTCCATTCTTCATTTGCCACATGAGAAAGCTGGGCTGGGTGACCTCTGAGGTCCCTCAAAGCTCCAAATCTAAGATCTGATGATCAAATAAATGATGAAATAGTAATAAAAATAGGTAATCACTCTTTAAACAGTCTTTAGATCAAGAGATACAGATTCAAAAATGGAAAGGATCACAGTAGATATGTTTCTTGAGGTTTCTTCTTAACATTTTCTATCACATTGTACATATGTGTATGTGTGTATATAGATATAGATTTTTATGTATATATATATATGTAATAATAAAAATGGATATGTGAGTGTATATAGATATTTAAAATCTAGACTGGTCTTCATTCATGGCAACTTTCCATTAATAAAAACAGATATGTGTATTTGTATAGATATCTTTATAACTTCTCCTAATAAAAATGTATGTATATATCTATAAATTATCTGTAAAAATATCATATAAAGTATATATGTATATGTAAGTGTATATATGTGTGTATGTACATATGTGTGTGTATATGAACAGAAACACAAATCCATTTTTCGTTAGTAGATTATAATGAATGAACATCAGATCAATTAAATACATGTTTTCATTGCCCTGCGCAGAGTGAATTGGTCACCAGAGAAAGTGCCCAAATAGGACAGTCATTCACTGCTGTGACCATACTCTTTGAATATAGTTCTCCTCAGCTATAAGTATTCATGTGCTTGGAATGTTAGTGAATTGTCAGTATCACTAGCCTTCTGGTGTGGTTCTGTCTGGCGAAATACATGCAGACCCACTTATTTTCTTGTCTGTAGCTTCTCCCCAAGTCCTTATCTGTAACGCTTTTCCTTTATTTTGGCTCTTTTGGAGGATTCTTTCTTTGGAAAATTATTCATTTCTGATTAAGATCCTTGGTGTCTACCTTGGATGAAAACTCTCTGTGGCTTTGGTCTTTGGATAAGGAAAGACAGTAATCAGTAACCCAGAGAAGTTAAACAGGTAGTCAGTGGTGATGTCAGGATTACAATTTGATTCCTAAAACAATGCTAAATTAATTTACATAAAATGGGAATGATCCATCTTTTCGTCAGTGTTTTCTATGCAGATTCATTCCTATTTTGTCATATTGATCATTCTTTTTACTCCCTTAGACTTCAAAATATGAGTATTGACCATCGCAATGGTTAGCTCCTTTTTTCTCCTTTTTGCTCTTTTTATCACAGTTAAATTCACTGTATTTTGAAGGTGAGAGCTCACAACACTACATAAAAGGAAGCTGGCCAAGTAAGGTATTGGTCAGTGTATTGGATTATAATCCTAAAATACCAAATTTAAACTTAGAGCAAAATCACTAATTTTGTGTTGTGATCTAGTCAATAATTTCACTTTCTGCAAGGAAGATCACTTTTTGTGTGATCTCACTACATGCAGGTATTCTCCCATAAGTCCTCCACAAACGATCGAGCAAATGCACTGGAGGCCTTTCTCTTGGTCTGGTAACAAGGCAGCACCTGGCCTCTCTATTATTGCTTAGTCTTGCTGCTTGTCTGGCACGCACCCTTTTCTCATCAGACATTTCTTCATTTTGATGCTTGCTTTAGCTGTTTTTTTCCAACAACATTTTCCACATGTTTTAGCATCATATAAAAATATTTCATGACTGTAACCACATAAATAACTTTGTTCAACAGTCCTCTGATTGTCAGTATTAAGCAAAGCCTTAGGGAGGCATATACTTAACCAAGGATGATAACCACAACTGTGCAAGTTGCCTTGCGCAGAGTCCAAATGGAAGAAGATTCCTTATATTTTGAGGTAACTTGGTTATAAATGAAATTATGTTGATTGCATCACGATTTTTAACGTAATAGAGCTTTGTCCATGTGATCTATATATAAAAAAAGTGACATAAATAATCTACAGAGATAAAACTGAATGGATCAAGAATGTGAATTGCCCAGATTATGGCATGTAGTTGGAAAGGAATACAGTGAGTAAGTCTTCATTGCACATTTCTGAACAGACATTACAAATGAGCAATAAGCTGAGCCTAGAGTAGAAGTCGGACAAAGATCCGATTAGATTGCATTTGCGGAAATTACATGGTGCTCTCTGTGATGACCAAGTTGATCCCTGAAAAAAATAAACCAACTTCTTGACACTTATATTTTTCCATTATTGTTACATAGATGTAAAATATGGAACACCATGACCTCTGAATATATAGAATTACAAGTGACTCAAAGTGCAATCAAGAACTACGTTGTATGTATGGGGAGGGGAAAAAAAAGAGGGGAAATAACCAATACGTTAACACTTTATCAGAATGATTAAAATGAAATTTTATATAGGATTGTTGGAGTTATAAAAAAACTTAATGTGCTGTTACATATATTCACTGAACAGGCTGATTTCTGTACTTTACAGTCCCAGAGTAAACCTTCTATGGATTTATTTATCCATATAGAAGAGAGCATCAGAATTCCAAAGAATATAAAAAGTATAAGTGGGTTGAGACCTGCACTAGTATAATGTGTGCCCTCATGGATCATGGATCCGCTGAAATATTAAGCATAGACAAGCAAATAGAATACTCTTTTAAAAATGCAAAAGTGAAGGAGGGAGTGAATGACAAAGTGTCAGTAATTGACCAAATGCGAATTAAAACCTAAGTCTTTAGACTCTCAGCCAATCCAATTTTCATTATATATAAACTACACCAGGATTCCTTTAAATTGGAGAATGTCCAGATGAGAACTACCAGAATAGTAAGGGGAAATGATAATAATAATAGTTATAATGAACATGTTTAAAAGTGTTTACAGTGTGCCAGGCACTGCGCTGAGTGCTTTACAATGATCATCTCATGTGATCTACACAACAACCTTAGAAGGTTAGGTGCTATTTTTATTCCCATTTTACATGTGGGAAAACTGATGCAACCAGGTTAAATGATTTGCCAAGGGTCATACAACTAGGAAGTATCTGAGGCTGGATTTCAACTTTGGTCTTTCAGATTCCAGGGCCAGTGTTCTACCTACTGCAACATCTAGTTGCCTCAAATTCATGATATGAGAGAATTACTTGAAGAATTTTAGAGTGATTAGCTTGAAGATTTGAAGGTGTCTTAAATATTTGAAAGGGTGTCCCAATAGTAGAGAGATGAGACTTTTTCTTTTTAACACGTGGAGTTAAAAACAGCTGTTTAGAAGTAACAATGTAGCTAATTTAGTTTCACTGTAATGAAAAACTTTTCTCACAGTGATCACAAAACACTAGTGGAATGATCTGCCTCAAGAGGTGAGGAAAGGACCACCCTTCACTGGTGATCTTCAAGCCAGTGATTATTAGAGAAGTAGTGGAGGTGTGGTTGCTGAGATCCCTTGAAGTACTGAAAGTCTGTGTCAGAGAAAGGAAAAGACTTGGCTTCTGTCTCAAAGCATTTACCTGAAATGATGTTTCTGATGACTTATCTTAGATTACAATCAAACCAGGTCCTCATTTTCCTAACTCTTAGTATTGCACAGTAGAGGGTTAATGCTGTTAGGATCAAATTCTATTTTTTCATTTAAGTATAATTGAGAATTATGCTAAAAAAAAAGTTTTTGTATGTGAAAGACATTTTTAATTACTTTAGAAAAAATAAAAGTTTAAAACATTTCTTTTAATGAAAAGAAATGCAAGGTCTTGTTTGTTTCTTTTATGGGTCTTTTTTTTTCTGGTTAAAAACGCCATCCTACAAATAATGTTCTCAGATTTGGCTCTGTTTGAAAGAGTCCCCACTGAAATCATCACAATTCAGCTGGTACCTTTTACAGTTCCAGGATTTAGCATCATTAGTGATAAACTTTCTTCATCAGGATGTCTTGCAGCTAGAACGAAAATCAATCCCAGTAACAGCATCCAATAGTCCCCTGTCTTATTCTAACTAAATTGTACCTAACAGCTTAAAAATGAGCTGCAGAATTCTAAAGTGATTTATGCTATGCTCTGCCCTTGTCATAGTAGAACTTTTTCAATTCAGAAATCTGGTTGCAACCCCATACTGAACTCTTGATCTTTCGCTGCAGAAATTTGTTAGCTATAGCTAGATTAGATTTTTAGCAGCTAATCTAACTGCTGTAGGGGTTTTGCAAAGTGGGGACAGAGCTGTGCTATTGGATTTGTCCAATTCATTTGACTCCAGGACTATAATTGCACTTATGTCTTACAAGGCTTTTATAGCCTCAGGCTGGCCAGCAGCAGAAAAACAAATTGGCAGTGATACAGAAAGAGTGAAAGGGAATGA
Source organism: Bettongia penicillata ogilbyi (assembly GCA_023548195.1). Lineage (NCBI taxonomy): Eukaryota > Metazoa > Chordata > Mammalia > Diprotodontia > Potoroidae > Bettongia > Bettongia penicillata. The sequence goes on from JAJHZJ010000442.1 coordinate 728,706, forward strand.
AAGGCACACATTATCAGTCTCCAGGCAGCGCTGTTCTGGCAGGAAGTTTCTTGGTTAATTTACAAATAAAACTTAGATTTTAGGATGGGCACACTGTCAGATGAACAATGGGGATGTCAGGCCTGACTGTTACTTAGTAAAAGTAGCAGCAATGCCTACCAAGGAGCAGGAATTCTTCAATCAAACAGACGACTCCTTTCTGGAGCCAGCTGGCTATGTAATGCAATTAGACGGAAAAGGAGGTCAGACTATTAGGTGTGTACCATGACCAGTGTCACCGGTGGCGTGCTGCCTGGCAGGCAGCATGCAAAATACTTCAAGCATAGTGACTTTAAAACTGTTTACTCAAGCTAATGAGTGGTATAGGACAAGACTCAGAACATGAATTGTTTTCGTAAGGCTTGAAAAATGAGTATTTGTTCTATAACTGACAAATACATTCCCAAGTATGGCTTACATTGGAGGAAATAGTTGACATGATGAATTATAAAATGAAAAAGTCTATAAATTGCCCCATAAGTTAAATGCACATTCTTAGATTTAGGTAACTAGTGAGTATGGTGAAGAAACTATAGTTGAACAATATATTGCAATGAATCTCTATTGGGAATGTTTATTAAATGCAGTATATAAAGTGAATATATTTTGTTAACTTTCCATTCACTTGGAAAAGTAAAGTACTTAAAATCTTTCTTTGAGGCATCTTCTATTAAGTTTTATGATATGACTAAAAACTCATTTTATTTGTGTTTTCAGCATTTATGTCATGTTGCATATTTGTTAGTGTATTCAAATACACCTTTGTCCCAAATATTTTATTTAATTGAGCTTGATGCCTTAACTGTTAATTTTGTGATTTAGTTAATTACATATATTGTAACCAGATGCTCAAGGCGTACAGCATTGAAAAGAAAATAATCTCATGATGATTAATATAAGCAATGAAAATAAATGTTGTATAATAGTGAATTATTGCAGGGGGAGTGCTACAATTTAATGTATCTCTACAACTGTTTTGCTGCAGTTTTGCAGTGGCAAACAATTGTTTTAAATATTTGGTTTTAAATATTTGGTTTATTCAGAGGTGGAATGTTGCGAAGATTGATTATTTTGAATTCACATGGTCTAAGGTCGTTAACTATCAATCAGAAATAGATTTCATGCATTTTGATACATTGGCCTTAGGGTTGAATTTTATTAAATTTTATTCTAAAGTAGAGTATCATGACTGATTGGATAACCTCTACAGTAATTTAAAGTAAAATCAAGTATGAGTTTTGATTTAATAAGGAGATTCTTCACTTATAAATTATTTGCCTAAGCATTATATCAAGGGGCAATATGGTACTAAAGATGCTGGTTCTATTTTCAAGATTAGGGGTGTTAGGTATTGAATCCTGGCTGTGTTCCAGCTTCAGTAATTACATTCTGCTTTTCTAAATTTCCCCTGAAGTTTCAATTAGATGTTATTCACTTCTCCTTTGAAAACACTGTTCGTTGTGTTGTTGGCACAAAATGACTACCATGTTTTCACTCCCAAAGTAGTGTATTACACTGGTGGGGTATGGGGCCAGTGTCTGATTTTTAAAAGTTATGATGTTTGTTAAGGTGGAAATAGAGGTACATAAGATTTTGGCTTAGTTACATAAAGTAATCATTTAAAATGTAGTTGTACGACTTTCGCTCACTAGGCTTTTGTATGCTTCTGTACTTCAGCGAGATCTGTGATCTCATCATTATGGGTACTTTCCTCACAGATGCTAGTGCAACCTTTTCATGTTTTCTCATTTAGTATGGCTCTAACCTAGCTTATTCTATAAGCAAAAAAAAAGAAATCAATGGGTAATTTTCAATGGAAGTTTTGAATACCATTAACTTATACTTGTTATAGCATAGTATTCAGTAAAAATGACAGCAGTCCATGAATCTATATACAAACAGTTGAATTGTACCCACACATGCACATATGTTTCAACAACGGAAGTATATATCTCTTTTTAAATAAATGAGTTGCAGAGTTGTTTTCAGAAGAATGAAATGGAAAAGAATTAGGAGGCATTTCAACATAACTGACTTCTTTGTAACCTTGTAATGAAAAACAGGATATATTGTATTCACCTGTGTTTTTCCCTCAGTACCTGAGCAGCCTATGAAGAGCATCCATTCCCTCTATCATACTAATCTCTCTACATTTAGAGTATATCACATGTATCATGATAAGCTTTACATACATATTAACCCAAAGAGTAATCTTTACCTTTTCTTCTTTCCAAATGCTTTTCATGTTAGCCTAGTTTTACCTTTACTTTTACCACATAATATGTTTTTCACAAGTTCAAGTATTGATATCCTTTCATTTTTCATTCTGTTGTATTTGTAAGTCAAGTTCAGGAATATATTTTTCTTGATTCCCACATCATCATGTAATTGTTTTAAAAGACTGAAAATTTATCATCCTAATAGGAATTAACAAGAATAATTGAGAAATCAACTAGCTAGAAGTGTCTTTATAATTACAGTTCTTTAGGAGACCATTTTAATTTTTGTAATCAAGTTTCTTCATTCTTCCCCCATTTCATATTTACCTAGATATGATTACTTATGAGGTGCATTTCATTTACCCTAATATCTTCAAATCATAGAAATTAATTCTGCATTATTTGTCTCTGAGTAAAATAGCATGATGATTAGGCTGTTATCTTTGAACCTTGACTATAAATAGAATTTTTGTATAAGTTTCCATTTCTTGTTTTTGCTAAACAGAGGTAATTTTTCACATTTTTCTTAAAGTTTTTGACAGCAAATAAGCATAATAAAGTGTACAACAAACTGCATTATAATTATAATTGCTTGATGGTTTTTTCTGCTTGTACAGTATTTTTCTATATAATTAGATATTGAATCAGGACTCTTCTAAAGCAATGCTGTGATGCAAAATAAAAAAACTCGATGTTTTGTTCATAATGTTTTGAGAATTATGCTTTTGATGACATTAAAATTTAGTTGAAAAATCATTCCTATTAAAATTGTACTAGAATAGCAATAATTTCTTTGCATGTGCTGATTATACACATTGTATAAGTACCAATATATGTTTCAAATGAGGTTCGTATTATTTTTAAGTGATCATGCCACCTGCACCATTTTATTGCACGTAAAAGAAATCAGTGTTTTAACCTTTTTAAGTAATGAAATATTTCTGCTGCTGAGCATTGTAATTCAATTTGTAAACCATGACCCCTCATAAACTGTTGTTATCACTCTGATTAATAAAGAGCCAATTTGCTGTTGCAGCTTCGTCACTTGGGAAATGACGAGGTTCACATCGTCTGGTCTGAACACACCAGGAACTACCGCAGGGGTATTATACCAACAGATTTTGGAGATGTTTTAATTATTATTTATCCAATGAAGAATCACATGTTCTTCATCGAGATAATGAAGAAACCAGAGGTACAATTTCATCATATTATTGCCATGTCTTATGTACTGTTTGGCATATGGTTAACTATTATGGAGAAATGATGTTATAAATATGTTAAAGTAATGTATATTTTTATTGGTAAATGGCCTACACAAAGCTGTTAAAACATTTCATATTTAACTTGAGTTATGTATATGAGCAAAGATATTCACAGTCTATATATACTGTATAATCTTTGATTTCAAGGAAACAACTTCATATTTCACTGTTTGCTGTTTGTTTGAAGTGTCTTTTAAGAATCCAGTTCCAGTAGAAATTTATCATAAAAAACTGAATATTTGAAAGAATTAAAATTCTGGTTTTATACATTGAATTGCTGAAGAAATATGAACAAATGAGCAAATTAAGATTTCATTTATATTATGTAATATATTGCTCTAATATAATATCCAATGTATTTTTGCCATCCCTCTAAAATTCCAATATAGTGGATGGCATCACTAACTTGAATGTATTAAGAGGTTGTCTGTGTACATTATAACATAGATAATCTGATGATTTCGTAACATTTCCCACAAAATCGTCTTACCCAGTTAACATTGATCCTAAAATGATAGTACTCATCCTGTGAGAAGTTCCATGGACTAATTTGGCTACCTAAATTAAATACCATTAATATTGTTTATAACAAGCTTTTATTTAGTAAAATTAAGATCATCATCCAAGGGAGTAAAAATAGTGCATGGTCAACAAATATTTGTTGAATTTAATGGAATAGAATAGTCAAGGAAACTCGTAAGTAGGATGACTCCAGATTTAAACAAATATTAAATTTATCTATTTTTATTCAAAATGTATGCATAATCCACTATCCCCAAACTAATTTGAGTTACTGTCCTTAAGCCTTCTCCTTTTTTAAGTTTAGCCAGTTAATCAGAGTGTTTTACTTTTTTAAATTAGGATTTACAAACTAGCTTTTAGTAAAGTTATGAAAAACCCATTTTACTTTGAGGCTAAAAGGAGCAAAAAAAATATCACACATAAGATTTCTCAAGTGCTATCCCCTGAAACATTCTTTAACTACTACATGTGGCAAAATCTGGATACATTGTAATTTAGAAAAGTGATTATTTAACTGTGCCTCAAAAATCAGTATTATAAAGAGTTCTTCACTATGTTTCCTATTTAGATTTCTCACCAACAAAGCAAGAAGTCAGATGTTTCTTCACAATAAATGTGTTATCTTTGATTTAGATGTTTAAATACCAAAATATGTAAAGTTATATCTTTTGTAAATGAAGATTATAATATCAGCAATACTTACTCCTTTTGAAAATTGGCATTTTCACCCCAAAGATTTATTAGAAGATTTTAACTGTCAGAAGTTAAGTATTAAGACATTAGCAAATAGCATAAGGCATTTTTCAGAACAAGAAACTGTTCACCTGCAGTAATTACTTTAGTAAACTTCATGCATGTGTTGAGAAGAAAACTTTAAAAGTATCATTTACTCTTCCATCATTTTCTTACTTGTCTATGCATAAACTGTAGGGTACTCTACTTTTCATCTTCAAAGCAGAGATTTTTACTATAACCAAATTTATATTGTTCTCAAACTTTCGTATGAATATTAATTTCAGTTTTGTAAAATTGGTTACAAATTGTGTCAAAATGAGTTGATAGAACCCATTTCTTAATAGTTTATCTCAAAAGCCCAAAGGGTAAAACAGGATAATAGGGAACTGAAAATTTAGTGTTATCCCTACATTTAAAATACAAACCATTACAATGTAATAAAATTAATCCAGACATTTCCAGGGCAAGTGTGGCTGACCTTTTGTTCACCAACTACTGACCCCAGGGTGAATGAAAGAGGCTTGCAAAGGGAAATGTCTGTTGTTTGGCTTCAGTCCCTGGTATTTAAATTGCATTCCCTAATCAAATGAAAAGGCTGTCGTCCTCTCTATCAGGTTACAGAATCCATGGCAACATTTGGCCTTTTATATACATAATGTTAGCCTTTTTGTTTGCATCTAAGTAGAGACACCTGGAGCAATGTTAACATTAACCGATTTAGCATTAATAGCTTCATTATATAAGAATTTCTGATCAGATAGCTGTTACTTTTGTTATATTGCTTCAGCTTGTATTGTTTTCATTTTTTATCTCCCTGCTTGGCAACGGGGCAATGATTTGCAAATTTTTTTTGTCTTGATTAATTAAGCAATATAATTATCAAGAACCATGATGCAGTCTTTGCTCAACAAAGCTTCTGAGAGAAAACAATAGTAAGTCTGTTAGTATGAATGCATTCCACGCGTCACAGATGCATGAGGATATTCTAAACAATGAGACGAAAAGCTGCTTGCAAAAGAGGACAAAGAATGCCATGCAGACTCTACACACTACACATACCGCCAGGGACATACTGTGGGTTCCCTGGGACACAGATGCCTCGTTAGATTGCAGCTAGTCATCAGAGATTAATTCTCAGCCATTTGGTGCAATAATTTACCCATTCCCCAGTCTTTTAACTAGTGCTACTTACTATAGAAGTGAAATCTTTGTACTCAGAAGGTTTATTTAACCTTACTTACTTTTAGTGAACGCAACAAAAATAATTATTTTTGTTTAGAAATTATAATGAAGCAGCTGCTTGAAATGTGAGGAATATTTATTTTTGGATAACTAGGACAAATTATTGTAGAGATTTTTAGATGGAGATGAAATTATTTTAGCAGCACTTCAGTTTCATCAGAATATATTTAGGTTCAATTATGTTTATTTGGATAGTCTCTGATCAGAAGTATTTTTCAAAGAAATTTACTTACTCCCTTTTAGGAAAAAAAATCAGTACAAAAAAGCTCCCCTTTGATAGTCATGCATATTCAAATTTTAGTTCCTTTCACTCTATCTCATTAGTAGAGTATGTAATAACGTAGGGTTATTTGTCATACAAGTTACATACACCCATTACTGTCGCTTCCAAATCCATTGAAATTTAATATATTTAGCTTTTTTTTTCTGTATAAGTACACAAATTACATTCCTGGCAGCATGAGCCTTCTTTGTATATAGCATTTTCAAAGTAATGTGAAGAAGGGTGGGTGGCTAAATTCCCATATCTGACAGCAATGGCTGCCACTTCACATTTTTATTGGATTCTTGCTGCTTTCTTTTTTCATTAAATAAAATTCTCTAAGTCCAAAGCCATCATTTTATAGATTAATTACATTCAAAATGGTTCAATCAGCATGAGTGAATCTTTTGAAACTTGTTTGATGATGCACAGATGATTCTTTGACTTCTGTAGCTCATTTGTTCTTAGTGACAAATTTCATACTACATGAGAACATAAATAAGACAGAATTCCCTTACAACCTCTAAATCTTTAAATTATATTTTGGATCAAAGATATAGTTTTTTTTTTAAATTGTAAACAGTATTTCTATTTATTTTCAAGCCAAAACTTGCTACCTAGTTTCAGTAAATAAATTTTTTCCTTATTTATATTTTGTCTTGTGAAATCTGTGGTCATCTTTTCAGTGTATTTAAGTAACCTGATCCACAGGCAGATCTTTAACTATCTAGGTGATCATAAATGAGTACAATAATAGATATGTTGAAGAGAATATAACCAGAAGGAATCCAAGAAATGTAAGAAGAGAATTCTTATCTGCTTGATGTTAGAATTATTATTTACATGATTAAAATAAATGCTTTCCTTTTTAAATCATTTTATTTAATTTGCTTAAGCAGTAATTGTTTTATTAATATAGTGGCTAATTTACTTGGCTTTTAATACAGACCTTCTGGAATTGAGCTGGGGAAACCTGAGTTCCCGGCTTAGCTCTCATATGATGTGATTCCAAGTAGATTTCCTTCACCTCTCTGGACATCAGTTTCTGAAGCATTCCATTCAACTTAGAGTCCATGAGTTAGTCAGTGAGTCCTCATTTATTGCCTGATTCCAAAATAACGTAACTGTTTTGACCATCAGTAGATAAATCCTGTTGTTTCCTGGCTGACAGTTATAAAGGAAAACTATCCCCTGTCACACCAGCATACAATGATAATAATTGTAGTATTTGCATCATATTTCATGGTTTGTGAAGAACTTTGCAAGTATGATCTCATTTGTTTCTTATGGCAGCCCTGGCAGGTAGATGCTACTTTATTTTGATGCTATTAGTATTCCCATTTTACAGATGAAGTAGAGGTAGGCAGAAGCGAAGTGACTTAACCAGGGTTATACAACTAGCACGTGTCTAAGACCATATTTGAACTCAGGTCATCCTAGTGGCAGGTCCACAATTTGCTCCACAATTTTATGCCACCGTGCTGCCCCATGTAGTTGAAATAGCTTAGTTGGAAGAGAGCTAGAATTTTCTTTGCAAATTCCTTCCTACAAACTTTGTTTCCTCTTCGATCTCATCTTGTATGGTTGCCATGTTTTATTTGTGGAAACCTGGTCTCCCCTTGAAGGCACTACATCCATGGCCACAGTGCTGGCTATGTCTTCTTTCATACCTCCTCAAATTAGTACTATTTTCTGAATATGGAAAGAGAATTTACTTAAAATAAAGAGGGAAACGAGCCTCTCCAGTTATAAGTAATTCCTAGGTTTGGTGACAAATGACTCAAAATGAGTGATGTGGTCCTTAGTAGGAAAAGGAAAGAAAAAAGCCCACATATAAAAAAATGTATCCAAATGAGTTTTAATGAAGGATAATAGACCTTGGCTTCAAGAGGGCTGGAGTTTGGGGATACTGCAGATACCTAGTTCTCTATCAGGTCAGCCTGTGGTCATAGTGGTAGGGCGGTTGAGTTGCTTCAAAGCCTTTTCTGTATCCCTTTTTGTCTACCATGGTCTTAATAGCTGATGAATGTTAAGGGTGGGATTTTAGTTCCCTGATGTTTTAGTTCAATAATTGGGAAGGAAACCATACTATAATAAATATACTAGGTATGTAAGACATTTGGTCCCTAACAATGGGTATCTCTCAGTGCTTTGTCCTGAGTCCCCTTTTTACTCTATCTTATCTCACTTGGTTATCTCATCAGTTCGCAAGGGTTCTGTTATCATCTTTATGCAGATTATTCCCAGATGAATATATCGACTTACAGTCTCTGTTGAACTACTATCATCCATGTCCAACTGCTTGTTAGACACCTCAGTCAGGATAGCCTATGGAAATCTCAAAATCAATATGTCTAAAACTCATTACTTCACCTCTACAAAACCCTCTTACCTTCAAAATTTTCCAGTTACTGTAAAGGGTACTGCCACCATCCTAGCTGGCTGGGCCTTCAATGTCCATCTCTACTCTTCACCCCATGTATCCTATCCATTGTGATATCTTGTCATTTCTGTCGTTGCATCATTTCTTGTACATCCCCTCCTCTTTATTCATATGGTCACAATCCTAGTTCAGGCCCTCATCTCCCATGTAGCCTTCCCTTTCTAGTCTAAGCTTCACTTAAGTTTAGTGTAGTTCTAAAGCAGGCCTGCACAACATATGTGGCCTGCCAAAGGATTTTTCAGACCATGGCTGTTTGCCACAGTCTCCTGAAATCCTTTAGCAGGTCACAAGCAGCCTGCAGACTACATTTTGTAGGCCTGGTCTAAAGTGTTCTGAGCATGTCAGTCTCCAGTCCCCTTCCTTTCCCCTCCCAGTTAGTGTCAGTGACTACCTCTAGGGTCTAATATAAATTCCTCTGCTTGGCATTTAAAGCTCTTCCTAAATTGCCCACTTCACACCTTTTCCATGTACTCTAATCCAGCAGTTCTGACCTACTTGATCCTGTAATGTTATACTTCATTTTTCATCTCCATACCTTTCTACTCTCTGTCCCCTATGACACCTGATTCAAGAAAGGCTTCGCATGGAAGACTTAAACTGAGCTACGAAGGACAGTGGAGATTTTTAGAAGTTAAAGTGGAACTGAAATATGTTTCAGGAATGGCAGGCAGGCTCTGCAAAGGCACAGGGTCAGAACGCTGAATGTTGTATATGAGGAACGGTGAGAACAATCTGCCTTTAGAGGAGAATGTGTAAGTAATCCTGGACAGGAAGACAGGACCTAGATGGTGCAGGTATTTAAACCTTCTTATAGGCCGTAGAGAGCCACTGGACATTCAAGCAGCCAATGAGGAAGCATTTGTTAAATGCTTTCTATCTGCCAGGAACTGTTCTAGTTGCTGAAATACAGGTACAAAAAAATAAAACAGTTCCTCCTCACAAGCTTACATTCCAACCCAGCTGACCAGCTGCTCCACTGTATCATTTTATCTCCCAGTCTTGTGTCCCATAGAAGCTATGCCCAGTGTCCTGAGTGGACTTCAAATCCTTGCCTGTCTTCAAGGCTTAATTCATGTGGCACCTCTCACAAGAGTCCCTGCTGTTTCTTTAATGCTCAATGATCTCTCCCTCCAGTTATTACGTAGGCGCTTGACTATTTACGTATTGGTTACTACATTCTTCCCCTGGAGCATTTAGGCTCCTTGGCAGGGATGGATTCTCATTTTGTCCTTTCATATTAGTATTTTCTATAAAGGGGCCTCCAATATATGACTTGTTGGATTGGATTAGATTGGGATAGAGGTCTAGAGGTTGAGGATCGGCTAACTGCCAGTTTGGAATGTGCATCGACGATCTGGTGTGGGAAGTGAGGTTGGAGCCAGTTTGTGCAGTCTTAATCCAGGCTAAGGAGCGTGTATTTTATACTGTAAGCAACGGGAAACCACAATTAATTTTTCAGCACGTGTGATGTGTTCACACCTTTGTATTAGGAAATGTATCTATTCGAAGGAAAGGAAGGAAAAAATAATCCAGACAATGGGTAATGAGGGTCTGAACTAGGATTGTCAATGTATATTTGACAGGAATCTGATGGAGAGAGAGGAAGACCTGAAAGCAAATACTGATTCAGGCACTTACTAGCTGTGTGACCCTGGTTAAATCATAGAACCTCCATTAGCCTTAAATGAAGATAATAATAGCACCTACTTCACAGATTTTGAGAATCAAGTGAGGCACTTTGCAAGACTTTAACTGCTTTTACAGATACTAGCTAATATCATTAATATCATGTGTATTGATGATTTGCAAGGTATTCATATATTTCTTCTGCTCCCTCTTCTATCCTTCCAACTCTCAGGGATGTACAGTGTTTGTACAGTGCCCTCAGCAAGAGTCTATCATTGATGGGTAAATTGAAATGCATTTAAAAGTGTAATATTATCATGCTGTTTTATAGGGCTCTTGATTAATTTTGGTAGTGTTCAATGCAACTTGTTTAAGCAACTGCCTTCCCTCTACGCTTAGTTCTGACTTACCATGTATATATGTGTACACACATACGCACACATTTTGTACGTATTTATTTGTCTTTTGGCTCCCTCATTAAACTGAGTTGTTTGAGATCAGGGACTGTTTGGGTGGGGTGTGTTTTTTTGTTTTTCTTTTTTTTGTATCTTCAGTGCATACCAGATACTTAATAAATCTTCCTTGACTTAATATGGAGATTTTTAATAAACTGTTTTGGAAGTAAAAGTTGTTGTCTATTTAAATATTTATCTTGAAATAAATCATTAGCTTGTGCATGTACAAAGTGGTTTAGAATAGAAAGTTGATCCTAAACAGAATCCATGATTAATTAGTATAAATAGTTTAATGTTATATATTCTGATTTGAGAGTTTATTTGAGTAAAGGAATGACATTATCAAGAACCATGTGAAAGGCAGTTGTCGTTTAAAGATCCTACACATACATGAACTTTCTCTGTAATTTATTGCCACTTATAATTAGAGGGATTCCCTGGATACCATTCCCAGAACACAAAATGGCCAATTCTAATTATATAAAATTTAAAACCCTTTTTAAAAAATTAGGATAGAAGATGGTAACTGGAAACAAATCTACAGCACATGTCTGTGACTGAGTCTTAGCAAGGCAAGATGAGCAAAGTGATAAGGGGACAAAGGACTCCAGAAGAGAACAGTATAGAACAGAACTGATTTATCAGTTGGGCAAGATGGGGAAAGAAGGAGAGCGTGTGTAAGGCACAGGTGATGGCCTGGGAATGAACTGAGGCATTGAGGAATTGGAGGCCATGGTGTGGATGATTAGTGCGGTTTGATATCAGAAGGCCAAAGGAAATTTGGAAATCCAGACAAATGCAATAAGACAAGGGAATTTCAGAAGTCATGAACATGAAGGTGATTATAAGATGAAGGATGTGATTGTTTTTGTGTGTGTCTGAGTTAGGTGAAGGAGTAAATCGTGTCGAGCGAGGAAGAGAAGTTAAGGTGTTTGAGAGGGTGTCACTACATACAATGAAGTCTTTTAATATGAGGTAAGGAATTGGGGAAAATAGAAAGATTGTGAACCATTTACTGAACTCTGAGGAAAGAAGAGGACTGACCTGGTACACAGACCACAGCTACCAGAATTCTGATTGTGTGTCAAATGTGCATTGAGTGAATCTTAAAGGCAGAGATTACTAAATGATGGTAGAAGTGAGAGGACCTGCAAGTGACAATGGGGAGCTGAGTATTGCAACTTTCCCTGCTTCAACCACTAAGTTAGGAGGAGTGAGTCAGAATGCAGCCATTGCTGGGAAGGGGGGTGAGGGAGATTGGGTCATGAGGGAGGAGCCAGAGGACGCAAGGAGTAGGAAAGGAAAGGATTTAAAAATGAAGGCAGATTTGATGCCTGTGGAGTAGGCGTTCCAGAGAGCACAGGGGAGGAAGTGGGTACCTTTGGGGGGAATGAAATAAGGCATCAGGTAGAAGAGTATGGAGAATGAGGTTTAGATTATGACTTGGTGATGTAGAATCACAGGGAGAAGGGATGATGTCATCTGAGAAGAGCTTGTTAATCATTAAAGGAAGATTTAGCTAGATTTTCATGGTTATCTTTAAGGAGCCCAGTCTTACTGATCAATGCAGATTGCCATGAAATGGTAGAACGGTGCAACACATCAATGTACGTCGCAGAATCTTAACATCTGCCATATATAACTAGGAAGATAGAATCAGGTGGTATATTTGAATGATGTACCAGAAGTGTATCCTTTATAAGATGATAGACAATAAATCCTTGTACTAACAGATATTCTCGAAACCAAAATATCCTTGAAAATTCATCAAATACTTATAACTAGATAATCATTGCAGACAGAATTGTTGCACTTTGATCCTGATACTAGAGTTGTATCTGTATTCTGAAAACTGCCTGTGTCATGACAACTCTATCCCTATTTGAGCGTCTTCAAGGAAAAGTTTAGTGTCTTTAAAATAATTTCCCATAGGTGTTAAACTGGTTCCAACTCATTGTCCATTTTGATAGTTTGTCCAAGATACACATTGATTGTGTTGAGCCATGGAATAAGGCCTGCTAAATGATAGCTAGTTACTCAAAAGACTTTGACTAACTAACTATCCACATAGGAAAAAACAAGTGAAGGAACATGCTTGTTATCAAGGCTATGATATGCATTTAGTTTGACAGCCTATAGAGTACAACCATCTATGTGTATTTATGTGTATGTATATTTATATCTCACTATTATTGGGAAGCAAGCCCTCTCTTACTGGGACTATGCACTTTGATCTCCATGATGCCGGTAAATACTTTCTCGAACTTTCTTAATTCTACTACCTTCCCTCTTTCAATTATTTCCTATTGGATAAAATTGATTTCGTATGGATGAAGATCTAGCAAAGGAGACTGGAAGACAATCAGAGAGGAGGGAGAAGAAATCAGGAGAGAGCTATGTCAGAACACCTAGACAAAAGAGAGTATCAAAAAGAACAGGGTGTTTGACAGTGTCAGTGGCTGCAAAGAGGTCAAGAAGGATGAATACTGAGAAAGACTGTTAGATTTGGCAATTAAAGAGATCATTGGTAAGTTTGAAGAGAGTATTTTTAGTTACACAATAAGGTGCAGAATGATAAGATGAAAGCTAGAGAAAAGGTAATGGTGGCACTGATGGCATTCTTAAACAGTTTATTCACAGAAGGAAAGATGAAGGCAAACAGCAATTGATGGAAGGATCAAGTGACAGTTTCTCATTGGAATTATAACTTTAACCGCTATAGGTTTGGAATTTTGAATCATAGGAGATTTTGGGGGAGGGGAATGTATTGTTTTGTTTTCTGGAAGTAATCTCTGAATTCTCTCAGTTGGTGCTTTGTTTGCTGTATTCAGGAGTTCTGGGCAGTTTTCTTGTGTTATTTATGTTACGGTGTTCAAGTTTTTGAACTTGTAATGTTATTCTGGAAAGTCTGAGAACCTTAAGTTGTGCCTGTGCATCCTATTTTCAAGATGTATGTGTTTACCTTGTGTGGAGATCATGTGTTCTTTTAACAGTATAGCTTGTGGCTTTTCTTCTTCCATATTGTCTTTCTCTTTGATGTATATTTATTCCCTTTTTGTTGCTCTCAGTCATTTGTTTGAAGAGACTTGCCACTGTAGGTTTATCCATTCTAGCTGTTCAGGCCATCAGTTCTACCTTTTGTTCTTTTCTAATTTCACTCAAGCTTATGACTTTTCTCTTGAACCATTCAGGAGCATACTGCTGCAAGTTCCATCATCCCTTGGAAATCCATAGGGTTCTGTGTTTTATCAGATCTGTTGAATTTCTTTTGTCATATAATATTGATTTAAATAAGTTAATAATCTTGTAGGTGTCTTAGTACTCATTTTGCCTTTTAATTTGAGTAAATTCTGTGTCTGCTTATGCTCTATATATTTTTTCTTTATCCTAAGATTTGTAGGAAATGTGAGAAAACTTTATTGCATTGTTTGAACCTAGTCCTGTATAGTTGGGAAGCCAGACGATCTCCAGCTTCTGCTTAGAGGCCTATAGCTAAAAATCTAGGTTATGCTGACCAGATCCAAAGATGCATACAAGGAGTTTTCTCATGATTATACATCTCTTTATGTCTTATCTGAAAAGTAGCCCCATAGTGGTCAATCAGATATCCATGTTCTTTTGATTGAATGTAGACACTCATTTCAGGAACTGCACTTGTTCACTCTTCCCCTCTCAACTTGGGAAGTCGCTAATCTTTTCTCCAGTTAGAAGTGAGGTTAACTAATTTTGCATCCTGATTCATTAGTGTTTTTTTTTTAAATTAATTGGTCTTGTTTGAGTAATTGTTTTTAATACATAAAAATCTGTCTCCCCTCATATGCAGGGTCCAGTACCAAAACTGAGGAGGCCCGGTTCTGATTTGTTATGCAAGTGACATGCATTGCTTAATAAATCAATATGCTGAGAAGCTTGAACCTCTGTTTCCTGAGTCATTTCATTTTTTACCTGCCACAGGTTCTCTCTCTAGAGATGGATAGTCTTTGGGAACTGACTTGGATCATTGCTTTAATCATAGTAGATAAGTCTTTCACAGTTGATTATGTCTACAGAATTGCTGTTGCTGTGTACAATATCCTCCTGATTCTGATCACTTCACTTTGCATCAGTTCATATGAGTCTTCCCAGGTTTTTATGAAACCATCCTGCTCATCATTTCTTATAGCACAATAGCATTCCATTACATTCATACACCACAGCTTATTCAGTCATTCTTCATTTGATGGGCATCCCCTTGATTTCCAATTTTTTGCCACCAGAAGAAAGACCTGCTATAAATATTTTTGTACAAACAGGTCTTTCCCCCTTTTCATTGGTCTATGCCCACCTAATATTGGTATCACTGGGAGTTTTATAGCTTTTTAAATTGTTCTCCAAATGGTTGGATTAGTTCACAACTCACAGTGTCACAAAATCTTTCTGACCTCCTAAGTTGTCTTAGGCTGGAAGAATATCTCTCTGTGACCTTTTGTTGGTTTTGCTATTGCAGAATTTGATTAGAGGCATTATTTTAAAGTTGTTTGGAGGGTAATGTTGGGAATACTCAGCGAAGTACTTTCTTTATTTTGCCCTCTTGGCTGTACCCCTGAAAGTGATTCCTTTTGTTGATAGCTTTACCTTTCTCCTTCATGGACTAGATCCAAAGCTGTCTTATTAACCTCTTTCTACGTTAGGACATATATTTTTCTCTGGCCTTGGTTCCACTTGGTTCTGGGAGTAAAGGACTTGCCCCAGTAGGTTTCCAGTAACCTTTGTTTCAAACCTAGTACAGTTCCCACGTCTTTGTTCCCTTTCCTAGTTCCCTCATTTCTTCAATGACTGCCCCTTTTTTGGGGATTGGGTGAGAGTGAAGTGTGTATTCAAGGTAGAGTGTCTACTGCTTTAGTGTTCCTTAACCTACAGCCTATCCAGGCAGAAGGGAAGCACCGTCTTCCTTCATTTTTGTATGTAACTGGGCAGAGTTAAAATCCATTTCTTGTTGCAGCAGAATTTTGTAGGAAGGGCTAAGGTCAGGGAGCTTAGACCAAGGTTGTTACACGAAGGAAGTCCCTGGATTGAATCCCACATCTTTAGCTAATGGGTTTATGCACGTTGGTGGAGTCAGGAGACTTGTAGTTTGTCCTTCATTTTCAAAAAGGGCCAGTGACATTACAGAGTGATGTCTTGATTTGTGTGAATTGGATATAGGTGAGGCAGAACTGTGCAAAATTGTCAGCCTCATTCTCTCTTCCTGAGTCATCAGAATCCCTTGGCAAGACAAAAGTCAGGACAATTGGAGATGGCCTGGGATACAGTGCATGACCTTGGTATCTTTGAGGTCTGACCAAGCCCTAAGCACTCCATAGCATCTGCTTCAGCTTCCTTCATGGATGTTGGAACAAATTGTTCTCATCTGCTCATTCCATTGGGGAAATATTCACATGGTTGGAGCGGACACTCCCTAACTCAGTAACAGGTCTGAAGTTCGTTGATTACCTGGTTTAACCCAACAATTTACCAGTGTGAGGCTACTGTGCATGCAAGGGGCTTCTTCGAGCCACAGGTGAGAGTTGATTGCCAGGTTGATTTCTTATTTGGGAAAATAGCTACAAATTCTCTGCTTCTGGTACATAAATAAGAGTAGAAAAAAATGTCTAGTCCTTCATTTTACTGGTCATGTGACCTGGAAAACTTTTATTGCAAATACCTTGTATGAAGAGAACCTTGAAGACTACTTTGTTCTAAGTGATGTGTTATTTTTTTTAATCAGGCAGCAATAAACATTCTAAGAACTTCAGATTCTTTACTCTTTTTAATTAGGAGTTCATGGAAGAACTTTGCTTAAAATCAATTTCTAGTGTTCTTTCTCTTATATTAGTTTCTTTTTTTCATGTGTAAAGAAGATTGTCACATGCACAGAGCCCTTGCTTTTTACTCTCTAGACTCTTCTAGGTGCAGGCTTCCCACACTTGCCACATCAGGAGATGATACCACAGGTACTCTGCATGTGTGCCAGTCCCTATTACATACATAAAAACATGCTTTTATAGTTTCTTGTTTCCATTTATTTTTCATGATAGATGATTTGTAATTGGGCCATTGGTTCTTTGTGTATGAAGCTACACATTTTTAGGCAAGTTTATCAAATCCAATTGAAATGTGATTCAGAGTGTTTTGTTTGTTTTAGCAAATGATAAAGTTTTGGTATAATTAAAGGAGTACCCAAAAGCACCAAGATTTTGACCTTTCATGCCTTTGATACAGATGTCCATGTTTATGATTAAATTTGCATTTATATTTTTGAAAGTATACTGAATCTGACAGTTGTAGATCTTCTAAGGCAACTATTCTAATTTCATGGATTAATGATTATCTCTTTAGAACAATAAGCAAAGGTCAGATGTACATTGCCCTCTGCCAGGTGTTGGTGATTTGGCAGGAGTAAGTGGTATCACATTAAGGTGGCTCCATTTGTTCTTTTTAGAGATGTGCTGCAGTATTATAAAGGGAAATTTCAGAGTACCCTTTGTGCCCCAAGCTTTCTCATCTGTCATTGCCCAAACTATTTGTCCTGTCTTTAGGTTACCAGGGTAATTGTGTGGCAATATGGACTTCAGTGTCATCCCTTTTTTTTCAAAAGCTTTCTTTGCATTCACAAAATGTGGTGAAGAAAAGGAACTGAATATAAAAGTGGATTCTGGACCTAATTCTGATAAAAGAAAAATGAAAATGGATTTGCTTTTAAAGTAATGACATAGAAATCCCTAACACTGTGTGTGTATATGTGTGTGTGTGTGTGTATGTGTATCTTACTTATCCTGATTGTAGAACTACTGAGCTAATTATATTACTGTTGATTATGACTAGTACCCAGTCTGTACTGGAACAACCTTCTTAAAGCGTTCTGACCTAGTTATTTTTAAGGAATGCGTAAGAGGCATCTCAGATACTTCTTCTACATAGTAAGCATTTAATAATTTTTAAAATTTATTTAGATTATGAAGATAATTTTGTTCAGAAGTATGGAACTAGATTTATTTTTTTGATGGATAATTGTTGTGAAAAGTAGTATTGGTTTAGTTCATCTTTAGTCGACATTAATTTAACAGTGTCTAACAAAGTACTGGAATTGACATATCTGGATTAGGGTCCAGTCATTTAGGAAAGTTTTTTAATTTTAATTAACTAATTCATTATAATTAATTACTTAATTTTAATAGCTTACAAAATAAATTCATACTTTTATTTTCCATGTAAATCAAAATATCACTAGCTTTACTCAGTTCAGATAAAAAAAAAATGAAGTAATACCTGATTTTATCTGCAACACCATGAAATCTGTAGAGGTAGATGTTTCCATCCATAACAGAATTAACTGCTTGGTGCTAGTTGATTTGAAGATATTCTTTTATGAAGCAGGTGGTAATTTACACATATAGATAACTTCCTTTGGATATTATTAGCAAATTCACTTTAACTCCATGCTTGCCAAAGTCTTTATAGAGTCATTTTATCCTAAACAATAATATTCTCTCTAATTTTTTAAAATCATGAGCAGACAACTTTGTTTCATGAGCTGTAGACTATGATAACAGCATACTTGCTTAGATTTTGTAATGAAATAGTTGAAATGAAATTACAACAAAGGTAATGTGGCTTCTCTAGTGGCATACATGATCTTTACTTGCTTCTGCTAATTATGCATAGTCAGCCATTAATATAAAACTACTGTAATTGGTTTTGCTTTTCAGACAATCAAATCTATAGTTTTTCCCTTCACATTGTTAGTTTTCAGATGTCAGTCATCATGTTACTGTTGACAATTTTCCTTCCATTGTACCATGAACCATTTAGTCACAGTCTCTGAGTGATAAAACTTTGAACTATCTGGTTAAGAACTAATAACCCAGGGGATGAACACTGTACTTAGCATATTGTTGGAAGAAGGGATGAGGATGGTAGGTCTACTACCCTCACCTACTTATAAGTGGCACTAAAAAGGGTTAATGCCAGAGAAAAATGAGTTATTTTGTTTTTTAAAGTGCCTTCTACATCTAAACCTCTTCTAGTACACATAAAAGACAGGATCCTAACCCTCAAGGGGATTTATAATCTAGTTATTATATAGCATATACTTAATATTTGTGGTAATACAAAATAATAAATGCTAAGATATGTGCCATGAAAGTACAGAAGATGTTAAAAAAACCACTTCTGAATGGAGTTGTCAGGGTAATCCTTATAGACAAGGTTGAGAAATAGAACCTGGACCTTGAAGAATGGATAATGTTTAGTAGGAAAGTAGCAGTAAATGCATTTCAGACAGGGGCTTGAGTATGAGCCAAATACACTGGTAAGAGGAAGCCTAGGGAACTTTGAATTGACTCGTTTGTCCTCTTCATAAACCTTCTACTCCAGACAAACTGTTGTGGTTACACAGTTGTGTGATTTTATTGGTTTGCTTTGATGAGGTTGCAATGGTATGGAAGCCTATAGTATATAAAGATTTTTACAATAATGGAATTGATAACACATTTTGTAAGGTGAAGGAAGCTGTTGTGGTAGGTGGGGAGGAGGAGGAAAGCAACATGATAAAAGGATTATTTTAAACAACGAAGCTTGCAAATTGTAAGCAGGAGATACTGGAAATGAGAGAAGGAAGGAGTAGAGAAACCCACTTAGGAAGCTTTCTCTGATAAAGATCTGAGCTTGAGTGATGTCAATGAAAATAAAAAGGACTGATTATGGAAGAATAAATTATGCACCATGAATGATTGAATATAGAGAATAATAGAGAAAGGGAGGCATTGAAGATAATTCTGAGGCTTGGAGCCTGTATTGGTGAGCATAGGGAGAAAAAATGGAGACCAAAAGATTGAGAAAACACTCTTTCTTCCCCCTTTAGGAATTGGAGTGAGAAAGGAAACATAGAAAGGGCAATTAGACAAAAAGAAGGAAAACTTGGATCTAATGTTATTAAAAAAAAGTAGAAGGAGGAAAGGGAATAAGCATGTATATAGCACCTATTACATGCCAGGGCTGGGCTAAGTGCTTTACAGATACAATCTCTTTTGAAAACAAGAGTAAAAAGAATTCTAAGAAACAGATGGGCAGATGTACCAGATATTTAATGAGAAAGTCATAGAGAATAGGAACTAGGTATAACGTATTATTAGATTTGGTGATTTGGAGGTCACTGGTTATCTCTGAGAATTTTGCATAGTAATACAGTCTTATGGCAGAAAATACTGCAGGTTTTAAAAAACATTTTCAGAAAAATGCAAAACTGAAAAAGTTCACTCAGATGTGAACTCTGTTGTTTATGTTTTAAGATATATGCATTTAGAATACTAGCTAGTAAATTAGACATATTTTGTAAATGGCAGTGCTCAAAATAGACTACCATTTTGTTGATTTAGTGCTAAAACATTTTTACTGCCATTCAGAAGTAGATAACAGTGAAGAACTTTCCTGCTTTGATTCAGAAGAAAACTGTGCTCTTCGATTCAAAGTATAATTTATAGACATAAATAGTAAATATGTAGTCATTCCATTTCTTACTTTTTGCTCATTGATCCCATTCTTATCCAAGATTCATTGGTGCTCTTTTTAATAACTAAATAGCTTCTCTTTGCTTCCACAGATTCCATTTTTCGGGCCTTTGTTTGATGGAGCAATAGTGACTGCAGAATTGCTGCCAAGTCTTATTTGTTCTACATGTATCAATGCTAGCAGGGCTGTGAAGTCTCTCATACCACTCTACCAGAGTTTGTATCCTTTGGCTTTGTAATAGCGATTTCATTGAAATGAAGAATTCGGTATGACGAAAACTCTGTGGTTATAAAAGGTAAGTAATGAAAGCAGGATAGGAGAGAAACATTTACAGTCAATTATATATAGAATTTCTTTCAGAGATATTTTAATGAACTTCAAACTAATATCAAACTAATACTGTGCGTTTAAAACAAAAATACTGAGTCATAGTCTCATCACAGTTTTGGGTAACTTCTGATATATGGAATGATTTCATGCTACTTTACTTTTGAAATGATCTTTATGGTGCTCTCCCTTAATATTTTTGCCTCTTAGTCTCCGCTGACTTACTTTAAGACTCAGCTCAAGTCATATTTCTGAAGGAAGCCTTCCCTTCCCTTTCCCCAGCTGCTGGAGTCTTCTCCTCTGAAATTACCTTCCATCTACTCTGTGTGTATCATTTATGTATCTATTTATTTACAGGTCAGTTGCCCCATTAGAATGTGAGCTGCTTGAGGACAGAGACTATGCCTTTCTTTGTATTCCCAGTGATTAGCTTGATACCTGATACACAGGAAGCACTTAATAAATGCTCAATGACTTATGAAATATAAATAATTAAATATCTATGATTTATAGAAAAGAAATACTAATATTTGCTTATGGTTTTCTTCCATTCATAAATTCATTGAACAAATGTTTATTCAGAGCTTCTTTAAAGTGGACCATGTTGTTAGGCACTGAGAGGTAGTGACAATTGCCATCCCCAATGAGTTTATAGTTTAGTAGAGAAGGTAGAAGTGCACAGCATCTAGAATACAAAGTAGACTGATAAATACCTCAAGAGCTATAAGTAAAATGCTTTAAGGATTCCAAAGCAGCAGTGAAATCATGGGAAGACTTTTTGAAGGAAGGTTCATTGAGGATGCTAAGGTAGTATTTCAATGATAATTCCTTTCTTATTATAATTTTTTTCTCCAATTTCTGATCTTGTTCCACAACAGCAAGTGACAATTTTCATTTTTCTCAAAGATTAAACTAACCATACCACAATTCTTATATAGCCCTCTGAATTGTTTCAGATTTTGAGACAGAAAGATTCAGTGAACTAAACAGAGTTCTCAAAAATGTCCTCAGACGACTTGGTAGAATTTAACTTGTCCTAGTTTCTAGTATTAGTATAAACTGGTATATAGTAGTATAAACTAGTATAAATTAGTATAATTAGCTGGTGTTTATACTAATAAATGATGGCTACATGTTGATTTGTAAGTACATCACCTGTAAAAATTCATGTTCATGTTAATATTTAGAGAAAAGTAAATATTTTATTACCCGTGGTACTTTTCATAAATACAGTTTTGAAGGATAGAATGAGAAATTCCATTAATATGTTCTTGACAGAGATTCTTCCATTTAAATTGGCTAAAAAGATAGTTTGCCTTAAAGAAATGTGCCACATGGCAACTTGCAATTATCATAGAAATTAGATGTAGAAAAGAACTATTAGGTCCCATCTGGTCCATCCCCTGGGGGCCAGTGCAGCATTATTCCCTCCAGGATACTCTCTGGTACTTCATCCTGGCACTGAATGTCTCAGCAGATCTCCAACCATTTCCAAAGGACTATGAATTTAATCTTATGCCTTCAGAACAAATATTCTTTCCACATGCTATTACCAAAGTGATTCTTGGCAGAAAAGGAAAAAAAAATTGAGTCGATTAGTTTGCTTGTCAAGTAGAAGGAGCTAGAAGCCCCTCAATCAGGCTTGCTGTACTGTTCAACAGCACAAAAATTACGTGTAAAGAAGTGTTTTCTTTAGATGCATCATTTATTCTCTTAGTTACTTCCTTCTTCAAATAATTTATCATCATAAAAAGTAATATTGTTTCTTTTCCTTCCAAAATGCTGTTTTGTTAACATTGCTTCCTCATATAAAAGGGAATCTAACAATATCCATATAATTGAAATTTAGAATGGTATTTAGGTAAGGTCATATATGTTGAAAGTTTACTAAAAAAAAAATATTAACTCTGAAGTCAGAAGACCTAGGTTCAAATCCTTCCACTAAATGTTACCGTAACCTTTTGCCTCGGATGGTCTTTTAATCTCCCTTATTCTCAGTTTTTCCATTTGTCAGATGTGGATAATAATTATCTTTCTTTTTTAATAAGGTGGTAGAAATGGGAGAAGTAGACATGCTACAGGCTGAAAAAAGTAGATGTGAATGTTTTCATTCTTCAGAAAAGATAAGCTGTAAGTCGTTGTTTTTAATGGGCTTTAAATAAATTGTACAAATATGCCCATGACTAGTTTTCCCCTAAAATTTCATTTTATTAGACCATACTAACCCAAAAGATGTATAGGCAAAAACCTGACCTATGTTCTTTTTTATGTCTGGAATGTACTTCTTCCACGAGCCAAGTATTAGAGCTCAGTTTTGGAAAGAGCTAAATAATTCCACAAATTCTAAGGATATAATCAGTAAAGTGATCACAGCATAAACTTTTGTAAAGGTGAAATATCACTTTCAAGTAATCATAAAACTATTTAGAACACTAATAGAGCTGATTTATAACGGAGATGTAGTAGATGATATCCTAGTGAATTGTAGTTAATTCCCCATTCACAAGTAGACGCTTTATCCCTGTACAGAACTACATTCTCCGCATGACCCTAAGTGTATACTACAGAAAAACAGCAATTTGCATGCACCCACATAAAGGCTAGTGCACTTGTTTTTAAAGGCAAAGGTCAGGTGAAGAATTACCTTTCTTTGACACTAGGTACTGAGTGCAAGCAAAGGAGCAGAAAATAAATATGAGCAGCCAGGGCTCTGATTTTATGTGTCCAGTTTCCAGTTTGTTTTCTTAAATTATGTTTTATTGAGTAGAACTATTGGCAGGTCAAAACTGACTCATTCAACTCAGATGTCATTTACTTTCTAAAATAATCATTTATTTTTATGAACAACGGCTAGTATTTACAAAGTGTGATTTCCATTTTGGACTTTCTACAAATTATAGGAAGAAAACACATTTTTTCCTGAACATTGCCTACTTATAATTTATATTGTTCTGTAGTGGTAAGTAGAATGGCTATGTTTATCTCATCTTCTGGTCATTACTTAAGGAGTGGATCTCAAATCAGTGTGTTTGAGGTTCAGTTTTATTACTGCTGCTATTGCAAATATGCCTCTGAGGAAATAGGACAATCTTATGCCACTTAATATTCAACTTTAAATCTGGTGTTCATTAAAACTGAACATTAGTAGAAAGATTTTGTATTTGGGGCAAGATTATATTTAGGCTACAATTAATCTTTCCTATTTCAGTTTGAGTAGGAAAGTACTGTTTGCGATATGCAAATATGGTGAGCATTATGTGAAAATGAAAGAATCATTGCCATATATATAGTTACTGATCTCAACATAGCAATAACAGTAACCAGCCTATGAAGTCACACTGCCTGTTAGGTATAAGGAAAGAAAGGGAAACACAGTGGGAATGTTCTGGATAAGAGTTCTTGGTAATGTTGTCAGCATACCCCATTTGTCCTCATGAGATGTTTCTGTAACTTCCATCAGGTTTAGCCTTCACTCTGTAGCCATTGCCTCCTCTGAGTGATGAGGACAAGTTCCCCTAACAGCTGCTCTTCCTTTCCCTCGTGGGCAATCAGGGGCCTTCTTTTAGTGTCTAGTATGGAGTAAATGGGAAGCTTGCCACATTCTATAGTTCAGTTCACAAGCCAACTAGAGATTTTGAAATCATAATCAAGAGATAGGAATTTCCAATCTCACCTATCCAGTATTTTACACTTTCATTTACTTGCTCGGATATTATCTTTATCCAAAATAAAAAATCATGACTGAATAATATCTACTCTTCCTACTGTGTAAGTATTATATTCTCAACATAGCTCAAAGTTAATGTATTTTAAAAAGTGAAGTGGTATTTCTATTTTAGCAAAACAGGACACTTGGTAATAATAGTTAACCATTTGTGATAATGGTTATTCTTTGCATTTTAAGCAGAGTCTAATGGGTGCAATTATGTGCGTATGTATATATCAAAACTCTCTCATTCCTATTCAGAATGCTGTTGCTTTTTGACTTCTACCTTCAGTGGTAGAAGTTTTCTTAACAAAGCTATAACTTTTACCCTTTTATTTCTTGCTGTATTCTTGGATGTGTTTCCTCTTTAAAATTTGGACTTCTTTCCTCTTATGACCCTTTGAACCAAGCCAAATTTGATTATTCACTAAATTTCTGTGTTCTTATTTAGAAATTTTAACCATAGTTAGAGGGATAGTGACTGATAAACCCTTTGCAAATACAATGACAAGTTGTTTTGAATGAATGAATTTTATCATGATTTAGAACTAGGAAAAAGATAAGGAGATTGACTGGGGGTATTAGAACCTCAGCATGGTTTGGGAGATTACTGAAAATGAAATGAAGTGTGGCTGGAGCCTGGGTCAAGATTTAGTAGTGACTGAGAAAACCACCCATCAAGAAATTGAGTCCAGGCATGAAACTTCTGAGTCCTTAGGACTTAGTTACTAAGGCTTAGTTCATGGACTTGGTGACCACAAAGTCCAAAGAGTAAAATGAAGGAAAGAAGTAATGATTCTGTTTCCATGACTACTCTTAGATTCATCCCTTTCCCTCTATTCTCACAGCTACTACCTTTGTTCAGTCCTTTGTAACCTGAATCATTACAGATCTTCTAACTGTTCTTTCTAGATCCATTCTCTCCTCTTCAGTTCATCTTTCTTACAGCTGCCAAATTGATGTTTCTGATGGTTGAATTTGACTGTTACTATCCTCCTCAGGAATTTTCAAGGGAACTTTTATTGCCTCTTGGACAAAATACTTAGCTGTTTTTCATTTAAAACCATTCACAAACTCTCTCCAACTTATCTCTGAGAAAAATTTGTGATATATTGATATCTTTTTAATTAAAAAATGATTTATTTGAAATATAAAAATTATTGTGGTTGAACTGACAGACCCATTTTCCCTGAAAATTTCATTGGACAGTTTTATAGCTTATTTCATTTATTTGGTGTTTTCCTTCACAATTTCCAACAGTACTTCAGCAGTGAGAAAGTATAACATAACAATAAGTACAAAATATATACAGTTGGAATATAACATTTTCTTGCTAATTGGGGCATCAGTTTAAATAGCGGCTCTAACTTGTCTCTTGTAATGTTGTCTCCAAAATGTTTTGAAAACTAAACCGACAACTCAAGTTGAAATATATCCTAATTTAAATAAGCATCTCTCACTCAGACTCCTAATATCTTTCCTCTGAGCTGCTTTTGTTTACTTTGAAAACTCAAGTTTCCTATAAGGGTTAAGTATTCTACCATAGGCACTCCTGAATTCAGTAGAAAGCCAGATTCTGAGTGACACAGAAGAACTGTCTTCCTGCTTAGGTCATTTGAGATAGCAGAGGAATGCTTTATTTTTCAAATATGTGAGTAACAACCAACCCTTGAGCAAACAAACAGCTCCATGTTAAAAGACAGATTTGTGATATTAGCTGAGGACATCACCATTTAAGGAACCAAATAGCATATTTCTTGGCAACCCCTAACCATCAAGAAAACTTTTTAAAAATTTACTCAAATTTAACTCATAGTTTTGTTAACTTTGGCATTAAATGATGAATTCATAAATCCAAAGGATGATAATGAGATGAACTCTCTCCAAAACAACAGCAGTTTTGGGGAAATAAAGTGGCTCTTCAGTTTGCTATTCTCTGAACTGAAGCAGTTCACTGTCCTTTAAGAAAATGCAAGTGTCCTTTGGTGTATTTGTTGATGTAATAATATCTTTTTTCATCACACTTGTAACAGGTGATCTGTTCCAGTGACAGAGGGTTGGTTCCCTATTCCTCAAGTTTTTGTTTTGATACTGCATGACTCTAGTGACCTTTAGAGTTCCTTGTTGATTGGGGGCAGTCTGGATCAAGGATGCAGTGGATCATCCACTAGATCAAAGAGGATAACCTTAGTGATGGTAGACTTTTATTTTGCTTTGTCTGAGGCTATGTCTTTAGAGGTAATGATGGCTGTTCTGTGGTTTCCAAGGGCATTTCAAATGAAAAGTGCATGCATTTACAGAAAGGCACTTCTGGACAGAATCCAGCAAGGTAATTTCACATAAATTACTTTCCTGGTGTGTCTGTGCCTGCAAAAAAATATTTTCAGAAGCTTTGGTCAGACAAAGGAAATTCTTTGATCTTTGATTCCAAATTGATGTGGAGAAATTTTTGTTACTACACTTCTCAAATTTGGAGTAGAATTAACATTCAGACGTCTTGGTCATATCATTCTCATAAAGGAATTTGCACTGCTGTCCTTTCTTTCAAAGTCTTTTCAGTAAGTGCACATAGCAGTGTACTTGACACTCATGTGACAAATGGGCACATTCCCTATTTTTCTCACAGGTGACTTTAAAAAAATTCACAGACAGCAGTCCCCAACTATTCCATTCCTGAAGTCAGTGGTTATCGCTTAGTGTCCCAAGTTGCTATTCCACAATAATCTCCAGATTAAACTTAATGTGATCCAAACTCATGGCTATGGTGGCTAATGTGTGCCATCTCAAAGCTCCTGGCAAAAGATCTTTCTCTTCTAAAGTTTGACTAGTTTGTGCTTTCCTCTTATTCCTCAGCTCTACAGCCAGTGTGCCACCTCATCATCTTTTATTTTAGCATCACCCACATTCCCAGCTGTGTATTTTTCCCTATACCCCTCAAAAAGCTTTACTTTATAGTAAAAAAAAAAAAAAAACCAGAAGAAGAGAATGAGGAAATTTTTAAAAGAGTTCAACAAAACTAACCAAGATGGTATTCCACACATCTGGCCTCTTACCTCTGCAAAGGAGCTGGGGCATGCATTTTTTCATGTCTCTTCTTTGGGGCCAGTTTTCATTTTTGTAATTTCACAGTATCATTTAAGTTAATTTTGTGGTTTTTGTCCTTTCCATTCTTATTGCTGCAAGAATTTTGTATATCGTTTTCCTGTTTCTCCTTTTTTTAGTTTTTATCAGTTCATTTTCTTTTCCATGTGTTACCTTATTCATGTTTCATTCCAGCATTAGTCCTGCTTAGCATTTGTTTTAGTACGTACCGTAATTTTTAAGCCATTTCCAAATCTATGGATAGCTACTTTGTTTCCAAAGATTTTTTGCTATAAAAAAAAGTGCTTTTATGGATATTTTGGTGTATATGAGCCTTTTTTCTTTTTGAAGATATCTGCCTAGCCATGAAATCACTGGGTAAAAAGACATGGACATTTTAGTCACTTTCTTAATATAATTTTCTTTTGTTTATTGTGTACCTAATTGGTTCCATTTATTGACCTCTCTATTTTTTAAATAGTTTAGTGATGATTGATTTGTAATATAGTTTGAGATCCAGTAAATTCCTTTTCTTCTCTCTTTTTTTATGAGTTCTCTTGAGATTCTTGAGTTTTTATTCTCTGTAGGAATTTTGTTATTTTTCCAAGCTCCACATAATAATTCTTTTAGATGTTTGATTGACAAGACAGGATAAGTCAATAGTATTGTTATTTTTATTATTTTATCATTATTAATTTGAGCAATTAATATTTCTCCAGATAGTGAGGTCTGTGGGTTTGGTTTTTTTTTTTTTTGCAGTTTTATAATTGAAATCAAAAGGTTCCAGGATATATATTGATTCATATGCTCCCAAATATTTTATATCCTCTGTAGTTATCTTAAAAGGGAACTTGTCTTTCTATTTCTCCCTGCCAAATTTTGTTTGTAATAAATATATAGGAATACTCATGATTTGTGTGAATTTATCACATATCCTTCAACTTTACTAAATTTATTCCTAACTCTATTTCTATTGACTCCCAAGAGTTTCCTAAGTAAGTCATCTTTTCATCCTCAAAAAGCAATAATTTTGTTCCCTGTATATCTATACTTATTCCTTTTGTCTTCTCTTGGTCATTGCCTTATTGCTATACTTGGCATTTCTAGAATTATATAGTAATAGTAGTAGTTTTATGATAATGGGCATCTTTACTTTACTTGGTTTGTAGTGGAAAGGCCTTTAACTTTTTTCCATAATGTACAGAATTTCCTCTTGGTTTCAAAGAGATACTGCTGTATTGGTGTTTTAAGGGGAAGACCATTTATGCTTACTGGAGTTTTAAGAGAAATATTTTGTCAGAAGTCTTTTCATCGTGACAAAATCATGGCTTTATTATTCATATTATTAATATAATTTGTTACATTAATAGTTTTCCTTGTGATGAACTAATCCTGAATTCCTACCATAAATCCAACCTAGTCATAATATATTATGTTATTAATACATTGTTATAGCCTCTTTGTTAATATTTTACTTCTACTCAATAGTTTTCTTTTTTCTGTCTTGTCTCTCCCTGTTTTAGGGATCAAGATCACATTTATATCATAGAAAGATATTGGAAGTATGGCTTCTTTTCATATTATTGTAAATAATTTATGTAATATTAAAATTAATATTTTTGAATGATTGATAGTATTCACTTGTAAAACGATCCAATCTTGAAGTTTATTGTGTTGTGTGCTTTTTACCCCTTTGGGAGTTCATTTGTGGACTTGTTCAGTTTATTTTTTTAAATTGCTATATTTAATGGTCCAATCCTTTTTTAATCCAGGTATATTATAAAGTAGTAATTGATTTCCTCCAAGTTATCAGTTTTGTCACCATAATTTCTAATTTTTCTTTATTTTCTCTTCATTGTTATGAATTCTTTCCATTTTTGTCAAAAAAAATTTGATTTTCCCCTCTCTTTTTAAAAAATCAAGTTAGGGATACTATTAGGTTAGTTTTTTTACTTGCAGTTTTATTAAGGACTACTTTAATTTTACAAATTTCTGTTTTGTTGCTTATTTGGGGAGGGGGTTAATTTGTTGTTAAAGTTTAGTTTTTTAGTCCAATTCATTGGTTCTCTCTTTTCATGGATGAAAGTATTTAGGGAATGTAAATTTTCCCTTCACAACTATTTTAGTTGGTTTCCATTAGTTTTGATATATTATTGTAATTTTCTTTGACAAAATTTTCTGGTTTTTCCCCCATGATTTGTTCTTTGTCCCACTAGTTACTTAGAATTACGTTATTTTGTCTGTAATTACTTTCTAGCATGTTCTTCATTGTATTGACATTCAGTGTTTATCGCACTATGATAAATAAATGATGTATTTAGTATTTTTGCATTTCTGAATTTTTGGTGAACTCCATATATCACAATATATGGTCCGTTGTAGTTAGAAGTAAACAAATTCCTTTCTATTTTCACTCAGTAGTTGCCCAAGAGCTGTCATCTATATTTTTTGTGAAGTTCTATTCAGATCCTTAACTTTTTCTTGTTTATCTTTTAGCTAGACTTATTAGACTCTGGAAAAAATACATGAGCCTCCTCCAATTACTGTAGTTTTGCTCTCTTTTTCTCCCAGTTCAGTTAACTTTTCCTTTAAGTATGTAGATGTAACATTGTTTCGTGCATATATATTAATCATTTATATTGATTTATTATCTATAGTTTCTATAAACATAATGTAATTCTCCTGCTTTTCTCTTTATCTTACGTTTATTTAGTTTTGCTGAGTCTGAAATCATTATTGCTACCTATTTTGTTTTGTTTTTTAAAGCGCAGTATTTTGCTTTAGCCCCTCATTTTTGTTCTTTGTGAATCTTTATGTTTCAAATGTGTTTCTTATAAAAAAATATTTTTTAGATTCTCTTTCTAATCCATTCTGTCTTTCCTCTTCCATTTAACGCATGAGTTCATCCCATTCACTTTTATTTCATATTTTTTTTCAACTTCAAAAAGTTCCTTTTCACAATGGACTGATAAAGCTTCACTTTTTTTTATTTCTGAAGTTAAGTTTTTAAAACTTGTAAACTTGAAAATTATAACCAATAATTGGTGATACTTTTGTCATTTGGGAAGCATTTTATTTCACCAACTTGGGAGTTTACATTGAACATCTGTGGATCAAAATAATGTTTAGATTTTATTCAGAATTTTGAATCATAAAATGATACTCTGTAATTTATCTTTTTTCAGAAAATCAGAGAAAATGTAGGTTGTACTATAACCATAAATTAATTAGAAGGGGGGATAAACAACAACATTGATCAGTAGAGCAATCAATGTTTACTGAAAAACCTCCACTTGGTGGTAGAGGGCAATTATGTAGTTTTACTCTCATGATAAATATCAATCTTATTTTCTTGCTGGGGGCATGTCTCCTTTTTAGTGTAATGTTATTAAAGTAAGAACAGCAGCAGAGTCAAGTGAAGGCTTAGCTATTGTTTTCTGATTTTCTCTCACCCACTGACCAATTAGATGACTGTGACAAAGATATATAACTTCTCAGTACCCAAGATTTTCTTCTAAATGGGAAGTAATAATGCTGTGCTTTTCCCATTTTTCAAGGATTTTGTTAAGCAATTCACTTTTCTGTTCAACTGACTTTTGCTTTCTCAGAGGAGCAGTTCTTTCATTGATATATTGTAACTTGGGAGATCTGCTGTGATAGAATCGTTTCCTGAAAGGCTTTCCAGAAACAGTACTTCAGTCTTGAAGTACAAGCCATGAAGAATAAAATGTTCTCCGTTTTGTTCTCCTGTGAATTACATTATGATTTCTATGCTGATTATTATCAGATCACTTATCCAGCTCTAACCTCTCTCCAGAACTCTAGACTCACATCTCCAGTTGCCTAATGGGTATCTCAGACTGGATGACCTGTTGACATTGTAAACTCAGCAGGTCTAAAACTGAACTACTTATCTTCCCCTTCAAGCTCTTCCCCTCTTCTCAACTTCCCAATTGCTGTTAAGGATGTCATCATCTTCCCATTAACCCAGGCTCACAACCCATATGTCATTCTCAGTCCTTCCCTTTCTCTCGCTCTTCATAGCCAGACTTCTGCCCAGTTCTGTCAATTTTAACTTCACTATATCTCTTGACTATCCCCCTTCTCTGAACTGCCAACACTAGTGCAAGCCTCTTGTCACCTCATCAATAACCTGCTGGTGGATCTGCCTGCTTCAAGTCCCTCCCCACTCCAATCCATCTTCCACTCAACTGTCCATTTCTTCTCCTGAAGCAGAGGTCTGACCATATCACTCTCCCTCAGTAAATTCCTGTGGCTTCCTATCACATCCAGGATCAAATATAAAATTCTCTCTTTGGCATTCAAAGCCTTTTGTCATGTGACTCCTTCCTACCCCTACATATCCCATAATTCAGTGACATTGGACTCCTTGCTGTTCTCTGTGTATCTTCAAAATCCAGGCATTTCAACTAGCTGTCCCCCATGCTTGGAATTCTCTCCCTCCTCATTGCTACCTCCTGGCTTCCCCATCTTCCTTTGAGTCCCAGCTAAAATCTTCCCCAAAAGGCCTTTTCCCTTTAATACTAGCGCTTTCCTTCTTTTGATTACCTTCAGTTTCTTTTTATCTATCTATCTATCTATCATTTCTACATAGTTTTTTTCATGTTAAAAAGGTACGATGAATTGATCATTTGTATGAAGTTTGGAGAATTTGCATATAGTATAGATATATTGTATATATTGTATATCTAGAGTTCATTGCCTTTAATTCCTACCCTTCTGTAACTGATTGCCAAGTTAACACCTAGAGGACATATGAAGAGGAATAAAAGTAAATATAAAATATAAAAGCAGCAATTCCTAATGCTTTCCTTCCCATGACTTGGGGACTTAGAAACAAATGAACTTTTGCTTTATGCTTCAGGGAAGTAAGCCTTGTATATTAGGAGGATCTAGTGAAGAAATATTTAGTCTGGGGAAAAGAAGACTACAGGAGAACATAAAAGCTATCTTTAAGAATTTGAAGAGCTGTCAGTTGGAAATATTAGATTTGTTTTGATTAGTATTAGAAGACAGAACTAGCAACAGAATACAGAACCAGGTTTCCAGAAGTTGCATAGCGGCCAATTTGTGAAACAGATTGTTGATAAGGTATGGATTGGAATAGATTGCCTCTACAATCCCTTCCAATTTTGAGATTCTATAATTTTCTGAGCGTAGAGAAAAGAGAATGAGTGTGAGATTTGGATATTGATAAACTGGAAATTATCTGTATTACAGAGCTTCTTAAACTGTGGATTGAGTTGTAACTCACTGTTTAAGAAGCACTGAAAGGGTTGAGTGGAAAAAGTTTTAAGAAGTGCTGGTCTAGAAGACAATCAGAAGGAACAGGAATTTGAGTCCATGTTATAAGAGGTTTGGTTGAAAGAATTGAGGATGTTTATCCAGGAGAAGCAAAAACTAGGGTATAATAAGGAAGAATGACAGTAGGTTTTTGCTACTTTAAAAATTGTCATAAGAGAGCTGTAAAGCAGTACTCTCAAAAATTTTAAATTCTGGGGATGGAACCAAGATAGTGAAGTAGAAAGACACACATGTGCAGGGTCTCCCCACACAGCCCATAAAATACCTGTAGAGTGGGACTCTCAACAAATTTTGAAGTTGCACAAGTGGAGAACTACAGAGTGGAGGAGATTTCCAGCCCAGGGTGACCTAAAGTCTCACAGAAAACATTGGTTGCATGGGATGCAGAGCCCAGCCCAGCCTTGGCCATGCATCATGGTGAGACTCTGGAAAGAGGACATCTCGGGGGTGGAATCTCCAGTCACAGCAGCAGCGGGTCCTCAGATCCCTCAACCCACAGGCACCAAAGGTCAGTGACGGGGTTTTTTCAGCTGGCCAGGAAGAGAGAAGGGCCGTCCCATAGCTCTGGCCCCAGCTCCCACTGCAGAGGCCACATCGGGCAGCAGTTCGCACTGCAGCCCCTACAGCAGCTCACATCCATTGTTCAATCATAAAAACCCCTGGGGCCACTGAGGAGCTGAATATTACCTCAGCCCTGTGTAGAGGCCCTGAGGGAACTCATCTTTATCTCACACTGAATGGCAGCCCTGCCCATCCAGCTTATTTGAAAATCAGCCCCCAGCACTGACTTGGCAGAACTGGAGGCCAGGTGGCTGTGGAGAGGAAACTGCTAATCTTCTGGACACAAAAATCTCTGCTTGCTTCCAGATCAGTGTACACGCTGGATTGTGCCACCTTGAAAGAACTGAAATTTTACAGATTCCCAGAATATTCCCTGCTCTTGACAAAGGACCCAAAAGTCAAGTAACTGGTTGGGAAAACGCCCAAAAAATGGAAAAAAATAAGATTATAGAAGATTCCTTTCTTGGTGAACAGATATTTTCTCCCAGCCTTTCAGATGAGGAAGAACAATGCTTACCATCAGGGAAAGACATAAAAGTCAAGGCTTCTGTATCCCAAACATCCAAAATAAATATTGAATGGTCTCAGGCCACTGAAGAACTCAAAAAGGATTTTGAAAAATAAGTAAGAGAGGTGTTGGAAAAACTGGGAAGAAAAATGAGAGAGATGCAAGAAAAGCATGAAAAGTGGGTCAACACCTTCCTAAAGGAGACCCAGAAATATGCTGAAGAAAATAACAAAAATAGGCTAACTCAATTGGGAAAAGAGGTTCAAAAAGCCAATGAGGAGAAGAATGCTTTAAAAAGCAGAATTAGCCAAATGGAAAAGGAGGTTCAAAAGCTCACTGAAGAAAATAGTTCTCTCAAAATTAGAATGGAACAGATGCAGGCTAATGACTTTATGAGAAACCAAGAAATCATAAAACAAAACCAAAGGAATGAAAAAATGGAAGAGAATGTAAAATATCTTACTGGAAAAACAACTGACCTGGAATATAGATCCAGGAGAGACAATTTAAAAATTATGGGACTACCTGAAAGCCATGATCAAAAAAAGAGCCTAGATATCATCTTTCGTGAAATTATCAAGGAAAACTGTCCTGATATTCTAGAACCAGGGGGCAAAATACATATTGAAAGAATCCACTGATCACCTCCTGAAGGAGATCCAAAAAGAGATACTGCTAGGAACATTGTGGCCAAATTCCAGAGTTACCAGGTCAAGGAGAAAATATTGCAAGCAGCTAGAAAGAAACAATTCTAGTATTGTGGAAATACAATCAGGATAACACAAGATCTAGCAGCCTCTACTTTAAGGGATTGAAGAGCATGGAATATGATATTCCAGAAGTCAAAGGAACTAGGACTAAGACCAAGAATCACCTACCCAGCAAAACTGAGTATAATAAGGGGGAAAAATGGTCATGCAATGAAATAGAGGACTTTCAAGCATTCTTGATGAAAAGACCAAAGCTGAAAAGAAAATTTGACTTTCAAACATAAGAATCAAGAGAAACATGAAAAGGTAAACAGCAAAGAGAAATCATAAGGGACTTACTAAAGTTGAACTATTTACATTCCTACATGGAAAGACAATATTTGTAACTCTTGAAAACTTTTTTCAGTTGTTGGGATTACACATACATAACACATACACACACACACACACACATAGAGACAGAGAACACAGGGTGAATAGAATAGTATGGGATGATATCTTTAAAAAAGTGAAATTAAGGGGTGAGAGAGAAATATATTGGGAGGAGAAAGGGTAAAATGGAATGGGGCAAATTATCTCATAAAAGAGGCAAGTAAAAGACTTTTCAGTGGAGGGAAAAAGGGGGGAGGTGCAAGAAAAAACATGAAGCTTACTCACATTCGACTAAAGGATGGAATAAAGTGCACACTCATTTTGGTATGAAAACTATCTTACAATACAGGAAAGTGGGGGAGAAGGGGATAAGCAGGGTGGGGGGGGATGATGCCAAGAGGGCAATGGAAGGAGGGAGCAATTAGAAGTCAACACTCCTGGGGAGGAATAGAATCAAAAGAGAGAGTAGAAGAAATGGGCAGGTTAGGATGGAGGGAAATATAGTTAGTCTTACAGAACATGACTAATATGAAAGTTACTTGCAAACTACACAGATATGGCCTATATTGAATTGCCTGCCTTCCCAGTGGGGATGGGTGGGGAGGGAGGGATGAAGAGAAATTGGAACTCAAAGTTTTAGGAACAACTGTTGAATATTGTTCTTGCAACTAGGAAATAAGAAATACAGGTAATGGGGTATAGAATGTTATCTTACCCTACAAGGACAAAAGAGAAGATTGGGATAAGGGAAGGGAGGGATGATAGAAGAGAGGGCAGATTGGTGATAGGGATAATTAAAATGCTTGGCGTTTCGGGGTGGGGGGAGGGGAGAAATGGGGAGAAAATTTGGAACCCAAAATTTTGTGGAAATGAATGTTGAAAATTTAAATAAATAAATTTAAAAAGAAAAAAAAAATTAAATCCTTTGCTCTTTCTGTGAAAAACTTTTCCCAATTTATAAACGTCTTCCTCGGTGTATGTGTGTATATATGAATAATTGTGTAAATTGCATATCCATTATATGAATATGTGCATTATAAAACATAAAAATACAATTTAAAAGATAATAATATTTTAAAGTAATTATTTTATTGGTGCAAGACCCTTTTTCTGTCATTAAATTTATTAGTAAAATAATATTTTTATTTAGAGAAATGCAAATAAATATGCTTCATTTTTTAATCTCAGTTTAACACTTCTCAATATATGCATTCAAAATCCAATACAAAGTTCAATATTAATGCTTTTAATGGCTGTCATAGCTGAAAATGATTTCTCACAAAGATGCGAAATTCCAGACATATAAGGTACATATTAGCTGTGCTTACTCAATCATGATACTCATATTTCAAACCCATCTTCCATTTATGCAATGGTTTACATTGAAATTCTACTATTAAACTTCCATTTTCCTTGATGTCACTTAAATGAATTTCTGAAAAATAGTTTCATGCCATTTAAAACCCACTTAAATTTTTCATTTGGAAAACTTTTTAACTGGTTAGGAAATTTGGTTCCAAAACTTTTTGTACGTGATACACCTAATATCATTTTAATCAACAAAAGATTAATTTCAGTACATCTTGTTGTTATTCACAGTGGCTTCTACATCAATGCAAGCACAGTGCTGGCACACGGCATCATTATTGTCATTAGTACTATCATACTAAAAAGATGAAATGAAAAGAATTTTAAAGCTTAATTTTTTTTTTTGACAAGTGAAATGAGAACACCAGAGGCAAAAATTGGGAAAGAAATGAGAGCTATAGAAGAAAAAAATGAAAGGGAAATTAACAGGTTAGCACAAGAGGTACAAAACCTTGCCAAGCAATAAACTGATTGATATAGAAGAACATGTAAGGTGTCTCATAACAAAAATGATTGAACTAGAAAACAAGTCAAGCAGAAAAAACTTAAGAATCGTTAAACTATCTGAAAGCCTTAATTAAAAAAATTTTGATATCCTATTTCAATAATTCTTAAAAGAAAAGTTCCTAGATCACTTAAAACTAGAAGGCCAAATAGTATAAAGAGTTCATCAGTCACCTCTTAAATGAACCCACAAAATGAAAATTCTAAAGAATATTATAGCCAAAATTCAGAACTGCCAAGTGAAAGGGAAAATACTGCAAGCATCTAGAAAGGAGGAATTCAAGTGTTGAGAAGTCAGTCAGGATCACAAATGATTTAGCAGCCACCAGTATGAAGGAGTGGAAAGTGTGCTATATAGTATTCCTAGAGACAAAGGACATATATAGGCTTTCAACTAAGGATAACTTAACCTAGCAAAACTGAGTGTAAGCCTACAGGTGAAAAATGGATGTTTAATGATGCAGAGGACTCCTAAGCATTCCTGATACAAACCTGGGTCTGAAATCTGCCTTTGATGCTAGCTAACTGTGACTTTGTCCAACTTGATTAACCTTGTTAAACTTCAGTTTACCCATTTGAAAAATGAAGGGATTGACCGATAAATTCTCCTCTGGTTCTGTAATCCTTTATGTTTCAGTTCTGGTTTTTTCTTGTTTACTCATTTTAAAATGCATGATTTCTTTACAGGGGTCTTTAAATCAATTTTCCATTTTGTGAGACTTCATTTAGTTACAGTATAACTAAAAACAATATAATATAATTAATAATCCATTTATCTTGCCACAAATAAACTATAGTACATAACAGTACAGATGAAATAAAGGTGTCCAGTGCCAATCTGTTGGCACTGTGAAACTCCTACTCTTCTTTCCTGACACTTTGTGTGATACACATCTGTGAGATGTATTCATCAAGTATGGGTGGCAATGTCAATTTATGTATTAAGTATTAGTAAAGCTGAATTTCTTTCTTCTTTTTTTAGATTAAAAAATTATAATACTTTCTTCACACGGCTCAATGGATTGTCTCTTATACATTGCTTTGGCAAATATTGTTTGAAACTAAGGGTAGAACTAAAGCCAAGGATCCAGAGTTATAATAGCTCAATTTAGGCTGTATATTGTAAAGAACATTCTAAAAGTTAAGACTGTCTAGAAGTGGAACAGGCTACTTTGCAAAGTGGGTTCTCATGGCAACATTTTTTCTCTTTTATCCAGACTCAGGCAGAATCTGGATGGCCCATCATCTACTGACAAGTATATTATAGAAAATTTTGCCTCGCTTTTTTTTAGGGAGATTCAACTAAATGATACCTAAATTACCTTCCAACCCTAAGAGTCTGTGATTCTGTATAATTCTGACCAGTAACACCTCACTGAAACATAATACGCCTCACTAACACATAATATACTTGAAGTGTTTGGTCTAGGTCAAAGAAAAGAAGTAACATGGAAGATACAGGATAAATTTGATGTCATGTATTTACTAATGTATGAAAATAATGACAAATCAGTCAACCAGCAAGCATGTAATAGAAACCTGCTATGTGGCAGGCATAATGTTAGACAGAATTAAGAGATGAACATGAAACAGTTCCTGCCCTCAAGTGGCATACAGTATATCAGGGGGTTTGATAGATGCAAAATATTTTCAAAGTAAATATGAAGTAATCCAGTGGAGAAGATACTAGTAGCTATGGGGTGCAGATAGGTTAGGGAAAGCTTCTCTGAAGAATATGTTGCTTAAACTGAACTCCGAAGGAAACAAGGAATTCTAAGAAGGCAGAAGCAAGGAGGGAAGACAAGTCTAGCCATTAGAGACAACCTATCCCAAAACACAAAGAGAGGAACAATAAGAAGGCCATTGACTGGATCATTAGAGAATGTGAAGTGAATAATATATACTAAGTTTGGAAAGGTGGGCTGGATCCAAATTGTGGAAGGAAATCTTCATTCTGTAGTTAGTCGGTCAGAGAGAGTGGATTCTCTAGAGAGTCAGTAGTTACACAGGATGAGGAGTGAAAAAGTTGCAAAGTGCACCATTGGAAGGAGAATTCATAGCAATAAGACAGGGGAAATAGTTTCATCATATTTAAAAAGGGTGATATAGTTGCTCAACCAATATTAGTGGTCCTTTAAGAATTAAGGAGAGCAGAAGTACTATAAGATAGGATCTGAACTTAGTCTTGAAGGAAGCCAGGAAATTAAAAGGCAGAAGTGAAGGGATATATGGTGGAAAGGCAGACCAGGCATGGTGGACACTTAGTACAAAGGCATGCACATGTAAAATGGAGTTGGAACTATGATTAGGCCAATGTTGCTGTATTATAGTATGTGGAAAGTAGCGCAGTATGATATGAGAAAGGTAGGCAGAGAGCATGTTGCTATAAAGAGTTTTAAATGCCAATTGCAATCGTTTATACAGGGTGTCCTAAAAGTCTTAGAACTTTTTTAATTGCTTAGAATAGTTGTCTTTAATTGCTTTAATAACTTAAAATTTTTGAGATACCCTGTGTTTGATCCTGGTGTTTGTAGGAAGACAGTGGGTATCACTGGGCAGAAGAGGAAGATGTGATATGGTCAGGCCCATGCTTCAGAAAAGAAATCTCCTTGGCAGTTGAGTGGATAATGGATTAGAATGACTAGAGACTTAAAAAGCTATTGTAGTAATCCATGTGAGAGGTAGTAAGGAGCTAGGATTCTGAGCTAGGATTGTGGCTATGTAAGTGGAGAGAATGGATCTTGTGTGAGAGATGTGAAGGAAGAAACTACAAGATTTGGCATATGGGTTAAATTCAAGCAAGGAGTTGGAGATGTTGCTTCTTGCTTTTGGGTAAGTGATTAAGAACAACTGTGCCAGTTTTACCTCTCTAGGGACAGCCGTTGCCTCATTTTGCTATGTCTTTTGTTTTCTGATTTCATTTACAGTGAGAAGGTCTGATTCTCATAGTTAAGGTAATTGTAGAGTATCAGACCTGGAGTCAGGAAGACCTGAGTTCAGTAATACCATTGCTTGGGGAGAGAACATGTGAGTCAGGCAAAGTGCCCTGTGGATAACCTCAGTGCCCCTCTAACCTCCTAACCCCTTTCCCTGTGTATATGTTCATGGAGAAATCTTAAAAATTTGAATAGTAATGTTATATTTGATCAGAAAATTAGTTGAATCTCACCAAGAGTTATAAGCATTAAGGGGTGTTTAGTCATCATGTTTATTGAAATAGTAGTTTGGCTGTGGCATTTAGATTTTCCTGAAAGTTATAGTACAGATTTATCAGAATAGATTTCTTTTTATGCTCTGTCTGATCAGTTTGATTTGGTCTCAGCATCCTTCTAGACAAAATTAGAATTAGGAAACAAAAGAAATTTGGTAAAAATAAGTACTTTGTAAGGTGAGTAAAGGCCCTTTGTAGTTGAAGCCAATGATAGATTCAGGAAAAGATTTCCGTGCTGTTGGAGTTGAAATATATTAGTAAATAACTATGCCTTGTGATATTTTACTTTTAATTGTATGCAAATTTTATACAAGTAAATAAAATGCATGCAATGCCTAAGGGAAACTATCTGCATCTTTGAGACAGTGAGCTGTTAAGGTCTTGGCAGCCTCATGCAAATAATGACAGCTGAAGTCACTTGTTGGAAAGTCTGTAAACTCTGGTTACAGCTGCACTTGTCAGTAGCTTTAAGGGAAGTGTAATCAGCCACAGAGATTAATTTGCATCTCAATTAGAAAAGAGTCTGGAGGAAGCGCTAGGGTCTGTTGCTAGAAGGTTGTGGAAGAAATCTCATCAGACACAAAAGCCTCCCAACTCTCTGTACTCCAGCTGAGTGGAGGACAATATCAGAGGTTTAGTTACCATGGGGACTT
This sequence comes from Bettongia penicillata ogilbyi, assembly GCA_023548195.1. Classification (NCBI taxonomy): domain Eukaryota; kingdom Metazoa; phylum Chordata; class Mammalia; order Diprotodontia; family Potoroidae; genus Bettongia; species Bettongia penicillata. The sequence goes on from JAJHZJ010000442.1 coordinate 769,368, forward strand.
GAAGCCTGCTGAGCCACAGAAGAATCTAGGGTTTGCACTGTAATCATTTGGTCATGATGACACAAATTCCACTGTTGTTCCCAAATACATTTTGCTATTAGAAAGCTGTTAGAAAAGTGGAAAATGGTCACTATGCCAAAAAGCGTGCAAGAGTGTTTTTCCTGACCTTACATGCTTTTCATGGTGCTGCTGTGATTTTTCTGCTTTTACCATTTATTAGTACAAGCATATTCAGAGATTAAAAGGTCATTCAGTAAAGGAAAATATTTCAACTTTAGCATTCATGTAGTTGGTTTGTATATGACACAGCTTCAAAGAGAGCCATTATTTCTGATTCCTTTACACAGTAGTGTAACAAAGTAATAACGTGCATAAAGCAGACCAAAAATAAAGTAACAAGAAACAGAAATGTGGAATCATTGTATAGTTCAGCTAAAACTCTGGACCGCATAGTCCTCTTAAAGACCCATGAATCTTACATTTAAAAAGAATATAAAAGTCTGAAAATGAATTCTCTTCTCTAGGATTTCACAATCTATAATGTTTCATGTGCAATGGCATATGACCATTCTTTTGTTTTCAGAATAATACTTTGAAAATAGCCACAAAAGTCTGGATACTAGATTTTACCTAATCATAATCCAAGATTCCCATTATTAATATTATTATATAAGTTACTGCTTTCAAAAGCTATACTGAGGAAGATTTCATAATTCACTTTTTCATCAAATACAAAATACAGAAAAACTAACCTGGCAGATTTATAGTAATAAACTTACTCGTAGTCTTAATAAAGTTGTCAAAAACCAAGTTTCAAAGTACTTTCACATTCTGGAAAGAGGACAAGAGCAAGTGTTTTAAAGACATCCTTTTCCAATGACCCCACATGCCGAAATAAAATATTGCAGCTAGACCTCAGAACCTCCTAATCCACCATTAATCAAATTTCAGTTTAGTCATCATGAGTACTATTTTGAAAGGAACACAATGGTATAAACAACATTTGAATAACATTTATTAGACTCTGGGATTATAAGTAATATTATTTGAAAGTGAGACTTCCCATTATTCAAATTTCCCAGAAGGCCAATATATGCTGCCTTTATAATAAAAGATCTTGCAAAGCTAAAGGAAAGACAAAGCATACAAGTCCAAATGGTTGGCCCTTCTGTGCCTTGTGTGTCTTAGCATATCCCAGCAGATTTCAGCTATAGATGGTTTTAAGTAGAATTCTTAAATCTACACTACCTACTAGACTAAAATCTGAAACCAAAATTTCAGAATATTTTGCTTCTTTTTAGAAGTTTGTGATTAAGTATAGAAAAGATTCCATAATAGACTTCATATGAATATTCTCTTAAATTTACTGCATTGAAATTTTGCCATTCTTGAAACTGTGGAATATTGTAGGTAAAACTTTATCTATTAAGACTTTTGAAAAATGACATTAATGAAATGGTTAATATAGACAACATTAGAAAAAAAAAATTTTCCCTTTTCCTATTTTGCACTCTGTATTGAAGCAACCATTAAATAACTCAAAATAAGATGTAGGTATAGGTTTTACATTTCATGAATTTTTTATTTTATCCCCATTATGGAGATCTTTTGTTGTTGGGGTTTTTTAATCTTAAGGCATTTTTAAATTACTTTGTATATCCACATCATCTAGCTGTAGTTTCTTTTGTCATAATCACAAAAGTGCAAGAAATCTTTAGTTAGTGATCTGTGATTATTCTCTATTCCAGAATACCTTTGAAGTCAACTTCTGACTCTTAAAGCTCTCTCAACCTTCACTGGTAAGAAAGAAACTGGCTAAATATTTTACCCGAGATTAGTGTCAATTGTATGAAATCTAGATTTTTAAGTTACTATCCCTTTTGCTGTTTGTTTTTAATTTTACTCCTTTAATATTAAAGAGGGGTTTGTTTGGGTTTTTGGTTTTGGGGTTTTTTTGTGTTTTGAAAGATTGTCAAAGCTGTTCTTTAAAAATATTAGCTCTCATGCACATCAAGGAGACCAACTACAAATTTTAGAGACTAAGTCACTGTTGTCCTTTTCTTTTCTTTTTCTGTGAAGTGAGATCCAAGTGTATCAGTATATACTAGGCTTCAAGTCAAATGTATTTCTGGAAGTCCAATGTCTCATACCTCTACAAAGCAGAGACCCTGGCACTCTGGTGATGGGATTCTGAATTTATAAGCAGAGTTCCAGTATTCCCCCAGGCCCTACTTTTCAAAGGCAAATTAGTACCGTTTGCAACTTGATCCCTGGGCAACTTTTGACAGTTGTTCTAAGAATAATAAAACAGATGGACAGAATAGATTTTGGGGTCCCCATCCAAACTGCCAGCCTCAGTGGAATTTAAAGAAGGCGTGTTCTCTATCAGAAGAGCTGTTGCTCCATATTCATTCCTAGTTTAGACAACAAGAGCCATAACTTTTCAACCAGAAAAAGATGAAATCTTTGTTACTTTATATTTATGAGAGAGCTCAACTTAGTTATAACTAAGAATGAAATGAGACTATTTCTTTATAATCAATTTTATTTGAATTTACCTCATTTGACTTTATGAGAGTTTATTAAATCACTTTTAATATTAGCATAATATGCCCATTGGTTTAAATTTCAAGTGTGTTTGTAACCTAACACAAACCTTTCAGTCCCAAGGCACAGAGATGTGCCATTGATATAGTCACAAAAGTGCATTAATTTGATGGGAATATAGTTTAATTTCCTTAAAAAAATTGTCTTTCTCTCCTGTTATATCATATCAAATATGCTGTTTGGTTCCTTGAAGCTAAGTGATCCTACTGTCTTTACTAATCAAGAATTAATTGTGGCAAATCATTGTTTTCAGATGTGAAAGCAAGCATTGAATTTATTCTTAAACGTTTTATTCATATTTTCTGCAATGAAAGGAATTTTTACTTTATCAGTGTCCTAGTTTGTTTTGTTTTGTTTTTGTCATGCAAGTACTGATATAGGTAAGAAGAAAGTTTCAGTAAGTTTTTTTTTTGTTTCCCAAATGAAAAATAGCTCATTTTTAAATATTTTAGACTTTTATGCTTTGTAAGTCCATTTTGGCAAGATAATTGTTTACTATTTCTTTTTTTTTTTTTAAAGAAATGATTCCTTCTTGTTTTTGTATTATTTTCTTTTCCTAATATATCCTTCTCTAGGCTTTTCCTACCTAGGAAGCCCTGCCTTATAACAGATTTTAAAAGTAATTGGGGGAAAAAAACACAAGAATTGTGCAAAACTATACATAAGTTTCATTGACTATTAGATGTGAGATTCCATCCCCATAGTCATCTACCTCAAAAATACCAATTCTTCTCCAGAGCCAACTTGATTTTTATAATTATTTGTCTCATTTTTAAATGATACTCATAATTAAGTGTCTCATTTCTTTTCATTGTTCTTTTTGTTTATATTCATAGTCATTGCTTCTATTGTTTTCAGATTTTCCACATGTCACTCTGCATCAGTTCATACAAACTTTCCCATGCTTCTCTGAATTCATATTCAAAATTTCTTATTGTGTAATGATAGTCAATTACATTCATATCCAACAGTTTAAACAGTCCCCAGTTAATTGGCTCTTGCTTTGTTTCCAAATCTTTTCTATCACAAAAATTTCTGTTGCCAATTTTTTGGTGCATATGGGTCCTCAGTGAAGTATATGATTAGGTCATTGTAAAATAATTTCTTAGGAACTTAAAAAAATTAAAACTGCTTTCCAAAATGACTAAACCACTTCTCAATTTTCACCAATAATGTACTAATATGACTGATATTCAAAAAGTTTCTGTAACATTGGCTATTTCCATCTTTTGTCATCTACTGATCTTCTGGATTTGAGATGAAATCACAGAATTGGTTGATGTATATGTCTCATATCATTTGGAGCAGTCTTTTGTGTGGTCATAGATATATCACAGCGCTTCTTTTGAGAAATAGTAATTTACATCCTTTTAACACTTAAGCATCTTAGGTAAGAAGATTGTGTGGTCATAGATGTATCACAGCGCTTCTTTTGAGAAATAGTAATTTACATCCTTTTAACACTTAAGCATCTTATAAGTAAGAAGAAAGTTTCAGTAAGTTTTTTTTTTTGTTTCCCAAATGAAAAATAGCTCATTTTTAAATATTTTAGACTTTTATGCTTTGTAAGTCCATTTTGGCAAGATAATTGTTTACTATTTCTTTACTTGTCTGTGCCACTTTCACATACATATTTTGATATTAGATGCTTATCAGAGATAATTGATGCAGTTATTTTTGTAATCAACAATTTCCCTTCTTGTCCTAGCTGCATTGATTCTGTTCATTCAGAAGCCTTTTAATTTCATGCCATCAAAATTATCTATTTTATCATTAGTGATGAAAGTTAAACTGTTCTATAACTACTCTTTGAAGCTATATCATTGTGTGGTACAAAGGACACTACTATTAGAGGCAGGACAGTGTTGAAGTCCTTGCTCTTACATTCATTGATTGTGTTGTAAGGAAAATGACTTGTAAAACCTTAACTAGAACTACGATATATGCTAATGTTATTGTTCCATGATTATCGTTATTGTACCATATCTACCCAGTAACTCTTTTTTATAATTAATTTTCTATTGATACTGTTATTTAGAACATTCATTTCCAAAGATGGGTCTTCAAGACAATTCATTAGGATGCAGGAAGAACATATTAGGATTTCTATTTGTTTTATCTTTAAAAAAAGAAGTAAATACATATATATATGTATACATATATATGTATACACTTACATATATATATATATATTGCGTCCACTGCTCTTATTCAGTCTGTATTTCAGAAAGTCATATGTCAAGTACTGTTCTTGAAGCATCTTGAGAGAAGAATGGGTGTTCCACCTTGTAGAAAGGTTGACAGTAATGCCTAACTCATTTGTTCACTTTTGACCTATTGCAGTGTACTGAAATTTACATGTGATCAGTTAAGTGGCTTTATAGATTATGTATTTGTCTAGCTTTAGTGAAATTAGCTTCTAGAAATGAACAATGGTTTAAGAATATTCCTGGAAAGAAACCAAAAATGGAGGATAATACCAATTATATGATCATAAGCTAACAAGAAAATGGCTGAAGCTGATTCTTCTACTCCTAGTATAAGCCATTTATCAGTCTCATTATGAGGTAAGCACAATGACATTATAACCATATCTGATCAAAAAGTGTGTCAAAATATTCAAAAATTATCGGGAAGAGTATTTAAAATGTGGATGAATATCCACTGTCTGTTAACAGTGAACATCTCCCTATGTGTGTGCTTTGAGATACTAGCTAATGATTATATGGTATCATCTTATTAGCAAGAAATTTCAAATCTAAGCTTTGCTGAAAACAGTATGTTACTTATTTAAAGTCTCCTATCTATACACAAAGAAAAAAATTAGAAACAGAATTTTTTAACTCATTAGAATGTCTCCCAAATAGTTTCAGTGAGTTCTAAAACTGTTTGTTACAAGTATAAAATTGCAACATATCCTAATTAATGTGCAAGAACCACACTGATCAGCATGTGAAGATAAAAGTTTATTAGATGAATTTTAATCAAAACATTTTTTATAATTGGTATATGGGATTAAAAAGTTAGTATAATACTTAGTATGCACAGCTAACAATATACTTCTTCCACTTGAATCTATGTATCTTTATGAGGTATCTCATCTATTTTCAGCTATAACAGCCATTTAAACTAAGAAACAAAATCAACTGAACTTAGAATTGGATCTTTGGTTATATCACAAAGTGTAAAACCAAGATTTTTAAGCATAATTAAGCATATTCAGTTGCACTCTTCTTAGTTAAAATATGATTTTAAAAAAATTTGGTGAGAGCAAAAAGGTTTTTATGCCATTAATAAAATGTCATTTTAAAATGTTTATTTCATCTTTGTCATATCCTTCTCAGTATCTATCTTTGTATGTTTTCTAACGTAGATATTACAATAGGACAAGTATATAACATAAATAATTCTACTTATACTATACTATTTATACTATAAATAATCTATAGATTAACCCTATATTTGGAGTACATATTTAAAATTTTTTCCCTGATCAGAAAAGTTTGGAGACCACTGTTTTAGAGAATAAAGATGAAATGATTAGCATTTCAAATGTGCATTTTTAAGTTTTCATTGGTGTTTGAAAATAGCAAATTATACAACCAAAAGCATTTTAAAATATATTTACACACATGTAAATAATAAAAAGATACACTAAACAAGAAAAACTGTAATTTTACTACATGCTTCTTTTGTATATGTAAATAGATTTACTTCATTTCATGTTTCTTGTTTTTTCCTCATTGGAGGATCTGTAGCTATAAGAGATCCCAGAGGCCATCGAATTCAATAGAAAACTGAATTCCGGGGAAGTTAATCAGGATTAATTAATCCTTTTAATTTACTTGATTCAACAAGTCAGTTTGTTGATTGCTTGCAATGTGCCAGGTACTGTGGTAGGCATGAGAGAGAATAACAGTCACTAGCAGTTATATAGCACTGTGTGGTCCACGCGGTGCGGAGCATTTTACACATATCTCATTTAACGCTCAGGTGCTGCTGTTATCCTCATTTTCAGATGAAGAAACCAAGGCAGACGCAAAGATTATGTGCCTTGCCAGGTTACAGAGCTAGCAAATTTTCAAAGCTAGATTTCCTTGACTCCAGGCATGCTCTCTATCCTGTCACTTAGCTGCCCTAGTTTCTATGTGAAAGACTTTCTGTTCCAAGGGAGACAACAAGGATATCTATAAGTATGTACAGAATAAATGTAAAGAGAGCAAGTAAAAATAATGACAAATTAGTGAGAGAAAAGGTAGTTTGACAGGGAAGGCACTGATTGTTGAAGTTATCAGGAAATGGTGCTTGATCTGAGTCTTGAAGGAAGAGAGGCTTTTTATGAGTTAGAGATCATGAAGGTGGTCATTTGATTTTTAAGTAAGATTATTTTGATTCATTAAGATTAATTTGAGATTAAGTAACTAATGATAGTGTAGAGTCATAGTGGTTAGCAAAATATTTCAAAACTAAGCATTTCTCTCTAAAAACAATGCATTAACTATTAAAATTTTCATATGTTCATTCTTCAAAAATTTAGAAACAGAATTTTCTGATCTGTTTTTAAATCTTCCAAATAGTTTCGAAGGGTTTAGAATCCATTTGTTAAAAAATATAAAATTACAATACTTTCTGATTAGTGTATAAGAACAACTTGCCCAAAGTCACATGGTTACTAATCTTTGGAATTAAGATTTGAATTCAGGTCCTCTGGCTCCAGGTATAGTGTTGTTTCTATGTAATCTGCTGCTTCCCTTACAAACTTTAACCAGAAACAGATATTATACACAGACATGTGTGTACACACACACATACACACACACACACACACGTCAGGAAACATTTTCACAAGTTGTTTTTAGAAATGGGAGAGTAAACATGCGGGTCAGTAGTTACTGATATTGTCTCCAGTGCCTTTTTTTAAAATGTCCAAAATAATGACATCTTTATTATCTTCCCTTTTTTAAATCACTTGAAAAACCCGTCACTTGACGCTGTCATGGTTGTGCTTCTGATGTTGACATTTGATTTGGTCCAATTGCTCTTCCCAGTTCTGCTTTCTTTCTGTGATATTTTTGCTTCCTTATGCAGCACGTGTAGCACTGCAGTTAAAACACAAATACCCTGGCTTCACTGTCATTGATGGAGAAAAGAATGTGTTATCAGTACCTTGAAAGATATTTGCCATTTTTCATCTGTTTGATACCCTCCTTCCAATTTCATATTGAATGCTCTCAGAATGATTTTGTTTAATTCAGTCTCTCACCAAACTTTTTTCCCTACACTGTTTCTTACTCTTTTATGTGATGATATTGGCATAGTCTTTAACTCTCTTCTCAAAGAAGATTTTACAGATGAGTTTATATCCTAAAGTAGTGTTACCCTCAGCTGCAATACATTTTTGCTTAGCAAGAATATCACACTTTGTTGTCTGAAATGACTTCTAGTCTTCTTTTGGTTTCTTCAGTATAGCGGTTGATTTACAGAGGATTGAGCTAGTTCCACTCAGATCTAAGGTCTTCTTCCAACTCTAAGTTTGTGTTCATATTAAATATCCTTAAGAAATGGTGAAATTTTACCCATTTGCTATTTTTCATTGTCAGTTTGTTTAAATAGATCAATTTGGAGGTACCTTAACTGTGTCATATCTTATTTTTATAATATGGTATTGATTTTAATTCTTGATTTAACAAAATGGTGGACTGACTCGATATGGACAGATGATCCATGGACAGATGTACATCGGTAGCCATCCATTTCCTATCTCTTAAAATATATTTGATATTTTATAATTAATGTATTAAATTATTTAAGTAAATATTTTAATATTCATGTTATAATAATATAATATTAATTTAAAATATTTTTATTTTTGTGATGTTATTTGGTGATTACCACATCTAGTAACTCCCAAATATCTTTTTGAAGAAAGTATTCATGAAACAAAGACATATTTATTGTCACCTTGGGACACAATATAAAGCAAACTTCAACAAGTCTTTTGTTTGCCTGTCCTGAGTTAACCTGTGAGCTACCCTAATAAATAGACTATCAAGACTGGTATAGTTTAGTAGAGTTCTTCCATTAGTATGTCTGCTTACTATCCCTGGTCAAGGATTTCACCTGTACAGTGCCAAAAGCTAAATGACTCCTTCTACCCTGGAGAGAAATGGTGATTCTTGGCTCTCTCTCTCGCTCTTTCCCCTCTCCTTCCCTGTTAGTTGTTGGTTGTGTCACTTTGCCACCATCACTGCAGAAGCAGGGGGTTTGGGGATCTCACAAACCAAGGAGAATTTCGTACTTTCGGTCACAGATTCTTTTGTTTTGTGTTCAGATTCCTTTGCCTACCATTTGAAACCCTCTACCTCCTGGATCCGTGTGTGATCCATCTGTGCCGCCATATTTGCTATTCCTCACATACAGCACTCCCATTCTCCTAACTGAATTTCCATTGTCTCTTCTTCAAGATTCAGTCTTTGTTGGAGCTGTTTTCTAGTTGCTGGTCACGTCCTATTGAGACTACCTTACCTTTGCACCATATATATTTTATATGTACAGATGTACACATGTGTTTGCTAATTGTTTTCCCCATTAGGATGGAACGCATTGAAAGAAGAAATTGTTTTTATTTTTCTTTGTATTTTTGTGCAGGTAATGGAACATAATAAGTGCTTAATAAATGCTTGTTGACTTGACTGGATTCCCACTTATACTTCTAAACCTTTCAGGCAATTTTCATTCCAGCCAAAGTGACCTACTAGTCATTCCCCAAGCATGGCGTTCCTTCCCTTGTCTCCATGCCTTCAGACAATATTGTTTTCCTTTAGTTCAGTCTTGTCTCATCATGACTTCTTAGAGTCCTTATCCTTCTTTAAACTCAGCTAAGATGTCATCTCCATGATGTCTTTCTCAGTACCCTCCAGTTGTAAGATTCTCTCCCAAATTGTCTCATGTTTTCTGTAGATATATTAGATCTCTGTAATTGAACATGAATCCCTTTAGTGCAGGGACGATTTTGTTTGTTTCTTTGTATCTACAGCACCTTTCATAATGTTTGACAGTTTGTTGAACCAGACTGCCAACTTTTTTTTTGTAATCTTGTTTTTAACAACTTTTGTGTCACTTTGAAAGGTTTTTTCTATTTATCTCTAAGTTATTAATGTTTTAGAGCCCTTTATTTCCACAGTATTTATCATTACAAAAATATATTCAAAAGGAAAAATACAACTAATTACATAAACAATTATATCTTGAATTTGCTCTTTCCTCACCTCCACCTTTTAAAATCCATAGTTTAAGCTTAACTCAAGCACCATCTCCTATTTGATTCCCCCAGTTTCTAGTGCCTCCTCCATTAGCTTGTTTTTATTTTGTACTTACTTATATGTATACATGTTGTTTCTCCTATCAAATTTAGCTCATTGGAGGCAGGAAGTATGTCAGGTTTTTTGCTCAGCACAGAGTAGGCACTTAATAATTGTTTGTGTTTTGTTTGATTAGCTCAGGTGTAGTTGGAAAATACAACATCCAATATGTGAGAAAAGCGAAAGTGTGATTTAATTAATTTAATGAACAGTTGTTCACTTAAGTTGTCAGGTAATTGACATTTTGTTGCCTGAAGTAATAAAATAAATACTAAAGCTTTGGAAATTCATCTGTAGATGACTGTTGAAATTTATTTAAGACTGTTACTGTTTGGGCAAATTCTATTTGTATTGCCTAGGTTAAGAATTTTGAAGAGATTATTTATTTTCTTGTAAGACTATGCCAACCCTTTTTTTGAAAGTAGAATGAAAGTCTTGAAATTTTATTTTCTCTTGCTTTGGCGATTTATTTGACAATGTCTGACAGTCTTAGATGAAATAATCAGTCCCTAACTCATAGGAGTTTATAATAACTCTCTGTTCCCATGTTTAAAAAAAAGGCACAAGATTTAACATGACATCCTTAATTTCTCTGTCAGGTATTATACCCAGCTATCACAAGGGAGGTTGGAGTTTGAGACAGAAACATTTGGCCCAGTCACACCAATCTCTATTGTAACCTGATGCACATTACAGTAACTCTTAATAGGTGGTATAGAGGAGCACTGACCTTCATTTTGAAGTGCAGTTTCCCTGCTGGAGTAGATCGATAGTTGAGCTGTCTGCCTCTGCTGCTTACCTTCCATTCTCACAGTGAGAACCTTCTCCAGGCAGCAATCAATAGCTTTAATCTGTTTCAGCCTGCAATAAGTCATGCGAGGCAAAGCTTTTAGGTGACATTACATGGGATTGTAGAAACACCTCTTTAGTTCTTATTCCTAGTACATTTCATAGCCTTGCAGTGAATTTTGTCATGTTTCTTGTAACATGTACTACTTCATAGACTCATTTGCAGAGTTCCTCATATTTTGATATTTGTTTGAGGCAAAGTAGTTGTTTTATAATCATATGTGGTACTAGCATCTTCTTTTTTTCTTTTTGTGTGTGCTATGGTCATTTTCCTTCCATTCCTGATCAGCATTTGGCCTCAGGGAATTTATACTTTTATTTTTGAATTGGGTGCTCTCTCTGTCTTTATTTAGGATGTTTTAGGGGAATTTAGACCTTTGAAAAAACCTGAAAATCTCATTTTGGAGGTGGAGGAACAAGAAGGCAAATGCTGATAATGAGTCCATCTAATTATTTCTCATCAATACCACTTGATACCATCAATAAGACATTTTTATCCTTCTGTCATAAAATATGGAAGGACTATGGATTAGTGGACAAAGAGCTGATCTGAAAACCAATGAAGGCCTGGATTTGTCTTAACTCTGGCACTTATTAGATGTGTGACCCTGGGCACATCACTTAATTTCCCAGTGCTCTAGTTAACTCTCTAAGGTTATAAGTTGCAGAGAAGATACTGGCCTGCTTTGGTAAGGAGTTTCCTCATCTGGGAGTTCCCCATTCTCATTGCAATCACAGGTGAGTTCCTTATCCCTGTCTTAAAATAGATGTGAATTAGTGGTTTTAGAGGGATGGATGGTTTTCTCTTCTAGTACCACTGCCAGTTCCATCACTGGCTTTCTCCAGAGCCATTTAGTCAGGGTTGACCTTACAAAATGAAGAACATTATTTGAGTTCTTAATATAGGATCATATATCTATAAAGGAACCTCAGATGCCATCCAGTCCAAATCCTTCATTTTACACATGAGTTGACCCAAAAGAATCCTTTGAAGACAAAGAGAAGGACCTGGTATGAAAAGGAACTCTGTTATTTCTTTACCCATTCTCCCAGTCCTAGTTCCCATGTACAGACACTCTGATTTTTTTTTCATTAGAGTTTGTAATGAAGCAGGAAGTTAAGGGCCAGGCCCCAAATCAGGGCTATTGCTAGTGCTTCTGTAGTAACAGAAACCATAAGAGCATAGAATTGGAGCCAAAGGGACCTCAGAGGTCATCTAGTACCTACCCCCTGCTCCTGCCCTCGTTTTACATGTGAAGAAATTGAGGCCAAGAAATTTTAAGTGACTTGCCCAAAGTCTTACAGATAGTAAGGCTCAGAGGAAGGATTTGAACCCAAGTCTTTTAACTCCATATCCATTACCTACTTATTACTCTCACAGTCACTACCATTCTTTCAGTCACCTAAGCCTCCCACCTTAGTACCACCCTCATATCTAATACACTGCCAAAGAAATGGCCATTTCTGCCTTCCCAAATTTTCTTGTATATGTCTCTTCCCTACTTGTAGAAGTGTAATATTAGTTCAGACCCATATCACCTCTTCTTTAGACTACTGCAGTAACCTAAGTGGGCTCTCTGCCTCAAGTTTCTCCTCAAGCTAATCTATCTTCCACTTAACTGCCAAGGTGATTTTTCTAAAGCACTAATCTTACCAGGCCATTCTTATCTTCTCCCACCCCCTAATCACCCACCTACTAATCGGTGAATTTCACTGCCTGCCTTTTACCTCTAGAATCAAATATAAATAAATACCTGTTTGGTATTTATATCTTACCCACTTTTCCTTTCCACACGCTCTGAAATCTGTCTACACTGACTTGCTCTTCACCCATAATACTCCATCTCCCATCTCCATTCTATTTACTGGCTATCCACTGTTCCATGAAGGTTCTGTCTTCTCACTCCATCTCTTAATTTCCCCAGATTCCTTCAAAAATCAGCTCAGGTCCATTCTGTCTTCTTCAGAAGACCTTTCTTGATTCATCTAATGCATCCCCTCTTCCAAATATGCACTCTGTATGTATCTTAGATATACCTAGTTATTTAATGTCTACACCATGAGAATATGAGCTCCTTAAAGGAGGGACTGTTTTTTATTTCTTTATATCCCAAGTATTTATCACAGTGCTTGTTACATAGTAGGTAGATATTTAATAAATGCTTACCGACAGGTTGATTTTCTCCACTGTACCTCTGCCTTTCTCTGTGCAGCATGCCACAATGAGAGGTATATAAAATGTGTGGTATGATGTACCTTGTTTGTGTTAGAGCTCAGGCAACAGTAGCATATTCTTAAATTTAGACATCCATTTTTCCAAGATGAAGTATTCCTTGAAAATAGCAATAAATTAAATCTTATATCTTTTGTGATTATCTTAGAATTGCCATCAAATTATGTCCATCATTGAAAGAGAGGTGTCTTTACTTTGCTGTTTAATGGTTGCTGTTTAACTGAAGGTTTTATAGCTTTTAAGGTCAAAGTCCTCCTTGACCTGAAATATGTAATGCACTGACACACTATCTCACATGAACATTTTAGGACTAATATACTTGCACTCTATAGGGTACTAAGTATTTCCTGAAGTATGCTTAGGCCTTGGTGTAAGATTGTAGAACTGAATCACTTTCAGCTAACCTAAAAATTTCCCTTGAAATGACAGAATTATCATTCTGTCGTCCCTAAGAAATAGAAATCTAAAGAGTAGTTTGCTACTGGTGATGACTTTTTCATTCACTGTTCCTCAGTGGAGCTTTGTTTAGTGGCTGAGAGGTGGGTGAGAAGTGAACCAGAAGCTTCTAGTTATCTTTTCTACCTCCTTAATACTAGCTCTAGTGCAAAGTGATGTTTCTACTTATACCATTTAATTCTGTAGGGGGAAAAAAGTCCCTTTCCTCCCTGTAGCATCACCATTTGTTTTCATTGACTTCAAGGCGCCCAGTTCAAGAGCTCTGTTTCAACATTTCTTCCTCAGCTGACAGCAAACAAGTAAAATGTGTTGTGTTACTGTCACTTAGGTTTGTTGAACACCCTGACCTCTTGACATGACTTATTTCCTTTCCATCTTTAATAGTTCATACAGTCAGTGATTGAAGCTTCTCATCTAGTATAGAATCACAGGATCTGCAGTTGAAAGGGCACTCTCATTTTAAAGCTAGGGAAATCAAGGCCCAGAGAGATTTGACAGCATGCCCATGGACGCGCTGGTAATAAGCCGCCGAGCCAGGCTTGAGACCCCTGGGGGCTCTGGCTCCAAGTCCAGCATTCTTTCTAAAACGCCTTTCTGAGATTGTCTTTATTATTCATCCTCATTAAAATATCTCACATAGTACCACTACTGACTACTTCCCATTTATTAAACTATAATATCCAAACTACATCTTTTTTGTGCTATAGTGAGGCATGTTTCTTGTGTTCCTTAGTAACTTTTCTGCTGTATCATTCTCAGTAGTGCTGATCATCAAATGAGTCACGCCAAGCAAAATACTCTTAGGGAAGTCACATAGAACAGCGGTCTCCAAAGTGGGGGTCTCAACCAGGAGTGGGTTGTTGTGTGATGCCAAGAGGTAGCCAGTCAGAGGGTGGGAAAATGGGCTATATCCAGCCCTCTCTACAGAAGCCAGTCATAGGTCTTGTCTCTAACACAAGCTCACCATTCACTTTACCCATTATCATACAGAACTTCACAGAACTACAGCATTTGAGAGATTGAAGGGTCTTCAATAACCATCTAGTCCAATACATACCTGAAAAGAGTTCATTCCTAATAAGTGATCTTACAGCCTCAGCTGGGAGACCTTCACTGAGGAAGAACCCACAACTTCTCTGGGAGGCTCATTATACTTTTTGATGAGTAATTCTAATTGTTACCGAATTTTTTCCTGACACCAAACCTAAATAGACCTTTTTACAATTGACCTTCCATTGATTCTGATTCTGCCCTCTGAGACAAAACAGAATAAACCTAATCCTTCTCCATGTTACTGCCCTTCAAATATTTGAAATCTAGGTCAACTTTATCCATGGCATTTGCTTGCCTCCTAACAAAGTAATCTTGTCATTTAAAGGTTCTTGATGAAGATACGCCAGTTCTTTGTAATCATCACTTTTCTTACTAGATATTCCACAACCATCTCTTAATTTTCCATTTTAGAGTTTTCCTAAGAATTGACGTTGAGTTCACCAGCATATAGATTGCTGTTCTGCTCTCTTTTCTGAAAATTGGGACAACATTTCTGACAATGATTCAGCAGTCACACCCCACAAGTTCTTTTAGGACCCAAGGATGTAGTTCATTTGGGCCAGGTGATTAAATTCATCAAAGGCAGCTGAGGTGCTCTCCTAATACTTTCTTCATTATTTTGGGTATCAGCTCCTAATTAGTCATTTTTGTTCTGTCATTACTGTAAAGCACAATCTCCTTTACAGAGAAAACAGAAACAATAGGGAAATTGAGCATCTCTGCCTTCTCTTTTTTATGAGTTATCATTCTTCCATCTACCCCAAATAAAGGTCCTCTCTCTTCTTTGAACCTCTTTTTTCTCCCATTATGACTAAAAAAAAAAGTCCATTTTGTTATATCGTTACCTTCCCCATCCAGTCTCAGCTCATTCTGAGTTTGAGCATTCCTGACACTTTTTATAGGACTAGACTACAGTATTATAGTAATATTTTATTAGCTGGCATTGCTTCCATCTTTTTTGTAAACTGATTGATGAGT
Organism: Bettongia penicillata ogilbyi; assembly: GCA_023548195.1. Lineage (NCBI taxonomy): Eukaryota > Metazoa > Chordata > Mammalia > Diprotodontia > Potoroidae > Bettongia > Bettongia penicillata. The sequence continues at coordinate 784,905 of JAJHZJ010000442.1, forward strand.
TCTCTGTGTATTCACATAGGATACATGCATTTTGTACCACATTGGATTTGTTTTCCTTTGTGTCTTCAGAATTTTTTTCTTAAACATCTCCATCCCTCCTGGGCAGCTTCCACTAAAGCATTTTATTAGATAGGTATCATTCCTCTGAATCAAAGGTTCTCAAACTTTTTTGGACTACGGCCCCTTTTCAAAAAAATTTACTCAGTACTCCCCTGAAAATCTACTATCTTCAACCCTTTAACAGTTTTTTTTTTTAAATTTGCAGCATTTCAAACTATTATTACCCTCCTGCATCATTCCAGTGCCCCACAGTGGGCAGAAAGATAAGCATCTGAACCCTTTGAAAACTATTTTTCAAAAACCTAGGGTGTATGTCAGACTGTGTCTAGGTTTCCTCTCTTCAGTAACAAACTGGTTCCCATTATTACCACCCCAGAAACCAGTCAGTTCTTCCCTGCTAGTAAGAGAATCAGTTCCAGGATAGAATTTCTCCTAGTTAGTTCCTCTACCTTTTGAAGGATGAAATTATTGCTATGTAATTGCTATGTAAAATCCTCTATCACTGCTGTCATACCCTCAGTAAGCTTTGCACTTCCAAGTTGTGGCTAGTATGTATACTTCCCCACCCCCATTTTATTTTCAGTGGGTCAGGATGATTAGTACATGATGAGCAGGCATGGTTGGGTTACAATCTGCATCATGACTGTCATTACATTATTTTTCCCTTAAGACACGGCTTTTCTACATTTTCCTGTTTCTGTCAAGGACACCACCATCTTCCTAGTTTCCCTAGATTTACAATCTTGGCATCTTCCTCAACGTCACCTTATGTATAATATCAGTTACCAAGTCTTACCAGTTCTACCTCCACAGCTCTCTCTTATCCATCACCTTCTCTCCACTTCAGTAGCCATGCCACCTCTTTCAATTCTTCAGCACCTCTCTCATGGACTATCTGATGGCTTCATAATCAGTGTCCTGCCTTGAGGCTCTCCCTACTCCAAGATCTTCACATAGCTGCCACCTTATTATTCCTAATGCACCGGTACGACTGTCACTCCTCCACTCTGCAAACTCCAAGAGTTACCTAATGACATTTTTAAAAATTTCTATTTTAGTTAAGTTTTATAATGTATATTATTATTAACATAATAGTGCACATATGGGATTAACAAATAAGTAAGTCTACATATGGGTGTTTATTTCCAATTTTTTACTAATAAGTATGTGTAATCAAAAATGTTCAGAGTCCCTGAACAAGAATACCATTTTTTAACTTGTACCTTCATGAGTGGCATCACAATCCCTTAGAACTAACACATAGCTCTTTAATTCTCAGAAAATGTTATCTATGTTTTCCAAAACCTAATAAACAGACTTTTTACAACTTGTTTTCAAAGGATTATTTGAATGTTAAATGATTAAAGATGACCTGAGTATTCTTTCAAAAGCCAAGTTCCTCATTGAATTTTACTGCATTTAAATTTTGATTGTCATATGGTCCAAGCTTGGCATACTTCAAGCCTCCCATGCTACTGGTTTTCAGTGAGATACTCTGTTATTAACTGTATACATTTTTTTAAATTTCTGAGATGAATGTAAAGATGAAAGAACCTATCCCAGTAGAATTGAGCTCTACTAAATTCAATCCAGCTAAATTCATTAACTGCCTACTATACATTTATTAAACCCTGGGATTCTAAACATTGATATGACACAGGCCTGCTCTCTAGAAGCTTACAAAGTAATGGAAGGGAGAGTAAGATAAGGAAGGCCAGATGTCTGATTGGGTGTAGAGGACATCCTCTTTAGGTACTTGTGGAACTAGATGCTCTCAGAGAAATTCTGGGGACTCAGGAAAGTGAGAGGGAACATTGATCTTTGGACCATCAAAGGATCGTTATGATGCAGGAGTGTAAGTGGGATTAAAGATAATAGAACCTTTCTATTTATTTATTCTCTCATGCAGTCAAAATAGTCCTCAGGTATGTCATGTCATAATGCCTCTTTTTTTGAAGAGTTTACCACTTACGCCTTACCCATCATTTTTCTCACGACTTATGATGGAAAATTACCTTTCCTGACCTCCCCACTTACTGCCCTACTCAGACATAAGGAAATGTATGCATTCCATGGTGGTAGTGGCCGTGGTGGTGGTGGTGTCTGAGTCTGAGAGTGAATTAATTGAGGGAAGATGGCTAAGGAACTTGACGAAGTCGTCCACGCAGTCAACCACAACTAAGAATAGGGCCATAACCAAGGCCTTAGTTATTCATGTAAGTTTATTATAGGAATAGGAGAAAGTCTTAGCCATTTTATGTCCATTAAGGAAGTGTTTCTTAATATTCAAAGGAGTTTTATATTTTTCTATTTAGCATTCTCATTTCATTGAAACACTTCTACCTCAAAAATATGGCATTTTAAATATTCAATGTAGTCGAGATTTACTTCTAATTCATGCAAGCATTATGTTTCAGATTTGAGCAAGTTATAAATAGTTATATAAACTTTTTAATAAGTGAGGACTCAATGAGTTAAATAGCAGATTATATTCTTTTAGACTATAGGCAGAGAAACTTGAAAAATCAGGTTGATATTTTCCCTTTTAGGGCTTGTATTGTCAGCCTATGAAGTCTCATTAACATTCTAGCTCTGTCTTGCCCTTGCTTCTTGCTAGCTTACCAGCTGTTCCTGCTGCTAGTTACAATGTCTGATGTGTTCAGATCACTGGGTTCCTGTACTCACCACAGAGAGGAGACAGCCTTTCCACTGGGGATACCCACGTGTCTGCCTGTCAGCAATGGCACCGAATAAAGTAATAGGTCCTCGCATGGCATATGGTGTCTGGATTCATACAAGATGCAAAACTATTCTGCCACTAATGCACAATGACTCATAGCATTGCTAATTCTTCTGACAAAAGGCGACTTCCACACCCACACTTTTAACCCCTCAGGCTCAAAAGTCCTTAATTTCCAAGCTACTGAAAGGTAGCTTTTGGATCAATATAGAAAATTATTACATTGAAGTTCTTGCTTGCTTTTGATTATTTTTAATTTCTTAATTCTTTCTCTGACAAGATAATTTTTCTAAACTTTAACCAGTTTCTTTTCTCGCTGGAAGAGGTGTTTATTCTCATAATAGTTCTCCAGATTGATTTTTCGTCTCATGTTAGTAAGTCAGTTGGAAGTCAGGCTGTATATTCACAGAACGTCAGAAACCTAACTCCTCTTAGTCAGTGTTCTGTAGAAATCAATACCTATTGCTGTTTTTAATCCTGCATGTATTTCTCTTAAGGGCACTATCACACTTCCTGCCAACCAGATTCACAACCTTCTCCTTAAAGCTGAGAGACAGTGTGATATAGTGGATAGAGAACTGTGCTTGGAGCTTTCCTAGAAAGGCTGAGTTCCGGTCCTGCCTCTCCCAAGTGCAAGTTATGTGAACCTGACTTCCCAGTGCTCTGTGCCAGGACTGTCAAAGCCAAATAGAGATGGGTGGAGGGAAGAAACAGACTGTACGTAAGGATCCCTGCAAGTGCATATGGACTCAGAAAACCACCCATTGACATTATGTTTTAATGCTTTTGCATGTGTTCTGCTCAGTTTCTTCCAGTTATAGTTTACTCTGGCGTGGGCCTCCCTCGGGAATGTTGCCGCTTTATTTTTGCTTGGCCTTCTGGGTTTTAGTTTCCTAATCTGTAAGTGAATGGGTCAGACTAGTTAATATTGGAGATCTCTTCCATCTTTAAATACTATGAACATTATGGTATCAAAATGTAAATTTCTTGTCTTTGTTTCCCCAACACCTAGGATAGTTGCTGTTTGTCCTTCATTTTCATAAAGGACCGGTGACGTCACAGGGTAATGTCTTGACTCGGGTGTGAATTGGGTTTAAGTGAGGCAGTTGCACAGTCTTCTGCCTCACTCTCTCTTCCTGAGTCCTCAGAGTCCAGTGGCAAGACAAACTCAAGACAACTGTGAATGGCCCCAGATGCAGTGAATGACCTTGGCTCTAAGCACTGGCTTCAGCCTCCTTCATGGCTGTTGGAGCATACTGTTCTCATCTGCTCATTCTGCCAGAGTGATGTCTTCACATGCTTGGGGCAGACATCCCCCCAATTTATTGACAGGTTTGGAGGCTGCTGGTTAACTTCACTCTGATTTATCCAATCTGCCAAAATGGTTTTACTGCAGTGAGGCCACTGCACACGCTACAGCTTCTTGGAACAATAGGTGAAAGTTGGGTGGCAGGTGGACACCAAAGGTGGATGAGAAACCCTAAAACGGGCTCTGCGAGTCCTCATACCAGAGATGCTAGTCAACCTTAACACCACATCCACCCCACTTTGGCACTTCTACTTTAAGCCGCTCTTCCAGACTTTTAGCTCCAGAGAAGGTGCATTGGGACCTGCACTGGTAGAAGTTAGGAAAACTTCCTAGCATAGAAACTTCCTTTTCCAGTGAAATTATAGGTTCTGTCCCTGCCCCTATCTGTACAGAAAGTTAACTTTATAACTAAGAATGTTGAGTAGAAATGTCACATTTTCTGCAACTGGTAATACACAGGTAAAAGGAGCACAGAGAAGAAAATGTTCTTGAAGCATGTTTTAGCTTCCTAAACACTTTAGAATGATGCCTTTTAAAATCAGTGGATCGTAGCTTTAAAACTAAAAGGAATCTGAGAGGCTCTTTATTCCAAACATTTGCTACAGAGAAAGTAAGTGACTTGCCCAAAGTCACACAGCTAGTTAAGTGTCTAAGGCAGGACTTGAACCAGCTACAGTGTCTTATACACCACATCACAAACCCTATCTTCATAGATTATTGATTTGTATATATGTACATGCTCTTATTAAAATTATCACCAATTTCATTTCAGTAATGCTAGGAAATTTAAAGAAAATACATTAATGCACTTGTTCAGTTGGGCCAAGATGTTTTAAATGTTTATACATGAACTATACTTTTATGGCTCACATGTAGTACAGTAACTCATGTGAAGAATTATTCATACATACATATTTATAAGCATATATTTATGTGTGTATACATATATATGTATAAAAGAGTATATTGAGAAAGAACATTTGAAAAGGCAGTAGCTTTGTTCACTCTTAATGAGCTGTCAAGTACATTTTATCTCATGAACTTTTTGTATGGAAGAAGCAAAATATATTGACTGTTTATTATAGTGTATTTAAGTATACCCTTTTCCAGTACTTAGTAGAGTACCTAGCACATTGTAGGTGCTTAGCAAATAGTTATTGACTTCTCTTTATATTTCAAAAATTTGGGGGGTTCCTATTATCAAGTTGTTCACTAAATACATGTATCATTTTTTAAAATTTTATTTGTATAGTTTTAGTTTTCAACATTCATTTTTATAAGATTTTGAGTTCTAAATTTTCTCCCTTCCCCAAGACAGCGTGCAGTCTGATATAGGCATATCATAATGCTTTAAAAAAAAACTATGACCTGACAGGAAAGTACATGTTTTTGTTTGCAAATTAATTCCCATTCTTCCTCCCCCACAAAATAATTTCTGAAAAGACATAGGGTAGTTTGGGGAAAATCTTATAAATACTGGGTTTCATGTCTTCCATATTCGTCCACTTTTGTTTGTAAGTCTTTCAGTCAGTAAGCCCATTTGTACCTGGCTAAGTTATATTGATGCTTTTAAATTCTAATTGGCATAATTATAAACTAAGTATTCTCAGGTTAATAAAGGTCGTTTTTAGCTAATAATATTGAACTTTGAAATAGTCTAGAGCAGAGGTTTTAAAATGCAGTCTGAGAACTTGGTGTTGTTGAGGGTTTTTTTGACTATTTCAATAAAATTGACTTCCTTTGTAATCTTATGTATTTTATTTTTTTGCATTTATAAAAACACTATTCTCAGAGGGGATTTGTAGATTTTACTAGGTTGCCGAAGGGGTACATGACACAAAAGAGGTTTAAGAACCCTTGGTATAGAAGATGCTGTTGCCTAAGAAAAGTAATTCTTCATAAAGTTTACACTTTCTAGTTTTGGCATTGATTGGATCTTGATTTCTCAAATTGATTTTTCAAGACAAAGATAGATATCAACAACAATAATATATTTATATCGTGCTTTAAGATTACAACAAATTTTCTTATAACTCTGGGAGGTTAGGTAACAAAAGTGTTAAGGACAAAGAAACCGAAGCTTGCCAGGGTGATTTTACCGAGTCACCCAGGTTGTTTCAGTGGTGAAACTTGACCTCAAGTGTTCTGCATAGTGTCTTTCTAGTTAAGCTTATCCTGTCAGTTCTCCTACTCTAATCATGCTAGCAGCAGGCTTTGTTTCCCAAAAAGCATGCCTTCAATTTACCATGTATATTTCTTGTAGGTACATTGTTACCTGTGTATCATCTCCACCATTAAAATATGAGCTGCTTGAAACTGTTTTCACCTTTTCTTAGGACAGTGCCTTGGCACATACTAATTGTTTGATCAATTCTTCTTGAGTTGGCTTTATTAGCATTAAAAATAAATATTTTAATATTTATTAAATATTTATTGTTTATGAATAAATACCTATTCATAGGTATTTTTAAAATCCATTTGATTTTGAAAGCAATATTGTTTGTATTCTGCGTGTTAGACATGTTGGGCATACGTTATTTCCAAATGCTTTAACAGGTGCTCTTATTGAGTTGTGTCTATGGAAAAAATTTTTACCAGCAGCCAACCTTCTATTGATGAACACCTTTAAATTTACCTAGACTGATTATCCTATGCCAGATAGCCTGTAACTAGCCATGTGCTCAACTGAATGGTGGGGTGTAGAGTGTGTTCAAGGAGGACCTATGCTTCACTGCATCCATTCCAGAAAAATGTGTGTCCATTTCAGCTGGATAAGGTATCTGGCAGAACCTTTCTTTGCTTTTGTAGCCTTTGAGGACCCAAGGGGACCACTATGCTCTGGTCATATAACCAAGGAGGACATTAGTGGAGACTGTTTCTATCATTTTTCTTAAAATGCATTTTAAATCAACGTCCCAACTTTAGATCATTTAAAATATATATTCATATGTATTTTATAACGCCTATGACAAAACAGTGTTCATAATAAGGACTTAGTACTGTACTTGTTGATTTGAGTTTGGCACAATAAAATATTTTCAACTGTAATTACATCATGACCAAAAGTAGTGTTTTTTTAATTAGACAAATTTAATAATTACAAATGCAATTTAAAGGATAATAATATCTGTTTATATTATATTCTTCTAGGTATACTTGTTCCTAATTTTCAGGGCTTTTTAAATATATTTGTGATGACTTTACTTCTAAATGAGAGAGTAGTAATAGTATACATTTAAGAAATATGTATTTGTTTAAAATGTTTAGAAAAATTTTTCTTCAAATGATAGCAAATATTGATAGGCCAAGTTTTAGTCAGTTTTGTAAAAATAAATACAAAAGAAAACCTAAGGATATATTTTATTTTAAATGTCACAGAGAGTTAGCTATCAGTAATAACTTTGAAGACTTGTGATAGCTGTGAAAATAAAGACCAAACTAGTAACACTAGGGAGGGGCAAGATGAGGGGCATTCCTCATCGTTACAAAATAAGTTAAAGGGCCCAAACTTTTTCATAGATGCATTTGTGAATAGTACTTAGGGGCTTGATTATTTTTTCTTTCTCTTTTTCCAGTAAGATAAAAAAAAAAAAAACAAGCAAATCTAAATGTCACATTATCACTATGTTTAACATGGGACAGTAAGATTCCTAGTTCATTCATTTCTATCACCACCTTTTGTGTTAACTTTTTGTTTTACATCATAGCATCCATATCATAGCCTATTTTATCCTTGTTGATCTTTCCCCTTTGGGGCATTATGTGAACAGACCCCAAATCGTTTTCCTCATGTGATTGTTCAAGGCCTGTTGGGTAGTCTTGTCATGTTTCAGAACTTGTTGCCATGAGAAGTCAGTTTACCTTACAGGTTTAGTTAATTGATGTGCAATCATTTGTTTTATTGATCCTCATTAAGGGTTACAAACCTCTGTATCACCTTATGGTAATTAGAGGCCAGATAGCCATTCCGTCTGTTTAACTAGCACTGCTGAATTACTGAACTTTTTAATGTGGTCTTTGCCTTATTAAAAAAAAAGAAATACTTCATTTTCCTCTGGTTTTTGCATGGGACTTACATGTGAGCATTTCAACATTTTGGAGACCCTAAAGGGTCCCAATTGTGGAATCTCAGAATTTCAGTGCTATTAAGTGGAAAATATGTTTAATTTTCATGTTGATAATCATTAATGTCATATACCTGTAGAGTTAATTTCACTCCCTCAGATATCCAGAGTAGTTAACATTTTTTATAGTTTTCTGAGATTATGAATTGGAAAGTTCAAATATAAATAAAAATGCTAGGTTTTACACAAAGAATAGTGACAGGATACATGAATCATTTAATCCTTTCCCTCTAGAAGTCAGGACTGAGATAATTACCGTAATCACAACATAGTTATCACTATTTTTCTGTGACTATTTAATGCCATAGCTAAAGAAATATCATAGGATATGTTACTTTTTAAAATGTGATAGTAATTGGAATTTTCTTTGGTTTATATTCTCCTTGAAGACAAAGACTATAAGAGTCCATTAAGAAATTCAGATTTAAGTTAACTAATTTTTTCTCTATAAGCAATTTAATTCAAGATATTTTTTAAATAGAGGTTTTTCTTTTTTCTGTTAGCATCAGCGCCAGTAGAGGGATCCAACACTAATTAATGTTCTTACTGAATTCATTGCTCCATAATACTACCCTATCACAAATCTAAACTCAGGTTGTTTAATACAGATTTTAAAAATCATATTTACCATCCCTGCCCCTTTCCCTTAAAAAACGTTTAAGCCACTTCAGTTTTCAAGAGAAAGAGAAATTCACTCTCTCCTTTCAGATGCTTTCCTAACAATTAAGTGGACTCTTGGACTTCGGTATTTTTGTTTCCTCCAATATAATATAAAATTGCCTTACAGTTTTGAAAAATAATCTTGGTTTTTACATCTATACTAGAAGAAATGAATTTATATGAATATTCATTTTAAAATTATTTTGGCTGGTGTGTGATAATTGGCAACCCTTTCATTATTGCCCCTTCCAAAAAATGTGCTTTCATTTAATATAAGTTTGTTATAAACGGATAAAGAAAAACTACCTTCTGTGATGCGTAATCAAAATGTAGAAATGACCTTGCATTCTCAGCTATGCCAGGAGTATATAAGTCCTACCAAGCTAGAAAAAGCTTTGATTATGGACCAGGTGATAGGCCTTATCAAAGGACTAGACTAGCTAAATTCAGAGAAACTTATCGTCACTATGTATCTGTAGTGATTCTTTAGCTATAGCAATTCTCAAAAGCCTCTCCAAAATCACATGGGGATGTCATTTGTACCAGTAGAGGGAGTGTCCACACCAACAAAATTACAGATTCCTAACATACTAAAGTAAATATTAAAGAAAAATCTTAATGTTGCTTAAAGAAATACATTGAAGAAAATAGACTTGTCTTTATCTCTTTTTGTCTTTATCTTTTCTTGTCTTTATCTTTTCATAGAAGTAGAAGGAACCCTATTTATTTGGATATATCAGGCATCCATTACTTCTGGGTGCTATGATGGACTAGGAAGATTGTCTTCTTGAGCTGCTCTGATTATAGAAAAAAAATTCATCACCTGGCAATCAACCAATGAACTCCTACCTACATGGATCCTGGGGTGCCAGATACTGTGCTCAAAACCCTTCCACCTTGGTGGGACGGAAATGCACCAGAGGGAACCCTAGGATGGAACTATCTCCAAGATGAGATGGCAGCTAGGGCAGAGTTAAAAAAGTCTTGATGGCCAGGTCACCTCATCCAACACCATCAGTTTACAGATGATGAAACTGAGGATATAAGAGGATAAGAAGACCTTATTCAAGGTCACACAGCTAATAGTAAAGGCAAGATTTGAACCCAAAGCCTAGGGCTTGAAGTCCAGCATTTTTGTTCTGCATCACACCACTGTTAGAGCTGAGACTTGAGATTAAGAGAATTTGGAAGATTTGAGGGAAATACAGGGAGAAGATGTGAATGTGGAGCAGTGTGATACATGTTTAAAAAATAGTGAGTAGATCACATTAGTCTGGAAACAAAGGTTTTAGAGTGAGCTAGGACTTTAAAAGGGACTATAGAAGAAAATTGTGGAGACCTGGAACACGAGCAAGTGGAAGCCTACATTTTTGTGAAGGGAAATGACATGCTTAAGAGTGATGTTTTAGCAATAGTATTCTTATGGTAGAGTCTTTTTGAGTGAGGGTAGAGGGTAAAATTAATTTTTATAGTTGCTCAGTAAAATCTTTTGAATAAGGTAGTTTGAACTGTGTGATAATACTTTTTATTTTTTTACATTCTTTTTTTTATTTAGTTAAATTTATTTATTTAACTTTTTACATTCATTTTCACAAAATTTTGGGTTCCAAATTTTCTCCCCATTTGTCTCCCCCACCCCAATATACCAAACATTTTAATTTCCTCTGTCACCAGTCTGCCTCTCTTCTATCATCCCTCCCTTCCCTTGTCCCCATCTTCTCCTTTGTCCTGTAGGGCCAGATAACTTTCTATTTCCCATTGCCTGTAGTTCTTATTTCCTAGTAGTAAGAACAATACTCGACAGTTGTTCCTAAAGCTTTGAGTTCCAGCTTCTCCCCCTCCCTCCCTCCCTATTCCCTGTGGGAAGGCAGGCAATTCAATATAGGCCATAGCTGTGTAGTTTTGCAGATAACTTCAATAATAGTCGTGTTGTGTAAGACTATATTTCCCTCCATCCTATCCTGCCCCCCATTGCTTCTATTCTCTCTTTTGATCCTGTCCCTCCCCAAGAGTGTTGATTTCAAATTGCTCCCTCCTCCCATTGCCCTCCCTTCCATCATCCCCCCCACCCTGCTTATCTCCTTCTCCCCCACTTTCCTGTATTGTAAGATAGGTTTTCAAAATGAGTGTGCATTTTATTCCTTTTAGTCAAGTGTGATGAAAGTTTACTTCATATTTTTCTCTCAGCTCCCTTCCTTTTCCCTCCTCTAAAAAGTCTCCTACCTGCCTCTTCTATGAGAGATAATTTGCTCCATTCCATTTCTCCCTCTCTTCTGCCAATACTTTTCTCTCTCATCACTTAACTTCATTTTTTAAAGATATGATCCCTTCCTATTCAATTCACTCTGTGTTCTCTGTCTCTGTGTGTGTGCACATGTGTGTATTTGTGTATGTGCGTGTGTGTGTAATCCCACCAACTACCCAGATACTGAAAAGTTTTAAGAGTTACAAATATTGTCTTTCCATGTAGGAATGTAAACAGTTCAACTTTAGTAAGTCCCTTATGACTTCTCTTTGCTGTGTACCTTTTCATGCTTCTTTTCATTCTTGTGTTTGAAAGTCAAATTTTCTTTTTAGCTCTGGTCTTTTCATCAAGAATGCTTGAAAGTCCTCTATTTCCTTGAAAAACCATTTTTTCCCCTGAAGTATTATACTCAGTTTTGCTGCGTAGGTGATTCTTGGTTTGAGTCCTAGTTCCCTTTGACTTCTGGAATATCATATTCCATGCCCTTCCCCTTAATGTAGAAGCTGCTAGATCTTCTGTTATCCTGATTGTATTTCCACAGTACTTGAATTGTTTCTTTCTAGCTGCTTGCAATATTTTCTCCTTGACCTGGGAACTCTAGAATTTGGCTACAACGTTCCTAGGAGTTTCTCTTTTTGGATCTCTTTCAGGCGGTGATCGGTGGATTCCTTGAATACTTATTTTGTCCTCTGGTTCTAGAATATCAGGGCAGTTTTCCTTGATAATTTCATGAAAGATGATGTCTAGGCTCTTTTTTGATCATGGTTTTCAGGTAGTCCCATAATTTTTAAGTTGTCTCTCCTGGATCTATTTTCCAGGTCAGTTGTTTTTCCAGTGAGATATTTCACATTATCTTCCATTTTTTCATTCTTTTGGTTTTGTTTTGTGATTTCTTGGTTTCTCAGAAAGTCATTGGCCTCCATCTATTCCATTCTAATTTTGAAAGAACTGTTTTCTTCAGTGAGCTTTTGAACCTCCTTTTCCATTTGGCTAATTCTGCTTTTTAAAGCATTCTTCTCCTTATTGCTTTTTGAACCTCTTTTTCCAATTGAGTGAGCCTATTTTTCAAGGTGTTATTTTCTTCAGCATTTTTTGGGGTCTCCTTTAGCAAGGTGTTGACCTGCTTTTCATGCTCTTTTTGCATCTCTCTCATTTCTCTTCCCAGTTTTTCCTCCACCTCTCTTACTTGATTTTCAAAATCCTTTTTGAGCTCTTCCATGGCCTGAGCCCATTGAATATTTATTTTCGATGTTTGAGATACACAAGCCGTGACTTCTATGTCTTTCCCTGATGGTAAGCATTGTTCTTCCTTATCTGAAAGGATGGGAGGAGATATCTGTTCACCAAGAAAGTAACCTTCTATGGTCTTATTTTTTTTCTCTTTTCTGGGCATTTTTCCAGTCAGTTACTTGACTTCTGAGATTCCTCTCCTCCCCCACCTTGCCTCCAGATGCACCCAGCTAGTGCTTGGGGTCTGAGATTGAAATGCTACTTCCCAGCCTCAGGGCTTTCGGCAGGGTCGGGGCTGCTATTCAGTGTGAGATTAAATTCAGCTGCTCAGGTGGGGCCAGGGCCACCTCACAGGGCTCAGTTCCCTCAGGGGGTTTATTCGGAGACCTTCAACAATAGATCCAGGCTCCTGTCTGCTTTGGGAGCTCCTGTCCTCTGCTTCATCTGCTGCTGCCTCCTGAGGGGGCCTGAGTTATGGAGACACCCCGCTCCCCTCTTGACCAGGCAAACAGGCTCTCTCACTGACCTTTGGCATCTGTTGGTGGAGGAACCTGCGTGGCTGCTGAAGATTCCCTCCCTGAAGCCTGCTTGGATCTACTCCTCTTGGTGCTGCATGGCCAAGGCAGGACTGGGCTCTATACTACAGGTCCGGTGCGCAATGGACCTTTGGTGTCGGTTTTTCAGGGCTCTCTGGAACAGAAATCTCCTCCACTCCGTTGTTGTGTGGCTTCTGCTGCTCCAGAATTTGTTGGGAGTTCTTCTTTACAGGTATTGTATGGGCTGTGGGTTAGGAGCTAGCATATGTGAATTTTTCTACTCCCTATTTTTTATTTTTTTAAAAAGTTTTTGGGTATAAAGTGATGATTGGTTTCCTGGTGTGCTTTATAAACTGTCTTTGAAGACATTTCCTGGTAAAGAATTTTAGCTGTTTTTCTCCTTAGAAAATAAGTTTTTTTAGAAAATGTTTCTGAAATTAATGTATAACTTCACAAGGTAGCAACTTGAACAGATTACTCATTTTATGTATTCCATATGATGTGCATCTGCATCTGTGAATATTTTATTGGTCAGCCATTCAGTTGTGTCCAGTTTCATGACTCCATAGACCATATTGTCCATGAGGTTTTCTTGGTAAGGATACTGAGATGATTTGCCATTTCTTTCCCCAGTGGATTAAAGCAAACAGAGGTTAAGTGACTGCCCAGAGTTACAAAGCTAGCAAGTGTCTGAGGTCAGATTTTTACTCAGGTCTTCCTGACTCCAAGCCCAATGCACCATCTACTGAGCCACTTAACTGCTCACCATGTACATTGTAATCTGATGCAAGAAAAGTAAATGACCTCTCTGAAAAAATGTATTCTTTACATAATTTCTTCACATTCCTTCAAGAAAAAGCCCTTTCTTTTTTCTATTTTATAACAGTACAAATTTGACTCTTTTGAGACAATTTAAGTAATTAAAATTTGCTTTACAGTTGTGTACTGAACCACCTCAAGTATGTCATCACATGTAATGTCATTTTGGTTGGCATGTGGCTTATTTTCCTTATCTGATAAGCGAGAGCATTCAAGCAGATGATTTCTAAAATCTCTTCCTGCCTTAAAATTCTGTAATCTACTTAGATTCTATAGTTACAAATCTTTTTTTATTGTGTACTTATGCTGCATGGAAGATCCATATTGATCTTTTAGGACAGTAGCAACTTAAATGGGTATTCAATTTTTTCTGTTTTTAAGTTACAAAAAATTGGTGTTTTTAAATGCCCAAACCTTTATTTAGCTACATAGAAAATCTTTATTGTGGGTTAGAGAAGGGAAGAAAGGAGGGTTATATGTCTTAATAAGGGACATCTGCCAGACCCTAGGTTTAGCTGTTTCCAGAGCTTTGGTGCAAGCCCTTTCTATTCAGGTCACTACATCTTTGACTGTTTTGGCCTCGCTTTTGGATCATCTTTTTTTTTTTTTTATGCCCAGTTTTGTTTGTGCAGCTGGTTTCTCTGGGCATTGTGCCCAGTAGAGGTTATTTTTTGTTTGTTGTGTACAGTGTCCCAGATATGTTTTTATGATAGGGATTTTAAGAATCAGTTAACAAGTAAAATATGTGTCTCAGGTAAAGACCTGCAGAACTTTGGAATCGCTATAACCCTGTGAATAAATTTTCATCTAGATACCTTCATCACTGTATTGTTTTCATATCTTGTCCTCCTTGCCTAAGGAAATCTTAACTATATATGTGTGTTTTAAATGTGAAAATGTTGTAAGAATAGAAAAACATTCAGGTTCCAAGCATTATTGGGAACTTATAAAAAAAAATGGAAACAATACCTTTTGATTTACATAATATTCATATTGAAAAATGTTGAAAGACATAACATCTAGGAGAAGCATGACTAAAATGCTTCTTCTCTTTTGTGCCATTAAAGTGTTACGCTGAGTTCAACAGAACATAAATGGTGACAAATAGGTCACCAAACTGGGGCCTTGTAGAGCCAAAGGAGTCAAGAAATGCTGAAGAGTGTAATCCAAAGATAAAAAGTACTTTATCCACAGACTTCCAGGGGAACATGTAGTCACTCTGCCACTCAAAGCATGCCAGTTTTCATAGCACTCTGCTTTAAGGAAACTGGAACATAAAATAATAAAGACTCTTTCGACTAGAGATTTAGTAGCTACTAACACACGTACCATTCATTCAGCCTGGGATGTGAGTCTTTGGCATTTGAGAGAAAGTGAGATAGTGTGTCTAAAGCACCCTGTAAACTATTCAATTAAACAACAGTCCCTGATCTCAAGGAGCTTCCATTCAAATGGAGGTTAACGTATTTAAAATCAAAACACGATATAAAAGTAAAGAAGATGGAAGGTAACCTTAGAGGAGATTGCGTTAGCAGCTGAAGGAAACAGAAAAGACCTCCTGGGGGAAGTAGTTTTAAAGGAAGCCACGGATTCAGAGCTGGACATTACAAGGAAGAGGATTCCAGGCCTGAGGAATAGGCAGTGCAGAGTCAGAGAGACAACAGGTAGGTATCATGAGCAAGGGACAGCAAGTACACCTATATAACCGGCTCATAAGCTAGATCATTGAAGCAGTTGCTTACACAATGGTTAGAGCTCTGGGCCTGGAGTCAGGAACACCTGAGCTCAAATTTGGTCTCAGACACTTATTAGCTGTGTGATCCTGGGCAAGTCACTTAACCTTTGTTTGCCTCACTTTCCTCAACTGAAAAAGGAGGACAATATAACAGCATCTACCTCTCAGGGTTGCTGCGTCAAATGATAATATTTGTATAATTACTTACTTAGTACAGTGCCTAGCACGTAGTAGGTGCTTCCTTTTCCTTTATTTCCTTCGTAAAGCTTGTGAAATGGAAGCAAAAGATTAGGAAGCTAGGAATGGCTCAGGCTGCAAGAGTTTTAAGTGCCAAAGAAAAGAATTTATATACTTGATCCCAGAGTTCATAAAGAGTGACTGGAGTTCATTAAGCAAGAAGATGACATGTTCAGATTATGCTTTAGAAAAATAACTTTGGCAGCTGAGTGAAAGACGAGACTTGTGGCAGGATGATCATTTAGATCGCTACTGCACTCATCCAAGCAAGAAATTACTGGGGCCTGATGAACTCAAGTAGTGGCCATGTAAGTGCATAGTTTGATCAATCAGTTGTTTAGTAGTTTGAGAATGTTTTAAGTGCTTATATTATGCCAGGCACCATTCTAAGTGCTGGGGATAGAAATGCAAGCAAGACAGTGCTGGTCCTCAAAGAGCTTATGTAAGAAAAGAGGGGGAAAGCACTGGTAGGAGGAGTAACCACTTAGACATAGAGTGGTAGGAGGGGGAAAGGAGTTGCGATTAACAGTCGATATGAAAACAAGTTGAAGCATACTGAGGTCTTTTCCCAAAATGGGGATTTGGGAGAGGGAGTCATGTGATGAGAAGGGCACCTACCAGAAATGTGAAGGTAGAGATGACAAGTAATAGGGAAGTTTGGAGAAAGGGAGGGTCCTGAGGGGGAAAGATAATCAATTCTCTTTTGAGTTGCCTGTAGGACATTCAGTTAAAAATGTCCAAAATGCAGTTAGTGATAGAAATAATAAATAATTCTCTCTGAGTGTGCATATGTGTGTATGTGCATGGATACATTCATACATACATGTACAAATATACACATATATACATACATATACGAGAGAGAAAAAGAGAGACTATGTATGATAATGATTTGGGAAAGAATGGCCCATAGAGGTAGACACTGAAGCCACAAGGAAAAGGTGAAATAACCAGGGGAAAGAACATGCACATATAAAGAACATGGGAAGAGGACCAAGGAGAAACTCTTGAGTGTTACCTCCCTTAAGGATTTGAGAGAAGGATAAGGAACCAGATCAGTTTAAGAATGTGTTATCTCTGAAGTAGAAGAATGTGTATCTTTGAAGGGAAAAGAGTAGAGAATTTTTGGTAGGAATGGAGTTGGCAGTAGTGTCAAAAGCTAACAGAGATCCAGGAAAATGAAGATTGAAATAAGTCATTGGATCTGCAAGGAAGAGATCATTGGTCAACTGTAAAAGAGCAATTTCAATGAAGTGGTAAGAATGAAAGCCCAACTGCAAAGGGTTGAGAACAAAATGAGTAGTGAGGAAGAAAAGGCATCAGACGTCAGTTGCATTTTTAAGTTTAGTATTGAATGAAGAAGAGTATAGGATGATAGGTGAACTAAAACGATCAAAGGAAGACTTTTTCTTATGATTTGGAGACACCTGATTGTCTTTGTAGGTGGATGGGAAAGAGCCAAGGGTGTTTGAAGATACATGAAAGCAGCCTGATTATGACTGAAAGAAGGAAGATCTTGGAAGAATAAAGAGTCAATGGGATGCATGGTAGATGCTTTTTTTTAGTCATTTTGTTTATCATTTTTAGTATTCACTTTTATAAGATTTTAATTAAAATTTCCCTCCTTCCTTTCTCCTTCCCAAGATGGCATGCAATCTGATATAGGATATACATGTGCAGTTGTGTTAAACATATTTCCACATTAGTCATGGCATATGCCTTGTTAAGTAGTAAGGATATCTTTTATTTGAACAGAGAGGAGAAGAATGGTTGGTGGCATTTATGGAAGTTATGGAGAATTGAAGATTGGTTCACATTTCATGGCATCAGTTGTCTTAGGTTGTCTTCTACTATTCTAAATAAAAGTACTATTGGGATGAGGAGGAAAAAGTATTCAGAAATTGTTGACATGTGGAATGAGATAAAGATGTTTGTCAGTCACTAAGCATTCATTAAGCTTCTACTATGTGCTAAGCATGTAAAGGCAAAAGACAGTCTCTACCCTCGGGACTCACAGTCTAATTGGGGAGATAATATGAAAACAGCTTTGTACATATAAGATAAATTATAGATAATCAGAAGTAAAGCACTGACATTAAAGTTGATTAGAAAAGTCTTCCCAAAGAAGATGGGGTTTTAACTAGGACTTGAAGGAAGCCAGGAAAGCCAAGAGGCAGAGATGAGGAGGGAGAGTTCCAAGCCTGGGGGACAACCAGGTAAATGCCTAAAATCTGGAAATATGTGAGGAACAGCCAGGAGTCCAGTGTCATTGGAATGTAGAGTACATGTGGGATAAGATGTAAGAAGACTGAAGAGGTTCGAGGGTGCCAGGTTGTAAAGGATGTTGAATGACAAACAGAGGATTTTATATTTGATCTGGGTGTCACAGAACCATTGACATTTATTGTCATTAATGGCATGGTAAGACTTCTACTTTAAGAAGATTAATTTGACTACTGAAATGAGGGGAGCTTTGAGGCAAGGAAACCAACCATTAGAATGTGAGCTACTTGAGAGCAGTAGTTGTAATTTTCTATTTTTGTATCCCCAGTACACAATACTTTGCACACAGGAAGTACTTAATAAATATTTTATTAATCACTCATTTACCACTGAGAAATACATACTTTCCTTTCACTTCCTATTCAGTAATCACCAGAGCCCTGGCTTGCCTAACTATTCTAGAATTCTGTTCAAATCCTTAAAGGAAGTATAAGTGATAGGGAAAAGAAGAGCCTGAGGTAGAGGAGGAAACATTTGACCCTTGTCAGTATGACAGAGAGTGGAAAACTGTTACATAGAAGAAAATGGGAAGTAAAAGTGTCCCTGTATAATTAGAGCTTAAAAAATAAATGTAATGTTCTCCTTAAAGAAAAGAAAGCTGATTGTCCTCCCAAGTGGACATAATAGAGCCATAGAAACTATCTCTGAGACATCATACAGGAAGGGAGAGAGGAAGAGGAGTAATAGTAGTTTGTCAATCCAATCTCTAAGGCAGCTGTTATTGACTCGATAACAAGAGAGAGGTCTGTTGTTCCTTAGGACATGTACCCGGTGGAGAACATCTCAATAATTATTAAAAATGGATGACAGTTACTGTGTTCATCCTTCGTTGCTGAAGAAGACCTTGCCATCAGAGAAATGATGACATGACTTGTACTTGATTTTGTTTTGAGTGAGGGAGGGCTGTGCTGGTCACCAGCCTCATTTCTCCTCCAGAGCCATCTGAATCCAGAGACCTGATATTCCTCAGGATGACTGGAGATGACCCTTTCTTGACCTCATTAGAGGGGCCATGCCCTGGATACTTACTTCTTAAACAGGCCTACTCACTGAGTGGGCATTGCCTTACGCTAAAAGAGTGCCTGCAAAGACCTTAGCCTAAAGTCGCCAAGGTCTCCCAGTGCATCCCAGTGGATGAATGACAGTTATACTCCATGTGGACACAAATATTGCCAACAGTTATAAAATCTTTGGCAAATAACTGAAAACCTTAAGGATACAGACTGTTTTCTTTACTTTTGTCCATTTAATGCAAGGGATTCAAAGAGTCATTTCAACAAACTTTTATTAAGAGCCTGCTATATGCCAGAAACTGTGTTAAACACCGAGAATACAAAGAAGGATAATGCAGCCCCTACTTTCAGGGAGCTCACAGTCTAATTTGGGAAACAATATCCCAGAAATTATATAAAAGAAGTTATACAGGAAAAATTGGAAGATAAACAGCAGAGGGAAGGCACTAACATTAAAAAGTGAGAGAAGAGAAAAATAAATTTGGGTAGTGAACAGCTGATTAAGAAGGTGGTATCTGGAAATTGTATTTGAATTTCTGGATTATAGACTGAATCTAAAGAGGTAAAAATTATTAGGAATAAATATAAAATGCATTGGGTACAAAAAAATAGCTTCACATATATATAATGTTGGAAGTTTTATTAGACAATAGTCTGAAAAAGATTTAGGGGCACTAGTGAACCACAAGCTCAGTAGGCACCAGTAATGTGACACGGCAGCCAAAAACAATAAAGCAGTCTTTGGCTACATTTGGATCAGGACAGCTTCCAGTACTAGGATAGATAGTGCCATTGTACTCAGCCTGAAACTCTTTGTTGAGTTCGGGGCACCATGGTCTAAGGAGGATATTGGTAAGCTGGAGACTGTCTAGACTAGAACAGACAAGATGGCAAAGGACCTTTAGTCTACGCTATTTGAGACTCAGAACTGGGCACCTTTAGCCTGGAGAACACTAGGGTGGGGGATATTGTCTTCAAATATTTAAAGGGCTGTCATGTGGAGAAGGATCTGGACTTTTTCAGGACATGGTAGAAGTTACAAAGAGGCAAATTTTGTCTTCATGTCAAGAAACTCTTTCCCACAATTAAGACCATCCAGGGAGGGAATAGGCTATCTAGAGAGGTGATAGTTTTTCTTGAAGACCTCAAAGGTCTTCAAGAGGAAACTTGACATCCAACTTGTTGGGTATGTTATAGCAATGGTTCCTTTCCTTTCCAGAATGAATTGGACTAGATAGGCACAAAGGCCTCTTTCAGTTTTCACATTCTATACTTCTGTAAAGCTGGAGATGATCAAGAGGAGGAAGGCCAGACAGGATGGTACAAGGTCATGAGTCCCTGCCATGTGAGCATTGATTGAAGGAACTGAAGGTATTTACTGTGGAGAAGACTTGGGAGTTCATTGGTACTTCTCCTCAGTTATCTGAAGACCTGTCACATGGGACAGAGATTAATTCACCTTGTTCTCTTTTGTCCAGGAGGGCACAAACAATGGAATGACAGATAGAATTCAACTAAATTTGATAAGCATTATTAAGTGCCAGACTATGCTAGAGATGCCATGGACAAAGACAAAGCAAAGCTTACATTCTGTTGGGGGGGAGGAAAGAATATGTACGTATATGTAAAATATATAGAAACCAATATCCAGAAGTAGAAATCTCTTATAAAAATGATTAATGATAGAACAAATGTACAATATATTGAAGGCTCAGTGGAAGGGGGAGGAAAGAGTGAGGTAGAAATGACTAAGGCTTAGCATAGAGCTTAGCACAATACCTGGCACATAGTAGGTGCTAGTAACTTTATTGGTTGATTGATTGGATGGGACTGACATGAGTGAGTATAAAGGAGGTGGGAATGGTGCTGAGTGAAAGGTTTGCCTACCTAGGAATCAGATGCTAAAGGATACTAAATGGAGATCTAAGACAGTAGACTGTTATACCTTTCACAGTGGCAGTTGCAGAGAGGCAAATTGAACCTTGATGCAAGCAAAACTTCCTTAGTTTTGAGGTGCCCAGAAATGGAACTGGCTGCCTCAGGAGGTAGTGACTTTCCCTTCTTTGAAGACTTCTTAGTAGAATCCAGATGACTATTGTATATATTAGGAATTCATTTTGAGTATATGTTATACGTGATATCTTCTGCAGTCCTTTCCAACTTTGAAACTTAGGATTCTCTAAAGTGCTAGACACATCAAACATTAAATAACAAGAATTTGTTACTGATGTGGAAATCTTTCCTGAATCAACTATAATGGTATGGTCACACCCCCAGTTCCTTTGAATAAAGATCAAAATTAATGCTAAGTAAGAAGAAAGAATAGAAATGAGAAAAATGTTAATAATCCGTCGACAAGGACTTTATTAAGTATTTACATTTATCAGTTACAAGGGGCAAGTGCCAAGACACAAAGACAAATGTGAAACACCCCCTTCCCTCCAAAAACTTACATTTTAATGCAAGAGACAGCATACACATATATAGAAATATATAGGATGTGTTATATATACGTATATATGTATGTATATAAATACATGTTGTATGTATGCAAAATAAATATAAGGTTGTTATAAGACTAGAAGTCCTTTGTGTAGTTCTGGGGTCGTTGCTAGGCTGAGAGAATCAAGAAAGCTTTCAGATAAGAAGGTAGTGCTTAAGTTGGATCTTCACTCAATCACCAAGCATTTGTTAAGTGCTTACTATGTTCCAGGACTATGCTAAGTGCTGAAGTTACAAAGAAAGGTAAAAATAGTCCCTGCCTCCAGAAAGCTTATATTCTAATGAGTGAAACAACATGTAAATAAATAGGCATGTGCACGTTACATACAATGTATAAAAAGGTAACCTTCAAGGGGAAGGCTCAAGGGGCTGCGAGGGACTAGTAAATAGCTGCAAAGGATGGTGTTTGAGTAGAGTCTTAAAGAAAGCCAGGAATGCCAAGAGGCAGAAATGAGAAAGGAAAGCATTTCAGGCATAGAGGTCAGTCAGGAGATGGAGCATCATATACCTTCATGGAGGATATTAAAGTGTGAGAAGACTGGAAAGACAGATGGGGTCCTATGTTAAGGTTCCTCCATGTAAGGAACCTTAAATGCCATGCAAAGGATTAGGGAAAGAAAAGAAAGAAAGAAATAAGGAGCCAGTGAAGTTTATTAAGCAAGAAAGAACCATGTTTGGACCTGTGCTTTTAGAAAATAATTTTGATAGTTGTATGGAGGATGAATTGGAATGGGGAGAGACTTGAGGCAGGGGCATTTATTTAGAAGGCTTTTCCAGCAATCCAGGAGAAAGGTAATGAGGCCCTCAACTCAGGTGGTGCCTGTGCAACTTGAGAGAAGGGGGCATATACAAGAAACGTTGTAGACGTAGCAATGATGAACTTTAGCATCTGCTTGAATATATGGGGTGAGTGAGATTGAGAAGCTAAGGCCGCAGAACCAGGGGGTGACTCAACCATAGCAAGGAAGTTCAAATTCCAAGTAGCAGTAAGATGGGAGTGCACCCTAGACATGGGAAACAAGTAATGCAAAGGCAAGGAGATGGAGCATCATGTATGAGGATTAACAGTAGATATAGGCTAGTATGGCATAGAATATATGGAGAGGCTAGAAATGTAGGAAGGGGCTAGAGTGTGAAGAAGGGGGGACCATCTACAGAGAGGTCATGGATATGTCATGAATATGGAAATGACATGGTTTGCCAACTGATCAAATATATGGGATGAGTAAGAAGAATTGAGGTATTGGCACAAGCAAGGTTGAAGACACCTCAAAAAAAAACCAAACACTTGCTGAGCCTTCAATTCACAGGCGCAGTCATTACATCAATGGTTCCCAAACATTTTTTGCTTGTAGCTTAGCATTATTGGCAAGCAACAGAAGAGACTTGGGCATGTGCATGTGAATGCAATGTAGTGGAAAGGACGATGGGTGAGGTGATTCCCTCTATTCCACCTAATTTGCTGTACACTTGTCTTTATCCTATCCCAGCCACAATATTTCATGACTTATTTTAAAAGTAGGCCTGCCTCCAATATATCAGATTCACTGGCATAGCTTAATTCCTTTGAGTCTTGAAATTTTTTCTCTCTTCCAGAAACCCTTTTATAAAATGCAGCTACTCTTGGGCAAGACCACAATTTTACTTATTTTTAGCTAATACTTCAGTTATTAAGAGCATCCTGGTATAGTGGTAAGAGAACTAAATTTGAACTCCCAAGATGCAGGTTCAAATGCCTGTTGTCTCACCACCTGTTTAAATCTTTTACTTGAATTCAGCTTTTTTATTTATAAAATGAAGAAAATGAACCTGAGTTTTAGAAATGTAAAGAAATCATAGTGACTATTAAAAATGGAACAAGTTTTATAGACTTAGTCATCTTCTTCATTTCCCTGTTGAGATAAACGAAGTCCAAAATACCACATAGTGAGCACAAATCAGAGTAGGTATTGGGGCCCATACCCTTGATTTTAGAAATTGGCTATTATTTTGACAGGTATTAGTTGAAAGAAAAAAATATAGAAGACTAACCCAGATTAGGATAATTCTTATTTGTCTTGTATGTAAAAGTGCTGCCTAATAATCAATAATCACATGAAGCAGTCAATTTGAGTGTTATCTCTATTTTACGTAGAAATTGATTTGACATCATCCCACATCTAGCAGACTGAAGTACAGCTTAACCCCATGTCTCCTGAATGAACATCTAGTATCCCATCTGCTGCACCAAAGTACCTCTGAGTTTCCATCTTACCCTAGGAGTCTGATTCATTTTTTTTCCAAAAAACAAAAATCCACCTTTCTTTCACATTCCAAGCCCACACACATTAAGAAGAAAATAAAATCCCCTGTAACAAGTATGTAGTCAAAACCAAGTTCTACACTGTTCATTCCTACCCCCCACCCAAAAAAAATATTTCATTCTACAATCTGAGTTCTTCACCTCTCTCAGGTGGGGAGCATGTTACATCATTAATCATTAGTCTTCTGAAATCATGGTTTGTCATTATGGTGAGTGGAATTCCTGATTTTTTTTCAAAGATGTTTGTCTTTACCATATTTTTATCTTTGTATAAATTGTTCTGCTAGTTCTGTTCACTCTATATTAGTTCATGTTTGTCTTGTCAGATTGCCCTGAAACTTTCCCCTTCATTTCCTACAGCACCATAGTATTTCAACATATTTCCATGTTGTAACTTGTCCAGCTATTCTCCAGTTTATGTGCACTCTGTCAGATTACCATTCTTTGCCACCTCAAAAAGCTGTCAATATTTTGTACATACTAGTTCAAGTTTGTTTTGCTTAGAACTAATGTCTCCTTTTGTCTATCTTCCCTCTAATTCCCTCTCCCCACTTTTCTCCCTTTCCTCCTATTTCCCTGTTAAGTGAAATGTATTTCTGTGCTCAGCTCTGTGTGTGTATATTTTTTTCTCTCCTTTGACCAATTCAGGTGAGAGAGAGGTTCAAGTGTCAGCTCCTGCTCTTTATAGAGCTGTCTGTGTGTACACTCTGATTTTGTGAGATTATTTTCCCCAACATTCCTTCTCTTCCTCCCACACCCGCCATTATTTTCTCTTTCCCTTTCTCCATCCTTCGCTTAAGAACATCAAGACATAGCACACTCATTTCCTAGCCTTGTCTAATTAGATTCCATCTATGACACCTGATGACGATAGTATTCAAAGGGGACATATTTATCATTTCCCCATATTTGAATGTAAACTGTTTATCCTTATTTGGTCCTTTATGATCATTTATTCATGTTTATGAATAAATTTTTTTATGTTTTTTATGTTTCTCTTAACATCTGTGTTTGAACTTCAAAGTTTTTACATTGATCTGGCCATTTTATCAGAAATCCTTAGAAAGCTTTTGTTTCATTAAAGGTCCATTTACTCCCAAGAGGATTATTTGTCTTTTGGAATATTAAATTTCATGCTTTCTGACTTACGGTGGTAGTTACTAAGTTGTATATTATCTTGACTGTGGCTTCTCAGTACTAGAATTCTTTCTTTCTGGCTGCCTGCAGTATTTTTTCTTTGACCTGGAAGCTCTGGAATTTGACTCTAATGTTTCTGGGAGTTTTCATTGTGAGGTTGAGGAGATGATAAGTGGATTTTTTATTATATCTTTGCCCTATGGTTCTAAGAAATGTGGTCAGTTTTCTGTTAGGATATGTTGAAATACAATGTCTAGAATCTTTTTTTGACCACAGCATTCAAATAGTCCAATAGTCTTAATTTTTTCTCCTTTATCTATTTTTTCCAAATCAGTTGTTTTTTGCTATGAAATACATTATATTTTCTTCTATTTTTTTAGTCTTTTGGCTTTGTTAAAAAAAATATTTCTTGTTCTCATGGACTCACAGGCTTCAAGTTGATCCTTCTAATTTTTAGGTAGTTTCTTACTTAGGCAAGATTTTGTACATCTTATCCCAAGCTATTAATTTCCTTTCCAGTTCTTCTATCAATGACTCTCATTTATTTTCCAATTTCTTCTTCTGGAAGCTCTTATTTCATTTATAAAAAAAAAATTAACTTTTTTTTAAAAATTCTTGCTTCATGGAACTCTGCCAGGAGTTCTAGTTGAATTTGTTTCGGCCTATATTTTTATTTTTGAGGGTTTGCTTTTTAATACTTAAGTCATTCTTTTTTTCTGGGTTTGTGTCTTTTTTTTTTCTTGCTCTTTCAGCCTACTTCCTGACTGTGGCCTTGACATTAAGACTGGGCTCTCTTTAGAAAAAGGTTTGGGGCTGGTATTGTTCCTGCTTTCTCAGGGATATTGAGTATTGTATTCTTACAGGTTCTCAGGAACAGCTCAGGCTAGAAACCTGCAACCTTTCCATTCTCCCAAAGTATAAAATCTGGTTTCTGAACTGAACAACAGTAGACTTCTGTGGACTCACATGCTGACGGTCATCTGGGAAGCTTTGCCGGTTCAGAATGGCAAAACTTGAGACTCCTCTTGATCTGAGATTCCTGCCGTAGTTATTCTTCTGTAGGCTTCAGACTGGACTAGAAGTTAGGGCTGAGATTTTTCTGCTCCTGAGGTCTGAAACACAGCTACTGATTGCTTCTTTAGTTGTTTCTTACCCAACCACTCCCTATCCCATTCATCACCCCTAGGGGGAGGTTCCTTCCCCATTACTCCCTGGATCTTTGACCTGGAACCAAGTAGTAAGAGACATTGCTATTCATTCCCACTGTGGTGCACTGGTATGTTTTTGGATCACCTTTTGCCCCTCCATGCACTGGAGTGCTATTTATGCACAGTCATCTGTCTCCCTGTGCTGACTTGTGCTGAAACAATGACTCACTGTGACATTTTCTTGGATTCCCCCGTAAGGATTAGATTTGATGTGTTTTCTAAATCTACTTTACCATCTTGGGCTCCACCTCCAGATTCTATAATTTTAAGAATGGGGTACATGGGTGAAGGTAAGGATATGCCTAAAAGAGAGAAGAGTCATCATGTTGTGATGCAAAAGACAAACTTAGATAATTTTGCAGAGGACCAACTGTAGTCGTACCAATAAAAATAACCATCCCAGCTGGTTATAGGATCTTATGGAATGAACTTTTCTTGTCTTCTCAACTTTAAGACCACAGTTGTTATTAAATGTGTCAAAGTATCTCCAGGTCTTAGCAGTCCAGGAGTGTGGCATGTGCCAGCACCGAGCACTTGGGAGCATTCTGTAATAGTTTTGCCATGTGACTAGTTCACAAAGGAAAGTGTTTATCCCATCTCAGAAGTCAGTAACGTTATTCCCTCGTGACAGCCAGAAGGAGTCAAAATAATCTCTTTTGCTCTCCAGGCATAACCCTGACTTGAGGGAGTAAAGCTGGAGTTTAGGACAGTCTTTCCCCTCCTTGCCCAGGAAAGTGCTCATGTAATTACACTCACATGCAAGTACAGTCCTCCATTCATGGTAACTTTTGTAAACCTTTACTGGATTGTAATCTCATGTTAGCTATGTAAACCTTGGCTAATTGATCAAAGGGTTAAATGTTTAAAAATGTTGAGGCTTTAAAGAAACATGAATATTGATGCTTTCCTTTAGTCTAATTGTTTTAGACTGAATGTTTTAAACATAATAATTGCAAATTGAATGTCACTGTTTCTGTAGTTGAGTATCATTGCCCCTTGGTACAGCTTGAAAAAGTTCAGAGGCTGTGCCGGCTTATCTTTGTTTCTTCTTTTTAACTGTAATGTAAAAACTGTCCTTGTAGAAAACATTAGCATCTATGTGGAAAATGAAATTCAGTCCAGTTTATGCATAGATTGCTAGGAAGATTAAAGTGTACATCCTGCAGTTTTTCTTCTTTGTGGAAGGCATCCTTTGATGTGCTAATGTTTGCTTTCTTTTTATTCATTCAGAAATGCTGGTCGTTGTTTTGAGATGTAGAAGGGTATCTGCCTCACATAGGCATATTCTAATACCTTTGTAGTCAAACCCTGTTCAGGGTGGGTTAATATAATTAAGAGAAGTGATTGGAATTATACCTTGTGATCAGATACCAGTTCACCTCAGAAAGATAAATGCTAAGGCAAAGCCAAAGGCATGTATCAAAATAATCATCAGGCAAAGCTGACCATTTATTTTTCAAAGTGTCTGATCATAATCCTAATATTGGTTATTGTATCAGCTTTACTACTTTGTCCCATACAATTTCATTAAAAACAAAAATAGATAGGAAGTCCTTTGGGGTAGTGTTTTCCACATATTTGAATAGGTTTCTAATTTACTTTGAAGTTTGATTATAAATCAAATCAATGAGATAGGTACATCAGAAGTCCTACCAATTAGTTAAAACCTGATAATTCCAACAAAAATTTTTTGTTTAAGATTTGACTAGTATGCTGTTGATTTTGACCAGAATCAATATGCCTTTGTCAGAAAGTTATCATATACTTCCCCACTAGGCTAGTTTGTAATTTCCATGCTGGGGAATAGGAGTTGAGGAAATGGAGTGCTATATAAGAGAAAGAAAAGCATTTTTCAAAAGGTAATTATCCATGAATCTGAAAGGTACATGAATTCTAGATATCAGCCAAAATGTTGGTTATTCTTCCTAGAATAGGTAGTATTCTTGTTTCATTTTAAAGTTACAAATAAAAGCTCATATCTTTTTCTATGCCTTCTATCATCATACTTCATATTCATTTCTTTTTTCTAATTTTTTTTGTATCTTTTGTATTATCTTCATTTCACAATAAAGCCCTTTCTCTTTCCCCTCCCAGAGTCACCCTTTAGAAAGAAAAAGTTAAACAGAATTGGCCATAATTCAACATTATATTAAGTTTTCTCCGCTCATATTCCTCTGTCTCTGAAAAGAAGTATGAAGGGTACATTTTCGTATTTCTTCTTTGGGAATCATCCTGAGTCATTATAATTTCACACCATTCAGTTTGCAACTTTTTATTGTTATTCTTTCAATTTATATTGCATATATTGTTTTTCAGTTCTTACTTTCTTTGTGTCACATCTAAGCCTCATGTTTCTCTATAGTCTTCACATTCGTTATTTCTTACAGCATAGTAATATTCCATTATTTTCATGTACCACAATTTGTCTAGCCATTCTCTAGTCAATAGATCATAGATTTAAAGCTGAAAGGGAGTTTATCATCCTTCTAGTCTGATACTCTCATTTCCAGATGATAAATTAAAGTTGAGATTCAATAATTTGTCTGACATCACAAAGGTAGAGAGTAAGTAGAAGAGATGGGCCTCTGATTCTAAATCCAGCATACTTTCCATCGTTCTACACTGCCTCTCTGCTTTGTTTTCAATTCCTTGCTATTGCAGACTGCTACTATAAATATTTTGGCTTATATGGACCCCTTCCATCATTGGCCTCTCTGGGGCATGCCTAACAACAGGATCTTCAGATTAAAGCTTTCATGTTCTTTTCAGCTATTTATTGGTATTAAAAATTATATGCAGTTTTATTTTGGTACTGTAATTAATATTACTTTTGTAAGGAGTTTTCACATTGTACATCGAAGAACTTTCTCCC
The DNA here is from genome assembly GCA_023548195.1 of Bettongia penicillata ogilbyi. Taxonomy (NCBI): domain Eukaryota; kingdom Metazoa; phylum Chordata; class Mammalia; order Diprotodontia; family Potoroidae; genus Bettongia; species Bettongia penicillata. The sequence goes on from JAJHZJ010000442.1 coordinate 813,917, forward strand.
ATACCGACTGAGGCTAGATCTCAAGTGAACCATCACTTACTACCTAATTTCTACTTTAAGTCTAAAAGTATCATCAATCCAAAACCTTTTCATACGTGTGACTTCTGCTATTCGACCAAAAGCAAACAAACCAAAATGACACATATATCTTAGCTTAGTCACCAATCCATAGTCATCAAAGAAAAAGACCCACAAAATTTGGAAAGATGGTATAGGAAGGAGATGCATTCCAGCAAAGCCCTATTCAGTCAAATGGATTACCTCGCATGCTTCTGGGGAAAAAAGGATGCAAAGCAGTAAGATCTAACTACTTTTTAATGGCCTTCCCTTTGACCCATCCTTTCCTTCCCTCTTCCCACCCCAACACTTCTCCCAAATCATTGCCTTGACTGTTCTAGAGACCTGTAAACAGCAGCTCTTTGGGCCTACACATGCATCTGAGTTCAGAGCCTCATGTTTCTGTCCTGTATTTCTCTGTAGCTTAACTGCAAATCTATTTCTTCAGTCTATAAACTGTCTACTTAGTTTTCACTAAGTTTTAACACGTATTTCTCCTTCCTATTTCCTTCCTACAGGTAGTCTCATTGTTTAAAAAAAAAACACATCTTTTATGAATTCTTTTCAAACGAATTTGAAAATTGGAATTGCTTTCTTTAAAGAACAAGGGTTTTTTTTTTTTTCTAAATGAAGAATACACAACTAAATTTGACTAAATTTTGTTATTTGCAGTTTACTTGGAAGATGACTTCTAGACTTTTTTTAAATGAAGGCTAAAAATAATCTATTCCTTTCTGTTTTTGAATAAGAATGTGACCACTGAACAAAAAGTTATGATGTATATATGATTATAATTGCTATAATGGATCCATGATTTAACCTCTGTAGGTAGGCAGTTCTTAGCTATGTCTTTCCATTTTCGTGGAAACTAGCTGTAAAAGCAAGCACCCTGACATACATGGCAGGGCAAGGCTGCTATCACAGGTTCTGTGATCTGGCTTTCTAAAAGGAAAGGCAACGTGTGAGGGGTCAACAGTGACTTTAATGAAGCACATGTATCATTCACTTAGTTCATGGGAACACACACACACACACACACACACACACACACACACACACACACACACACACAGTTTTCAAAGCTCGAACTGTTTAGCAGGTTCCCAGAGTCTCATCTGGTACACAAAGCTTCTTCCAAAAGCTAAGCCCCAAAGTATCACAGTATTTATACATTTTTTTAGAGCCTCAGGGTGTCACAATCCTTGAGAACCACTGCCCTATTAGAAATTTAACAAAAGATCTTATTTAATTAACAATACAGATACATATACTATTTCTAATTTAAAAAAACTATTGTTTCTGTACTTTACTCCTCATACAGACTCTTAGGAGATAAAGGCAAGATTCAGTCAAAGGCACTTGATTATACTAAAACAAAAACAGCCAAAGATCCTACTTTGCTTGCATTAGCCATCACATGAAAGCAATTTATCTGTTTTTGCTTATTCTTATTACATCACCAACTCACCTTCTCCCAGCATACATGGTAACATTTTTTATGCCTTTTTTTGCATGCAAGTCATAATTGTTAATGTGCTTCAGCGTACTTATGCCCTTTATGTATTTTCCTTTGCCCTTTACACTTTTTTTTGATATATAATTTATTTTTCAGTTCTCAACATTCACTTCCATAAGAATTTGAATTCAATCTCATTTCTCCCCACCCCCACCCCAGGACAGCATGCACCCCATCCACCCCTTCTTCTAGTTTGTGTTCCCCTCTATTGTCCATCCCCCTTCCCCTCTATTTGCCTGTAGGGCAAAATAGATTTCTATACTTCATTGCTTGTATAGCTTAATTTCTAGTTGCATGCTAAGACAATTTTTAACATTCATTCTTAAACTTTTGAGTTCCACATTTTCTCCCTCTCTCCCTACCCGCCCTCATTGAAAAAACAAGCAATTCAATATAGGTTATACATGTGTAACAATGCAAAGCACTTCCATAATAGTTATGTTGTAAAAGACTAACCGCATTTCACCCTATCCTATCCTGCCCTCCATTTATTCCATTCTCTCCCTTGACCTGTCCTCCCACAGTAGTGTTTGCTTCTGATTATTCCTTTCCCCAATTTGCTGTCCCTTCTGTTACCTTCCCACTCCTAACCCCTTACCCCTTGCCTTCCTCCAGGGTGAAGTAGATTTCCATATCCAATTGAATGTGTTATTCCCTCCTTAAGTCAAATCCCATGAGAGTAAGGCTCAATTATTTCTTTTCATCCCCTCCCTTCTTCCCCTCCATTGTAAAAGCTCTTTCTTCCCTCTTTTATGTGAAATGATTTGCTACATTCTACCTCTCCCTTCTCTTACTCCTAGTACATTCCATTCAACAGTAAATTTTATTTTTGTAGGTATTCTCCCTTCATATTCAACTCACCCTGTACCCTCTGTGTATAGAAATATATATTTATGTATGCATACACATATATACATACACATATACATCCATGTACATATACATACCTACACATATATAATATAATACATACATACCCATACACATATATTCTCTAACTACCCTAATACTGAAAAAAGTCTCATGAGTTACTAATAACATCTTTCCATGTAGAAATGTAAATAATTCAACTTTCATGAGTTCCTTAAGCCTTCTCTTTGCTGTTTATCTTTTCATGTTTCTCTTATATTTCAAAGTCAAATTGTCTATTCAGCTCTGGTCTTTTCAGCAAGAATACTTGGAAATCCTCTATTTCGTTGAAATTCCATTTTTTCCTCTGACGTATTCTCAATTTTGCTGGGTAGGTGATTTCTCGGTTTTAATCCTATCTTCTTTAACCTCTGGAATGTCATATTCCAAGCCCTTAGTGTAAAAGCTGCTAAATCCTGTATTACCCTGATTGTATTTCTGCAGTACTTGAATTGTTCCTTCCTGGCTGCTTTTAATATTTTCTCCTTGACCTGGGAACTCTGGAATTTGGCTACAATATTCCTAGGCGTTTTCCTTTGGGGATCTCTTTCAGGAGGTGATTGGTGAATTCTTTTCATTTCTATTGACCCTCTGGGTCTAGAATATCAAGGCAGTTTTCCTTGATAATTTCTTGGAAGATGATCCCTTTTTTTTAATCATGGTTTTCAGATAGACCAATAATTTTTAAATTTTTTCTCCTGGATCTATTCTCTAGGTCAGTTGTTTTTCCAGTGAGATATTTCACACTGTCTTCTATTTTTTCTTTCTTTTGGTTTTGTTTTATAATTTCTTGGTTTCTCATAAAGTCGTTAGCTTCCATCTGCTCCATTCTGATTTTTAAAGAACTATTTTCTTCAGTGAGTTTTTGAACCTCCTTTTCAGTTTGGCCAATTCTGCTTTTTAAAGCATTCTTCTCCTCTTTGGCTTTTTGGATCACTTTTGCCATTTGAGTTAGTCTAATTTTAAAGCTATTATTTTCTTCAGCATTTTTTTGGGTCTCCTTTAGCAAGCTGTTGACTCACTTTTCATGATTTTCTTGCATTGCTCTCTTTTCTCTTCCCAGTTTTTCCTCCTCATCTCTTACTTGATTTTCAAAGCCCTTTTTGAGCCTTTCCATGGCCTGAGACCATTGCATATTTTTTTTGCAGGTTTTGGATATAAAAGCCTTGGCTTTTATGTCTCACTTGTTACCAAGAGTGTAACCTTCTATAGTCTGATTTTTTTTTTCCTTTTTTGGGCATTTTCTCAGCCAGTTACTTGGTTTTTGATTCCTTTGACAAATGGCGGGTATATGCTAGGGACCTGTAAGTTCTCAGTTTCTCCAAGGTGGCACAATCAAGGGAGAGGAGTTTACTTCTCTCCTTGTCTGCACTCTGGTCTAGGACAAACCACAAGCACTCTTTTCTGCCCAGGATCTGTGAGTAGGATTCCCTCCCCACAGTCACTACCAGCTCCACCATGTCAGTGTTCCTACTCACCCCAGGACTGCCACTCAGAACTGAGACACAGATCAGCCACTTGATTCCTTCAGGGTCCTTAAGCTGAGGGCTCCAAAACTGGACACTGTTGCCACAGTGATCACCATTGCCGGGGTTGAGGCCAGACTGCACAACCTGCTCATCCAGGTGAAAGAGTTTTCTTACTGACCTTTGAAGCTGTCTTTGGCATTTGTGGGTTGAGAAATCTGGAAACTGCAGCTGCTACCTGAAACTTGCTCCAGTCCTGTCCATGCAGCATGGTCCACGTTGGACCGTCCTGCTCTGAACCTGGTGTGATAGACCTTTCCTATCAGCCTTTCAGGCTGTCTTGAGCTAGAAATCTCTTTCACTCTGTTATTTTGTGGCTTCTGCTGCACTAGAATTTGTTTAGAGTCATTTTTTACAGGTATTTTATGAGCTATGGAGAGAGAGCTAGAACAGGTCCATCTTTCTACTCTGCCATCTTGGCTCCACCCCCCCTTTTAAATTTTAATTTTGATACTTCTATGTGATTATGGTGTTTAATTTACATCCATATTAAGTTCAATTCACCAAACATTTATTAAATGGTGGGCATACAAATAGCTTTAATAGAAATATACTGATGTTAAAGAGAGACTTTTGTGGCAGAAAACTAATTTTTTTGCTTCTACTTACAGTTCAAACTATTTCATAATTTTAGAAATTTAATTTTATGGATTTTTAGGACCAGTTTGTTTTTTTTTTAATCAAGAAGACATATTGTGTTAATAAATTATTTCATGGAGTACTTTGAAGGAAGTGGGTACTTGTTAACCCTAGAATGGCTGGCTAATATAATTGAAGTACAACCACCTGGCAGTGAGGTTTTACATTCAGCTGCCAGCGAAGCAAGGAAGGCCCAGAATTGAGAGTACCAGGTGTTCTGTTCTGTCTCCCTGATTGTTACAGTGGAATAAACAGCATGATTGCACAGTATGGCTGGAGGCTGGAATCTAAAGATTGATGCCAACCTGTAAGCTTTCTTTTTTTCTTTATCTTCCTTTCCTCCTTTGTTTTTCTCAATCTCTTCCTTTCCTTTCTCTGTTAACAGAAGAATTTCTAAGTAATTTAACAGATTTTTCTACCAGTTATTAAACATAAGAGACATGAAGAATCCCCTTCCTAATTGTATATTAAAAATGTGCAAAGGCAAAATTACATTTGAGCAACACTATGTACCATGCACCATGCACTTCATACACTATGTATATTTCAATAGTCTAGAAAAAGGAAAACCATATAAAGACTTCCATACTATGAAATTGCCCATTTCTTAAAACTGTGAAGCAACACATTTGCCTATCAGTTTTAAGAGACATTCAGTTGTCTTTTTTAACATTTTAATTTTTAGTAGCAATATCGTTATTGATTTTTTTTCTCTTAAAGTTTAATACCTGTTATTAGGTGATAGAAATGGGCAACATGTTTTGCTGTGTATTTTATTCTAACTTATTGGGCCCAAGTAACAATGGCTCTCAAGTAACAAGATTCTCAATACTGCCTAAGAAGAACCACAATATTTTCTAGTATGTTATAGTAGTATTGTAATCTCATTGTTTGGTCTTGTCAAATAGACTGGTTCCAAGTTTATGTAGGAGATGTAACACATTGAATGAAATAAGTCTTCCTTCCATACATTCCCAGATTTTTCATTTTTAATCTTTATTGCATATAAAAACACTTTCTGAAAAAAATAAAAAAGAAATAATCCCCCTTTCAGGATCTAAATCCATCCTGTCTTTCAGGCTAAGCATAGAACTCTGTCTGTCTCCAACAAATCCATCTTTATTTGCTCTCTTCAGTGCTTCAAGCTTCTGTGATTTTACTGGTGTCACTATTTCTCCAACCAATGTAAATTGTGACCTCTCCATGCTTACAGACTTCTTGAGTTGCTATGGTACAAGAAAATGGTGAACTTACCAACCTTTTATTGATGAGCTTTTTCAAACTTGCCTAGGTTTATACATGGACAAGATTCTGTTGCCAGACTAATACTCAAATCCTTTCTAGCTCAGCAGGACCTTCTAGAGCTTGTACTCTAAAAAATTTAGAGCACCTCCAAACTTTGAAAAGGAAATGGATTATTGTAAGGTACTTCTAATAGGAACACAAAATCAAATGTCTTTTGCTGAGCTTAACAAGAAGACACTGAGGGAGTACATTAAAGAGACTCTCTAAAGTAGAGATAGTTCATCTTTTTTGTGTTGTGGACCCTTTGGGCAGTCTGGCAAAACTTATGGGGCAGTTCTCAAAATGATATTTTTTAATGCACAAAAGAAAATTCATAGGTTTACAAAGAAAATCAGTTATATTTAAGTAAAGATATATTTTTTCCCAAATTCACAGACCTCTTGAAATATATCCATACACTCCTCCCTCCCCCCAGGATTCTGTGGACTGCAGGTTAAAAATTCCTTCCCTAAAGTGATTTTTGAGCGCCTCTTACCTGTGTAAGATAAGAAAAGAATCACCATTTTCCCATGCTTTCATGGGTCAGTTATAAGGATACATTTTAATTTTGTGTTTGTGTATGTATGTGATTTGTTGGCCACTACCAACACCATTTATTTTCTTCATTTACTGTCGTTTTACTTCAAGTAGACAGACTCCCGCTTAAGTCATCTCTGCCTTAGGTCCTTTGGATAGCACAGATCTTTTTATAGAAATTGAAATATCATAAACCAAATCAAATGTGTTTTCCTTTGTTCTTCTTTGGATTTTCCTTCCACCTAATATACTTTGGGACTATAGATCAACATTATTAAAATATTCTACTATTTGCATTTCTAAGAAGAGAATTGGAGCTGTCCTCAGCACCAATATGACAAATATTGATCCTTTCCTTTCAGTGGTACTTCTGGCCTAGGTAAGAAACTTTAGCACTTATCCATATCAGAGAGGAAGGGAGGCATACATGCACACACACACACACACACACACACACTCATACACATATATACATATATATATATGTAGAGAGAGAGAGCGCATGTGCTATAAATTCACTTTCTAGATCATTTTGAATGCAGAGAATGTGTATAACTTGTAGCAAGGAAAGATCTCTTGTCTTCAATTTTATTATTGAAGTATTGATAAAATAGAGATCTTTTTAAAACTGTGTAAAATAAAAAGATCCAGGGCCTGAAATAATTCAAGTTGAACCTGACATCCTTCCAAAAAAATGAACAATCCCAACTTTTCCTTTTTTGAGGTTTTCATAAAAATTTTCATTTGATGGAATTCTATCTTTACTTAGGCATAGTAACTGGTGCATGTGTACCTGAATCATATTAATCTTGATATTTTTGATACAAATAGTACCAGAAAAAAAGAGGGAAGTCATACCCGAATGGAAAGATAGGTCATAGGTACTGATAGCTTAGACATGCAAGAAAGAAATTAGTAGAGTAGGTTTTGTCATAAACCTATGAGCTACAAAAAAAAAACCTATTTCATGGGATATTTCATCATTGCATATTTCGTTACTAAGAATAAGTACTTCTAAGAAAACCATCATGAAAATAATTACAGCTCAGGTACCAACTTTGGTTGCTGAAGACAAAAAGGTAGAGAAATTCTTCTAAGAAGTTGGTAAGATCCTCCAAATCTAAGCCACATATTGTGATACTTGGTGATTTCAGTACACAGGAATAGGTGAGGATGAGAAAAATATATGGGAAAATATGAATCAGGAAAAGGAAAAGATAAAAACTGAAGACATACAGCTTACACAGAAACCTCATTCCAAATATGTATTGGTAGATGGTAAACATGGAAAGCACCAAATAGCATCATAAAGAACTAAATATCTTTTAACAAACAGGAAGAACATTGTTACTGATGTATGACTCATTCTTGAGTCAGCTGTCTATCAGATCAGAATTTGTAGGAGAAAGGAAGGGATGGAAAAAAAGGAAAGCAAAGGAAAAATATAAGAGAAAACTATAAGCAATGCAGTTAAAAACAAACCCTGAATTATCTAAACAAGCAACAATGTCAAAAATGAGAAATCGACAACAGAAATTACATTGATGCTATAATTTCATCTGGAAGTTTAACCAAAGGGTCACCAAAAGACACTTTAGTCAGCCAACATATGATTAACTTGTCAGACACAGACAGGTGATCGCCAAAGGCAACACCAGGCTAGAATATAACCTGGTCTGTAAAATCTTATGAAGAAGGATAATGGATGTTTGTGAGTAGTCTCATCACATAAAGCAGAAAGAAGCAATGCAGGACAAAGCTAGCATAAGGAGCACATGGCCAGAGAATCAAGTAAGCAAAGCTATTCCAAATGAGACTAGAGAAAACAGACAGGAAAAACCGCTAGATTAGACTGAGTATATGAATGAATGGTGAATGAGTGAAGCATTTAGTCCACAAACACTGAAGTTCCTGCTATGTGCCTGGCATTGTGAGCACTGGGCATGCAAAAGGAGGGAAAACACAGTTGCCCTCCAAGAGTTTACAGACTAATTGAGGAGGCAATAAGCAAGCAGTACGTATATCCAAGCTATACACAGGATAAATAGAAAGTCATTTAAAAAGGGAAAGCACTGCAATTAGAGAAGTTGGGCAAGATTTCCTACAGAATATGGGATTTTAGTTGCATCTTAAGGGAAGCCAGGGAGATCATTCCACCCATAGGGAACAGCCAGAGAAAATGCCTAGAGCCAAGAAATGGAGTATCCTGTTTGAGAAACATCAGGAGAGGCCAGTGTCCCTGGTTGGAAAACTGTTCAGCAAGGAGTAAATGCATGAGGCTCAGGAGAAGGTGAGGTTGGTGACCTTGCGCAGCTCTCCCTCATTCAAATCAAAGTGAGCTGCAAGTTATGTCATCATCTTGATGTCATGGTACTCTTCCAGAACGAAGGACAAACACACAGTGCATAAGGATACTGGAAGGGTAGGAGGGAGCTAGGTTATGAGGGGTTTTGAATGCCAAACAGAGCATTTTGTATTTGATTCTGGAGGCAACAGGAGGTCACTAGATTTTATTGAGTAGGGAGTGACATGGTCATGCTTGAACTTTAGGAGAACCACTTTGGGGGCTGAATAGAGGATTTCTGGATTGGGGAGAGACTAGAGGAAGGCTATTGTACTACCTCAGGCATGGGATAATGAGGGCTTTGCACCAGTGGTGCAAAGTGGTCACAATGTCAGTGGAGAGAAGATTTATTCAAGAGATGTTGCAGAGGTAAAATTGACAAGCCTTGGTAATAACTTGAATGTGGGAAGTCAAAGAATGACTCCAAGGTTGTGAACTTGGAGGCCCCTATTGTAGATGGCCTTTTTGAGGAGATTAGCTACAGAAGGCAGAAGAGATACAAGAATATACTTACGGGGGACTGAAGAATAAAGTGAGAATTCTTTTTTTCAAGATGGAGGGAGACATGGTCTTGTTTGTAGACAGTTTGTAGTCATTACACATGGAGAGATTGAAAATAAGTGATGGAGTGGGTATGACAGTGCAGTCTGTTGGAGGGGATGGGATGGAATGGGATATCTTGGGTAGGTTAATGGGTTAGCTTTGGTAAGGAGTGAGGCCACCTCTTCATTTATAGGGGTGCGGATAGTAGCAGAAGGTGTATGAGTGATATGAGATGAGGAAGAGTAAAGAATGGGAAATTCAATGGCAAGTGATTTTTTTTCTGTAAAATATAAGGCAAAGTTCTTAGCCATAGAGAGTGAATAGAGAGGGAGTCAGGTAAGGTTTAATTAGGGATGAAAAGGTTTGAGAGAATTGCTTTGAAGAGTGGGATGGTGAAATTTATCAGGTAGGTATAGCAGGATTGCCTAGCGACAATGAGAGCCTAGTTGAGGTTGTGTAACATAAATTTGTAGTGGACCCAGTCAGAACAGTTGCATGATTTTCTCCACCTTTATTCAACAGCACATAGATAGGAGCAGTGGCTGTGAATAAGTGCCTAATGCGTGGGAAGCACTTTTCTTAGCTGGGCATACAAATAAAAAAGATTTTCCCTCCTGTCAAGTTGCTCATCTTCTAATGGAGGAGACACACATATTCAAGGTTCCAGCTGCAAATCTGATGGAAAAATCCCATGATCCTTTGAGTGCAACAAAGAAATGTTGGTGCTTCTTTAATGACATTTCTACTGATAAAATCCTATCATCTTCTGCTACTGAACAGTGCCAAAGACTTTGGTGGCAAGAACGTTCCTCTCTGAGGCTCTCTCTGGAGCCTCAGTACACGTATTTGTAGCTCCTGCAGTAGTTGCCAGGCTTCATTTTCCAGGAATGGCTAAGGACATTACTTAGGGTCTGAAGCATTACTAATCTCAGGACTCTTGGGGTCAGAGTCCTGGACTGTCTCCACTAGATTCTGTGAGGAGATGTGGTCAGCAGCAGTGTCTTGTTGCTTCATCTAGACTATATTCTTTGCCATGTGTCACAGTTGGTTCACAATTGATGGGGATACCTTCGCTCTGTTAATTACTTCCTAAAAGTCCAAAATTCTCTTTCAGTACAAAACCAAAGTAATTTTAAAAGGATAAGCTTAAAGACAAAATGCTATTTGACCCTAAAGTCAATAGGGAGATATGGGAGTTTATTGATTTGGAAAGTATCACAGACAGACTTACACTTGAGGAAAATCACTTCAGAGCTCTGTGGAGAATACATTAGAGAGAGACTTGAAGCAGAAGGGTAGCATGCCATTAACCATAACTGGAAATAAAGTGTCAACACTTTTATATTCAATGGGATCTACTGACAGTGTTAGTTGGAAGGCATGAAGTTCAGGGAGTTTGTGTGTAGTTTGTTTGTACATAGCATGTTGTCTCCCCCGCTGAAGTGTGAACTCCTCTAGAGCAGGCACTGTTTTTGGGCCCCCCTCACCTTTTTTTTGTATTCTACATGCTTAACACAGTGCCTAGCACACAGTAGGTGCTTAATAAATGCTTATTGATTGGACCCTCCTCCACAGGAGTTGCTTCCCTAGATGATGACTACATGGGCAAGACTGCTGGTCTGGGTAGTACCACCACTCTCAGAGCTCCCTATTGGTGGCAGTTAGTCACTAGTTGTTGGTGGAAAGTCCCCTTTCCATAATGCTTTCTTCCCTCAGTAATGGCTGTGGGGGCTGAAAGGAGATTTGGTTTGGGAGACACCGCCATTCCCAAGGCCCTTGGGCTTAAGATCCTGGGCTGCCTTCATCAGGGCCTAAGGGAAGATAACGGTCAAGGTGGTAATGATGATGTAACAAGCACCTGCTGCCTCCTGTCTCCTGAAAGGTACTTTGCTGCTTCAGCTCAGCTGGCTTGCCTGCCTTATATTTGGTTGGCATTATATAAAGAGAATCTGTGCTTGAGTCAATACATTTCTGAGGGTATTGAGAGACTAAAGGTCTGTGAAGGAAAAGATACCAAAAGTATAGGAAAAATTTTGGACTTCACTAATATCAGAAAATAAGGTAACAGTCATAACTCTTGACCTCTTCTGTATAAGCTGGATGGCATAGTTGACAGAGTACTGGAAACAGAGATGGAAGACTTGTGTTCCAGTACTGTGTCAGACACTAAGCAGCTGTGTGAGGGCCAGCTCACTCATTTCCCGCAGCCTCATGTTCCTGATCTATAAAAGTGAGAAAGCACCCACCTCACCAGGTGGTTGTGAATATCAAATGAAGTAGCATATAAAGCATTTTTCACAGACCCCGTTGTGGTTCAGTTGTTTCAGTCACGTCCCACTCTTCTTGACCCCATATAGGATTTTCTTGGCAAAGATGTGGAAGAGAGTGGCCATTTCCTTCTCCATTTTACAAACCTCAAAGTATCATATAATGCTAACTTTTTTTTCAGATTACAAAATCTTTATGAGTCATCTGTACATAAATTGAGGGCATCCTGATTGAGGTTGTTATGGATTGTGAGATCTCCAGTCACATACCCATTTCAGGAGAAGTAAAATGAGTACAGTATTAATTGCTTTCCTGTTCATATATCAGATGTGCCAAAGATAAAAATCAGAGATGCTAATAATAAACAGCTTTCCTGTTATTCATCCAAGAAACCCAAGGCCCAAGAATAGTTGTGTGTATTTTGCCCTAAATGTTGGTAAAAATTAAATTCCAGGGCCTTAAATGAAGAAACAAATTCCATAGTCTTCTTGCATAAGTTATCATGATTGCTTCAAAGTTATGAGAGATAGAAATAAGTGTAAGTTATTGAAGGATAACTACCAGTAGTACCTTTGTTCCAAGAAATTTCATTCAGTATAGTGTTCTCAGCACAAAGAAATAAAAGACCAAAACTGACTACTTTGGAAATAAATTATCCTATGAAGAAAATTACTCTAGCCTAGAATTTTTCCAAATCAGCTACATTGGTTTCCATTACTAAGACCTGGCCGTCACTAGGTCTTACCTTCCAACTAACACTGTCAGTAGATCCCATTGAATATAAAAGTGTTGAGACTTTATTTCCAATTACAGTTAATGGCATGCTACCTTTCTGCTTCAAGTCTCTCTCTAATGTATTCTCCACAGAGCTCTGAAGTGATTTTCCTCAAGTGTAAGTCTGTCTGTGATACTTTCCAAATCAATAAACTCCCATATCTCCCTATTGACTTTAGGGTCAAATAGCATTTTGTCTTTAAGCTCATCCTTTTAAAATTACTTTGGTTTTGTACTATAAGAGAATTTTGGATTTTTATTGGTATTTTTATTCAGTGTATTCTACTTGCTTTTTGGTTTTGCATTTTTTAGGCAGTACAAATTCTGATATTCAGACTTTAAACAAAACATTTCTCTAAAAAGCATAGTGAGTTAACATTTTAGAGCAGGAGCTCTTAACTTGGGGTCTGTGGGTAGTTTTTTTTGCAGGGGGGAAGATGATGTCTAGATTTGAAAGAGGAGAAAAATTAAGTGTTTATTTTTACTAACCTCTAGCTGAAATTTAGCATATTCTGAAATTAATAATTTTGTAAAAAAAAATTTATTCTGATGCTGCCTCTGATTGCAGCTCTGTATATTATTAAGTCATTTGAATTTTTCTTTTGGATGATTTACACTATACTTCATTGAAGTAATAGAGAATTGTCCTTTATGAATTGTTACCTTAAAAGAAAATTAGGGGGCGGAGCCAAGATGGCGGAGTAGAGGGACGCATGTTTACGAGCTCCGAAACCACAGCCCATGGAATTAATGTAAAAAGAGTCCCCCATAACTTCTGGGTGAATGCAAAGTGTGCAGAGGCAGAGTGGAAGAGATTTCCGTTCCAGGGAGCCCTGAAGACCTGTCCCCAGGGTCCGGTAAACCCGACCCCCAGCGCTGCCCTGGCCGAGGCCGCAGAGAAGCTGATCCGAGCAGGCTTCAGAGACGGACGCTCCAGCAGCCGGGAAAGTCCCTCCACCCACAGAAGCTACAGGTCAGTGAGAGAGGCCGGGCTGAAGGAGAGGGGAAGCGGGGCGTCTCCGTGACTCGGGCCCCCTCGGGAGGAGGCGGCGGGGATGGGGGCAGGAAGCGGCGGAGGCAGAGGTGTGGGCGGCGGCTGGGGCGGCAGCGGCCCAGGACTCAGGAATCCCCCAACAGCAGGCAGGATCTTCATTACGGAAGATTCCCGCATAAAACCGGATGGAGCTGAGCCTGGGAGACGGCCCGGCCCCCTCCCCGCTCTGTTACTGAAGGCTTCTGCTTAAAGCCCCCAAGAGAGCAGGATTTGGAAGGCGGGCCCCCCACCCCGCCCCCACCCGTTCCATTCCTGAAAGTCTCTGCATAAAACCCCCGAGGGATCAGAGTCTCGGAGGCAGCCCTGGCCCCACCCCAGCACCTGAACTAAAGCTCACTGATTGACAGCCGGCAGGAGGAAAACCCATTTAAATCTCAGAAGCCAAGCACTAGCTGGGCGGATCCAGGCGGGGGTGGAAAGGAATCTGAGAAGTCAAGTAACTGGCTGGGAAAATGCCTAGAAAAGGGAAGAAAAATAAGACTTTAGAGAGTTTTTTCCAACAAATGCAAATGATCCCGACCTTCGGATCTGACGAAGATGAGGATGTATTCTTGCCATCAGGGAAAGACGTGGAGGGCGGGGCCTCAGTACCCCAGACACCCCAGGGGGGTGGTGGGTGGGCTCAGGCCCTGGAAGAACTCAAAAAGGATTTTGAAAAGCAAGTTAGACAGGTGGAGGAAAAACTGGGAAGAGAAATGTCAGAGATGCAACAAAAGTATGAAAAACAGGTCAATACCTTGGTAAAGGAGACCCAAAAAAATGCTGAGGAAATTAACACCTTGAAAAATAGGCTCACCCAATTGGCAAAGGAGGTTCAAAAAGCCAATGAGGAGAAGAATGCTTTCAAAAGCAGAATGAGCCAAATGGAAAAAGAGGCTCAAAAGCTCATTGAATTTAATAGTTCTCTCAAAATTAGAATGGAACAGATGGAGTCTAATGACTTTATGAGAAACCAAGAAATCACCAAACAAAACCAAAAGAACGAAAAAATGGAAGAGAATGTGAAATATCTCATTGGAAAAACAACTGACCTGGAAAATAGATCCAGGAGAGACAATTTAAAAATTATGGGACTACCTGAAAGTCATGATCAAAAAAAGAGCCTAGACATCATCTTCCATGAAATTATCAAGGAAAACTGCCCTGACATTCTAGAACCAGAGGGCAAAATAAGTATTGAAAGAATCCATCGATCACCACCTGAAAGAGATCCAAAAAGAGAAACTCCTAGGAACATTGTGGCCAAATTCCAGAACTCCCAGCTCAAGGAAAAAATCTTACAAGCAGCTAGAAAGAAACAATTCCAGTACTGTGGAAATACAATCAGGATAACCCAAGATCTAGCAGCTTCTACATTAAGGGATCGAAGGGCGTGGAATAGGATATTCCAGAAGGCAAAGGAACTAGGACTCAAACCAAGAATCACGTACCCAGCTAAACTGAGTATAATACTTCAAGGGAAAATATGGTCTTTCAATGAAACAGAGGACTTTCAAGCATTCTTGATGAAAAAACCAGAGCTGAAAAGAAAATTTGACTTTCAAACACAAGAATGAGAAGAAGCATGAAAAGGTAAACAGCAAAGAGAAGTCTTAAGGGACTTACCATGAGTGAACTGTTTACATTCCTACATGGAAAGACAATATTTGTAACTCTTAAAACTTTTCAGTATCTGGGTAGTTGGTGGGACCACACATACACATGTACACGCATGCACACACATACACACATGCACACACATACAGAGATAGAGAGCACAGATTGAACTGAATAGGATGGGACCATACCTTAAAAGAAACTAGGGTAAATGGTGAGAGAGAAATGTAGGGGGAGGGAAAAGGAAGGGGGTAACTATATGTCATTTAAGAGGCAGGTAGGAGTTTTTCTTAGTGGAGGGAAAAAGAGGAGAGCTGAGAAAAAAAAAACAAAACAAGAAGTTTACCCTCATCACATTTGACTAAACGAAGGAGTGAAATGCATACTCATTTTGGTATGAAAACCTATCTTACAGTATAAGAAAGTGGGGGAGAAAGAGATATTGCAAGGGGGGGGGATGATGGAAGGGAGGGCAAAGGGAGGAGGGAGCAATTTGAAGTCAACACTTGGGGAGGGACAGGATCAAAAGACAGAAGAGAAACAATGAGGGGCAGGTTAGGAGGGATGGTAATCCAGTTAGTCTTACACAACACGACTATCAGGGAGGTCATTGGCAAAACTACACAGATATGGCCTATATTGAATTGCCTGCTGTCCCAAAGGGAATGGGTGGGGAGGGAGGGATGAGGAGAATTTGGAACTCAAAGTTTTAGGAACAACTGTTTAGTATTGTTGTTGCAACTAGGAAAGAAGACATACAGTTAAGGAGGAATAGAAAGTCATCTGGCCCTACAGGAGAAAAGAGAAGATGGAGACAAGAGAAGGGAGAGATGACAGAAGAGAGGGCAGATTGGAGATAGGGAAAATTAGATTGCTTGGGGTATTGGGGTGGGGGGAGGGGATAAAAGGGGAGAAAATTTGGAACCCAAAAATTTGTGAAAATGAATGTAAAAAATTAAATAAATAAATTAATTAATTAATTAAAAAAAAGAAAAGAAAATTAGAAGAAATTCATTCTAAAAAAAAAATTATTTTGAGAAGTGTTCCATAGACATCATCAGCCAGTGAGTAAACAAGTATTTATTAAGCATACAGTATTGATGACCTTGATGAACTTCTCCGGGCAACCAAATTTTGACATAATTTTCCATAAGCCCTCATGACTAACAGTGTCAGAGGCCTTGGTCAGATCTACAAACGTTGTGTACAGACCTCTGTTCTGCTCCTGGTATTTCTCCTGGAGTTGTTGGGCAGCAAACACCACATCAATTGTTCCTCAGCCCTTTCTGAAGCCACAGTGACTGTCAGGGATATGACTATCTTCCAGGTGAAGGATCAGCCTATTAAGGACTCTGACAATAATTTTGCCAGCAATGACTAAGAGAGAGACTTCCCTTTGAATGTTTCAGGATAATCTCTTCCCTTTACCTTTATAGAAATGGAGAGTGGAGGCATCCTTGAACTCCTGGGGGATAACCTCCTCTTGCCATATAACCTGGAAAATTTCAGTCAGCTTTTATATGAGCATGATGTGGACAGTGCTCTCGTGCCTTCATGGTCACCAATGGAGTGAAACAGGCTGGTGTGCTTGCTCCCATGCTTTTTAGCATGATGTTTTCAGCCATGTTGTCAAATGCTTTTCAACGAGGATGAACACGGCATCAAGGTCAACTACTGTTCTGATGGTAAGTTCTTCAATTTGAAAAGGCTACAAGCCAAGACCAAAGTGGAGGGAATATTGGTGCATGATTTTCTGTTTGCAGATGATTGTGCACTCAATGCAGCCTCTGAAGCAGTGATGCAACAAAGTATGGATCAGTTCTCTGCTGCCTGTGCTAATTTTGGCCTAATAATTAACACCAAGAAAACACAGGTGCTCTATCAGCCACCACCACACCATCCATGCATGGAACCATTGGTTACAACAAATGGAGAAGTTTTGAATGCTGTGGACAAGTTTACTTACTCTGGTAGTGTACTTTCCAGGGATGTACACATTGACAATGAGATTGATGCACGCATTGCCAGAGCTGCTAGCTCAGTGTTTTGGAGGCTCTGAAGAAAAGTTTGGGAGAGAAGAGGTGTTGGACTGACTACCAAACTGAAGATCTACAGAGCTGCTGTGCTGACCGTATTGTTGTATCGCTGTGAAACGTGGACAGTCTACCAGGCCAGGAAACCGAATTGCTTCCATTTGAACTGTCTTAGGAAGATTCTGAGAATCACCTGGCAGGATAAGGTACCAGACACTGAAGTCCTTGCTCAAGCTGAACTGCCAAGCATTCAAACTCTGCTTCAGAGAGTGCAACTCCAATGGGCTGGCCACGTTGTTCGAATGTAAAATGTATGCTTGTCAAAAAGACTTATTTTATGGAGAACTCATATGGGGCAGGTGATCACATGGTGATCAGAAGAAGTGATACAAGGACACTCTCAAGAACTTTGAATTTGACTGTGTAACATGGGAGACACTGGCACAGGACCACTCATTATGGCATGCTCACATCAGAAAGGGTGCTATGCTGTATGAGCAAAGCAGAATTGAGACAGCATAAAGTAAATGTAGGATGTGCAGATTTGGAGTATCCACCCCAAATATTCACACTAACTATCTGTGCCCAACCTGTGGTAGAGCATTCCGAGCTCGTATTGGTCTGATCAGCCACAGTCGAATACAGTGAAATTTCATTTTATCATGGTGATGTCATTTTGGTCCTCTTCGAAAACGAAGGACAACCAACCATTTATTAAGCACCTGACACTACCAGGCACTGTGCTGGGGATACAAAGAAAAGCAAAACATAATCCCAGCTCCCGAGACAGAAATATAAAAAGAAATATATCTGTGAATGAAATAATCATGAAAGGAAAGGCACTAGCATTAAAAGGGAGCAGAAAAGGCCTCCGATAGAAAGATTTTAACTGAAACTTGAACACAGCCAGAGAAACCTGGAGGCAGAGATGAGGAGGGAGAGAATTCCAGGCATTGGGGACAGCAAGTAAAAATGCCCGGAGTCTGGATATGGAATGTGTTTTGAGAGGAACAGCAGAGAGACCAGTATTGCTGGATCACAGAGCACATGAAGGTGATTAAATTGTAAGAAGACTGAAAACGTAGGAGCTCATTTATGAAGGACTTTGAATGCCAGTCAAAAGATGTATGCCTCAGCTGTAACAGGGAGGTCATGAAGAGGAAATGGTTAATGAGTTTGGTTTTGGGTTGAGTTTAAGATATCTATAGGAGATCAATTTGAGATGTCCAGTAGTCAGTTAGCAGTACAAGACTAGATCAAAGGTCAGGATAGAGGAAAGGTCTGGATAAGTAGATCTAAGAATCATTAGCATGGAAGTGGTAATTAAATCTGTGGAAACTGATGTGATCCCCAAGTGAAATAGTCTAGAGGGAGAAGAGGTCCCTGGAAAGAGCCCTCCAGGACAGCTTCCATAATTGGGTGTAACCTGAATGAAAATCCAGCAAAGGTTGGGAATTTCTATTTTAACATACAGATTTCAATTAGTTTTTAGTCATTTTAAAGAAAGCGGCCCATGGGTCATCTTTGCAGTCCATTTTCTAAATGTATGATATAATTTTCTTTTTTCTTTGAGGAAGAAGCTGTAATTCAGTTGTATATGGGTGAACTGAACTATGGATGGCCTCCCTGTTCTTTTTACAAGTTCATTTAAAACCAAGGTTGCCTCTCTTCTGAGAAATAGTTTAAAATTTTGAAATGAATGAAATTTTCAAAATGTTATACCTCATATAGAAAAGTGAGCACCTAGAACAGGGGTTCTTGATGTTGTTTGTTTCATTTTCCTTTTGACATTCTTGGGAATCCTTTGAGCTCTTCTTGGAATGATGTTTAAATACCTAAAAACAAAACACATAGGATACCAACTGGGTCATAATATAATTATAAAATATAAAAAAAGAAAATTTAATGGCCCCAGGTTAAAAAGCCCTGCTCTAAAATTCAGCTGTGTAATACATATAAGTTGAATAGAAAAAAGGAAATTTTAAGTCCTAGAAAGTTAAATTTAAGCTTGTATTTAACTGTTTATATGTGTAAGGATATGATTCTCTCATACTTCAAAATGTGTAGATCATAGAAGGGGGTAAGGTAAAAAAGACCATGAGATATAAAAATATCTTACTCAGGCTACATTTATACTTTCTAGAGGATGAGCCCATTTTCAAATGGGAATGGGTCATTCCTTAGTCATTCTGGTGAGGTCCTATCAAACATGAGTGGATCATTCCTAACATTCTAAATGGTCAGTAAAGTACAATCCTTGTACCTGTGGCCTGTTTTTAATGTGTCCAGTAAGCCAAGAATGTTTTTTACATTTTTGAGTACTGGAAAATGAAGTCAGGGAGAATAATATTTTGTGATATGTTAAAAAGTATATGAAATTAAGTTGCACTGGCCAGAAACAAGGTTTTACTGGAATACAGCCACATAAACATACAGCTTTCACCAAACAATGGTGAACTGGATGATTTTTTTTGAGTGCCTTGCATACCTTTGTATTTAAGTATTTGTTTTATTACCAGTGAATAACCATCATGATAAAACAAGAAAAGAAGGGGGAAAAGTTTTTTTATTATAATTATTTTCACTATTTTTCAGTACCTATCTATATGTGTGAAAAGACATTTTTCAAGGTGAAAAACACCTGAAATCTCATTACAAATCAGCATTAATAGGTAAACATTTGTAAATGATTTTGATGATAAGAAATATGAACTTTAAACCCCAGTTAAATAACACATCCCCCCAAAAAGAATCCTATTATTCTCATTAGTTAGACCTTTATTACCAAAATAGTGTACTCAGTACTTATTGTTTTCTTTCATTATATTAGTACCTGCATAATATCCTTGATTTTTGCCATTTGGGCTGGCAAAACGTACAATTTGCTATCTAGGTTTTGCAGAAAAGTTTTCTGGCCCTTG
This sequence comes from Bettongia penicillata ogilbyi, assembly GCA_023548195.1. Lineage (NCBI taxonomy): Eukaryota > Metazoa > Chordata > Mammalia > Diprotodontia > Potoroidae > Bettongia > Bettongia penicillata. The sequence continues at coordinate 833,918 of JAJHZJ010000442.1, forward strand.
TTCTAAAGGTACAGCAGAGCTGGGGAATCTGAGGGTTTGAAGCCATTTGTGACCCTCTAGGTTCTCAAGTGTGGTTCTTTGACTGAATCCAAACTTCACAAAACAATCCCCCTAATAAAAGAATTTGTTCTCTAAAATTTGGATTTTGGTCAAAAGGCCTCACTCAAGAACCTAGAAGGCCACATGTGGCCTTGGGGCTGCAGGTTCCCTACCCTTGGATAACTTTTGCACATCACAAATCTGTTTAGATGAAGAACTTGCCCTGAAGGTAGAGGATTGTACCTCTCCATTAGCCTTTCATTTGCATAAAATAGCTGGAAAACTTTAGAGTTTAAAGAATCTGGAGAACCTTGAACACTAAAGTATGTTGGTCATTACTGGTCAAACAGTCATGGACATGTTATGGCCTACACTGCAGAGATGAAGGTTTGGGGAATGTCCTGAATGTTAGTCCAAGTTTTACAGAAAAGATTCTTTTATTAAGGGGATTTGTTTTGCGATATTTGGATTCAGTCAAAGGGCTGCACTTGAGGACCCAGAGGGCCACATGTGACCTTGAAGCTGCAGGTTCCCCACCCCTGTATAGGTTAAAGGTCTCAGCTCATGAGGAAAGAATTACAGTCCTCTCCTGAGGACTGAGTTGGATGCTGTGGAGTTTGAACGTCTTGGATGGGCAGCGGCTAACAGACCAGTTTGACTGAGTCATAGAGGGTAATGGGAAGGAAACAGGTAGGTGGTGGATAAATTGTGGCAGGAATGCCAAGCATTTTTGAATTTTCTGACTAACTAGTTTTTATAATAAAATCAAATATAATCATTGAACTAGGTCATTGTCAGGAGAGAGAGTAAATTCTTAAATTTATTTTTTCCAGACTCCAGCATATGCAGCATGGCTGCGACTCTGATTCTATCATGCCAGTGTTCTATTTCAATGCTATTTATTCCCTCTTCAGCATAACTTTGGATAATTATTTCCTGAGGAAATGCTATGACCTCTCTATTCTCTTATAATTGAGGGAATTGATTGTCTTTACTAAATGACCAAAAGTCAGGTAGGTCTAATTAATTTTTCATTCTCAAAGTCCAAAAGTAAAAAGCTCATTAGTAGTTGTACGTGTGGGTGTATGTGTGTGTGTGTTTTATGGGAGCATTTTTTGATCATTATGAATAAGATTAACACTGTAACAAAGCACTGGGGTAGCATTGCTTGGTAACATATGACCTTTCCCCCAGTTATTTATCCCTCTATGACCTCCTACTTTGTGAAACAAGCTAGATAATTACTAAATCTGACCATTGGCAGCTGTACATACACTGATAAAATGGGACAGTTATGTCGTTATATTGATCTCTGTAGGAAAAAAAAATGACCTAGGGATTTGTATTCAAACAAAAAGAAGCAGCCTTGCTTTTATTCTGTGTTCTGATAATAAAATGAGGTTTTCAGTCCTGGCGTGACAACAGGTGCTTTCACGTATCCTGAATATATTTAGCAGTGCCTATTTCTTCTTTCTGCTGTATAGAATATTGAGTTTCAGATGCCCAAATACCACTTGCTTTTAGACTTATGAGTTAAAGTCTTTGTGAGCCACTGGTTTCTCTTATTAAATTATTTGTAAGCTCTAATGTTTTCAGATCAAGAGGCAGGTGACAGGGAGGAAAACTTGGGTTCGGGTCTTGCCTGTGGCATATTGACTTTAGGACCCTGGGCAAATCACTTCTTCACCTTTCATTGCTTTAGGAAACACTAAGAAAACAAATTTCAAAGCAGGGGACATCTACATGGATGCAGGACATTTCCTTACTGGAAGTTCCCTGCATCACCCAGTCTAACAAAAACAGTTTTCTGATCATTCTCCTTAAGAACGGTCTAAATTATTCATAAGCCAAACATGGGTAGTACTAATGAATGCAAACTGATACATATCTAACAAGTGCTTTCTGTATCCAAAATTGTGTATGATATTTGGGATGGAGTAGAAGGATATAAAGATATAAGGATATATAAGGATATAAAGCATGGATATAAGCAAGGATATAAAGATGGCTCAGTAGATAGGTCACAAGGCCAGGAGTTAGGAAAACCTGAGTTCATAAGTAGCCTTAGACACTTGCTAGTCACTTAACCTTCTGTTTGACTAGTTTCCTTATCTGTAAAATAGGAATAACAATGGCACTTTGCTCCCAGAGTGGTTGTGAGGGTCAAATGAGCTATTTGTCAGACGTTTAGCACAGCGCCTGGTACATAGTAGGTGTTATATAGATATTAACTATCATTATTATTCTTACTGTTTCCCCCATATTAAATAAGCGTAGTCCCTAGCTATTTGGGGTGGGGGGCACAGAGAGAGAGTTATAAACAAGTCCCCCTCTTGCCCAAAATGCTTTAAGCAAAAGGCTTTATAGCTTTCCTCATAGGATAAATACAGATTTATCTTCTGTAGGCCCTTCACGTTATATAGATTAGCAAATGCACGTATAAAACAGATTAAAATTAAAATGTATGTGACAAAATATATTTAAGTTCTTCAATAGTTTCTTAGCTGGACTTCTTGCCATTTCACTCTTCTCTCCTCTCTCTTGCATACTTCAAACTAAAATGTTAATTTCATCTTGTCATGCTCCTACTCAGAAATCTAAAAGGGATTTCTATCCTGAACTGTTCTGCCTAGCTTTTAACATCTAATATTTGTGTCCACCTTGCCTAGCCAGCCTTATTTGCCATTGTACCTGGACATGCGTTATCTGTTCTGGATCACCCATTCTCTTTACTGACTGCCACACAGGGTATGTTCATTTCCATCTTCTTTTTCCTGCTGCTCCCAACATTCTTTCCTCTGTTCCACCTTGACAATTCCCACTCATCCTTGTAAGTGTCAGTTCAGTTTCTTTGGCTACTCCAGTCCAGCCCGACATCTCCCTTCTATGGACCCACACCGCACTTGAATACAGCACCATTTAGTTGTAGTGCTCTCTTCTCTAATGTGTGTTAATTACATTTTGTATCATCTGAATTCCAAGTGCTATTTTGAATAAATGTTTCTTAATTTATTGATTTATTTTTGAAGAATTTAAAAAGAACACTCCCAACATATTTTCCTTCCTTTTTCTCTGATATGCCTGGATGGAAACTAGCTTTAGAATATGTATTTCATTAAGCAGAAATGACAATTGATCGTTATTAATAAGTACCTTTGCATGCGTTAAATAAAAATAATATTGAGACTTCAGGTTAGAAGGATCTTTGGACTTAGAATCAAGAGTATTTGATAGAGATTTCAGTCCTACTTCAGGTACTCATTGACTATTGGATCTTGCACCTATCCCTTAATTTCTCAGTTCTGCCGTTTAGAAAACAATTAAACATTCAAACCATATGCTCTTCATGCATCCAAATCCCACATCTAAAGCAGAATTCATTGTATTTCCACTGACACTCCCCGTTCTTCCATACTTCCCTATTTTTATTGAGTGTGTCTCCATCTTAATCATACAAGTTTGCAGCCCTGGCGTCATTCTCAACTTCTCAGTCTCATCCTAGATTTCTAATCAGTGACCAGTTCTGTCTAGTTTGCCTTCACAGCATCTCCTATCTGTCTCTCTCTCACCGCGTGTGGCCAGCCTCATCCCTCAGTCACTCCTTGACTAATCTATTGTAATAGCTTTCCAGTTGGTCTCTGCTTCAAGTCTCTGAGTTCAGCAATTCCCCTTCCACAAACTGACTGCCAGATATTCCTGAAGTATAGCTATGCCAGTGTCACTCTCCTTGCTCCACAGATCTCAGGGGCTCCTTTATGTGATCTCTTAACTTCTCTGTTTAAATTTTAAAGCATTTTACAAACTGGTTCCAACATGCTTTTTTTTTTTTTTAGCATCATTAAACGTTGCTACCCCCGTTCCCATAAATGAGGATCTAGCCAACCAACCAGTCCTTCTTGCTATCCCTCACATAGAAAACTCAGGTCCTGTATCTTTGCCCTTGCTCATTCCATAATGAGTAGAGAACTGTCTATGAGTCAGAAAGACCTGGATTTAAACTCTCTGACACTTACACTCTCTGTTTGACCTGGGGCAAGTCTTTAAAGTCTCAATGCTTGAGACAATTCTCTGAGACTCTCTGCTACGGATCAGTTACAGCTCTGTATTGCTAAGAGTAGTTTCCCTCAATGAATTCCTTAAACCAGTAAAATCATAGATCCAAATAACAACAACAGAATTCTTTGTAAGATGAGTTTAGAAACAAGCATTATAAGTTGAATTTTGTCTTTGGATAATCTCATTAAAATTCTCATTGCCTTCAGTCTGGCATGTAATCATGAAGTCAGTGAATGAAATTATATATTTCTATTTTTTGTTATGCTTTCTGTTCTGTTTCCTTAACCCAGCTATAAAATAATCTCTGAACCTAGGACCATTAAAGCCCAGCATAGTAATAAAGAATATTTATTTTATTTGTCCTATTATCTGGTCACGTTTTAGAGAAATTACAAAAGGACTTACGTTTTTAAAAGAACGTGAAAAGTCAAAATTTTGTTATTTTTACTGCCTAGTTACTAAAGAACTAATCGTTCAAACTTTAAAACAGGTATTTTATCCCATAACTACCTATGTATGCAATGGTCAGATGGTTGGCTCTGTCTGTTGATCTGTGGTGTATGTATTGCATATGGTCAGACAGTTAGAAGAACTGTCGGTCTTTGTTTCTCTGTATTTTCTCTGAAGTTCAAGTGCTGACTTTTTTCCTTGAACTAAGTGAATAATATATGTGCTTGATTAAAGTTGCTTGTTGATCCTTCAAAAAAACCCCAAAAAACAGGTATTTTAGCGATTGAAATGAAATTTAATCAGTTTAATGGATGTTATGTATATTCAACAGTATATGTTTATCTCCTGAAGAGTTCAGTTTACTTTCAACACAAACTGGATTTATTGAGTTTGAGAACTCTCCAATAAGAACCTTTAAAGAACATACTGAAATTGGAAACAAGAATTGAGGAAAGTTAAGGAGAGTAGGGAAAAGAGCCTTTTCCTCAGCTTCTTACTCAACTTTCAAGAAAGAGCGTTGAGCTGGTGAGATGCTGTAGTCAGAAACAGCATGAGAAGTCACCAAGAACTTCCTGTCTCCTTGAGGGAAGAGTTCACATGTGTTGATAGAGTGTTTGGTTCCCATTCATAGTAAGTTTTTCTGTTTCTTATTTGAACACTAAAGTCTTCCTTTTAATAAAATACAAAATCAAAAGAGGCACTTTGCTTAGGTTATATCTTAGGGCATTGTTTGGTGTGGAAAAGATACTCTTTAATTCAGTTTGACATTTTTCTATGTAGTAATAAGGCTCTTAATTTATGAGACAGTGTGAGCTGATTATAACTTTAAGTGGTAATGCATTTATATTTTTGCCACTAAAATATCAAGTGACTATATATGCAAAAAATGTGGAAAGTCCCAGTGAATTGAGTGGTTATCTACTGGAAAAAAACGTTATTGGCTTTCTGGACTATCAGTGTGAACAATATTGTTTAGAGTGTTAATGGGTGATTTCTTTTGTCAAGTACTTTGGCAAGTAAAGTAATAAAGATATTTTCATTTAAAGCATCTAAAATGAAATGAATTTTTAGTGTATCTATTTATAATCATTTATTTTTAATGAGTTTCTGTGGCCAGAGATTTCGTAACTTTGTGACCAATCTGATTATGCATCTTAGGTTAGACTTTAGATGACATATATATATATATATATATATATATATATATATATATATATATATATATATATATATATATATGTATGTATATAAAGTTGTCACTGGACAAAGACTTTAAAAACCCAGAATGTGCTATAATGAGGCATCATGTAGGACTTACCCAAAATTACTAGTAAAATCACATTAGAAACATATTCAGAAGATTAGAAAAAAATAATTTTCTACCTTTCTATTTTAGGGAGTTTTTTTTTAAAATTTGGACTATGGGTTGTAATAAATATTCAAATATCTGCACTTTTAATATGATTTATTTTAAATGAATAGATTATCTTTTTTGCAACAGAGGGCTAAAGTTGCAGATATTATGTGTTTATGGTATAAAATCAATTAGTACATTCCAGTTCTCCTACTGGAACCAAGCCCTGAAAATAAATATGAATATTTACTTGAAGCAAAACTTATACCTAGAAATGCAAAAGGTATCTGTCATGGTTCCTAACCTCAAGTGATTTAGAATTCATTTGCAATAAGTAAAATACATAAACCCATCATAATTTGTTACCCATCTAATAATTATTTACCTGTAGAATGCTACTCTAAAATTTTGGAATTCCTTAGCTCAGTACATCAGTGGTTCTGTTCTCCCTCTCCTTCTCTCTCTCTCTCTCTCTCTCTCTCTCTCTCTCTCTCTCTCTCTCTCTCTCTCTCTCTCTCTCTCTCTCTCTCTCTCATTGATATAGGTATTACCTTCAAATGACACAGATTGAAATCTGTCCATTACTGCTTATCTCTTGTGACTCTTGTCCGTATCCTCATGTGAATCTACCAGAGACAGGCTGTCCTTGTAGTTAGCACTTTACCGTCTTCCTCCAAATCCCTTTGATCTGGTGTGGATGCCAATGAAGTGTACAGACTACTAGTAATCTTTCTCACTCTTGTCCACTTTGTTTTCCAAAGAAACATTTCCCTGGTGATGTCCTTTACTCTACTTCTCCTATGCAGTTCCTCATTCATAAATTTTTGCATCCTCGTAATGTTTACCATTTTCTCCAAATTCAAAATTTCTTCAGTGCAATCTATACTGTTATTTTCCTCTAATTAATTGCTAGGGTCCATTCATCATACAAATGGACATTTTTTCATAATATATATGCTTTTATTCCAGTTCCCCACTATAGTTTGTCCATACAACTGTATTTCATAGTCAATAAAAAAGACATTTTTCATCCAGTTGATTTTTCGTTTTTGAAGTTAGGCTAACAATATTCTCAAAATGATGTTACTACCTAAACAAATTAATAGACTCAGTGCTTTGCCAAATTGCCAAGGGGATAGTTACAGAACTAGATAAAATAATAGCAGAAATTATTTAGGGGAACAAGAGACCTAAAAGTTCAGGGAAATCATAAAAAAGTAGGAATGAAGGAAGAATAGCGATTCCATAACTAAAATTGATCTACAAAGCAATAATCATTAAAACTAGGTGTTAATAATTAGAAAATTAAGAAGTAGCTCAATGGAACCAACTAGATAAGGAAGAAGTAAAAACAATCTGAAGGAGTAAAAACAATCTAACTCAACTTAATGGATGAAAAACCCAAGATAATCAGTTACTTGAGGAAGAATCCTATTTATCAAAAACTGCTGGCAAAATTTGGAAAACATTTTAACAGAAATTATATTTAAACCAACTACAACTTATACATTACAAAAGCTCAAAATGTTTTAAAGGTAATGCTATACAAAAAAATTTTAAAAGAGATCAATTACCTACAAAGCTATGTGTAGGGAGAGATTCTCAAGCAAAGGATAGAGATGCTTACAAAATACAAAATTTTGATCATATGAAACTGAAAAGTTTTTTGCTGAAACAATATCACTACATTTGGAATAAGTGGTACTTTCAGTTGTGAGGGGAAATCATGACATCAGATATCTCTGAAAAGGGTTTTGAGTTCAAGGTGTACAAGGAATTAAATATATAACAACAACAGCTATTCCCCCATAGAAACAACAAACAGATCTCAAAATAATAATTGCAACCTATTTATAATCATGTAAAAAAATGTTTCAGATCTCTAATACAAGAAATGTAAATCAAAGCCACTCTGAGGTTTCATTTTATGTCTTCAGATTAGCAAAGATGACCAAAAAAAAAAAAATGAAAGTAGTAAATATTAGAGGGGCAGAAAGACACACACACTGTTTTGTTATTTGTAGTGCTACGAATCTTTAGTTTTTCAGAAAAGCAACCCAGAATTTTGCCCCAGGCCTGGATGTAACTAAATACTCTTTTACCCAAAGATCCTATTTCTAGCTATATGTCCTAAGCAGATCAGACAAAACGTCAGGTACCATATGCACTAAAATATTCATAGTACTACATTTTGTGGTAACAGAGTACTTAGTGGAAAGAAGATGCGTGCCTGTCATTTGAAGAATAGCTATACAAATCGTGGTACATGAATGGGATGGAATGTTACTGTGCCATAAGAAAAATTTAAAGAAGAAACTGATATACATACTTAATATATATCAAATATTACCTACATACTTAAATATGTATGTATTTTTAATACATACCGATTAATATATGCATGTATATGTATGTATTATTAATACATACTGATTAACATAATTGATATAAATAAAATATTATAATACATATTAATAATATGTACTGAGAAATATATGTACAAAGTGATGCATAGTGAAGTAAACAGATACAAGAAAGCAATATACACAATGATTATAACAATTTAAATTGAAAGGACAAAAAAATTTGAACACTATAATTAATAATAACCAATGTTGGTCTATGACAGAGATAAGAAAGTACCCTCAGTTCTTTGCAGAAGTAGGAGGATGCCAGGTATAGAACATTTCATATATACACACACACACACACACTGTCAGACTCAGTTGATTTGTTGTTTAGCTTTGCTAAACTGGTTAGTTTTTTACTTTCTATTTTGATCTTTATTATAAGGGATAACTTGCTGTCTATGGGATGGGGATGAATACATTTAGAAATGGAAGTATAATTTGTATAGATACCTTTTGTCTTTACATGCACCCTACCCCCTTTCCATGCCTCAATACTGTAGATAGCATATGTACATACGAAAGAAGAAATCACTCTTCTTTGTAAACTAAAATCTTGCCTCAGTCTGCTTGGCCCTAAACAAGTCACTTAGCCCTGTTTGCCTCAGTGTCCTCATCTCTAAGATGAGCTGGAGAAGAAATGGCAAACCACACAAGTATCTTTGCCAAAAAAACCCCAATGGGGTCACAAAGAGTGAGACACACCTGAACAGCAACAGCAGAACATACATATATATAACCCCAAAAAGTTAATACCATTTTAAGCTACTAAAGCTTTAATAGGTTAAAACTACATTAAGAATTTTGGATAGTTTTTACAGTGTGCTTTAAAGAAAAGAACACGGCTGGTTGGAGGAATCAGGAAAGACGTCATGTAGATGGCTCCCCTGAACTGAATCTTGAAAGAAACAAGAGGCAGAGATGAGGAGAAAGTGCCTTCTGGGCACAGGGGTAGTGAGTGCAGAATACCCTGTATCAGGCCAGCTTGGCTGAATCATCAGGGCTATAAGGGGATGGTATAGAATGAGGCTGAAAATGATGGTGAGGACTGGGTTCTGAAGGGTTTTCTGCCCAAGAGAGGAGTCTGTATTTAATCCCAGAAGTAAAAAGGAGCTACTAAAATTTTATTGAAGTGGGGGGAGGGGGGGTGACATGTTCAGACCTGTACATTAAAAGAATCGTTTTGGTAACTACATGGTAGATATATCAGAAAGGAGAGAAATGTGAGACAGGGAGGAAAATAGGAGGCTTATTGCATTAGTCTAGACGAGAAGTGACAAGAATATGAACAGATTTGTAGTGGCTTTGTGGGTTCTGAGAAGGGAACAGATACAAGAGTAATTGTTAAGGCAGAAGTGATAAGATTTGCAATTAATTGGCAGTGTGGAGTATGTGACAAGAGATAACATCAAAGTCACAAATCTTGGTGACTGGAAAGATAGTGGAACCTTCAGCAAAAATAGGGAAATCTAGCAGATGGGTGGTTTTGAGGAAAAGATCATGAGCTCTGTTTTGGATATGCTGAGTTTTAAATTCCTGTGAAAAATCTGGTTCAAACTGTGCTGTGAACATTGTGAACCTGGAACTCAGGAAAGAGGTTAGGGCTGAAGTGAGAGGACCACGGGAACATATGAGTTCACCAGGTGAGAGAAAAATAGAGAAAGAGGGCTTAGGACAGTGTCTTTGGAACACCCAAAATATGAGTATAAGCTGGATGATTATTCAGCAAAGGAGAATGAGGAGTGATCATACATGTAAAAGGAGAACCAAGAGAGCAACGTCACAAAATCCCAGAGAGAAGAAAGGAGTGTGGTCTGAGATGTCAAGAAGGATGAGGACAGTGAATGGACCATTAAGTCTGGCAATTGAGAGGTCATTGGTAATTTTGTTAGCAGTGTCAGTTGATTAATGAAAGGAGAAGCTAAATTGCAAGGAGGCAAGATTTAAGAGAAAAGAACAAGTAGAATCATAAAGTGTAGATAGATTATTTTTAAGGAATGAGAGAAAATGAAGAAAGATTATAGGAAGGACACTACCTATAGGAGTAATGTCTAGTCATGATTTTTCTTGATGGGAGAGTCATAGGTATATTTGTAGCCAGCAAAAAAGAAACCAGGAGACCAGATAAGATTAGAGAGAAGGGATGATTGTGGAGATAATCTGTCAAAGAAGTCAGAAGAATATGAGATAAAGAGGCTTGGTGTGGAAAAGAGCAGTGGTGTCATCAGAGAGTGGAGTAAAGGAGTAGGGAATGGGGAGAATGTCGTGGGTTTTCTTTATAAGAGGGAGGGGTGAAGAGGAGACTCCCTCTTAATGTCCTGTTTTTTTTTCTTTAGTAAAGTATAAGCCACCTCTTGTGTAGTAAGAGTAATGGGTAGGGGAGGACTGGCAGGATAGGGTAGAGGATAACGTGGCATGCATGAGGAGAGGAGAATCAGTTGAGGGGGTGTAAAGGACTCCTGTGCTACAGTCAGGACCCAGTTGAGATTAGACTCCATAAATGTATAGTAGACCCAATCACCTCTGTTACATGACTTCCTCCGGCTTCTTTCGGTTATATGTGAATGGCACTGGAGGGGGTGGATGGTGGGAGTAATCCAGGATAGGTTTTGGTGAGGCATAAGCAACAAAAAATAAGACAAGGGAACAAAGAGATCAAGAGCAAAGGATAATATAGAGTTGATCTGATAACCTGAAGAACTGAAATTGGAAAGGATGGAGAGTGAAGTTAGAGCAAGGATGAAGGCCTGGGAAAGCACTGATAGATGGAATTGAAGAGAACAATGAGATGAAAAAATACAATTAGAAGTAAGGACACAGAAAGATATGAGAAGTTAGGTTATGACCGTGAAAGGGAAATCTTATGGGTTATGGTAGGATCAAGGGTGTTTAACCTCCCTCTGTGTGTGTGACTGAGGTGTAATGGAGTAGTCATGAGAGTTAAGTAGATTGACGACTTGGTTTCTCTTAAAGGGTTCTTAACATGTAGTCCATATACCTCCAAAGGGCTCCATAAAACACATACACACACACACACACACACACAGAGACAAAGTTAAGAATCCCTGCTGTAGGAATATGTCCATTTGCTGTCATTAGAGTACCAAAAATTAAGTCAATATTTAGAGTACCTGTAGATAATACTTGTAGATGATTCTTAGCACTCTATGTCTCCTGTTCCACACTGCTCTGCCACTGTCTCTGTAGAAATGGATGGGCCCAGGGGTGAGGGCCACAAGCAACGAATTCATCACATCATGTCTAGGCTGCTAATGATGAGCTTAAATACTCTGGCCCTCAGAAAGCAGATAATCTGTCTTGACTTCCTGAAGCATCTCTGGTCTGGTAGAACTTGCAAGTTTGCACCTTGCTGGTGTAGCCTTCAAAAACTCAAAGTTGCTTTCATCTAATGGTGAAATATCAGAAAAGGACTTAGGTGGATTTTGAAGTTTTGTGCTTTTTTCAAATTTGTTTATTAATGTTTTCATTCCATAAGATCTAACTTTTATGGATTTGATTTTATCTACCAAATACATCTTCTTTTAGTTTGCTTTACATCAAGTAATATTTTAATGTCAAATCAGCTATTTTAGTACTGGATGATAAAGAAAATTTTGGTACATCTACTCAGGGTAGTACATTCATTCTATTAGAATTCCCCCAAATTTCCAGTCAAGTACAGATAATAATGGTAAGGGTTTTTTTGTTATTTCTGTTGTTAAGGAATATAAAACATAAATGATAAGTCTGTGAGAGCATGTTGAGTTTTGACTCCAAATTAGTGGTTGGAGTATTTTGAGGCGTGACATAATATATTGTTCTAGTGGTTAGTACAGTAACATGAATACATCTGTCAAGGTCATATATCATACTTCATATAGAGGTTGTTGTCTTGGTTTCTAAGTTGCTTTGCATTTGGTAAACCCCTAAATTTTCTTGGCGGTTCTGGCCTGTCATGTGTTAATTTGGTTTTATGATTAATATCAACCTGAAAAACCCTTAGCTGCCTTTAAACCAGAGATGAGGAAATAAAGCATTGTTACTTGTAATTATTTCCTGTTTTCATCCATGTTTTATGTGTATTATTTTAAGATGTATGGTAGGCAGAAGAATGTAAATTCAAGTGAAACCTTAAAAAAAATTTTGATGAGGAAATATTTTTCATGAATGTTCTTAGAAAGAACTAAGAGGAATATTCTGCACTCTAAAGATCACAGGGGCTTTCTCTTTGATATAATGCTGAAATCCGTGTGTATTATTTCCCTTTCTTAGAATGTGAGCTCCCTGAGTGTGAGGACTGTCTTCATTTAAATTAGTATTCACAACACTTACCATAGTGCTTTGGATATATAAGCATTTAAGAAATGCTTTTCATTTACTCTTGGAGTACATCTAAGGAGAACAAAAATCACTATTATTAGAGTATATTTTACCTAGTCCTTGTTGATTTCAGGATTCTATCATTAGTACATTAAAAAACAGTGTGATACATTTTAGAATATTTCAGGTTAGTAATAGACATGATATCACTTATGAAAGAAGGGTTTTCTTTATTATCAATTGTATCTTCACTTTCTTGGGAGAGGGGTATTGCATGGAGGAAATGTGGTAAGCAAACCTGCCCTTTTTGAGGCTCTTCTGTGTTTTCACATTATATACTTAGTTGTTAGAGAGGAAGACCTAAGTTCAATTTCGAGTTTTCATGTGTGCCCCCTGGGCTGTTCATGTAATTGATTAGTACTAAGACAGTTCTTTAAGACTAAGTTGCAGAGCAGATGTGTTCTGCATTGGCGGAAGGAATTTTCTCTTAGGAAGTTCCCTGTGCTAAAGAAATAACAGGTCCAGAACAAAAAAGGGAACATTATTTGTGTGTACAAGTATGTGTGGGTTTTACTTATTCCTTAGTGCAAATTAATTTAGAAATATTAATATTTTCTTAATAGTAATAGCTGCCTTTATATAATAATAACAATAATGGCTAACATTGGTATAATAACAATAACTAACATTTACATAATTTCTGCTATGTGCTAGAGACTGTGCTAAGCGCTTTACAGATACTGTCTCATTTGATCCTCACAACACTGGGATATAAGTACTGTTGTTATCCCCATTTTACAGTGAGGAAATAAAGACAAACAGAAGTTAAATGACTTGGCCAGGGTCTCACAGTCAGGAAATGCTTGAGACTGGATTTGAATCCAGGTCTTCCTGCCTTCAGGAAAGTACTTCCTAACTCTACTATACCACTTAACTACCCTGGAAAAGGCTGAAGAGGAATTGATCATGTAAATATGCAATTATTTCATTTGAAAAGGCTATAATATTTAAAATGAACCATGTTGAATATTATCATTTAGTTAAGGATTAGTAAGCTATGATATACTTAATTTCTTTAGTTAAGGATTAGTAAGCCATGATATACTTAAATTCAGTTTTTTTCCTTTAAATTCTGTAACTCAAAAGACTACTCCAAAGAGAGTAAAAAAAAAAACTTTAAAAAGTAAAGTTTACTAGTTACAATGTTACTTATAATTCTGAAATCCAGTTTAGTATTCCCAATCATCTGTGAAGGGGTTGGAATTACCTGTATGTTAAGTATTAATAGATTTTATAATTTTTCATAGATTAACTTTGAAAATTCCCCGGTTCATTATCTTTATAAGTGAAAAGCTATAAACAGACTTGAGCCCATATTTACTTGCTTCTTCTGAAAATTAGGTATATACATAAATATGCTAGAATAGCTAAGTTTTCTCTTGCCTATAAAAATTTATCTCCTTTTTCATACCAGTTTCTTAAGTAAAATGACCTGTTGAGCTCTTTTCTATTCAATTTGACAGATCCTTCTAGAAGCCTGAAATAAACACACTCACTAATTTTATTGTCATTGATGTTTTTGTTAATGTGAGACTGGGAGACCTGGGGTCGTTGGAATTTTCTGACTTTAAGCATGATGGGAGCTGAAGCTAACACCAAAGGAGGGGAGATGGAGATACAGAGGGCAGCAAGAAAGTTCTAGTTAAAGAAACACTCTTTTTACCCTCCAAAAAGAATTCTGGGAAAATTATGTTTGAAAGTTTCTAGCAGAAATTTATGTAAATTTGTTATATCTTCAAAATGTATTTGATTCTAAAGTTTATATAGCTTTAATTACCTACTAGGTGATATTATAAAGACAAGAGTACAAGGCTTCTAGAAGATTCAACAAGTTGACATATTTGAGAAAATGAGTTTTTTTTCATTCTGTCTGATTAAGAAGAATACAATTGTATCTTTTAAAAAATCTATTAAAAATTCTTTATTCATATAGATATTGCCTGATTTTCATACTAATTTAACTCAACCCCAATATTATATTATTTATAACCTAATCTTCTACCTCTTAAATATATTTATTGTTTCACTTTTCAAGCATTGATTTAATTCGGTGAAATGTTTCAGTTGAATAACCTGCTTGTCTGTTACCAAATTATCATGAAAATCCTAGATTTAGAGCTAGAATAGACTTCAGTGACTGTCTGGTCCAACCTTTTCATTTCATACACCAGGAAACTGAGGCCTGGAGACTTGTCCAGTAATATACTAAGTGGTAGATCCAGAATTGAAACTCAAATCCTTGGACTTTGAGTCAGCTGATACCACACTGTGTATTTGCTTTTAATAGTAATCTGGGATATAATATACTTAACCATACGCTTGGAGTATCTCTGCCAAATTGTACATGTAGAATTAAAATATAAATAAGCAAATATGAAGTATCATGGTTTGATTATTACCTTTCATTTCTTCTCTATTAATATTTAAGTTATGACAATCATAATTCAAGAATAATAGCTATCATTATGTAGCACTTTAAGGTTTGCAAGATGTTTTACAGATAATCTCATTTGATCCTTACTGCAACCCTAGGAGGTAGGTGTTATTGTTATCTCCATTTTACAGATGAGGAAATTGAGGTAAACAGAGTAAATGATTTGTCACAGGTCTCACAATTAGTAAGTGTCAGACTGAGTCTGGATTCAAAATCAAGACTTCTAGTCACCAAGTCTAGCAGTGTCCTTTATGCTACCTATTAACATAGAGACACTTTCTTCAGAACAACCCTGTTGAGTTAAGTGGTAGTAGTAGTAGTGGAAAGTGGTTACTTTTGTATCATTTTATGTTGTGACCTTGCATATCCCTTCCCCAGTTTCTGAATTCCATGAGGAGCAGAGAACAGAGCCCATATAATCTTATCTCTGTATCCTTCAGCTCCTGGGAAGTACTCAGTCATTTGAACAGAGAGATCAAGTGACTGGCCTCACCAAGGACTCTCCTGACCCCCTGCCCAGGGTTCTTAATCTCCCACCCTGCATGTCCATTTTTTCCTTTTCTTTCATTTACATAATAATTAAATCCAGTTCTATGGATTCAGATTAAAAGGAGTTATTTTTCTAATAGGTAATCCATATCCTGTTGGTAACTGTAAGGTGTTAGGCTTTGAAATAGAATTACAAGTTTTTCAGAACATGAAAAAAAAACCTTCCCATTTTTATTGCATTACCTGGTAAAGGACAAAATGAATAGAGAGTAGAAGAAATATAAGGGGAGAGGAGAAATAAATGAATTTCTTCTGGTTTCAGTCTGCAAGTTCTCCCCTGGTGATTGATTTTTTTCTTGATAGTTGTGTTGTAGTTTAAAGAAATTTCAACAAAAAAATAACAATGAACTGAACATCATAAACAAATGTTGACATCTTACCCCCAAATACTTTAACAGGGCATGACCATGCGGCTTATGTGTTGCAATTTTAATAGATTACTAAATATGCCCATAGCAGTGCTACCATTGGCATCTTTTAACATTTGTAAATTTGAATAAGGGTAGTGTTCTTCTAAGCATGGTTTCATTAAATATGTCAGTGCCAATATCTGGGGCAGGTAGTACAGTGGATAGAGTCCTGTGCCTGGAATCAGGGAGGCTCATCTTCCTAAATTCAAAGCTAGCCTCAGAAACTGACTGTGTGACCCAGGTCAAGACACTTAACCCTGTTTGCTTCAGTTTCCTCCTCTGTAAAATGAACTAGAAAAAAGAAATGGCAAACCATTCCAGAACCTTTGGCAAGAAAACCCCTAATGGGGTCACAAAGAGTCAGACATGACTGAAAAACAACGCCAATATCTAAGTATTTATTTTAGGTCAACAGTGACACTTTGACTTAGGGTAGAGACAGATTGTGAAGGGTCTTAAATGCCAAGCTAAGAGACAACAGTGAAAAACTTCCCAGTAGTGAACAAGTGAATCATACCAGCAATATCACCTCAGAAAATAGTGAAATGCAATGCATAGGGAAGATGTCTACCAAAAGCATGGCGTAAGACCCAACAGTGCCAGTCTATTGTGACTGTTTATAGATTAATCTAGAAGTAAGCCACAAATTATAGATTTTAGATGGATTTGCCAGTGTTTCTGTAGCAAACATCCTTGAAGCAACCACATTTGGAATTCTGTCCCTTTAGTACCTAATGTGCTTTACAGGGAAGTGGAAATGGGACATAAGACAAAGTAGGGGAAACAAACAGGTCTCACTAAATACAAAGAAGAGAATTCTGTACTTGAAATGACACAACTTGAAAGGCATTGCAAGGATCAGTTTTAAGATGTTGCGGAGGAAGATTCCAAAAGAATGAGAAAAATCACAATGATAATCAACAAAAATTTTTTCTAAAAGAAAGAAGACATCTACAACTACCAAGCAACATTTCCATTTTCTTATCTCTAAAAAAAAATGTAATAAAATGGCATATGATCATATCAAAGGTATCCTTGATGAAAATATGCTTTCACAAGTGGTTTTCTAAAGCAGACCACATCATTACAGTCAAATAATTGGCTGGCAGTTAATAGAGAATATAAGATTTATAGCTTTGTATTTGTTCAAATTACCCTAGTACTGGGTACCTTGTACTCATTTTTTTCTAATGCCTCTCATCTTGTTATCCCCTAAATTGTGCCTTTCCTCACATTTTACTTATTTCTCCTGATAGAAACAAAATAATAATAGCTAGCATTTACCTAATACTTTAATATTTGTAAAGTGCTTTAAAAATATCTCATTTTATCCTAACAATCCTGAAAGGTAGGTGTTGTTATTAGCCCCATTTCACAAGCGAAGAATCCAATAGAGAGAGAAATTAAGTGACTTGGCCAGGTTCACACAGCTAGTAAGCATTTGATTTGCAAAATGTTTTGGATGTTTGGATTTGAACTCAGGTCTTCCTGATTGCAGATCCAATGCTCTATCTAACATTCCACCTAGCTGTCTCACCATCTTTGACCCTTATCTCAGCCTCCAGATCCAGTCACTCAGTAAGTCCTGTTGATTCTGCCATCACAGTTCAGATCCATCCTTTCTGTCCATTTATACTTTCACCACGTTTATTCCAGGCCCTCTTTATTTCTTACTTGGGCTCTGGTGATAACATCCTGATTCTTAGTTCCTCCCCAATCTTATTTCTCCTCCACACAAATACCAGAGTAATCTTCCTAATGCACATGCCTGATAATGTCACTTCTCTGTTTAAAAAAAAATAATCCTTAGCTTGGCATTTAAGACCCTTCACAATCTGGTTCCCCTCTACAACCAGAATGTATTAAGTACTTATTATTTACCAAACATTGTACTGTGCTGGTAATACCAATACAAACAGAAAGAAATAAAGACATTCCCTGACTTCAAGGAGCTTATATTCCCATGGGTGAAGAAGCCAACACATAGAAGGAAGCTAACTCGGGGTGATGTGGATCAGGAGTGGAGCCTCTAAGAGAATAAAGACATGGCTGGCCTGGGAGGACCCAGCTAATTAAAGAAAGGGATCAGAGTGAGGGGGAGTGCCTCTAGTGTAAGCAATACAGAAGTCAAGTGAACCTCCACGGTGAGAATTCTGTGACATGGTAGAGAAAGTCAGGAGAACCAGGAATGGAACTGGAGAGGAAGGTATAAATGATTAAAGAGTTGAAAAATAGAACCCATAATTGAGTTATTTACAGTCTCCACATGTATGGAAGGATTGTGATTGTGGGAAAGGTGGGTGGCACGGTGGACTTGGAGTCAGGAAACCCTGCCTCAGATATTACTAACTGTAATCCTGGGTAAATAAATCACTTAACCTTCCTCATCTGTTAAAGGTTGTTGTAAGGCTCCAATAGGATAGCATGTGTAAAATAGTTTGCAAACCTAAAGGGTACTACATAATATTAGCCATCATCGTTATTATTACAACCCTAATGATATAGTGGTAACCTTTTGTTAGGCTCCTCTCCTTTTTACTGCATTCCTTTCTTTTTTACAATGATGTATCAAGCTCAGTTTAAAAAAAAAGTAGCCTGGACCTCTAAGCTAAAATTTCAGAAAAGGCTTCTTTTACCATTAGTTGAATCTCCAGTACACAGTACAGAGTATCCTATCATGGCTTCTACTCCTGCCTCCAGCAATTTAAGACCTGTTTGAGTGGTGTTAATATGTCTAAGTCAAATGATTTTTTTCAAGTAGTAATTTGGTATAAATAGCAAAAAATGTATCCATTAGCATAATCTGAGACAAAGATGCTGTAACTACTGTTAGATCCTGGAACAGGCTACCAACTAAATTTTCAGAAATAGCTTCTCCAGAGGTCTTAAAGAGTGAAATGAAAATACTACCCTTCTTGCTGAGTATAGATAGGAAAAAGCCTTGGACTGGGAATAATTCCTAACTTTTGTGGGTCTCAGTTTTCTGACTGGCAAAATTAGATCAGACTAAATAAATAACTCTGAAATCCTTTCTAGCTCTAAATATGTCATCATATATGATTGCATATGATTTCTAGTCCTTTGACGTTGTAGGATGATAATGTTGAAAGAACTTTAACTCTACAATCAGGGGACCTGTTTAAAATCTTGCCTCTGAGTCTTATTATCTGATTCTGGACAAATGTCCTTAATCCCCATGTGTTTCAGTTTCCTCATCTGTCAAATTAGGGAGTTGTACTAGACGGCCTCTGAGTTTCCTTCTAGCTTTACATCCACATTCCTGTCATCTGCCATTCACTAGATGTGTTACCTTGGGCAAGTCAGATGTCTTCCATATTAGTTTCCTCATTTGTAAAATGAAAATGTTGTTCTGTAATAGAGAATTTCTAATTACTTTACAATCTTTTCTCTGGCTCCTATGATTCATTTCAGTCGCTAGCAGAGATATAAACAGTATTGGCTGGTACAATTTATGTAAAAGATAATTTTCTTTTAATAGAAGAGGAAAACTGGGTTTAAGACCATTTTTCTTTCTGAGAAACAAACATAGCATGTTTATGATTCAAAAACTACCTGATTAAAAAGTTTAAAAAGCATTTAAATTTTTTCTACCATGTTTCTTTCCTCACCATCACCCCACCCCAAAAAAGTTTAGAATCACAATAGAGTAGTTTTAAAATAAAGCCAAACTCATTTTTGCATAATTTTCATGACCTTTAAATATTAGAGTAAGCTTGATATTTTTGGTGGATTTGAACTACTTTTAAATTTAACTTTTTATTTATTCCTATTTGTATTTCAGCCACCAACTATACAACTAAGTCTTGAAGAGCAAGTTTTTTATTTTGTTCATTCCAAAGTTCAGACTCAAAATTCAGAGATTACCTCTATTATCTTAATTCATATGCTTTTATTTCTCTGTTAGTTGTGATAAGCAAATTCTGTAAGGCCATAGATTTAAAAATTTATGGAGTTCAGCAGTTGGATCTGAAATAGAAAATATTAGAGGTTAGCAAACAGATGTGAAAAAATCATGCGTTTTGTGTTCTGAGTTTCTTAGAAACAATTTCCTCTAGGAGTTGCTTAGCTAAGAAATGGTGTGGCTTTCCCTTGTCTGGTTTCTGGTCATAAGTCACTTTATTTAAATAAAGAAACTTTAAAGAGAATCAAGAAAAGAATTAACTTTAAAATTTAAGTAATATGAGCCACTGAAAGGAATAGAAAAGAAGAAACAAAAACTAAGGGAAGAATGGTAATAGTGATAGCTAATATTTTATAGGGCCTTAAACAAAGTGCTTCCTTCATAGTAATACAGTGAGGCCGGTAGTGTGAGTATTCTCTCCATAGTACAGATGAGAAAACAGAGTAAGACAGGACAGGTGACCTGGGAGCTGAAACTGAAACCCAAGTGTTCTGAAAGCAAAATCATTGCTCTCACTATTCAGTGACTGAATTTTGTCTGAATTGATTGGGGGGGGAGATCTTTTATATATATATATATATACATATATATATATATATATATAATGTTTTTAATGTGAAAATAATTCTACACAGAATCATGTTTCTATTTTGCTAATGGAGTTTTTTTCATTTGTAAAAGAGTCACAAAAAATACAATAAACATGTCAATTTGTTCTTAAAGTAGGTTATTTAGTTTCTCTAAATGTGTGCATTTATAGTTTTCCTCTTTTAGCCAAATGGTTCAGATTTCACTTTGACAGGAGTTATTGCCATAATTCATATTTTGTCATATCTTAATGTTTAAGCAGAGAACTTCAACCTATCTTGGTACCTATTTTACAAATGCCTTTTACTTTAAAAAAAAAAAAGTAAATTATTCCTGCCCAAGTATTCTATGGAATGAGACTCTTGTAAAATGCCCTTTGATGTAATTCTATTAGCAGCCCAAGTAATATGAGACCTTCATTTTAGGGTCTCAAAATTAAATGCCTTTCAAAAAATTACCAGCTTTTTGCTATCTCTAAACATATCAGAAGTGGGTTTTCTCTTAGCAATCTTATCCGGGATTAGGCCTTAAATGAAAATGTCTTTGACCATCTCTTGGTCCTACCCCCATTCTTTAATGGATGTTTATCAAAATTATGTCACATGTTATTGGGTGCTATTCACATTCTGGAAAAACCTAGAATTTGAATGAAAACATGTGATCAAAGTAATAGGACGATGTAACATGGTGGAATTCTGCCAGTTTTGAATTTGGACAAGAGTGATAGCACGAAAGGCTGGCACAAGCAGGGGTGTTGTTTCTGAGCTTTGCAAAGTGCTTTCCTTACAATAAACCCTGTAAGGGGAGTAGACATTCTTTCACCCTCCTTTGTGTTCTTCACATCATCTACATAGTGTCTCCCATTCAGTAAATATTTGTTGAATAGTAACATCCGGAACTTTTATTTTTGCATCCTGAATGACCTTGCGCTTTTCTTAAGGACCTGCATTTCGCCAGCTCTCTCAGTACAGGACTTGTGAACATATTGTCCAGCTTGACATACCATTGTCTCGTATGCCTTTGTTCTATACTTGTGGCTTTCCCCTCGTAAATAAGTTTGGACATAGTTGTTGATTATAATTGTGATTAACATAGCATGCCAGTCTTCTTAGTATCTTCTATCCAGCGTTTAGCAAAATGCATATGAATTTATGTTTTGTTAGAAGTTGTCCAGTGCATTGTATGCTTATGTGTTAGATGCAGTAGGGGCTTTCATTAAACAGCAGGGTATTATTAGGCATAGCATGATAAGTCTTTATAGTTATCTGCCTTGTTTAAACTGGACCCACAAGCAGACTGCAGACTAAAAGGGTGAGCAATGAATTGAGAGTTGATGGCAGGCCCATAGAGGTCCTAAGGCTCAGGTGGTTGTCAGCCATAAGTTTAGCCGAGCTCTTTCAGTAATTTGTCACGCCTTGGTCTGCTCCTGCTGCGCCAGCACGTGCCAGCTTAGTGTCAGAGTGCCTGTTCGCCAGACGGCCACTCAGGCCTAACATCCTGCTGTTAACAGGACCAGCGGCTTGCTGTGGCAGTATGGAATACAGAGCCTTGGCAACAGCCAAGTACTGTGCAGAATAAGCATGTTCATAATGAGATGTGAATGGCATCAGTCAGTCCCTTTAGAATAGGGCCTAAGCGTGTGCCTCCTCTCTTAGGAAGTTTGGCAGCCTATTCATTAACAAGAGTCATCAGGAGTTCAGCCTGCAAGAGTGAAACAGCCCCACTTTCCAAATACTTGAACTGTCAGGACTGGTGTACAGTTTTGACAAACCTATAATGCATCATGAGTTACTAGTTTTGCCATTCTCAGAATTAATTTTCCTTCCCTGAAGTTTCATAAACGTAGCTTATAGAAAAGTTCTAGTATGCTTGTATATCTCTGGATAGTATGAAAATCCTCCAGATAGTTGAGCAAAAGCAGACATCTGTGTTTAGACATATCAATACATATACTTAATCCTTCTAAAAGAAACTTTCAAAATATCTTCCCCTGTTTTAAATGTGAGGCATCCTTATTTAGGTCATATTTTTCTATTAATATCTAGAAATAAAACTTTATTTTTCTAAGCAGATACTTCAAAAATATAAGTCATTAATTCCATTTTTCTCCTTGCTAACATGAAAATTATGTTGGTGGTTATTAGATCTTTTCCTATTTTTTGTATTAGAATAATTTTCTAGTGGTGGTTATTAGATCTTTTTTTCCTATTTTTGGTATTAGAATAGTTTTCAAGATAACTAAAGCATAAGAAAGGAGTTTTTGGGGTAGTTTGGGTTAAAAAGGGATGTTACTTCAGCCGTTGCTTTCTTACTGCTAATGAGGAAAGGGGAATGAGATGTCATACTGACTTCAAGTGTTTGTTCATAAAGTCGTATGTGAAGTTCTTCCATCCATTGTAGAATTGTTTCAGACGTTATCCTGTTATTGGAAGTGCATGATTCACCTTCTGAGAAAACAGAAGCTGCACACAAAAGGAAAAGATTTGCTTTCTACCCTGTGAAAAGCTGCCACAAGCAGGGGTCCTATTAAGACAGCTGGAAAGTTGCTTCAGCTTGTTACGCTTGTAAGTTTTATTGGTGACTGGTTTTTGATTACACATTTGAATGCTGTGTGTTCCCAGTTGCAGTTTTAATTAAAAGGCAATAGTCTTTTTTAATTGCTTTGTAGCCTGCATTTCCTAGGTTGTACTACACATAAGGTCTTATTTTCTAGTGCTTATAGTTTGTTAACTATCACTTCTGAAGCAGTACATATATATATATATATATATATATATATATATATATATATATATAATCTTACCTTGATCTAGTACTTTCTCAGTGATGTGTTTTCTTAATTATAAAAAAGATGTATTATCCACAGTGCTTGAATTATATGAAATAGACTGAAGATTATCAGGAAGTTCCTGTCTATTGAAAAAAAGAAAAATTCTACTGCATATAAACATTATACCAACCCTACCAAATTTATAATATTTTGCTTATTTAAAAAGCATTTATATGAATTTTAACAGTGTGTTTTATATTTGTTTTATTAATGAGGCTGGTGATGAAACAACCATCAAAATGCAGTAGAAACTTAGCACAAAATCAAAATGTTGTTGCAACTCATAACATTTAGCTCTTCCTGACAGTCATTTCTGCCTCAGCTGTATAGAATTTGGAAGAGATCTTTTTCACATTAAAAAGATTAGTTTTCGCATTTGTGCTTCGGAGATGATTTTAAATAATGAGCTGTTGGCATTCTTATGCACTTGTCAGTAAGTAGTATATTTGTTCTGTACATGCCCTTGTTCCTTAACTGATTGCTGTAGTTATGAAGAACGAGCTCTGTATCTTGAAGCAATAATCCAGAATCACAGAGAAGTAATGACATTCGAGGATTTCGCAGCTCAAGTCTTTTCTCCCTCTCCTACTTACTCCCTCAGTGGAACGGGTGAGTGTCTGCATTATTCTTCTCTTTAACACTAAGAAGCATTTGAGCAGCAGATGTACACCTGTTTTTTACAGATAAATGCTTGCAAATTTAAGAAGGGCATTCTCTCTCTGAATAAACTAATGAATATCAAAAGGAATGATGACATTCATTTTAATTTGTTTTGCATCAGAGCTGTTCGCTCAGTGCCTTTCTTCAGCTATCCTGTTAACCTCCGAATCTAGCAAGGTTAATGAACTTTTTCTCAGTAATGTGCTCCAGTTCATTCAGGAGTGTGGGTTTCTTGCTGAGCTGGGAATATGTTGTTCAAAAGCTATGCCTGAATCAGTGCTTACTTATCGAAAAATAGTTCCTCACAGTAGAAGCCGTTGCTACTAATGCTAAATGGGGATTATGCTGCTGAGATACCAGGGTCAGGGATTAATGCAGAAGAAATATAAGGATAGTGTTCCTTTGACCAATCATAGCAGTAGTGCAGTGTGCTAACATTTTCCTGGAGTGGTTTCTATGCATATGGCCAAATTACAGGCTCTAGTAGCACCTGGTATGGAACCTTGTTTGGAAACTATCTTAGAACCATTTCATCTATCAAGCTGGTTGGCAGCTGGAGAAATTTCTGTGACTCCTGTGACTCTCATGTTTTACATGGTAGGATTTTTAGATTTCCAAAGCTGAAAAGAAAATTGTATTGGAGTTATTACTGAGAGCTCTTGTTTTAAAGGGCTGTATTTAATTGAGTTAGTAATTTCTGCACATCAGAACAGAAAAAAAAATTACTCATCACAGAGATTTAATGTGTATTGAAATTCTCAGTAAGGAGCCCCCTTTAATTTGGACTGCTTTACACACAACTGTTAGAGTGCTTAATAGATTTCTAACATGTATAAATTGTTTCAAAACACTGGCTTTAGTTCTCTTACTCTGACTTGTTAACAAATATCTTACATCCGCAATGAAGAAAGAAATTAAATTCAGTGAAATAAATCACTTACAAATAAAATCAGCCATGCATCATTGTTTAACATTACTGGCTTCAATCCTTGTGCTTTCAGAGCTTTGTTAGGAGATAAGAGGTATATGCATGCGCTCGTATTGGTAGCCAGTAGCAGCAGGCAGAAGGCTTTGGAGATAAGCAAGCTGGCAAAAGTAAAGGGGAACCAGTGCTATTTACATAATCGTGCCTCTGCTTCCTGGAGAGGCGTCAAGAAACACAGGGATGGCCTCTATTGATCTTTGTTGAACTGGAATACTAAACAACATTAGAAAAGCTTATAACTTAAAGCTTTGATTAATGTTTCCTACATTAAAAAAGTAGAACAGCTGTGAATTGAATTCTTTTATACATTCTGCCAACAGACGAAGATGGAAGAAAATCAGTTTCAAGGGAAATGAAGGTTTCATACTGTTTAGCTAGACACTTTAAGTCATGTATTTGTTTAGGTAAAAGAAAATTAAAGGTATGCAGCAAAGCTAACAAATATTTTTTCAAATTCTGTTTCACATCCTTTTCATTTTTCATCAGTCATTGGTACTTTATTCTTCAGCACAGCACTATATGGTAATTTTATATTTTCCCTTATTCTGGTTGAATATTCTAGTTGAACTGTTTACACTCTAATTTTAAAACATAAGAATTTGGAAATGTAACTAAAAACTAAGCATTTGTGTCCCTTAATAAATGACTGTTGCTTTTTTTAATACTCTTAACTGAAGTATTTAAATATTTAAAGAAGACATTTTTACCTATAATTTTATTACATTTAAATTAATTTAATCCTTTCAAAAGTTCTTATATATTTTAAAAGTTACATGAAGAGTCAGAAAATGAATACAGAAACTACTCACCCAAAAAACATATGTAATCAATTATTTGAGTTTTATATTATTATCATTTTATGGAGCTTTCAAAGTAGTATTTTCAGTCAACTACTAGTTTATGAAAATGATCTGATAAGATGCAAGCCCTAGTAGAATATAAAGTGTTTTCTTAGAAAGCATTGTAAATAGAAATTAGAAGATAAATCCATGATATCAAAACAAAATGCTTGTCTCTGCCCCCTTTTAAAAATGACACCATCCCAATTGCATTTCCTAATTTGTTTATGCTTTTTGAGGATTCTATTTCGTAATAAATTCCACTTTGTGATAAATATAAGCATTTCCAGTGCACAAAAATTATCATGTAAGTGTTCCTATACTTTTTTATATCACCTGTATTGTAGATTGTTTTCATATATTATACTGATGTTACTTACGTTCTTCTTCTTGTCATTGCTTAAAAATGAACAAGCTATATATATTTTTACATGACCTGTTCCAAAGTGTAATTGTAGTGTAACATGAGTGGGAAATTATAGCACACTATAGAGGCAGATTCTTAGACCCAGATTCTAAAATCATCTGCATGCCACATATGTTTTTATTCCCCTTGTGCCCACTTTTAAAATTCTTCACCTTGCAATATTCTAAAATAAAGTCTGCCAGTTAAAAGATTTCTTCGTATTAGTGATATTTTGCCTTATATTAGAATAAATGAAATAACTAAATGAATTGACCATTACAATAAGAAATATATTTGATTTCTTTTCCAAGCTGCAACCCAACTGGAAAAATTGATCCTAAAGAATCTAAGCTTACCAGTGAACTTAGAACTTCTTTATCCCCATCTCTTGCCACTAGTATCTTCAAAGCAGAAACTTAGGATCTATGTATGTATGTATATGTACAGTTCTAGAAATGGATGCATCTCCAGCAAATTTTTTCGCATTGGAAGAACAGGGAATTTTATCAAGAATGTAAAATTATACTTCATTCCTGACATTATCATCCACACTATATACCTGCAAACAAATTTTCACCTAATCACTATGCCCCTTTCTTGAGAGGATGTCTTCCTATCCTTTAACTCTTAGCAACAGTCAGAGTGCAGAAGCAAGTGTTACCTGTGCCTAAAGCTGACATTCCTCAAAAGATGTCTCCACCTTCAAGCTCCTCATGCATTCCATCACTCATTGAACCATAGCAAACTTTTGTTGAAGAGCCAAATGGCAATAAAAATTCTCTTATCAAATACATTTGGACATCAAAAAAAAAATGCTGTAGAGCATTCACTGTTCAACTGATACATCATGTCTTCTACTTTTTAAAAGCAAATTTGGAAGTCAAAAATAAAAGGCCTTATTTTTCAGAGTGGAAAATTTCATCTTAACATAGTTTATCTTTGTTGAAGGGAATTATTATTATTCTATAGCCATTACCAAAAAGCAAAATGAGTCCATGTCCTTCTAAACAGAGATAATAGTCGTCATGTTTACTCATGTGCGTATTCTATAATACAAATGTGAGTTTTTTTCACTTAAATAAGTTTCCTTTTATTTTTATCTTATGTTTTACATCCTTTACTTGAGAAAAAGTATCAATTTTCTGAGAATGAAGTACAAATCTTTTGTTTTAATAATATATTTGCTTCTTTTTAAAGTGACATTTTAGAAAAGATTAACTTAAAGCAAATTTTAGCTTTGAATTTTCAAACGTATTCAGAAAGATGAAGGAGCAGATAGTGCCTTAAAGGGTTAATTGGAATGGGCACACTTGACTGCTGAAGGGACTGATCTAATCACTGCCATGTCCAAGTGCATCTGTTCACCATGAGGTCATTCTTCTGCATGCTAATGATTTGGAAAATAAAGCGTAATGCTTGACATTATCAGAAAGGATATAAATAGTGTAAATCTTTACTTTAGGAAAGCTACTGAGTTTTTTTAGGAAAGTAAAAGACAAAAATAAACAATCTCAATTTAGAATTTGGGGGAAAATCCTCGAAATATTGTTTGAACTAAAAATAAGTTCTTCAGACAAATCCAGTTATATATGTTGATAAATAAATTTTAAAGGATTACCAGAGTAGTATCCAGTAGTGTGCTAGTTATAGAGTTAAAGGTGTGTCTAGTTTCTGATTTTTAGAACTTTGCAAGTACTTTAACTAAAAATTTATAGAGATGAATTGTTTTCTAGCCAAAATTTCTAGGGGATGATTGAATTGAACTAATACTTTCTTTTAGGTTCTTTTTGGACTCCACTTTACTGAAGATGCCAGCAACAACAACAGTAATTTTTTTTAATCACTTCTACTACAAGGTTTCTGAAAAAATCCAGCAGAGGGAGCACAGATCTGTTTATTTGTTGACCCCATATAAACAATGTCATCTAGTTTAAGGAGAGTGAAATGAGACCTACTTTTTGGTGACAGATTGATAAATTTAAAAGAATGAGAAAACATTTTTCACCACTCCCTGTCAGATTATACTAATTTTAATATAGGCCATATTCTGAGCAAAACGTAGATTAATCTTAATCACTTTAGGTTTTATTTGTTTTTGGTAAAATTTAAAAGACTATAACAAGTAGTAGTAATGAGTGCATAGTTTTCTTCTCAGCTTCTAGAGTATGAATAATTGCTATTCTGATTGTCTCTAATTACCTCTCAGGAACACTTTTGGAATTCACATCATAGGTAAAAATTATTGTACTTGGTGTACAGAAATATTCATTAATAACTATCACTAAACACAGTGTCTCTAGGTTTGCCAATGAAGGAAAAATGAAATATGTTACATCTTTATTCTACTATATAAATTCTCCACATATTGTACTTGAAACTCACTGATACTTAGCCATATGGATCTTCTAAGAAACCTGCAGGATGAAAGGACTCTAATTTCCAATAATATTTCAGTAATGTTTTTCTACATGCAAATTTCTGCCTTGTCTTGAATATATTAGCTACTTTTAGCTAGGTTGTAAGCTAGGCTATTTCTAGGAGAACAAAAGATCTCTTAAATTGAAAGAATACTTGTTACAAACCTATTCCATCATTCTTCTTCCTGTTAATATTCCGATTAAAGTTTTAATTAATCTTAGTTTTGTGGACTCTGTATGATGTGGACATCTGTCTTTTCATTTTGATGATACCTCAATGTTTATTTTTTCCAGGTCTCTTTCAAACCTGACCTCTTTAGCCTACATTGAACTCTTCTATCTCTCAGTTCCTATCATGTTAAATACAATCAATAAATCAGTCATGAAGCATTTTTAAATACCTACCACATACAAAGAACAAGTGATGGAGAAGATAGCTTAGCCAAAGCAAAGTTGCTGTCTGAATAGTTTATAGTCAGTTTGAGATATAAGATAAAGATTCAGGTAATGATGATGTTGGGTAGGTAGGTGGCACAGTAGATACCATGCCAGGCCTGAAGTCAGGAAGACTCACCATCCTGAATTCAATTCTGGCCTTAAACACTTAGTGACTGTCACTTAACCCTCTTTGCCTCAGTTTCAGTTCTGTAAAATGAGCTGAAAAAGGAAATGGTAAAGCACTTCAGTATCTTTGCCAAGAAAACCCCAAATCGTTTCACCAAGAGTCAGACACAATCAACAGCAATGATGATGTATGACATTATATGATAATTAAATTATATAAATGCAAAAAGAAATTTTAAAAGAGCACTACGTGACTTATGGGGGTGGGGAGAGAGTTGGGGAGGAGAGGTTCAGAGATTTGTCTCAGTAGGACTAGAGCATGAAAAGGAGGAGAAGAAAGTGGCACAAAGCTAGGAAGATAATGGAGAAATTCAATTCGTAGAAAAAGGGAGAGAAAGCTATTCCAGGCATAGGGAGCAGTTTGCACAAGGGAACAGATACTAGAAGCCAGAGGATTTGTCTGAGGTATAAAGTCTAGGAGAATAACATGACAAAAGCTAGTCTGGGGCCAAATTGAGCAGAACCACGAGGGACAGTAGGAGGCATGTGCCCAGATCGAGGCATGTAGAAGAAAAGTTGTGCAGGGATATGAAGGACCTATCAGGTGACAGAGAGAAAGAAGACCTGTCAAGAGGCTATTACAGTTTTCAAGTAGGATGGTCATCAGCAACAGAGCAGAGATTGGGGGGGGCAGTGAGAGTATAGGAGACCAGAAGTATTGGGAAGGAGAAATTGAAAGGACATGTGGTAAACTTGGTTTAAGAAAAAGGAGGAACAAGCAGAGAGGCGGGGTATGAGAGATGAGGGGGTAGGAAAAGTCAAAAATAATGCCAAGATTTCCCACATGAGAAATCGGTAAAGCCAGAAATAGCATTTTAGGGGTAAAAATGATTAAATACTATTTAGAACATGTTGCATTTGAGATTCTGGTATTTAATTTGGGGTCAGTGTCTAATCAGTTGACAGTACTAGTTAAAAGAAAATTCAGAAGTGGAGATACACATTTGGTAATCACTTGAATTTCTAGAAACGATAAATTATATTACAATTTAGTACTTGAAAATACATTGTTTTGTATAAAGTTTTGTCTCCTCAAGGATTTTATTAGTAATGATGACATTTACACAGCAGTTTAATGTTCATAAAATACATTTTTTCCATATGACAACCCTGTTATTTGTTAACATCATCCCAATGTTTTGGATAAGGAAACTGAGTTGCAGAACTAGGTGGTTTGTCCAAGATTATATAGGTACTAAATGTCGGAGGTGGAATTCCCATCTAGAATTCTCCTGTTTTCAATATTCTTTTTGTCTAAAGGACCATCTGTCCTTTAAAGTATAGGATTTGTGATTATCCTGGGATATTCTGATACTTAATGACAACTTCTTCATCTCATGTCTCAGGAGAGTAATACTCAATTTAAGTCATTATTTATGTATAGTACACAAAGTATATGTTATAAGAGGACTTTGACATGCTCTACCAACCATCCTGCTTCATATATAAAGAGAAAAACCCAGCCATATAAAAGTGAAGTGATTTATTCAAGTTCTGTAGCATATTTGTAAAAGAGAACTGTGTGGTGGCAGAGTGGGTGGAGCAATGGGTCTGAAATCAGGAAGTCCTAAATTTAAATGCAGTCTCACATGCTTCCCAACTGTGAAATCCCAGGTCAGGTCACTTAACTTTTCTGCCTCATTTTTCTCATCTGTAAAATGGGGATACTACTAGCACCTACCTCATAGGCTTTTTGTATGGATCAAACGAAATAATATTTGTAAAGTGAGACTTGAGTGAGCCTTGCACACTATAGGCACTTAATAAATGCTTTTTCCCTGCCTTCCTCCAACTTTAGAATGTCTACATTTCTGATCGACAAGAAATCCACCATCGTCTGTCTGACTTTCAAGACCCTTCACCCAATTTCAACAACCTCACTTCTTATGATTCCTCAACAGACTTCGTTTAGACCCTACGTTATTGCAATTGCTTATTTATTCTTCCCTTTAGTTTTTTGTGTTCTATGTTACTTTGCACTGATTTATAACCTTGAAATTTTTTTAGTCTTTTGGGTATTGTCCATCCCCAGTAAATTGTAAATTTAATGGCAAAAGATCCATCTTTTTGTTTCCTTCTTAGAGTATACAGCAACAAAAGTAGAGTAGAAGCATGATGGGAAGAACTCTATTACATCTGAATAGTACAGACTCAGAACTTTGAAAAGGGAGCTAAAGAGAAGTTGTTTATGATAAATAATAGTTTCTCTCTCTATGTTTTGAAAATCACATGATAAAAAATTATTTTAGAAGAGTTATTCTGATTGTTACCTGTGCCTGAAGGCAGGTGGAAGCGAGCTTAATATTTAATAGCTTAATATTAACTTTAATATTAGCTTTAATAACTAAGTAGCTTAATATTAGCTTTAACAACTAAATAGCTTAATATTTAATAACATAGTATTAGTAATTGTCTCATTGATTAATGTATTGGCAAGGAAATAAGATGAAAGAGAACCTAAAGCCTCATTCATGGATAAAAGGATAAGGTGAAAGCTCATGGGAATTTCAGAGAAGAATTTATTTCACCACGTCATTCTTTGGACACTTCCTTTGTTTATGGTATTACTGATAACATATATAAACAAAATGGACTAACAGTAGACCATTTCATAGAATCATAGGATCTTAGAACTGCTAGGAACCTTAGAAATTATTAGTCTGATGCCTCTGTTTTACAGATAAGGAAATTGAGATACTTGCCTTGGAATAGAGTCTCATGAGAACATTTCATCTAATCTTCTGAAAGAACTGTGAGAATTTTTAAAAATCTGAAATGTCATTTTTAATTAGGAAAGTTGTTGTGCCATTTTACATTGTCTGTGACTCTTTTTGAGCTGTAACAGATTTTAAAAGTCATGTAGTGCAACCTATACCTGAAACAAGAATCTACCCTACAGTATCTTGACAAGTCATTCCAATTCCATATGAAGTGATAAAGAACTTACTACCCATTGAAATATCCCATTTCACTTTGGGGACATCTGAAATTGCTAGAAAACTTTTCCTTATAGTACACTAAAACCTGGCTAGGTATAATTTCCAAAAATTGATCCTAGTTTTGTACTCTGAATGAAGCAAAACAATCCTGCTTCTTCTTCAACTGTTCTTCATGGTCCGAAAGAACTATTCAGAATCAGTTGTCAACAATTTGTCTCCAAATCACTTTTAGAAGTGATATTGAACCAAACCTTGTTTAAAATAATTTAAAGGATTTATTACAAAAAGAAAAAAAACTCTATACTGATATTTGAAATTCATGTTAGTCATTTGTATAAACATGTGACGACGGCCATTATTACTTTCTTGTTTCATTCATTACTGAGAAGGAGAACAAAGGAAAGGCCAGGGCATTAGCAATGGAGACTAAGACTAAATAGGTTTTTTGTTTGTTTGTTTTTTTCAGAATTTACCTTGAATATTTCTCTATCTAGAGACTGCATGCTCACTCTAAAATAGACCTTCCATAATTAAGGTCTAAATTGACTCAAGTCAAGTGATGGAAAAAATAAGTATCTCACAGGGTCATTTTCCTGAAAGTGATTATATAGAGAGTAGGGAAAGAACCCCCAAATGACATAATGAGGAAGGAACTGGTCCTCCTCTTTTGCAGCTTCTTCTACACAGGAGAAAAGATCTTTTAAAAACATGGGAAAGCACAATAATCAACTTTTCAGTATTTCATATTCTGTAAGCATTTAGTAGTAATTATGTAGCCCAAAATACATTTCTCAGCATATAGGAAACCAAGGCCTCATTCCAGAAGGTTCCAGGAGGCAAACATCACCAATGTAGAAAAATACATATTTACAATGAACAGATTGACATTACCTATCATAACGAGTCTTCCAACTTAAGTTCCACTTCCTACCAACTCTGCTTTCCACACATAGCTATTTTACCTGTTATATCACAAGGCCTATTCTATCTCCTGACTATCTATCTTTAGAGGAAATAGGGGCTCCATCTTGTTAGATTTTCAAAAGGGATGTTCTCCCTTTCTTTGGTTTATTTGGTTTCTTAGTCTTCAAGGGGCCATCTGAAAAGGGTTATACACCACCTAAGAGCTTAGATCACCTTACTGACTTTTTCTGTCTTCCAGTCTTAGTTAATGCATATATCTATTCCTTAGTTATAAATTAGTATGTATGGTTATTTTATGTTCAGTTTTTTCATATAACCTTTCATATGAAATTTCCATCCCTCAACATAGTCTGTATAGTTATATTTAATTGACCTGTCACATTACTTTAGTTTGTTTTACCATTCTCCTTTTGTAAACCATTTGGGTCATTTCCAGTTTTTGTTTTCTTTATATGTAACACTGCTATGAAAATCTCTGTATGGTGTTTTTCTTTTTCATTATTTATTTTTTATGTAGTCACAAAGTAAACTTACTGTCTTAGACTCATTACACATTACCAGATTGTTTTACATGAAGATTCAATCAATTTATAATGTCACCAACAATGTATAAGCATATGTATTTCACCATGCACCCAAGTACATTAGGGTCTATAATTTTATTCTTGCTTCTTTGCAAAAGTATGAAAAAGTACTAGGAAGGTAAGAACAAAATATAAAGTCACTGGTGGAGAAAAACACGCAGTTTAAAATAAACAAACACCCAGTAGCCATCTAAATGAGTTCTCTCATTCTTAGGTCCACTTCCTACTGCTCTGCTTCCTCTATTCACCTTCTGCTTGTTATTGCAACCAGTGGACCAGTAGCATCTTTAGAGGAAATAGGAACTCCATCTAATTACATAACTTACAAAGGGTATTTTACTCAGTCTCTTAGAGAGTTGCCTGGAAAATGTTGAACATCCCTAAGCCAGTCCTGAATCCCCTCACTGAACTTCTCAGGCCTGCTTAGAAAGAGTAGGAAATACCTTACCTTGTTATTGCTAAAGCATAAGCTTTAGCAGGCCCTAGGGATATTTAGTATCCCAGAAACCTTATGTGGTGGCTTCCTGTTAAATTTACCTAATGAGGTTATTAGTAGAGAGTGAACATGCTTTCATAATTGGTATTCTACAATGGATATAAAGATGAACAACTTTGAAAGATTTAACTCTAATCAACCATTGACCAACTATTCCTGAGGTGCCATGATGAAACATGTTCCCCACCTTCTAAAAGAGAGAGATGATAAACTCAGGATGCATATTTATTCATAATTTTTTAATATGGCTAGTGTGGATTAGTTCTGCTTGATAATACATATATGTTACTAGGCTTTTATTTTTATTTTTTTCCGTAATGAGTAAGTAAGAGTGAAAAGGAGAGAAAATAGATTTTTGTTTATTGAAAAATAATTAAGAAAATATTCTAAAATGAATGGACCATACACATCCTTAGCAAAACTGTTTTAAAATTGATTGAAATATGATCCATCTGGAGGACCTCACTATCCACAAGGAATCCCCCTTTTTTCTTTAAAAAAAATTTTTTTGATGAAAAGCCATTTTTATTTTCTCTTCTCCTAGTTGAACAACAATTTAAAATAACAAAAGACCTTGTAACAAATATGCATGGGAAGATACTTTTGTATTTATTATTTATTGATTATGAAAAAGCATTTGATTCATTAAGCCAAAGTGCTACGTTAATGACTCTCCTGAGAAGGAGCCTCCCATCCATATATCATATTATTAAAGATTCCTTGGAAGAAATAATAACCAGAATAACCTTCTTCAGTGACTCTGATCATAAATACTAGATGAAGCATAAAACAGAAAAATGTACGATTGACAAAGATTTTCACCACTATATATGTGCAAGAGATCCAATATATTGAAGAGGTATTCCTTCAGACTCAAGATATAGAAAGATATATAACTTTAGACATGGCCATTATGGAATTTATTTTTATTTCCAGTTCATGTTTGTTACAAGATTTTTTAAAATTGTTGTTCAATTTGGGAGGATCGGGGAGAAAAATTAAAAATACTTATTAATTAAAAAAATTTTTTTAAAGAAAAAGAGGAAGTTTTTATGGTTAGTGATATATGTTTCATCAAGCCCCAGAACATTACAGAACCTCTGAGAAGGATCTATAACTCAGATGAGTTTGGCTTGACTCTCCACATGGGAAAAACCAAACAGATAAAGAATGCCTGTTGCCCAGCAGCTGGATATGTAACATAGAGAGTTCATAAGTATGTCTACATGAAACAGATATTACAAATGAGTACTATAATGGATAGTAAGTTGGGCCCAGAATTGAACATGAAAAGAATAATGGAAATCTCAGAGCTTCTTCAATGACTCAAAATTTCTCCAGAGACAAAAAGCTATCTAAAAATAAATTAAACTAGTATTGCTATATGGTTGTAAAACAAGAATTCCAGCAATTATGTAAGAATTGAAAATTACTATCACACAGAGGGCAATAAAGTTCATGATGGGTGTCATCACTCTGCAGTATATAACCACCAAGGAACTTTGAAGAACTAAAGCAAAAGATGTCATTAAGAAATTGTATGATAAGGGGCAGAGTCAAGATGGCAGAGTAGAAAGATGCACATACTCTAGCTCTTCTCCCACAGCCCTTAAAATACCTGTAAAGAAAGACTTTCAACAAATTCTAGAGCAGCAGAAGCCACAGAACAATGGAGTGGAGGAGATTTCCAGATCAGGGTGACCTGGAAGGCCAACAAGAAAGGTCTGTCACATCAGATGAGGAGTGGAGCCCAGCCCAGCCTTGACCACATGACACTAGGAGGAGCAGGACAGAGCAGTCTTCAGGGACCCAATCCCCGGCAGCAGCAGCAGCAGTTCACAGAGCCCTTAACCAACAGGCACCAAAAGTCAGTGAGAGGGCTTTTTCAACCAGAGAGAGAAGGGAGCAGGGTCCTCCCTCGGCCCCAGGCAGCAGCAGGTGGCTGCAGGGGCAGGCAGCTACAGCAGCAGCCAGGGTCCATTATTGGAGCAGCTCAGCTTAAAGCCCCTAGAGGAATGGAGCAGCTGATCTGAATCTCAGCCCTGATCATGGTCTTGGAGTGTGGCAGAACTGGAGGCCCCTGAGGAGTAAACTCCTCTCCCTTGATTATGCCACCTTGGAGTAACTGAGAATTAAAAGGCCCCAGAGTATACCCTACTCTTGACAAAGGACCCAAAAGTCAAGTATGCCCCAAAAGGAGGAATGACATAAGACTAGAGAAGGTTACTTTCTTGGCAAACAGGTATTCTCTTCCATCCTTTCAGATGAGGAAGAACAATGCTTACCATCAGGGAAAGACATAAAAGTCAAGACATCTGCATCCAAAACCTCCAAAATAAATATGCAGTGGTCCCAGGCCATGGAAGAGCTCAAAAAGGATTTTGAAAATCAAATAAGAGAGGTGGAGGAAAAATTTGGAGGAGAAATGAGAGAGGCAAGAAAATCATGAAAAGCAAGTCAACAGCTTGCTAAGGGAGCCCCCAAAAAAGTGCTGAAGAAAATAATAGTTTTAAAAATAGACTAACTCAAATGACAAGTATGATCCAAAAAGCCAGTGAGGAGAAGAGTGCTTTAAAAAGCAGAATTGGCCAAATTGAAAAGGAGGTTCAAAAGCTCACTGAAGAAAATAGTTTTTTTAAAAATCAGAAAGGAGCAGATGGAAGCCAATGACTTTATTAGAAACCAAGAAATTATAAAACAAAACTGAAAGAATGAAAAAATAGAAGACAGTGTGAAATATCTCATTGGAAAAACAACTGACCTGGAGAATAGATCCAGGAGAAAAAATTTAAAAATTGTGGGACCACATGAAAGCCATGATCAAAAAAAAGAGCCTCGACATCATCTTTCATGAAGTTTTCAAGGAGAACTGCCCTGACATTCTAGAATCAGAGGACAAAATAAATATTGAAAGAATCCACTGATCACCTCCTGAAAGAGATCCAAAAAGAGAATCTCCCAGGAATATTGTAGCCAAATTCCAAAGTTCCCAGGTCAAGGAGAAAATATTACAATCAGCTAGAAAGAAACAATTCGAGTCCTGTGAAAATACAATCAGGATAACAGAAGATCCAGCAGCTTCTACATTAAGGGATTGAAGGACTGGCATATGATATTCCAGAAGTCAAAAGAACTAGGATTAAAACCAAGAATCACCTACCCAGCAAAACTGAGTATAATATTTCAGGGGAAAAGTGGTAATTCAATGAAATAGAGGACTTTCAAACATTCTTGATACAAAAACCAGAGCTGAAAAGAAAATTTGACTTTCAAACATAGGAATCAAGAGAAGCATGAAAAGGTAAACAGGAAGGAGAAATCACAAGGAACTTACTAGAGTTGAACTATTTACATTCCTACATGGAAAGATAATATTTGTAACTCTTGAAACTTTTCTCAGTATCTGGGTAGTTGGAGAGATTATATGCATGCACGTGCACATACACACACACAGAGAACACAGGGTGAGTTGAATAAGAAGGGATCGTATCTAAAAAAATAAAATTAAGGGCTGAGAGAGGACTATATTGGGAGTAGAAAGGGAGGAATGGAATGGGGCAAATTATCTCTCATAAAAGAGGCAAGAAGAAGCTTTTCCAGTGGAGGGGAAAAAGGGAGGTGAGAGGGAAAAAAATGAAGCTTACTCTCATCACATTTGGCTCAAGGAAGGAATAACATGCACACTCAATTTGGTATGAAAACCTCTTACACTACAGGAAAGTAGGGGAGAAGGGGATAAGCCAAGTGCAGGGGAGGATGATGGGAGGGCAAATGGGAGGAGGAAGCAATTAGAAGTCAACACTCTTGGGGAGGGATAAGGTCAAAAGAGAGAATAGAAGAAATGGGGGGCAGGATAGGATGGAGGGAAATATAGTTAGTCTTACACAACGTTACTATTATGGAAGTCATTTGCAAAACTACACATGTATAGCCTGTATTGAATTGCTTGCCTTCTCAGTGGGGATGGGGGGGGCGGGGAGGGAGAAAGAAAGAGAAGTTGAAACTCAAAGTTTTAAGAACAAATGTAGAGAATTGTTTTTGCATACAACTGGGAAATAAGAAATACAGGTAATGGGGTGTAGAAATTTATCTTGCCCTACAGGACAAGAGAGAAAATGGAGATAAGGGAAGGGAGAGATCTTAGAAGGGAGGGCCCATTGTTGGAAGGCGCAATCAGAATGCAAGTCGTTTTGGAGTGGGGGGAGGGGAGAGATGGGGAAAAAATTTGGAACTCAAAATTTTGTGGAAATGAATGTTGAAAACTTAAAATAAATTTTTTAAAAATTGTATGATAGAAAAATGAAATATATCTCATGCCATCAGTGATGACAAATGGACAGCCTAGATGGCTCCACTGGTGTACTCACAGTGTCAGGAAAAAGCAAGGAAGGCCACCACTATGTGACACAGAATGAACAGGCATGCTACCAAACCTTTGGAAAGAACATCCAAGTCAATGGAATCACAAATCCATTTTTTTCCTTTTGTTCCAAAATTACAAACAGCACCAAGAGCCATAGGCCACATTAAGCTTACTCAGCACCTACTCTACCAGGTGTAGGGATTAAATAAAATTCTCTACTTCTTGGGAAGAGGAGGTGTTTGTATGGGGAGAAGATGGAAAAGACATGAGATAGATGGAGTCATTTTCTCCTCAAAAAATTCATAAATATACACACAATCTTATAATACATAAACATACACATATATATGAGAAGAAAATACACTTCAAGTGAGATGAGGTTTTTATGCACTATATGTCTATCAAATCAGAAAAACTATGTTTATTTTCATGCTATCAGGTTTAACACATGGGCCGTGTGACCACGGAACAATTCAATCATTTCACTTCTTGATCTTGCATCTCTGTATTAGTAAACTAAGAAGAAATATGCATTTTTAATCTCAAAGAATGAGAAAGTTTTAAGCAATTTTGAGTTTTCTGATAAAGGTACGATATACAGATATTAAAGAACATATGTTAATTTCCTGTGGTTGATTCAAGAAAGGACATTTCTAAATTGAACTGATTAAAATAAGTATTCCACAAGACTACAGAAGTAGCATCATTCCAAAATAAAAGTTTATCCCAAAGATTACAGAGCCCACTAACATATTGTTTGCAACATAAAATTGGGAATACCTTCGTATTATTATTCTAGGCATGAGTATTTTTTTTCTTATAATAATTTTTTATAACAATTTCTTTTCATAATTAAATGGATTTCATTTCCTGCCAGGCTTGCTGGCTTGCAGTGTCACTCTTGACTCTTCACTCATCCATTCCACACGTACAGTCTGTTGCCAAATCTTTTCTCTACCTTCACAACATCTCTCCTCTGATATTGCCCCCACCCTGATACAGACCCTCATCATCTCACCCTGGACTGTTGCAATAGCCTTTCGGTTAGTATTCCTTCCTGCGAGTCTCGTACCACTTCCAGTCTGTCATCCACTCGACTGCCAAAATTACTCCTCTACTCAATTAACTCCAACACCTTAACATCTTCATTATCCAATATGAAATCTTCTGTTAAGCTCTTAAAGCCTTTTACAACCTGATGCCCTTCCAACCTTTCCAATCTTCTTACATTTTACTTTCCCCAAAAAAAACTCTTGATGACATCAGCCTTCTTATGGTGCTTTGCACATAAGATGCCATCTCCTGACTCAGTTCTTTTTCACTGGTTCTCCCCATGCCTTGAATTTTCTCCTGCCTTACCTGGCTTCCTTCAGGACTCAGCTTAAATTCTGTATTCTGAACCTTTTGCTCTCTGCCCCCTTCTCTCCTTCCCTCCCCAACCCCACCCCACCCCACCTCCACTGCCTTTACTGTAGGATTGACTCCTATTGGTTCTGTATATAGTAGGCACATAGTTGTTTGCGTATTGTCTTACCTTGCTAAAATGTGTGCTCCTTGATGGCAGGGACTGGTTTTGCCTCTTTATTTCCTCAGTGCCTAGTACAGTTCTGGCATATAGTAAGTGCTTAGTAAATGTTTTTTGATTCATTGAATGCTGTCTGACTGACCATATGCCACTGGGAGCTTCTATTATGTGTAATTTTAAGCCATATTAAATTTATCAGTAGTAACAAAACTGCTCTTATTTGTATCCCATTCTGTACTCTCTGTTATGTATTTGTCTAATTAATGTTTCATTTTCTTCCATCGCTATTACTATACCCAAGCCCTCCCAATTCTCCTTCCAATAAAAGACCTCCCTTTAGAGGGCATTGAAGTTCATGATGAGTGTCATCATTCTTTAGTATATAACCAAAGAGGAACTTTGAAGAACAAAAGCAAAAAATGTCATTAAGAAATTGTATGATAGAAAATTAATAGAGCATAATTGAGTGATACAAACACACATGATCTATGTATAAAAATGCATCCCTCATCTTGTGCTTCTCATCTGACAGGCTTCTGAAGTCATGATTGGTCATTGCGTTGTTCATTTGACCTCTCTGGACCTCAGGAGTTCTTCTGGTTCTAAATCTGTAATCCTACAATCAGACCCTTTAATTCTTTCAAAGTTTTTTTTTATATTATTTACATATTGTAATATGTATTCCTTTACATTATTGTCATCATTGAATACATTATTCTTCTAGTTCAGCTCACTTCACTCTGCATTAATTCAAACAGGTCTTCCCAGATTCCCTAAATCTATTCACTTTATCAGTAAGTTCTTTTATAGTTTATTCAGCCATTACCCAATTGATCATCAGCCACTTGTTTTCCATGCTTTCCTACAACATAACAGAGATTTTTAATATTTTTGTACACAGAGGCTTCTTTCCTCTTTCTTAGATCTCTGTGGGTATAGATCTAATGTAGTCTTGCTGGGCCTAGTTTAGTCATTTTTTTAGTCCCAAATTGCTTTCTAAAAATGACTGAACCAATTTACAGCTCCTCTACCATTATTATTGTTAGTGTACTTGTGCCCCCCCCCCAGTAATTGTCATATTCTTTTTTTGACATCTTTGCCAATGTGATGAATGTGAAGTGAGACCTAAGAGTTACTTCAATTTACATTTATCTAATGATTAGTAACTTGGAGCATTTTATATGGTCATTGATATTTTGAAAACTTCTTTTGAAAGCTTTCTATTCATATCCTTTTATCATTTATCTCTTGAGAAATGGTTCTTGTTCTTATATATTTGAATTATTTTTACATATATATATATATATATATATATATATATATATATATATATATATCTTGGATTAGCCAGACTTGTATCAGAAAAACTTATTGCAAAGATTTTTTTCACCAGCTAACTGTTTTCCTCTGATTCTAACTGCATTGATTTTTTTATTCATGGAAAAGTTCTTTATTTTATGTAACTGAAATTATCCATTTTATCATTTGTGATCATAACTATTACATATCCCTTATTTGTTCAAAATACTTCCTCTCTATCCATATTTATGAAAGATGTTCCTTTCCTTTCTCCTCTCATTTATTACATGACTTATTTATATTTAGATCACATATGACCTAAACCTAAATTCAATAGTTTTTGTCTAACAGGGAATCACCCTAATAGAAAATGTCATTGGATTTATTGAACCCTATGCTACTATGTTTAATTATTTCTGGGTCATGTACATAATTTGTTCCACTGACCAACCTTTTTATTTTCTAACCAGAAAGAATTTTATCATTATTGCTTTGTAGTATAGTTTTAGATCTGGTACTTCTAGGACTCTTCCTTTTTATCTTTTCTCATTATTTTCCATAAGATTCTTGACCATTGCTTCTCCAGATGAATTTCATCTTAATTTTTCTAGCTCCATAAAGTCAGTAGTCAGTAGTTTAACTGGTTTTTCATTGAATCTGTAGATGAATTTAGATAGCATTGTTATTTTTCACTGTTATCATGGCCCAACCATGAGGAATTAATATCTCTCTAATTCATCTTTATCTAATGAATATTTTTAGCCATATTCATGTAATTCCTGTTTGTTTCTTGGTAACTGGATTCTCAGATATTTTATAAATTACTTAGTCACTTGGTTGTGATGTCTTTTCATGTCTCTTCCTATTGGTTTTATTGGTGGTATATACAAAATATCTGGTTTGTTATGAGTTGTTTTTTATCTAGACACTTTACTAAAGTTATTATTATTTGAATTTTTAGTTGTCTCTAAAGCTTTTCCAGCAAGTTATCAAGCAGAGTAATAATTTTGTTTGTACTTTGCCTGTGCTATTTTCCTCAATTTCTTTCTTACTGCAGTAGCTAGCTTTTCTAGTGTTGACAATGGACATGCTTGCTTTTCTTCTAATCTTACTGGAAAGGTTTTCACCAGTGTTTTTCTATTGTAAATAATTCCAGTTCTTAGTTATAGATAGAAAGATCCATTTATCTTCTGTTTTTAAAAGGTTTTTTTTAACATAAAGTGTATTTTGTAAAAGTTTTTTTCTCTCTAATGAAATAATGTGATTTTTATTGTTTCTTGTTGTTAATATGGTATGTTATGTTTCTGGTTTTTTGGATAGGGACTGGCTGTCTTTTCCCCCAGTTCTAGAGTACATAGAGAATCTTATTTCTAATTTTTCTCAGTTTTCTTTATTATTGATCTTTCTTAGATACTTTTAGTTACTGGGATTTATATATGAGAATTGAACTTTTTTCTACTGCCTTTCATGGCACCTTCTTAATTTATACCTGCATTTCTGCTATAATTTTAATATGTGTTATTTAATATTTATTGGAGATATTGTTCTATGTTTTTCTTTATTTGCCTTATCATGTCCTAGTTTAGATATCAGAATTAGTCATTCCAAAGAAAGAAATTGTTCAAATGCCTTTTTCAGTTTTTCCAAATATAAAGTCCTAAAATTGTAGACAATTGTCATATTGTTATTTTCTTTGAAAAAAGTATGTATTG
Source organism: Bettongia penicillata ogilbyi (assembly GCA_023548195.1). Taxonomy (NCBI): domain Eukaryota; kingdom Metazoa; phylum Chordata; class Mammalia; order Diprotodontia; family Potoroidae; genus Bettongia; species Bettongia penicillata. Next base: position 877,111 of record JAJHZJ010000442.1, read on the forward strand.
GTGAAACTTCCAGTTAAGGTGGTGCCATGGAAGGTAGTAGAGAAGTCCAGTTCTCATATATAAATCCCAGTAACTAAAAATACCTAAGAAAGATCAGTAGTAAAGAAAACTGAGAAAAATTAGAAATAAGCTTCTCTATGTACTCTAAAACTGGGGGGAAAAGATAGCCAGACCCTATCCAAACCAGGGAAAGGAGGCACACCAGTGGTATCAGCACAGACTCTCATAATTTTATCTGAATTTGCCCACCGTTACACTGAGGAGCAAAGTGGGGAATCAGAAACCATCATACATGTCAGTAATGGGGACTTCATATCTCCTGACAAAGCCAAGAGCAGTGACAGACCTAGATTCCCACAGATCACAGGAAGATTAGACCTGAGTACACATTCTTTGGAGAATGAGGCACTATAGCTTCTGACTGACAGCAGTCAGGAAGCCTTATCACCTATAATCTTTTGCACCCCAATTGAACCTTGGAGAGCCATAATAGCAACTGAACCAACTCAAGATTGGGGATTGTGCAAAGAGGAAGAAGACAGAGTCTAGCTGAGGCAAGAATGCACAGTGGAGTGAACCCATGGATAACTGAAGTAGAAGCTTACTGTAGAGCCCAACACCAGCTCTCCGCATATAGATCAGCAGGAGCAGCAGCAGCAACAGCAACAACATCCAGACTACAACTGAGAAAAGGCAAAACAAGCCCTACTCAATCCACCCAAAAGACTGAAGGGAATTGTACCAAGAACAAAATTGCAAACCAATAACTGAGATTGAAAATATGAATAAACAGAAGCAGTCACTAAAAATAACCAAAAAAAGTACTCTGTATTAAGTGATGTCCAAGAAGTAAACTCAGAAGAATATAATCCTACAACACCTAGATGGAGAGCCTTGGAGAAATAAGTGGATGGCAACAAGGATAAAAGAGTGGCTGTAATAAAGGAAAAAAGAGAGAAAAAGTGAAATTTTCAAATGAAATGAGTTTAGGAGTAAAAATGAAAATGAACATACCTAGCTCAGACTACAAGGTAGAAAACCTTAACTCAGACAGTGGATTCCCTAAAAAAATAGAATGAAGCAAACAATTCAATACCATAACAAGGAATATTAGGAAAAAAGTCAAAAGATTGAAAAAATTGAAAAAGTATGTTGTCTTCTATCCTAAACAAATGACCTAAAAATAAGTTAAGAGAATTTAGAAGTCATTGGACTCCCTGAATAATATGACCAAACAAAAAAATCTGAAAGCCAAATTTCAAGAACTTATAAAGGAAAACTAATCAGTCTGCCAGGATCCAGAGAGGAAAGAAAATAAAAAGAACCTGATATTTGACTCCTAAAAGAAACTACAAACTGAAAGCACAAATATCTTAACAAAAATCCAGAGCTTCTATGTTAATAATACTAGTACTAATGTTATTAAATACAGGTAGCCAGAAAGAAAGAGTTCAAGTACAAAGGAACCAACCACAGTCAGTATTATATAAGACTTGGCAGCAAGTGGTTCAAAGGAGAGAAAATATTGGAATACATTATTCCAAAACTCAAGATAAAGGCATAAAATCAATAACAATTTACCCTACATAATTGAATGTAATCCTTTTGGACTTGGGGGGGAGGGGAGTGATGGAGATAAATATCCCTTTAATGAAATTAAGGAATTCCAGGCATTTCTGATGAAGAGATGAGATCTGGAGAGAGTTTTTGAAATGCAAACACTGGGGACAAGAGAAATCTAGAAAAAGTAAATGAGTTTGAACAGTTTGAAGGCTCTACATGATTATCATATATTTATATTTTAATAGGGACAGGAGAGGCAAATCAACAAGCATTTATTAAATACCTACTGTGTGCCAAATCCCATGCTAAACACTAGGGATGCAAAGAAATACAAAAGTCAAAACTATAAAATCCAGTCCCTACTCACAAGGATCCCTAATGTCCTCGAAGGTCACAGAGGGAGATGAGACAAATACAGGGTCAAGGTATGGCTTTGCTCTGGGATTGATTTGCTTTAAAAGAAGAAAGGAGTGTGAGGGGAAAGGAATTTACTAAAGAAGAGGAGGAAGAATATGATATAAGTGGGGCACATGAAAAGAAGAGTATGGTGGGAGGAATGGTCATCTAGTGACCTCATTCTTTTCTGAACCATATAAATGAAGGTTCACACAGGCACAAAGCTCTGTGTAGAAACACTAACTGAACTCAACAAAAATATCAGCACAGAGGGAGTATAATGTACATACAAGAGGAAACATACATAGTAGAAAAGGGAATAATTCCAAGCAAAACAAAGTTTGACTTCAGAGGGTGGATCATAAAATAGTTATTCAAAAGATTAAAAAAATGTAAGCATCAAAGATTGGAATCTGAGCTAGGTAATGAAAAGAAGGGTTAAGGTAAATCAGATCCTTTCTTTCTATGCCTTTTCTTCTTTATAAATAATGAAGTGGAAGACAAAGAGGAAACAGTATAAGGAGGGTTACAGAAAGGATTAGAAGGCAGAATCTTGTTTGTCAGGAACATGCTCAAAACATAAAGTTCACAGTGTTAATAAGTTTTGCTGGTGTCAAAATTTCTTTTATGTTTCATATAAATCCAAAAAAGTATGGTTAAAAAGAGATAGGTAGAAAACTTAAAGACACCATAAATAATGAAATAATGCTTGACATATATTTACCTAATTGCATAGCACCTAAGTACTTGAAGGGAAAGTTCAACGAATTACAGGGAAAATAAACAGTAATATTATAATAATTATGAGTCTTAACATATGCCATTCAGACATAAACAAATTTAATGAAAATATAAAGAAGTTAAGAGCCTAAAGAGAATTTTAGAAAAGTTAAGTATGAGAGATGTCTAGCTAATTACTGAATGGAGAAAAAAGAAACATGCATATTTCTCAGCTTTGCATGTCAATAATTAACAATATACTGGGGTATAAAAATCTCATGAGCACTGATTTCATCTCTTCCTCTCTTGCTTCATTTCTTCCATCTCCTCCTGGAGTGCCAGAATTTTCTTCCTTCTTTCGTTCCTCTCTTCCCTCCCTTCCCTTTCTTTTGACATTCATTGGCATTCCTTACCATTGCACCCCCAATTGAATAATTTAAAAAAGAACAAATAAAGTCTTTATATGCATAATCCAGTAAAACAAATAAAACATGTTAAGTATGTCCAAAAATATATGACATTCTGAGGAGGGCAAGAAGTGAGTGATTTTTTTCATCTTCAGTCATCTTCCCTCATGTTTTATCATTACACTGATCAGAATTCTAGTCTTTTTAAAAATGTTTTACTTTCTAATGTTGTCATGGTATAAATTTTTCTGCTAAGCATTAGTTCATAATGTCTTCCCAGCTTCCTCTGAAACAACAAATTTTGTTCTTTGTAATGGCACCATAATATTTCATTACATTCTTATATTATAATTTGCTTAGCCATTCCTCTTAGGGGGGCATACACTTAAAAGTGAGGAGAGAGAGCATTCCTGACATGGGGAATAGCCAATGGCAAAGGTATGGAAGCAGGAGATGGTGTTTCATGTGAGAGGATAAGCAAGGAAAGGTGATTTATAGGCTATGTTGTAGGAAGTAGATTATAAAAAATAAAAATTGCAGTGATAGGCAGGGGCTAGGTTGTAAAGAACTTTGCATGCTACAAAAAAGACTTTATATTTGATCTTGATAGTCTTAGGGAGCCAGTGGATATGTGAGAGAGGCTTTGGAAAGAAAGAAATTACAAGATTTGCCAAGTGATTGAATTCGTGGGTTGAGTAAGAGAGCAATCACAGATGACACAGAGGTTGCAAACCTAGGTGACCTAAAAGATAGTCATCTCTTCAACAAAGAATTTTAGAAGGAACTGGGAAGGGGGCCTGGCGGAGACAATATTCTGTAATAGATGGGTTGCATCTGAGATGCCTATAGGACACTGAGTTCAAAATGACCAACAGGTACTTGGTAATGTGGGACTGGAACTCTGGAGGGAAACAAGAGCTGAATAAATAGATCAGGGAATTAGGACCTGCATTGGAATGATAATAGAACCCACGGGAGCCGATGAGATCACTGAGTGAGAATATGGATAAACTGTATATGTGAATTTAATTTAATGTACTTCCTGACGTGCACCTCTTAGAATCCCTGCATTCCTTCAGCACTCAGCTGAAATTCCATCTCCCACACATGACCTTTTCTGATTTGCTCAACTGCTAGTGGCTTTCAACCCTCCCAAAAGTTACCTTATATTTATTTTGTATTTACTTTTATGTCTACATGTTGTTTCCTCCAATATACTGTAAGTTGAGGAGAGGGACATTTTCCCTTTTGTCTATATCCCCGCTGTCTAGAACTGTACCTGGCACTTAGCATCTATTTAATAAAGATTTCTTGTTTGATTGAATTATTGTACCATGGGAAATTATGAAAATGGAGGATTCAGAGAAATTTGCAGTTATGTAAACTAATAAGACGAAAGTAAGGAGAAGCAAGAAAATAGGTGTGATTATGTCAGTGAGTCAGTCAATAAATATTAAATGCCAGGCACTGTGCTCAGTGCTAAGGATGCAAAGAGCAGTCCCTGCTCCCAAGGAGCTCTCAGTCTAATAGGGAAGGCAACATGCAAATGACAACATACAAACAAGTCACAGACAGGATAAACTGGATATGATCAGCAGAGGGGAGGCACCGAAATTCAGAGAGGTCAGGAAAGGCTTCCTGTAGCAGACGAAATTTTAGCTGGGACTTGGAGGAAGGTAGGAAAGCCAGGAGACAGAGATGAGGAGGGAGAGTGTTCCAGGCATGGGGGTAGCCAGTGAAAGTGCATGGAGTTGGGAGATGAAGCATTTTGTTCAAGGAACAGCAAGAAGGCCAATGTCACTATTTTTCAGAGTGTGCTGTGGAATATAAGGTGTAAGACCTTATATGGTCTTATGGTCTAAGAAGACTTTTGAACACCAACCAGAGGATTTTATAGTTGATCAGGAGGTGATAGGGAGCCATTAGAGTTTATTGAGTAAAAGAGTAACATGGCCAGACCTGGAAGATCAGTTTGATGACTGCTTAGAGGATAGACTGGAGTGAGGAGAGACTTGTAGCTGGGAGATCAAAGAGTAAGCTATTGCAGTAATATAAGCAAAAGGTGGGAAGGGCCTCTACATTGGTAGTGGCATTGTCAAAGAGAGAAAAGGTGGCACTTTTGAGAAATGTTGCAGAAATGAAATTAATAGATCTGATATACAGGAGTCAAGAATGACACCTAGGTTGTATGCCTGAGTGACTAGGAAGATGGTGGCACCCAAAACAGTCATGGGGAAGTTTGGAAGTGGGGGTGTTTCAGGAAGAAAGATAATGAGTTCGGTTTTGAACATGTTGAGACTAAGATTTCTGTAGGACATCCAGTTCAACATGTCAAATAAGCAGTTGGGGATGCAAGACTGGAGGTCAACAGAGACATTAGGGCTGGATAAGTAGATTTGAGATGATAATCACATCCGTGGGAGCTGATGAGATCACCAAGTAAAATGGGACAGAAGGAGAAGAGGGCCCAGGATAGAGCCACATGGGATATCCATGATTAGCAAGTGTCACCTGGCTAAATATTCAGCTAAGAAGATTGAGGAGACAGAAGGTAGAGTGAAAACCAGAGAAGAGTAGTGTTCCTCTCAACAAAAAACTAGAAAGGAGATTATCAAGAAGAAGTTGATTGACAGAGCGGTCAAGAAACGTGGTGATTGAGAGAAAGGACCGGTAGGTTGGAAATTAAGAGAACATTGGTAACTTTGAAGAGAGCAGTTTTGGTTAAATTATGAGGCTGAAAGTCAAACTGTAAAAAATTGAGGCAATGGGAGGAAAGGTAGTAGAGCCACCTGTTATCTTCTCAGGATGTTTAGCCACAAAAGAGAGGACAGATATGAGACAATAGTTAGTACGGATGAATGGATGCTAAGTGAGGATTTTTTTAGGATGGGGAAGAGAGTGACTGGTTTATAGGCAGTAGGGAAGCAACTAGTATACAGGGATAGATGGAAGATAAATGAGAGAGGAGGGATGATATAAGGGGCAATCTGTTGAAAAAGTCAGGATGAAATGGAATGACTTGACACAATTTTAGAATTAGAAAGGGATCTTAGTGGTCATTTAAGCTAATCCATTTCAAAAAAGGAATTGCTATTGGAACATATTTGACAAGTGATCATCCAGACTGCTTGAAGCAATCCAGTGAGGAAAAACTCACTACTAACTGAGGGAACCTTTTACATTTATGTATATTATTAATTGTTAGGAAGTTTCTCCTAACTCAGATACTCAAATGAATCTATGATCCTATCAATCTGAATATTTCTTCTAGCAATACTTATTGAAATCTGTCCATTCATGCTAACCTCTCCTGTACTACTCTTGTCCATATTCCCCCTCAAGTTTGCTGAAGTGAGGCCACCTAACATGCTTAGGAAGGCCTTCTCTTTCTCCTAATATTGCACAGGTGCCAATTGCACATTGTCTTATCTGCCCTCCCTAGCCTTTGCCATATCAGCCCTTCTCTTTTTCCTATCATATAATTCCTTGATGACATGTTACTCCTATTCCACAGAATTTCTCTAAAGAGTTGCCCACAGCTAGCATGGTCTTCTCAATTGCTCTGTGTGTGATATTCGGTCTTTAATTTTTCAGAGACTGTTGTATTCCATGTCTCATTGCATACAGTAACACCAATGGTTACATCAAAAAATGAGCCTTTACTTTGATGGAAAGCATTATGATTTCCTAAAGGTCACCTAGCCTATTTTTCTCTTCCTGTGCAATTCTGGGCTCAATTTATTGTTCATTTGTATTCTTTGCCATTTATATACATAAATATACAGTGGTAGATATGCATATTCTAATCTGAGCAGTAGACAATAAACAGTGTTATAGAATATGCCTACTTTGGGTCAGATACTGTGCTAAGGACTCTCAAAGAATTGAAATGTTCTTATCCAGCTGAAATTTACTTTTCAACACTTTCCCCCTATTGCTCTTGTGTTTGCAGTCCGGTACCAAACAGAACAAGTCTAATCCCCGTTCCACATAAATGCTTGAAGGCATGTGTCTTCTTGAATCTTCTCTTCTCCAGACTACTTTCCCTACTTTTAAAAACCAATTTCCATATGTCATGGAATCAAAATCCTTTACCTTCATCCTGATTGCCTCCTTACAGACACTCCACAACTTATAAGTATCCTTCCTAAATTGTGGTTCCTAGAATGGAATATAATACTCCATGTGTGATATGAGGAAAGCAGAATACAGAATAACTATCTTCTTATTCCTGGAATCTCTTCTCCTAGTATGGCCAATATCTTATTTTTTTTTTTTGGTTTCTATATTATATTTAGCTTTAGAGCCCACAAAATCCCCAGTCTTTTTTCTGAAAAACTGCTAACAGTGTTCTAGGCTTTCAAAATCTTTTTGGATCCTGACTGGCATCGATTGTATTAAACTATCCCTCCCAAGTTTGTGTCATCTTCACAAACTTTGACAATTATACCAACCATAGCTTTATCCAAGTCATTCATAAAGTTGCTACAGGGCCAATTACAAGGGGAGAAATGGGGATTTTTGTGGGTTCTAAGCTTAAGGTGGCAGTGTGATATAGAGCAGACCATTAGAAACCATCAACAATTACCATACTCTTTCCACGCATCTAAACACTTATAAATCCATTATACTGTTGTCTAGCCCATATCTTTCCAATTTCTCCAAGAGACTTTATTAAATTCTTTTCTGAAATCTAGATAAATTATGTCTATATCCTTCCTTCAATCTGTAAATTAATTAACCCTGTCAGAAAAGGAAATAAGATTAGCCAGTCTCAACCTGTACTTACTAAAGTTACGTTGAGTTTTTCGTAATAATTACCACTCCCTTTTCTAGCTGTTCACTAATCATCTCTTTAGTGACCATTCTAGAATTTTCCCAGGAATTGAGGTCAAATTCACCAGCCTTTAGTTTTCAGATTCTTTTCCCTTTTGTGAAAACTGCGACATTACTGACCCTTCTGCAGTCCTCCACTACTTATGTTCGTCACTGTCCTTCAAACAACACTGACAGTGGCCCAGCATAGATGGTCTGGTTCTTTCGGTCCTCATGGAGGATGTAGCTCATCTGGACCAGGTGACTTGTATTCATCCTGGACAGGTAAGTAACACTCTTCTTACTCATCTTGGATATCACCTCCCCATTAGCCAGTTTAATTTTGTTCTTTGTCATCCAAAGATCATTCTCTGAGGCAGAGGAAGCAGAAGCCAAGACTGGCCCCCCCTTCTCTGTGCTATCAGTTATCTTTGACACTGGGCTATGGTACCTTCTTTTTTTTTTTTTAATCCTCTGCTTTCTCCCAACATAGCTTAAAAAACCTTCTTTTAACCAAAAGAGGCTGTACTTAGATTTCCTCATGAGCCTCAGTTTATTCAGAGCTATAATAGGCCTGACAATATTCTTAAATGACATGCATTTGCATTTTTAAGCTACTTATTCCTGCTTCTATCATTTCTTCTCATATCTTTTTTTATCTAAATGGATTGTGAGTTCTTAGTGCATACAAACCTGTCTCTTTGGACCACTCTTGTCTTTACTTTCCAACTGGATTGTTTTCTCTGGGTCTTTAGGATACTGTTTTTGAGACGTTCTCATCCCTCTAGGTTTATTTCCCCTGTCTATGGAATCTTAACTGGCCTTCCTTTCACCTGGACACTCCAGGGTGGTAGAAGTGTTTATTATCATGTAATATTGTGATGGAGTCTTGTAATTATGCAGCTGTAAACCAAGTGACGACTTCCAGTAAAATCAGTTTCTCAGCATTTTCTCCGTATAGAATCAGCTCACACAAGCTAAACTTGGTCCCAGACTACCATGACTTATATTGGAGAAGCAAATAAATATTTCCTTCACCAATTTGCTCTCCTAGCCGCAGTCCATGAGCTACCCATTTGTCCAGCTGTCCTAGCTTCTAGCTACAGAACCAGAAATTTAGGAGTAAGGACCAAGCCTTAGAAAGATATAGCCAAGCCCTGAGCCAGGGCCAGTACATGGCTAACTGGACTGGAAATGTTTGGATGAGTCTTTAGGCCATTTGGAAATGTTAATCAATCTGGATAATTCCCAGAGGTCTTAGATTGCCAACCCATACAATAGGAAATATTGGAGTTGAGTTCGTAGGATGAATCCAACAACTACCTGCACCTGTTCCCTCACTCAGACACATTACAAGGGATCTGAATAGCCCAGGCAACTATTCCCGGTGAGCTTTCTGATCTCAAACTCTCTTTCCCTTTCATAGTTACTTCGTTTAGAATTCCCCTTCTGTGGTGGCTGAATCAGCTGTTCTTTTTGACCTCCAACTGCAAAATGGATTCTGTCCATGTATTAACTTGAACCAATTAATCATTTCTTGTGATAAGTGTTCAATTACAAGACATTGAAAAGCGGATCCTCCACACAGGTACCAGATTGATTTTCCTAAAGCACAGGTCTGACCATTTCATTCCTGTTCTCAGTAAACTGCAGTAGCTCCCTTTTATTTCTAGGATCAAATATAACCCACTGTTTGGCATTTAAAGATCTTCAAAACTTGGATACTTCCTTTTTTAACATATCACTTAGCTGCATGGCCTCTGTGGTCCAGCCATAATGACTTCCTTAATGTACCTCATATACAATGCTCTGTCTTTTTCACTGTCTACCTTGTGCTTGGAATGTTCTCTCTCACTTTCATGTTTTAGAATTCTTAGCTTTCCCTGAAGACTTTTCTCAAACACTTATCTTCTACAGGAAGTCTTTCCTTCTAATTTTACTGTTATCTGTTTTGTAGTTTTGCTTTTTCTTGTAGTGTGTGCCCTGTGCTTTGCACAGTGCTTAGCATATACTAAGCACTGAAAAAATTCTTATAGACTGGTTAATTGATCCTTTATTGTTGAAAATTGCTCATCCCCACCAAATCCCTGGGAGGAGACCCACATGCTTTATTTTTTTTTTGAATTTCAGTTAACGAAAATCCATCTTCCCTCCTTCGCACTTCTCACTGTCCCACCATTAAAAGAGAAAGAAAGACAAAAGCCTTGTAACTAATGTGCATAAGTCAAGCTAAGCAAATTTTTCCATTAGCTTTGTCCAACATAATGTCCCCATCTGCACTTTTCAGCATATCACCTCTCTGTCAGGGAGAACCTCCTGGTACAGTCATGTTTTCTCAAAGTGCCTCAGGAACTTAGTTATATTTTATATTCTCTGCTGTAGGCAGTTCCATATGGTTAGACAAGACCAACTACCAAAAGCCTGGCAACTCTCGTATATTATTGTTAATAAAAGTTGCATTGGATAAAACCTTCCTCATTTGTATTATTACTTCCTGTATTTTTTAACTTAAGTACCTGCTTAAATTAGAAAACTTTCTCCATGACAGTTATTTCTAGAAAGCAACTCCAGGCTGTTGCTTTCTTTCTTGGATGTTTTTTCATGTGGTTCAGCTCCTTAGCCACTTGTTTGAGCCAATTGGTATTCTCTCCCAAGATGAAATGGACAGCGCTTTGTTGGTCATGGTTCCAAGTGCATATAGGAACTAAAAGAAATATATGGGAAGAGTAAGTAGCTGGTCTTATTGTTCATTGTAGTGTGACTGCAAATCTCACTATCCAGGATCCTGATGTAGTGTTGGCTTATTCAGTGGTAACTAAGCCCAATGAGTCCAGATCACAGAATCTCAGAATTCTACCTCTTCCCCATCTTCTGTAGGAAAAAAAACACAGAAAACAAAAGTATTTTAAATTGGCTTCTCTGACTGTTCATTAGGCCTAAATGCATGTCATTTTCCCATATTTGTCCACTTAATATGGCGCTGTATATGTAGCTTTAGTTTATAACATTTCCTAGACTTCTGCATATATTCAAGATACTGATTTTTTTTTAAAAAAGTTTATTCTTTAATAGTACTATACAACTACAAAGTGCTTTCATATGTATCATCTCATGTGAGGTGAGATAAAATGGTCCAAGTATTATTAGCTCCATTTTATAGTTTAAAAAATTGAGGCACCAGGGGTTCTAAGTGTAAGATCCTACATATAAAATCAGGTCTTCTGACTCCAAGTCAAACGTCCTTTCTCCTGTACTGCACTGCTTCTCTCCTTATAACCCATTTTGTCTTGCCTACCAGTTCATAGCCTCAAGGCACCTCTGATTTCATGTTAAGGGCATGTGAAGCTTGCGCTCCCTGGAATAATTCAGACCAACCCCCAAACATGACTGTCTCCGCATCTCCTTAACTCAGCTACAGATTGGCAGTTATTGAGACATTCTCTTTGGTCCAGCATACATACCACATCAGCCTGTCTGGGGAATATGCTGGGGAAAGGAACAAACCATTCCTCATCAGCAATTACAAAGAAGTCCTTTATTGTTAGCTGTACCATCTGTTTTCCTGGTTTCTACCACCATATCCTGTATGCATAGCCAGGACTGAGGCGGTTGGGCTAGAGGAAAGAGATTAGCACACCTTTCAAAAGGCCTTGGGTGCCAATACTGCTGCACCAGTGGTGGAAATCTGCAATAGCAGCAACACTATCTAAGGGGAGATTCCCAGAACTCAGAAATCTTCAGTCAAGGGATGATATTTAGAAAATGCTTCCAGTAGGGGGAAGAAAGCAAGAGAAACTGAGACTTAGTACAGCCTGCTAAGTAGAAGGATTAGCACTTCATTTATGAAATGTATAAGTGTTGTTTAAACTAGGCTTGTGGAGGCCATTAATTGGCATAAATGACTAGGATCAGGAGTCAGGAAGACCTGAGTTTGAATTCTGATTCAGATATGTACTAGTTGTGTTTCCTGGTCAAGTCACTTAACTTTTCTGTATCTCAGTTTCTTCATTTGTAAAGCGGAAGCATTAATAATTCCTACCTAATAGAGTCATTGTGAGGATTGAGTGCTTTGGAATTCTTAAAGTACTATATAGTATTATTTTTATTATGGGATAAGTTTACTAGTACCAAAAATATGCCTCAAAACCAGAGCTGTTGAATTTCATTGTATCCATGACAGGTTTGGAAGGAGCCATATTATTGCCAAGTCCTAAAGGGTCTTCTCCTTGAGTCACAAAATGGCACTTTTGTATTGGAAATAAAGCTCAGTTGTCCCTGTTGTCCACCAGCTTCATTCTGGCAGGAGAATGTCTTTCCTTAATATTTTGGACTGCATAACTGCATTTTTTTTCATTATATACAACTACATATTTGGAATGTATAATCTTACATTTGTTAAGGGGAATCTTACCATTAAAATCACAGTAGTGCTGCATATAGAGGGATCTTTGCAGTGTTTGAAACTGACCCTGATCATTGTGTGCCAACCTTTACAGATGGGGTCAGCAGGAAAATCCAAGTTTACAACTGTGGCCAAATGCAGACAATGGCACACACATCATTGATAAATGTCCTTTGTCCAGGTTTGATTGTAGTCTAATGACTTTGAATACAGCAAAAGGCGGGGGGCCCTCAGAAAGATAATGTGTCTGTTAAGGAGAGTTTACAAGGTATAAGTTGAAACTGGTGGGAAAAGAATAAAAACAACAGAAAAATGTTAAAATGATATAAAGCCTTCTCTTTGCTGTATGATCACAAATAATCTTGTTGCTCTTTTCATCAAAGAATAGCTTTGCCTTTAGAGATCTCTCAAATTTTCTTTCTCCTTGTTTTTGCATGTATACTGGTTGTCAGTCTAGCTATTTCCTTTACTCCAAGATAGTGACATTGCATAGTGAAAGCATTTCTGTATACACATACAGTGTACTATATACCATTAGAATTGTTTACTTGGATGCATTATAGTAACTGATTAGCTTTTTAGGCTTTGAATTTGAGAAGTTCTTACTGTAAACTTATGTGCCTTTTGATTTATTTTAGACAATACATATAAGGACGTTGGGCTGGGGCTCTTTTTTTTTGTATGGTAACTTGGATTCCAAGCAAAAGGTTTTGATTGTGAATATAAGCTTAACTTAGGCTGGTGGTTCACCAATTAGACATGGAAAATGTGATTTTTTTTTTAATATCCTGTTTCTTCATAATATGTGTGATACAAACGATGTAGTTTGCTAGCACGACTTGCAAGGAAGTCCCGAATCGATCCACGAGTTAATGCTTGTTACCAGTGTACACTCTTCACGGAGGGTTGAGGTGTGCTGTACCACTGCTCATCTGACTTTGTGTTCTTTTCCTTTAGATTAAAATATATAAAGGTCTCAATACCGTAGTGACCAAGGTAAGCCTGACCCTGCCCGCAGGTCTGCTCAGTGCACGGTGCTAACTATCTTCCAGCAGATCCACTAACCATTCTCCTTGGTTGCTCGTATTAAGCTGAAAGACGGCCATCCTTCTCTTTCCCTGGCCCTCTCCCTTTCATCCTCCCTTCCCAAATGTGCATTCCAGGCAGCAGGCTGGAAACAAGTAGCCCGGACAATTCCCACCTGACTAAGTAGCGGCACTAACAGCCCTGCTGCCTGGCTGCTCTCTGACAGGCTCGCCCTGTCCCTGCATGTCTGAGCCTCAACGGAAAACGCATACTTTGTCTTTCTTCTGCCCCTGTTTGCTTCAGGCGGAATCTGACACCAACACCTGCCATACTGGAAAATGTCTTTGTTGCTTCCACTTTTGTTTGAATGGCTGCAGGGGAGCCAATGGGAGTTAAGTCCATTTACTTTTTTGTTGCCTAAGCACCATGGAATAGGATCTTGAGATGGGGCCCGATAAGAAGCGGCACGTGCTGTGCTGGCCCTTTGAGTTAGCTCGGCTTAATAAATGCCTCTCTTTCTGGGGAGGGCAGATTGCCGAGCTTGGGCGGCTGAATGGAACAGCTGGGGGAGGAAGAGGAAACAAAGGCGGGGAAGCCCGGAGTGCCGTGAACCTGGAGAGTGGGGGTGCGGTTTAGGACCCAGAGAGCAGGCCGGCCACACGCCAGGTGTGACCTTTGCTAGCTTCTTGGTTCTGCTTGTTTGTCTGGGCACTTTCCAAAGTCCTGATCGAATGGAAGCCGCATCCTGGCTGGATCCACTCTGCTGGGCTGGCTTTAGGCAGAGGGGCTGCTGTACCCAATTAACTCCTTCAGATCCGATTCCCAGATGGGGGAAGCCTTTGAAATTTAAACAACAAAAATAAAGCCACCTTTCTGAGGAGAAAATTAGTAGGTTGATGGATGATTCTTTATTTACGTATCATAGCATATTGGAAAGTATGGCAGAATCAATCCATTTGTTTGTATCAGATCACATAATCATCTGGGAATGACAGTTCCGCTTAGAATTTTGGTTTGTTGAAAGCACCACAAACATTGATCTTTTAAATCTGCGTATTTCAGAAGGGCAGAAATTTACTGTAGAAAGCTCACCCACTTTCAGAACTAAAAGTTCTTTTTTTAGTGACGGATTAAATCCAGATTTTTTAAATTGCCCTGTTTGGGGCTTCAGATTGGTCACTGAGAGGAGAAATGGGCCATAAATTTCAAATCAAGTTTGTAATCCTAAAAACAGATTTTAAAAATCGCCCTCAGATGTTGTAAGTTCCATGTAGAGTTTCTTATCTGTCCACATGTATGTGTATTTGCTCCCATTTTCTTTGACCAGAATCATGAAGTGGGCTCAAGTATGTTATCTGCATAGAGCTCCAAGCTTCTCTTGCAAGAAAACGGCCAAGTCGTTAGAGTTCATGCCAGACAGCTTGCAAGTGGAATTATAATATTTGTATGAAAGCCTTTCTCTTTTGTGGTTATTACTTGCTCATTCTGCAGCTGCTGTCTCCCTATCAATCAAGACGATTTAGTGGGAACTTCAAGGTTGATTGCATAGTTAAGGACTTGCCAGAAGAAAGTTTTTGACTGATGGAATGTCCAAACTCGAAAGGCGCAAGGAATGCTGTGGGTGATTCTAGGTGCTGAGGTGTGGCTTAGCTTTTTTACGGACACGCTTTTGCCTGTTTGAACTGTACAGCTTCTCGTAAGCACAGGAGCCCTATTGTTAAAGAGCTTGCATGAATATTGCTTGAGCTTGCCCAGTTGGCAAAATTTGTATTATTTTGACCATCTGCCATTCTGCTTAGCTGTAGGAACGCAAGCTACCCTCCTGCTTTCTCCCTGGGGAAAAAAATCAGAATGTTTCTCCTCCTAATTCAGAACTAACAAAAGTCTACTTTTTCTGTTAACTTCTTTAAACACCAACACGTATTTTACATTGATTTGCAAGAGAATATTCTTCCGTTTTCTTTCCCTATTTATATCCTCTCTCTAAAATATACATCTGGTAAGTGAAAAATAATTCTTCTAGTTTGTAATGTTAAGTTGATCATACAGTTGTTTGTTAAGAATTAAATGTGTCAGGATTGAAAATTGCCTGGAATTAGCAACTGAGTCATAGCATGGTTGTTTTTTGGTCTTGTTTTTTTAGTTAAATGCTAGTACATTTCATTAGCATGCTCATTTGATGGGGAGATGCATTTTAATGATCCTTCTTTGTCCTACTATGACAAAGTATGGCTCCCTGTCTTTGTCATAGGCAGCCTGATTTTAAAGACAAAACTAGTGGGAGGGAAACAGCTCTCATTCTGTGTGCTTTACCAACTTTACTGAACGTCTGAGTTTGGCCCAGAAGAAATAAGAGAAAACACAGGTCTCTCTGAGGTTACAACCCTTTAAACTATTGATTTTCAGTACACACCAAGGAAGTTGCTACCAGTGATCTCAGATTACTCCATGTGCACTGGGGATTGTTGGAAGAACTGATTTTGAGACTGCCTTCCTAGTGGCAGACCAATGGAAAGATACAGACTATGCATGAAATAGCCTCTATGATATGGCCTGAATCAAATGAATCTGAAACACTAACTGTTGAAAAGCAAAACCCCTGAAGAGACCATAGAAGTCTAGCTTTTGAACGTTTTCCTTATGGAGAATCCTGGGCTGTAACCAAAGTGAGGCTGATGAAATGGCCTTCTCGCTGACTGAATTGTCCTGGGGAAGGCCAGCCTACAGCAGCAACAACCTCCCTCTATTGCAGGAGACATTCTTGTATTCCTTGGAGTGTGATTAGAAGTGTCCTGGGAGAAGCTGAGAGCTGCACATGGGCAGGTTTTAAGTTTATTCATTTTTTCCAGAGGTAAATGGCTATATCCGCTTTGTGTTCTGGTTCAAACCAGTTATTTAATTCTCACCTCTAGTCATTGCCACCTTGGGGAAATAATTGAGTTGTAACTTAATGTGTCAAATATCAATGTGTAAATATTTGTAGATGCCATTGGCACTATCAGGGATTCACTAAGCTTTGCATAAGTTCCTAGAGGCTCTTTGGAGTTATCAGTAGAATATGAGGCTCTGCGGTTACTGCCTCCATCAGGCAGCATGGAATTTAGAGCTGGAATGGGGCGTTAGAAATCATCTAATCTAATATCCTCATTTTGTTTAAGAGAAAACTGAGGCACAGAGATTCCAGGTTACCTGCCTGGTGTCACACAAGTAACGAATTGGATTTGACTTGTCCTCTCTTATCAGTTATTATGGTTTCCACTCTACATACCTGCCATACATTTAAACACCTAACAGAGATCAAGGGTAAAGGAAATACTAACGTGCTTGATGCCCATTTGAATGAGAAGCTGACTAGAGCCACCTTACCACTGAGCTGAGCTTACAGTCTCCTTTCCCATCAACCTAACCTTTCTTCATTTGGACCATTGAAGAAAAGAAGCCTTTAACTCTGCTTTCCTTTGTCCTGTCTCTGCTTCCTTTGCAGATAGTCTCACCACCAGTGTGAGTGCTGACCTTCCTGTTTCTGTTGGAGGAGAGTTGTCTGGCCAAACATCTCCATCACTAACCCGTGCCCCCAAGCTCAAAAGCTCCGGGAAACTTCGTCGTTCTGCTAGTGCCCTCAGCAAATCTTCAAATTAAAGTACATTAGAAACTAACTCAGAATAGTCAATATCAGCGGTGGTCCGAACTTCACAGGATGATTTTGTGCTATAAGATCACAGTTCCTTCCAAAGAAGAAAAGCTCACCACTCAACACATTTCACTTCGCTCTCCCGTGTGCATTGTTTGTGACTAGAGTAGGAACAAATACATGGCTTTTGATGTGTGTCACAGGTAACAGGTCGTGTGGAACTCAAGTACTATTTCCTTATTTAGAGGCAGAAGCACAACTGTCATAGGAAGATACAAAACAGGTATTGAAACAAATTGTTTATAAAATTGGTTGAATTGATTTTATTAATATTCACTCTGATCTTAGGATTTGTGTTTTAGTTTAAAAGAAACTTTCATCATCATAGACACTGGCTTTCCCCAAAGGCTTTTCCTCATGGCCCGGAAGTGATTTCACTTCGTTTTGTTTCACTCATTTCACTACCTAGTCAGATATCAGGATGTAATTTTCTATCAGGTATCCACTAGCACTGGATAAGTTTAATGATAGTCTGTAGAGCTTCCAGGTCACTGTTGAGAAGTATCACAGCATTGAAGATACAACTTTCTAGGAATACAGGTTAAATCAAATTATAACAAATCCTCGTTCAGTGATAATGTTTCATATGGAAAAGGATAAACAGGACAGTATTCACTATAGCAGAAGTTGCTCAGTCAAACAGATAGTTGAAGTTATCTAATTTGAATCTGTAACCTCTATTACTTGACTACCATTCAAACCTTGGAACTTATTTTCATGTACATATTGTCATTATAACAGTAACTAACTAGGATGTGACTGGCATTCTTGAAAGACTTGAGTTCTAACACATAGGAGAGCCTCATTTGCTAGGAACACTTTTTTCTTTATGCCCCAAATCTTAATATGAGCATTCCTACCACCATAACTATAACCACAGAAGAATTTCAGCCTATAGATTCCATTATTTCAGCCTCTCAAGCAAGGCACAAACACATACTGAGAGCTAGCATTGTGCAAGATACTGTGCTAGATGTTAGAGATAAAAAAAACAAACCAACATCCACTATCTCCCTAGGGCCTACTGTGTGC
The DNA here is from genome assembly GCA_023548195.1 of Bettongia penicillata ogilbyi. NCBI lineage: Eukaryota > Metazoa > Chordata > Mammalia > Diprotodontia > Potoroidae > Bettongia > Bettongia penicillata. The sequence continues at coordinate 895,163 of JAJHZJ010000442.1, forward strand.
CCAATATGAGATGCACTCTTGCAGATAAGAGGCCAATACCACACAAGGAGAATTGCCTGGAATTAACCCAGCTTCTGAGTAGATAAATAACCATATTTTGTGGCCCCAATCATTACGTTATTCTAATTAGCTAATGTTAGAGACCTACTCGCTACCTATTAAAGCTTCAAATTGCACTAAGACTTTTGGGACACCTGGTACATTTTCTCTTTAAGATCATCTCCAAAGTACATAGATCCCATTAGCCAACTTTGAAATTTTTCATAAACCAAAAGAAGTAAACCTAGTCAGAGAAGGATGAGACAGGGAGACAAGCGTGAGCAAATCAGGACTGGCAGTTGGTGTTGTGATGAATGCTCAAGGTCACAGAACCAATCAGATCATGTGGGTGATATTAACTCTTCCTCTTTTACTTTTTTCATCTCTTCATTTCCCTTTATGTTTTCACGCAGTTGTGTGAAATACCTTCCTGACACCTTTTGTTTGAGGGTTACAGTGAAGGCCTGCAGAAATGATGTCTGCACAGTTAATCTGTAACTATGTCCACAGCCATTTTGATGGCACCACTTTAGGCAGGACAATAGAACTTACTGTGCATGGAGTCAGGTTAAAGCCCTTACTTGACTTTTAACAATGTGTGTGAGCTTAGTTAGTCAGGAGTCAGGAAAGCTCTAAGTACCCGGTAGGAAAGGTTCAGACCTTCTATTCCAGCACTTTGTAGGCCACTGAATTGTGTCTCATAAGAAGTTTGGGAATTAGAATTCTTTTCTAGTTCCTAGAGACATGCCACCAAAAAAAGTAGTATGTGTGTAATTTGGGCATAGGCAGGTAGTTGGGACATTTCAAAGATTGTAAGGGAAAATTCAGTCACTTCAAATTGTTTTAGTTTTGTAAACTAGTCTATTTATATAAGTATTCTCTGGTTATCATAGTATCAAGAATATTGCTTTTCAAGGTTTTTTTTTTTTTCCTGATTATGCCAGCAGATACCTCATCCCCATTTTGTTATATTTTAAATCTGCACCTGAAACAAAGGCAAATGGCCATTTAGCTTTTTATTTTTTTTAAACAATGTGGAATAACCTGACTAATAGGCCAAGTAAACTAAGGATTTCTAAACTTGGAGTTGGCCCAGAGTTCACTGAGATAACTTCTTTAAGGAACGTATGATCATCACGTGAAATAACTGGGTTTCTAGGAGAAGTGATCATGCATGTCAACATATAAGAGGGCCAACCTGAAGTCCCTTTATTCCTTAATGATTATGTTACAGAACCACAAGCTTGTGCCGATGTATTTCGGGGCTGGCGTTCCCATTACAAACTGATTATCAGAGGCTTGGGACTAAGACACTGCAGTTTGCTTCAGGATAGGCACAAGCATATTTTAGTTTATGCTTTATTTTCTGTGGCAAAAAAGGAGAGGGGCTAATTTCATCTATTATTTTTATGACCAAAAATTACAAAGAAAAAAATAGTTCTTACTAGAGATGATTTACATGCTTGGTAACATTTAATCTGGAGTTTTTTGAGAAAAATAATTTTATGTACAAATGGACTATAATCATTTTTACTATTGGGGTGGAAATGGAAATGCTCATTATCTCACTTAGAAAAGCAAATATTGCACCTTCATAATAAATGCCTTTCAGCAAAATTGAATTGATAATCAGTCAGCACACACCTCTAGGTACCAGTGCTGACAAATCACATTAGCAGGTCAACCATCTGTGAATTAAAGTGTCCCTAATTAGACCTAAATGTGATAAGACTTGTTGGCTTTAAGACATTGTTGGGTATTCCGAGTTCTCCCTTATTGGCATGTTACTCTGATGTTCTATAGCTAAAAACTAATGTAGCAAAATCTCATAGACTGTTTTTGTTCTTAAAAATAAAAAGGGGGAGAAATGAAACACCTAAACTAAACAGAAGCAAGAAAATTCAGCCATATCAAGTGACTCTCACAAGTGTCTTTAAATGCATTCAGTCAGTGACACAGGACCTAGGAACTACAGGGTAAGGATAGGGTTTGTAGCCTTGAATTAGGTGGGTTGTGTTTGTTGGCCAAACCCTGAGCCTTATTTTTTAAAAATCATTCATATTCTTATAGCAATGCAAATAATCTCTAGATCTTTCCTCAGGTCTAATTAATCTATTCTTCCTCCGATGTTGAATTTGTTTTTTATCATGTTGCATAAGAATTTGAGGAATACCTTAAAATTTACTGTGACTTCTCCATTATTATGTTTTTATCTCTTCCGTATGTGAAACTAAATTCCATATGGGACAAGCCATTGTTTTTAGTTACATTCAGTATCTCTGTATGATATATACATTAAGTGAATGTTTTCTGTTTCTGCAATGTTTAGTGTGTGTGTAAATAAGGAAAGGTATTTGATAAATTCAGTAAAACTTAACTTATAGTGTCACCTGCTTTTGATTTTATTTTTCCTTTATTTAATTAAAACCTAACATCAGGGTTTAAATCTGTAAGACTTTTCAGTCCAGCACTAGATGTCACTATTCTTTATGCAAGCTTATATAGAACCTGCCTTTGTAGGTATCTTTTTACAGCAGGACAAGAAGTGTTGGCAAAGGCAGATCTAATCCCTGAAAACAACAGAAAGAAATTGTTCCTCTTGACTACTACAACTTGACTTTGGAGTAAAATTCTCTTTTGTGATGATATAGAATGTTGATAAAGTAATTTAGAAAAGCAACAGTTGTGTGCTATATATTTAATTTATTTACTTTTTTCATTATTTGATGTGAGGAGTTAATAGTGACTAATAATCACGAATAAAACACGTGTCAAATTTATACAGGGTTGATGTAATTTAAGTGACATTTTCCCCTAATGGTGACACAAAAGATTACCTTCCAAAATTATACAAATTCAGAAGTGAATTAAAGTTCTCTCTCCATGAAGTATAGTGCAAAGAGCAAAATAAAAGTTGAATTCATAGAAATATTATTTGTATACAGTTTACACATCTATTTCTTTATGAATGAAAATTCCTTTTATTCATGTATTAAAGCAAATGGTATAAAAAAATCCAAAAATGGTTCATTTGATCTGATACAGATGCTTTGGTACCCCAAAAATGTCAACATAGAATTGTCAACAAAAGATTTAGACATCATGTTAAATAGTCCCTTTACAGATGAAAAAACTGAGGCCCAAGCTTTTTGAAGTAGCTGAGCTAGGATTCAGACCCAAGCTTTGTAAAGCCACCTCTTAGTATTAGTCCACTCTGAGATAGATGCTGTCTGTCTACCACACACTCTAAACATTTTACATGCCCACTTTTCTCACTGATAAAACAGATGGCTATTATGCGGTTAATTTTCATGGATTTTGTCCCTGGTATTTAAATGAAAGGTGTATAGCTTTGACATAATTTGTGTGTCATAAGTCTCTCATTGTTATAGTTTCATTTAGGTTGGGCATAAAATGAGAAGCATTATAATCAAAAGTGAGGAATAACTGGCAGACCCCCAAGATATCCACACACAAAAAACCATAGTCAGGGCACTAGCATGTTAGGTGGAAGATTTAGTAAAAAGACCTGGCTACAAATTGAACAGGACAAGAAGATCAGGCAGTAAATCAGTGCTTGTGGAGGCAGAGCAAGATCACAGATCTCCTTCAGATCCAAGCATTTAAATGAAAGACGCAGATTTAATAATCCCTTGGAATGGACGTACACCAATAGTGGTAGGAGCATCCTGTACGGCAGACAGCCATGCCATTCTGATAGTTTAGCGGCAGGAACGAAGTTTGGATTCAGTCAGTGACCCTCACTTGAGGACCTAGAGGGCCACATGTGACCTCCAGACCGCAGGTTCCAGACACCTGGAGGGGAATTACCTATCATGTGGAATTCCCTAGGGTTTCACCCAGCTGTGGTAAATAAGGAGCAACATTAATGTGGTAAGTACATTAAAGCAGCAAGTTGTTAGGTTATATTCTAGAGGTCTGAAAAAGCTAGTGCTGCTTGAAAAGATGCCTGATGTATATACAATGACAGCATTAGGGGGAGAAAACAAAATAAACAACTTTGAAAGGCTTTAGAATTGGTCAGTGCAATGATAAACCACAACTCTGGAGGACTGATAGGAAACATACCACCCATCTCCTGCCAGAGAGGCAGTGGACTTAAAATACAGAAAGAAATGATGCATTTTGGACATGGTCAATGTGAGAATTTGTGATAAGAGGTTTTGGTTTTGGTTTTTAATTATTCAGTTAGAGAAAAGGAGCATAAAGTGGGAGGGACAGAAAAAAGCATGTAAAAGAAGTTAAATAAAAATTACAGTGAGGGAGTTCATTTCGCTAAGAACTTGGGAGGGCAAGACAAGTTTTGAATCATAATGAAATTTTTTTATATGACTCCAAAATATATTTGTTCATGAGCTTTAAAGTCACTCATTAAACTAAATAAGAAAGAGAATAAAAAGAGAAATGGAAAACAAAAATAATAGAGAAGCCCCATTTTCTTTCCTGGGATTAGGTTTGGTTTAGTGAGAATTTTCCCCATGTTCTTTGGCTAACCAGGGATGTTGTTGAAAAGAGTATCTTATTTTTAATGTACTATTTCCCAGCAAATTATTTGAGCTTAAGTTCAGTAGCTTGCATAGCCTAGAATATAGCATACAGCAACAGTTCTCAACCTTTGAGCCTCCAGATTTGTGGGAAGCTGCCAAGTTATTTCTGAGAGTTTGTAAATCTACATTACATGGGCACAAGCATGATTAGATTGAACTTTATTTAGCTGCAACCAAATGCACAGTGGTTCCTAATGAATAAAAAGGTAAATGTAACTTCTGTAGAGTGAACAATGTCTTGCTCATATATTCATTATTTTTCAAATGTATGTAAATATTGCTCCAATGAATGAAATATAAATTCAATTTAAAATTTTAATAAATTCATAGAAGCTTTTTGTCACATACTACATTTTCTTAGTCAACAAATAAGAATACAGTTACTGTTGTACAGATAACTGTATCTTCTTTTGATGTTGAACTGCTTTATAAGGTAGGGAGCCACCAGTCTAGAAGACTGAGAACAGGGCCAGGAGTCAGGACAGTTCCCCAAAGGCTGTTCTCATCACTAACTCCTTAGTTAATGTGCTTTTATGACTTCCCATTTTCTCATTAAAACAAATGAATTCACACCTAATCCCTGTTCAAAAATCTGAGGAGGAACAGGTCTGACAACCTGTCAACCCTCTGATTTGTCACAAGTGACTGTTTTAACACAACTGGAATGATTGTGTGCTGTAATGATTTTACTGCTCATGGTTACTGTCTCAATCACTGTGGTTTATGGTTTTAGATCCTAGGGTAAACTTTACTAATATAGGCATACCTTGGAGATAGTGTGGGTTCAGTTCCAGGCTGCTGCCATAAAGCAAATACCACAATAAAGTGAGCCACATGAATTTGTTGGTTTCCCAGTGCATATAAAAGTTATGTTGACACTATATCTTTGTCTATTAAGTATACAATAATGTTATATCTAAAAAAATGTACATACCCTAATTTTAAAATATTTTATTGCTAAAAATGCTAACCATCAGTCTTTAGCAAGGCATAATCTTTACCCAGGTGGAGGGCCTTGCCCCGGTGTTGATATTGCTGACTGATCACGGTGGTGGTTGCTGAAGGTTGGATTGGTTACAGCAGTTTCTTAAAATTAAGAACAACAATGCAGTTTGCCACATTGACTCTTCCTTTCACTTAAACACTTAAGAGACCATTGTAGCGTTATTAATTGGCCTAATTTCAGTATTGTTGTATCTCAGAGGAGGAGGAGACAGTGGAACAGTCAAAACATAGACCCAACATGTATCAGTCTTTTGTGGGTGCAATTCGTGGTTCCCTAAAACAATGACAATAGTAATAACATGAAAGATCACTGATCACAGTGTTTGAAATATTACAAGAATTACCAGAATGTGCCACAGAGACCCAGCATGAGTGCACACTGTTGCAAAAGTAGTGCTGATAGACTTGCTTGACTCAGGGTTACCACAAACCTTCAATTTGCACACACACACACAAAAAAAGCAATATAACCTCTAACCAAATAATTAAAGAAAAACAAAAACCTCTTATCACAAATTCTCTCATCGACCATGTCCAAAATGCATCATTTCTTTCCACTGCCATTTCCAAGTCCACTGCCTCTCTGGCAGGAGATGGGTGGTATGTTTCCTATCAGTCCTCCAGAGTTGTAGTTTATCATTGCACCGGTCAATTCTAAAGTCTTTCAAAGTTGTGTGTTTTGTTTTTTCCCCCTAACGTAGTCGCTGTATATAAATCAGTATAAATCAGCAGTAAATAGTAAATTGAAGTGCAATACAATGTGGTATGACTGTATCTTAAACTTTCTAGATTCTTCTCCCTTTGAAAAGCTCTTAAGTCTTAGAATCCATAGCTTAAAATTCCAAGAATATAGTGACAAATGTCTGTTTGCCTTGCTCCAAAGGGGATCACCTGCTATAGTTTATGCTTTCATTGAATAGTGATGTATAAAGAGGGGCAGCTAGGTGACACAGTGGATAAATCACTGGGCTTGGAGTCAGGAAGACCTGGGTTCAAATCCAGCCTCAAACACTTACTAGCTATGCGACTCTGGGAAAATAACTGTTTACCTCAATTTCCTCCAATTTAAAATGAGTTAGAGAAAGAAATCGCAAACTACTCTAGTATCTTTGCCAAGAAAACCCTAAATGGAGTCATGAAGAGTCAAACACAGCTGAGCAACACTAAACGATATGTGAAGAAGGGATTCTGGCCCACTGTGTTGCTGATGACTGACCCACAAATCATCATGGTTCAATGTCAGCAAAAAATCTTCAGGAAGATGCACAAGACTGGAAAACGCTTAGGCCAGAGGCACAATTTTGAAATAACAAACTCTTGTTGATTCTGGAAATACCCCCCAGAGACTGTTGCTGAAAACTGTGTTCTGCAAAACTTAACCTTGACTTCCTTGCTTTAACTGCTTGCCAGGAGTTGGGAATATTTTTAAGATAGGTACTCCAGGTTTATACTAGCATTATGTTAATTCACATTAAGTGAATGTGAACAGGTTCTTATCTTTAGTATAGAGTCAAGATTATTTTTCCAAGACAATCCGTGTGATTTTTCACACAGATATTAAATGTCTAAGATGAGATTTGAATTCAGGTTTTCTTGACTCCAAGTCCAGCCTTCTATCAGCTGTACCACTCAGCTACCTCCAGATCTTTTATGATCTCTCTGACACTGTTGGATACCCACTCTTCTTAGTCTGTCTTCAATGGATATTCATGATACTGCTGTGTACTGATTTTCCTCCTACCTCTATGACTACTCCTTGGTCACTTTAGCTGGATTATCATCCATATCCCACCATAAATACAGGAGTATATCCCAGTGCCAAACATCATTTTGTATTCAGTCCTGAAGGCAATAGGAAGTCACTGGAGTTTATTGAGTAGGAGGGGTAGCATGAATGGGACCTGCACTTTAGGACAATCACTTCAATGAGCAGGGAGAGACTTAGGCAGACACTGTCCCCCCATCAGGTTAGTGCAGCAAACCAGGCATGAGGGCTTGCACCAGAGTTGTGGCAATGTCAAAAGAGACAAAAGGGGTGTATTCAAGAGATGTTACAAAGGCCTTGGCAACATCTTGGATATGGGAGGACAGAGATGATGAGAAATCCAGGATGACTCCTAGGTTGTGAGCCAGAGGACTGGGAGGATGATGTTGCCCTCTACAGTAATAGGGCAGGTAGAAGGGGGGAATGAGTTTAGGAGGAAAGATAATGAATATTGAGATTAAAATGTCTACTAAACATCCAGTTCAAGCTATCTGAAAGGCCTTTGGAGATGTGAGATAGGAGGTCTGCTGAGAGAATGGGGCAGGATGGGTAGATCTGAGAATCATCTGTATGGATATGATAATTAAATCTATGAGAGCTAATGAGATCATCAAGTGAAATAGTGTAGAGGGAAGAAAAGAAGAGGGCCCAGGGCCTGAGGGATACCTGTAGTTAGAGGGCATGATCTGGAGGAGATTCCAACAAAGGGGACAGAAAAAAAAAAGCTGTCAGGTAGGAGCAAAACCAAAAGAGAGTGGTATCCTGAAAACCTAGACAGCAGAGAGCATTGAGGAAGAAAGAGGTCAAGGAGAGTGAGGACTGAGAAAAAAGCTTTGCATTTGTCAACAAGGACCATTCACTAAGGACCTCGGGTACAGCATTTGTAGTGGAATAATAAGGTAGAAAGCCAGATTGTAAGGGGTTAAGTTCTTCCTCTTCCTTACCCAACTCCAGTTAAGGTTCAGCTTAAGTGGCACCTCCTACAAAATGCCTTTCCTAATCCCCCAAATTATTAGTGCCGCCCATCTACTTACCAGAAATTGTTTTGCATTTATTAGTTAATTCAGATTACTTCTCTTTGTACCCATTCATTACTTTATTCCCATACAGTGTATGCTTCTTGAAGGTAAAGCCAGCTCTCCTTTGTTACTTTTATCCACTATACCTAGTACAGCGCCTGGCCCCTAATAGACACTTAATTTTTCAGTCATGTCTGACTCTTTATGACCCCATTTAGGATTTTCTTGGCATTTTTACTAGAGTAGTTCGCTATTTTCTTCTTCAGTTCATTTTACAGGGTTAAGTGGCTGGCTAGTCCATGGACTACATAGCTAGTAAATGTCTGAGGCCAGATTTGAACTCAGAAGATGAATCTTCCTGACTCCTTGCCTGGCATTCTATTCATTGTGCCACCTCACTGCCCCAATTATTGCTTGTCAAAGTTAACTGGATTGAATGATCCCAGGGAAATAAAATTGTCCATCATCCTAAGACACCAGTGTGCCCATTTCAGCTATGTCTCAAATAATAGCAATGAGAACTTTGCCCCCAAATTACTAATCTGTCGTATTGAGCACAAATGCTTTGTTTTTAATTGCCTTTAACAAGGAGAATAAAAGCAGAAACTTCAGTCTCATAACATATGAAACTTCTAAGAAAAGTAGTATTAGAATTAGAATTACAAAACAAATACTGTACCTTAATCAGTACTTCAGTGCAACGTCAGACCAGGTTTTGCTCACTAAATGCATTTAGAGTCAATTTGAGAGATAAGACAAAGATGGAGGTAATGATGATGTTGGGCAGCTAGGTGGCACAGGGGATAACTTGCCAGGAAGGAAATGGCTAACCACTCTAGTATCTTTGCCAAGAAAACCCCAAATGGAGTCATGAAGGGTCAGGCATGGCTGAAATGACTGAACAGCAATAACAAAATAGTAGCATTTCTTTGCCCTTTTTTGTTTTACGCTTAAATAGTTAAAAAAAAATTCTAAACTGTCTGTCTTCTAAATCCATTCTTCAGCTCTAATGTTTTAATCTTAGCTCTCACTCTCTCTCTCTCTCCCTCCCTCTCTCTCTTTCTCTCTCTCTCTCTCTCTCTCTCTCTCTCTCTCTCTCTCTCTCTCTCTCGCTTGCACACACATACACACACACACACACACACGCAAAATAAGCTTTATTCTAAGACCCTGTCATGTTGAAATGTTTTTCTGATAATTACTGTTCCTTTTTTAAAGTGATGAGTCAAAGCAAATGGAAAACCTCCTCCCTTTGCATTATGATTTCTTTGTAGGTTCTCCCATACTCCACAGCTGATATTGAAAACACCATTACATTCTTTTTTATCTTCAGCTAATCAACGAGTTCTTACTACGTACCAAGCACTATGCTAGTCACTAGGGATTAAAAGAAAGACAAAACCCTAGTTCCCACCCTCAGAGATCTCACACACTAAGAGAGGAGATAGGAAAATGACAAGATACATAAAGATGCACACAGTGTAAGTGGAAGATAATCTTGTAAGGAAGAAAAAGGATAGGAAAGAAGGGGAAGACAAGGAAAGGCCTCCTGCACAAGGCAGTCTTTGAGTTGAGTCTTGAAAGAAGTCAGAGAAGGTAAGCAGCAAAGTTAAGGAGGGAAGCATGAACTAGTACAAAGGCAGAGCTACAAAATGGCGGGCTGTGTGCTAGGGACTGTAAGTAGCTAGAGCAAAGGGTGAAGGGAGGCCAATAAAAAATAAGAACACAGGAAGAGGCTAGGTTGTGGAAAGTTTTAAACGCCAGCCTAAGAATTTTATATTTTGTCCTGGAGACAACAAAGAGCCAGGGCAGTTCAATGGATGACATTATCAATTTTAGGAAAATCGTTTTGGCAGTTGAATGTAGAAAGAATTGGACTGAGGAGAAACCTGAAGCAGGGAGACCAATTAGAAGGTTATTACAGTGCTTCAGATAGGAGATGATGAGGGCTTAAATAAGGGGATAGCTCTCTGAGTAGAGAGAAGGAGGCACATACAAGAGATATTGTGAAGATAGAAATTACAAAATTTGCTGATAGGTTGGATATATGGGATGATTGTGAGTGAGGAGACAAGAATAACTCTGAGATTTTGAGCCTGGGTGACTGGGAAGATCATGGTGCTTTCAACAATATAGGAAAGTTCATATAGGGGGATGACTTAAGAGTAGCAGTATTGAGTTCTGTTTTAGCCATGGTAAGTTTGATATGCCTATGGGACATTCAATTTTAGATGTTCAGAAGGCAATTAGTGACGTAGGTCTGGAACTCAGAAGAAAAATTAGGGCTGGATAGATGTGTAGATCAGGGGCTTGTCTGCAACTTATAGGAGCTTAGCATGATAGCCAAGAAGAAAAAGAGTAAAGGACCTAGGCCAGAGCTTTGGGGGATTGTCTGTGCATGATCTAGATAAGTATTCAGCAATGGTAATGGGAAAGAGTGATTAGGAGAGAGCAGTTCCATGAAAAACTCGGAGAGGAGAGAATAACCAAGAAGTGAGAGTGATGAGGGTAATCCACAAGGTCAGAGGCTGCAGAGAGCCCCCAAAAGGGGACTAAGAAAAGATCATTCAGTTTCACAATTAAGAGATCTTTGGTAATTTTGAAGAGGGCATTTTCAATGGAATGATGACATTAGAAAGCCAGATTGCAGGGGGCTCAGATGCACGTTAGATGGGAGGAAGTGGAGGCACCTATGTATATGGATTTTTCAAGGATTTTAGCTTGGAAATGGAGGAGAGATATAGGATGAAAGCAGGCAGGGTTAGGGTTAAGCTATGACTATTCTTAGATCATTGTTGCATGAAAAGGAAATTACCCTAAAACCTTAAGTTTATCGATGGAGTCCACTGGACAAATTTCTTTTGGGGCAAAAAGTCTCTCCATGTGTAAAGAAAGAAAACTTCCCACTTTTTTGGGATCCTTCTACCTTTGTCAGAATGCTATATTGCAAGATGAGTTGAGCTGTTGTTGTGCCTTTAAAATTTAAATTATTTTTAATGTGCATTAATTATGCTCTCCAATTTCCTTCATAGGAAAGGGGTAAGTAGTTAGGATTATTTTTATTTTTTAACTACAAATCTTATTCTTAGAAGGTAACTCTGTCTTCAGAAATGATCCTTCCAAAATTACATTTTTTCCATTAATACTTAGTGACTTGTGTTATGCCACTCAGATGATAATAAGTACTTTTGATCAATATTTTCAAAGAAATGGCAGCTGGGCTAAGTGCAAACGCTGGAAACTGATAAGAGCTCTCCTCCCTGATGCAGCAGAGCATTTTTAGCAATTATCTGTCAAACAGTTTCACCCAGTGAAGACTGGGCATTAATGGTATTATCTTCTACTTCCTCCAAAAAAAATGTGACACCATTTTGCCATCTATAATTATGAATCATTACTCACCCCTTGGTTCTTTATCTAACAGTCATTCAAAGAAATGTGTTTGCGCCCCTTTTCTGTAAAAAATTTTAAAAGTATAACTCTGGATTTTTTTTTTCTAAGTGAATATAGCAATATTTTGCTGCAGGAAAACAAATAGGAACATTTTAAAATCAAAGCAGGTATTGTAATAATCATTACAACTTCAGTGAAGTAGCCAAAAAGTATACAGAGACTTTCATGCTACTCCTGCCATGTTTCTAGGCACGCATTTCTTAACTCTACCTGTTCATTATTGAGTATCTAATTGTACATGAAACCAGACTTGGCTTTTCCATGAAAGTGTTTAAACCCTCCTCAAACTGCCAGTTGGCCAAGGAAAAAAAGGCTAAAGTGAGAAAAAGCAGGGTCCTATAGTGATGAAATACAAAATACTTTATTAAACAAAAAAAGAGATCTCAGTGTGCGAGTTTAACATTCTGCATTTCCCATTTGTCTGTGCCCTACACAAGACAACTTTCCAAGGAGCTTACTGACTTTGATATGCAAGTCAAAACAACACCCATGATGTCCTTGGTCCTCTTTGAAAACAAAGGATGAAAACAGCAACTGCTTTTAATACCAGTTGTTACTATAAAAAGAAACTGACTTGCTTTCAGAGTGAATAAACAAGTCAGCGGTTTATTAAGTGCCTACTATGTGCTGGTCACTGTGGTAAGGGTCAGGGATACAAAGGAAGGTAATAAATAATCCGAACTCTCAAGAAACTCACAAAGTCTTGGTGGAGATAGCGTGCAAACAACCATGTATAAGATATCATTACAAAAAGTTAGAATTACGTAGGGGAAAGACTTCTTATAGAAGGTAGAATCTGAGCAGAGATTTGAAAGAAGCCAGGAAGTGTAAACGATTCACAACATAGTCAGTTTATAAAAACCGTTGGAAACCATGGTACTTTCTGTAAATATATGTGACTTTTTTCTTATAATTTGGTGAGCCTGTTCTAAAATACTGTAATTTTCTTAGCAAATAAAACATTATAAATTTGGAAATAACTTCAGAGTTTATAGTATGGGTCATAAAAAATGCCCTTCAAATTATTTTATTACTTTTCATTGTGTCTTCATGAAGTTAAAAATGAGTTTTTAACTTATTCTCAGAGAAACAAAATAAGTTGCATGAGCTAGTTTACTTTTTTTTTTTTTTGCATGGAGGGGATATTTTCCCCCTCGATAATATTTTTTTTCCAATTCATGTAAAGATAGTTTTCAGCATTCACTTTCATAAGATTTTGAGTTCCAAATTTTTTTCTCCCTCTCTCTCCTCCTCCTTCCCCAAGACAGCATGCAATCTGATATAGGCTATACATGTACAATACTATTAGATATATTTCCACAGTAGTCATGTTGTGAAAGAAGAATCAGAACAAAAGGGAAAAATCCACAAGAAAGGAAGAAGTATGCTTTGATCTGCATTCATACTCCATAGTTCTCTGTCTGGATGTAGATAGCATTTTTCATCATGAGTCTTTTGGAATTGTCTTAGACCACCGTATTGCTGAGAAGAGCTAAGTCGGTCAAAGTTGGTCATCTCAAAGTGTTGGTGTTACTGTGTACAGTGTTCTCCTGGTTCTGCTCACTTCACTTAACATCAGTTCATGTAAGTCTTTCTAGGTTTTTCTGAAATCTTCCTGCTCTGCATGAGCTAGTTTTGAACATTAAGTAAAAATGTTCTATCCTATATGCTTTGTGCTAATACTTATAATTTCATATGCATAAATCCATTAAGGTTTTGTTGTTTCATACATGTGAAGAATTTCCTCCATCAATCCAAAGTGACAAGATAAGTCCTGGAGAGTTACCTGAGGCACAAAGAGGTCATGACTTGCCCAGAGTCACATAATTATTAAGTGTTAGAGGCAGGATTTGAACTCAGGTCTTCCTGACATTGAGCCCAATATTACATCCACTATTCCTGGCTTCTTACACAAAAAACATACTTCTGTGGATCATTGTGCATCATTGTGCATTATGGTGTTTCTATTGGTAAATATTCTAGAAGTTAATTTCCTGACTTTTTAAGTGACTAAAAGTAAAACTTTTTTTGTAAGTGGGGAAAAATTCAAGTGAATAACCTGCCTACCAATTCTCAACTGTACAAAAAAGACCTCTTTATTTGTGGTTGTTTTATTGGTTTCTGGACTAAAGATGTAATAGGATCCATTTTTGCATTTTAGTGGTAATAGCAATTAAAATGTTTAATGTGTATAATAATGGTTATAAATCAGGGTTCCTCTGAGCACTTATTCTTGCCATGGCATTATAGCTTAAAGGGACTGGACAAAGATCTCAGTACTAACTCTGCCCAAAACTAGGCAATTGATCTTGGGCAGGTCACTTAACCTAAGACTATTTCCCCAACTGTAATATGGGGCTAGTAGAATCTGTCCTGACTGTATCCCTAGGTTACAGGTGACTTACTCTGTGTGAAAAAATAATCACTGTCATTGATACGGCACTTTAAATTTGCAAAGTACTTTACATACATCACTTCATTTGAGCCTTGCAACAACCCTATGAGATAGGTGCAATTATCATCACCATTTTACAGATACAGAAACTGAGACTGGATGAGTCTAAGTGATTCATCCAGGATCATATAGCTACTAAGTATCTGAAGCAAGATTTGTAGCCAGGTCTTCTAGAGTCTAAGTCCAATGTTCTATCCACTATGCCAAGTTGTCTCTCAAAACACTTTGAGGATCAGAATGCTATACGAGGTGTCTCAAAAGTCTTAATCCATGTTGAAGCTTTGATAGTATTCCCTCCCACAAAACAGAATGTGGCACAATGGATGAAGTGCCACATTTGGAACCAGAGGAACTGAGTTAGATCCCTGGCTCTGCCACTTCAGATTCATCTCTCTGGAACTCATCTTTCTCATATGTAAAATGAGAAGGTTGAACTAGATGGCTTTGAGGACCTCTTCTATTTTCTTTTTCTTTTTTGTTTTTTATTAAATTTATTTAACTTTTTACATTCATTTTCACAAAATTTGGGTTCCAAATGTTCTCCCCATTTATCCCCTGCCCCCGTCCCAATACACAGAGCATTCTAATTTTCCCTATCACCAATCTGCCCTCTCTTCTATCCTCCCTCCCTTCTCTTGTCCCTATCTTCTCTTTTGTCCTGTAGGGCCAGATGACTTTCTATTCCCCATTAACTGTATTTTTTATTTCCTAGGAACAAGAACAGTACTCAACAGATGTTCCTAAAACTTTAAGTTCCAAATTCTCCCCATCCCTCCCTCCCCACCCATTCCCTTTGGGAAGGCAGGCAATTCAATATAGGCCATATCTGTGTAGTTTTGCAAATGACTTCCATAATAGTCATGTTGTGTAAGTCTAACTGTATTTCCCTCTATCCTATCCTGCCCTCCATTGTTTCTATTCTGTCTTTTGATCCTGTCCCTCCCCAAGAGTGTTGACTTCAAATTGCTCCCTCCTCCCATTGCCCTCCCTTCCATCATCCCCCCACCCTGCTTATCTCCTCCCCCACTTTCCTGTATTGTAAGATAGGTTTTCATACCAAAATGAGTGTGCATTTTATTCCTTCCTTTAGTCGAATGTGATGAGGGTAAACTTCATGTTTTTTTCTCAGCTCTCCTCTTTTTTCCTCCACTAAAAAGTCTCCTGCTTGCCTCCTGAATGAGATATAATTTACCCCATTCCATTTCACCCTCTCTCCTCCCACTACATTTCTCTCTCACCATTTACCTTAATTTCTTTATGGTCCCATCCTATTCAATTCACTCTGTGCTCTCTGTCTCTATGTGTGTGCACGCAAACGTGTACGTGTGTGTGTATGTGTGTGTGTGTGGTCCCACCAACTGTCCGGGGCTCACGATCCCCCGGTCCACCCTCCCGGTGAGTAGTAACCTCTCGCTCTGCTTCACGCAGCTTCAGACGTCTCTGGACCTGTCTCCGGGGGACAGGAGTACAGGTGGAAACCAAGCACGAGCCAGAGTGGTAGAGCAATGCAGATGTTTATTCAGCAGTTCACATCAGCCCAGTTCCAGCGAACCCCTTCAGAGTATAGCCTTATATTCCTTATTCTTTCCGGGTTTTGCTGTCCGACTCCTGATTGGGGAGTTCAGCTTACTGTCGCCCCAGCCCCCTCCTCTTTGCTAGCCGTGCCCTGCGGTGATAGGGCAGGGGTCTCTCTGGACCTTCCTTCCCCACTCGGACCACCTGCTTGGTCCTATCACAGGTGGCCAGGTGTGTTTTACTCTTACTGGGGCTCCCTCAGCACCTCCCCGAGGGCGGTATCGTGCCTTGTACACGAGCCTTTCCTGCACCCTTAGCCCGGAAGTCACGGGTGAGGCGCGTGATTGCCGGGGGGGGGGGGGGGGGGGGGGGGGAACGGGTATAGACTCCTGCTGTTACCTCTCTGCCCAGGAGGTTCGGGGACGGCCCCTGACAACTCCCCCTTTTTGTTTTATAAATGGTAAGTGAGAGAATAGGTCGTGTGGCCTGTCTCCATGCCTGGTACCAAGAGTGGGCAGGGCCCCTGTCTTAGGCTATGTGGGTGGCTCCCACCTCCAGCATTTCTGGTAGGTGGACCCACAATAATCCCGTCATTGGGTACCTCTGCAGCCAACGGGTCTCCAGGTCATGGAGCCACAATATTCCTGTAGAAAGCTTATTATTGATTATAGTGGGGCATAGGGATGCTTTTGGGGCTGAAGCGAGAGCTAGCGTCTCTCTAAAGCTGTGATCCAAACTTGTGGATTAGAGTGATTTGTCAGGGAGCGGAGAGCCCATGCGGTATATTGCCGCTGTTGCATCTGCCTCTGCCGAACCTGGCGTAGGCAGAGCAGGAAACCCACGGCAAGGAGAAGGAATAAAGAGGCTGAGCCCGCATAGCTTTTCATCCAGGTAGATAGGGTAGAGAAGATAGAGCTAGAGGTGGTGGTAACAGCGGGATCAATTCGGGTGGCATTGATGTTGGCAACCTGGTGCTGGAGGGTATGGAGGGTGCGCTCAAAGTTGTCGGACCAATTTCCTGTGAGCATCTGCGATAGTTTGCGGGACAAATTGGCAGCATGGGAGAGGTTTTGTTTGAATAAACACTCTCCCTACTATCTTTGGTCCTATACATGCTTGTACAGAACAATTCTGGCATGTAAAATTGAAAATTCCTGTCATGTTCTGATATGTCTCTAGTTTAGATCTGTAGTCTCTGTCCCATAGAAATATATGTGTGTTCCCTAGACATACTTCACCCATTAAAGTAATGTTGTTAGCTTTCTTTGGTGATGCTGCAGCAGGCATTCCCTGCACTGTTTGTCCTCTCATAGCTAGAATAACTTTGTCTAGTCCTTGAACAGGTCTTTCAACCTCAGGAGACCCTTTATAATTGATGTACATTTGTCTAGGAAAGTTTGGTGCATATTTTTCCTCAAGTAAGTATGTAAGATTGTGACATGAATATAACATTTCTATGTAGTTTCCCATAATCAATTCTTTCTCCTGACAGGTATGTTGTGACAATTCTCAAATGGTAAAAGCCCCGTATACAGATGCCAAAGGGTTACATTTCTCTTCTTTTGTAAGTTACAAAATGGCCTAAATTTCATCCCACGAACAAGTCCCACAAAGTCCTTGTCTGACCAAACTACTATTGTCCCATTTATCCTCCAGGTGAATAGATTATAAGCGTGTAATGTATCTTTCTCATCCCATGTCTCTTGTCCGTCCACAATAGTGGCACACCAGGGATACCCCTCTGTTCCATTCACCTGTGTGTATCTAAAACCAAACCCATTCCAATTCCCAGAAATACCCTTCTATAGACAAAGTGGGAAACCTGTGACTAGTCCTGAAAAGTTAGTGTCTCTGAAAGAGAGTCCCATTATTATCATAGTCCAGTCCATCATCTTTAAACATGTGAGAAATATTGCCTTGGATGATAAACTTAGGCATTGTCTCACTCCATGACATCACCCTTAACCATGGTGGATTCGTGAGGAACGCCCATCTCTGTTGTTCCTTCGGTGCTGGGTCGATGGACGCAGTGTTCTTTGAGTGTCATAATAAGTACAAGAAAAGTGAAATGAGTCATTGTGATCTAGTTGATTAAGTTTCTCCAGAAGTTTTTTCATCCGCCGCTGATGGCACCTCCTCACTCCCATCCTTTTCACTGGAACCCAAACTTCTTTATTGTCATCTGTTAAAACACAAACATACCCTTTTCCCCACGTTAACACTGTATGAGGACCAAATCAATTTTTATTCTCATCGTGCCAGATTACTTTACTGGCTGCTTTCAGGGCACTTGTTATTGCTGATTCATTCTTTGCAGACTCCTTATTAGGAAATGTTAAGAATTTCATAGCAGCCAATAAGCCATCATTATAGAATTTTAAATAATTTAGAATATAAACAAACAGCCAATTGTAATTTATCATCATTTTAGAGTATAAACAGCCAATTGCGAATTTATCAACTCCTAGTCCAACTCCTCCTTTTTCTTTTTGTAAGTAAGTGTCCAGGGATCGATTTGCTCGTTCCACTATAGCTTTACCAGTGGGATTATGGGGGATTCCAGTGACATGCAAAATGGAAAATTCCACCATGAACTGTTCAATGGCTTTACTGATATAAGCTGGACCATTGTTTGGTTTAATGCTTTCTGGTACTGCATGATTTAGAATGTGACCAAGTGTGTGTGATATAAAATATTGTTGTTTTGGCCCTTATTGCTAGTTGAACTTCCATAGTTATCTGTTTAATACTATCTACCCTATCAGGAATATAGGCTGACTCTAATCTAAGTATCAATGGTACTGTATAATAATGCTTGCAATACTTCATATAATTCATTTTGTTGTGTAGAAGTAAATGTTGTTTTAAATTTATGCATCTCCTTTTTAGATGGAATATACATAGATGCCCTAAAATTTTTTGTTGCATCTGTAAAAATATTAACTCCCTCTACCAGTGAGGAAGAGCATTTGTTGGCCCAAGATCATGGCCACGTGGCAAATTGCCACCCAGAAGGAATTGGGAACCCGTGTTGGAAATTCTGATTAATCAATATCTGCCATTCCACAAACTCTTGTATGCAGTTCTCTATTTGTTGACTTGTATACATAGTATATATTGTGTGAGGTTTCTGTCCTATTAACATCCTTACTCTCTTCACTGCCTTATGTATGATTTGGGCTACCAGCACAGCATAAGCACACAAGCTCTGTTCTTTATCTGAGCCAAATGTACCCACTCAATAATCCCTTGTTTTTGATGTAAAACTCCAGTGGGTATTTTTTCAGTGAATAAAATTGTTACTTTCAAGTCCTGTAATTCTAATATCCTGCTAGTAGTACACCCCATAATCTTTTCCTGCACTAATTTCAAACATTCCAGTGCTTCATCTGTCCATTCTCTGCATGACTTTAATTGAGAAGGACCTTTCAATAAATCATATAATGGTTTCATTTGATCAGTTGTAATTCCCAACTGTGGCCTACACCACTGAATTTCTCCTATCAATTTCTGAAAGTCATTTAAAGTTGTAACCTTTGTAAAATCTGTGATAGGTGACTTCAAACTTAAGCCTTACCACCTTGCATCATTGTTCCACAGGGTAGTTTCTCCTTCTCTGATTACATTTACTCTGAAAAAAAGCTTTTTAGAAATTAAGTTGTTAATAAGTTCAAACACTAAATTTAACTTTTGCTTAAGCCAAGGAATGACTACAAGTTCAGATTAAAAGAGCAAGATCTTTTCTGCTTCATAGACCATTACATATTAATTTACCAATACATTGTCTTGAAAATGAAAATTTAAAACCGTTTAAAATTTGTCCTGTTGTTAACAGTCACTAAACTTTTACAAAAATTTAGTTGAAAACCTTCAAAATAATAGTTCTCTTCTCTTGATCTAATCTGGAATGATAAAAGTTACAATTCACTGTAGACCCAGCTGAATGATGAGTTGGGACTGCAGGGCAAAAAATCTTAATGGTTCCATCCTTTACTCAAGTAAATTTTATTTCTGTGTCCACTCCTTAAGAACTTCTTTGAATGAGAGAGTTTTTGAATTCCTCAGCTGAAGGGAGGGAGACTTCTGGACAACTGCCCAGTGGCGCCAAGTCTATTCCATTATGCTGGAGAGTTTCAAAAGCTTTATCTCTGCTGAGGTGTCCCTTTAAGATTTATGCATATTTCCAATTTGCCTAGTGCCAAATAGTATAACAAATCCTGATCTGTTTTAAACATCCAATTAGGAGTGACACGTTTCACTTAAAATGTGAACAGAATAACTACCTTTTGGTTACTTCTCATTATACAAAATACTTTTCTTTTAGGTGAGATTTAGGTGAAAATGCCTGCCCCAGATCTCTCGTCTCTCTCTCCACCCTCACAATTTGGCCAGAATTGGAGGGTGAAGCGAGAGAGAGTTTAACCAAAAACTTTCAAATAATACCCAAAACTTTTATGCTTTCCTTAAACTTCATATCCATGTTGTTTTCCTAATGGGCTTTGATTAAAGCCCCCTTTAAAACTGCACAGACACTATGTCCCTGCATTTCCCATCCAAGACTACACCTTGCAATCACATAAACTAAATAATATAAGATTAGTTCCTCTCTTTCTCTCTCCCATACTTCTCCCCGATGCTGCAGTCATCAGAGAGAAGGGAGGAGGGGGAGGGAAAGAGATAACATTCCAAGGTCCAGCTACCATGGAGCTGACCGTAATAACTCACAAACACACGCACACAGAACATGTAAAGACAGAACACATATACAGACAATAAAAGAATCCAAAAAACTGAGAAAAAAATTGTCAGAAATCCTCTATACACATTATAATTCTGGCTTAATTTCTATCACTGTGTTCAGGCTGCTGAATTCGCCACTGTGCCACAAATCCTGGGCAAATTTTTTGCTGTGCCACAAAACCGGGCCCTGGGCCAACTCTGGATGTATTTCCTGGTTGAATTTCTGACTGCACCAACTCCCTCTTTCCTCTCTGTCCTATCTGGTCATGATTGTCTCCTGAGCTCCCAGACCGCCAAGATTGTATGGCTGTCTGTACATAAGCAGAGCCGGGACCATATTTTGTGGCGGCCTCTTTAAGATCTCTTAGGAATTTATAGAACAGCGGTTTATGCATCCTTTGAGGCTGTCCGCCCTGTTCTGGCTGAACAAGCACAGGGAATAGGTTGGCCCCTTCCCAATCTACCTCCTCTCTATTTTCCTGCTGCTCTGGGACTTCCTCTTTTTGTTTGTCCTGTGATTTCTTTTGGGGTCCCTCTCCTTTCTGCGGGCGAGGTTTTGTTCCTTGTCTTTTCCCGTGTCCTGCTCCCTCCTCCCTGATTCCTTCCTGACTCTCTCCTTTAGCCTCTCGGACTACACTACCCAGACTCCTCCATGGATACATAACAAAACCCTGGGGATTGAGGAAGTAGGGGTCCTCTTTTTGGTATGAAGCCATCTGCTGCCCTATTAATCAGCAACGGGTCGGATCAATTCCTGTATGCTCTACCCATGGACTGATGGTTATTATTTTCTCGACCCAATCTCGGCAAATTCTTATGTGTATTTTTATCCCATTCTGCTTGCAGAGTTTGTACACTTGGCAAGCTAGAATTCCTTTGTCCTCTGGCGTAATCCCTCCTACGGACTGTGTTTGTCCCATTTTTTAGTTCTGCCTTCGGGGAGCCTCGGGTAAATCTTTATATTTTGCTCTGCTCAGGCAATCCCCGGGTGCTTGGCCCTTCTACCCCCTGCCAGCAAGGGATAGGTAAGGTACTCACCTCACCACGTCCGTCCCTGTTGGAGGCGCCAGTTGTCCGGGGCTCACGATCCCCCGGTCGACCCTCCCGGTGAGTAGTAACCTCTCGCTCTGCTTCACGCAGCTTCAGACGTCTCTGGACCTGTCTCCGGGGGACAGGAGTACAGGTGGAAACCAAGCACGAGCCAGAGTGGTAGAGCAATGCAGATGTTTATTCAGCAGTTCACATCAGCCCAGTCTCAGCGAACCCCTTCAGAGCATAGCCTTATATTCCTTATTCTTTCCGGGTTTTGCTGTCCGACTCCTGATTGGGGAGTTCAGCTTACTGTCGCCCCAGCCCCCTCCTCTTTGCTAGCCGTGCCCTGCGGTGATAGGGCAGGGGTCTCTCTGGACCTTCCTTCCCCACTCGGACCACCTGCTTGGTCCTATCACAGGTGGCCAGGTGTGTTTTACTCTTACTGGGGCTCCCTCAGCACCTCCCCGAGGGCGGTACACGTGCCTTGTACAATTAGAAAGGAGAGGGACCCCAAAAGAAATCACAGGACAAACAAAAAGAGGAAGTCCCAGAGCAGCAGGAAAATAGAGAGGAGGTAGATTGGGAAGGGGCCAACCTATTCCCTGTGCTTGTTCAGCCAGAACAGGGCGGACAGCCTCAAAGGATGCATAAACCGCTGTTCTATAAATTCCTAAGAGATCTTAAAGAGGCCGCCACAAAATATGGTCCCGGCTCTGCTTATGTACAGACGGCCATACAATCTTGGCGGTCTGGGAGCTCAGGAGACAATCATGACCAGATAGGACAGAGAGGAAAGAGGGAGTTGGTGCAGTCAGAAATTCAACCAGGAAATACATCCAGAGTTGGCCCAGGGCCCGGTTTTGTGGCACAGCAAAAAATTTGCCCAGGATTTGTGGCACAGTGGCGAATTCAGCAGCCTGAACACAGTGATAGAAATTAAGCCAGAATTATAATGTGTATAGAGGATTTCTGACAATCCTGCACCCTTAGCCCGGAAGTCACGGGTGAGGCGCGTGATTGCCGGGGGGGGGGGGGGGGGGGGGGGGGGGGAACGGGTATAGACTCCTGCTGTTACCTCTCTGCCCAGGAGGTTCGGGGACGGCCCCTGACAACCAACCACCCAGATACTAAAAAGTTTAAGAGTTACAAATATTGTCTTTCCATGTAGGAATGTAAACAGTTCACCTTTGGTAAGTCCCTTATGATTTCTCCTTGCCGTTTACTTTTTCATGCTTCTTCTCATTCTTGTGTTTGAAAGTCAAATATTCTTTTCAGCTCTGGTCTTTTCATCAAGAATGCTTGAAAGTCCTCTGTTTCATTGAAAGACCATATTTTCCCCTGAAGTATTATACTCAGTTTTGCTGGGTAGGTGATTCTTGGTTTTAGTCCTAGTTCCTTTGACTTCTGGAATATCGTATTCCATGCCCTTCGATCCCTTAATGTAGAAGCTGCTAGATCTTGTGTTATCCTGATTGTATTTCCACAATACTGGAATTGTTTCTTTCTAGATGCTTGCAATATTTTCTCCTTGACCTGGGAATTCTGGAATTTGGCCACAATGTTCCTAGGAGTTTCTCTTTTTGGATCTCTTTCAGGCGGTGATCAATGGATTCCTTCAATATTTATTTTGTCCTCTGGTTCTAGAATATCAGGGCAGTTTTCCTTGATAATTTCATGAAAGATGATGTCTAGGCTCTTTTTTTGATCATAGCTTTCAGGTAGTCCCATAATTTTTAAATTGTCTCTCCTGGATCTATTTTCCAGGTCAGTTGTTTTTCCAATGACATATTTCACATTATCTTCTATTTTTTTATTCTTTTGGTTTTGTTTTGTGATTTCTTGGTTTCTCAGAAAGTCATTAGCCTCCATCTGTTCCATTCTAACTTTGAGAGAACTATTCTCTTCAGTAATCTTTTGAACCTCTTTTTCCATTTGGCTAATTCTGCTTTTGAAAGCATTCTTCTCCTCATTGGCTTTTTGAACCTCTTTTGCCAATTGAGTGAGCCTATTTTTCAAGGTGTTATTTTCTTCAGCATTTTTTTGGGTCTCCTTTAGCAAGGTATTGACCCGTTTTTCATGCTTTTCTTGCGTCTCTCTCATTTCTCTTCCCAGTTTTTCCTCCACCTGTCCAACTTGATTTTCAAAATCCTTTTTGAGTTCTTCCATGGTCTGAGCCCACTGGACATCCACCTTGGATGTCTGGGATATAGAGGCCCTGACCTCCACATTTTTCCCAGATGGCAAGCATTGTACTTCCTCATCAGAAATGACAGGAGGAAGAAACATCTCTTCCCCAAGAAAGTAGCTCTCTATGGTCTTATTTGTCTTCCCTTTTCTGGTCATTTTCCCAGCCAGTTACTTGACTTCTGAGATTCCTCTCCACCCCCACCTCACCTCTAGATCTGCCCACCTAGTGCTTGGGGTCTGAGATTCAAATGCTGCTTCCCAGCCTCAGGGCTTTCCATGGCAGGTGTGGCTGCTATTCAATGTGAGCTTAAGTTCTGGTGCTCAGGTGGGGGCAGGGCCTCCTCCCAGGCTCAGTTCCTTCAGGGGGTTTATGGGGAGACCTTCAGTAATGGCCCTGAGCTCCTGCCTGCTGCTCTGGGAGTTCCAGGCCACAGCTGCCTCTGCCACTGCCTCCTGAGGGGGTCCGAGTCACAGAGACACCCCGCCCCCCTCTCAGCCAGCCCAGAAGTCTCTCTCACTGACCTGTAGTGCCTGTGGGTGGAGGGACCTTCGCGGCCGCTAGAGGTTCCATCCCTGAAGCCTGCTCAGATCTGCTTCTCTGGGGCCCGGCGGCCAGGGCAGCGCAGGGGTGGGCACCGCATACGGACCCCTGGGGCCAGCTTTCCAGGGCTCTCTGGAATGGAAATCTCTTCCACTGTGTTTCTGCACGGCTTGCACTGATCCAGAATTTGTGGGGAGTTCTTTTTACAGAAAATATATGGGCTGTGCATTTAGAGCTAGCATAAGTGAGTCTTTCTACTCTGTCATCTTGGCTCCTCTGAGGACCTCTTCTAGTGCTGAAAACATGATTCAATATTCTAAGCCCTTCCACTCCTTAGTAGGTGATTTTCAGAAGTTTCTCTGACCTAATGAAATTCATTTACCAGAAAGCAAGTTTTTGAGTGATGAACTTCATTGGATTTAACTAGGTTTATCCCTAGCAGCAGCTAATCATTCATGTACAAGTAGAAATAAATATAAATGACATAGAAATATGTATACATGTAAATATAGAATATACAGAGAATACTCTGTGTATAGTTCTATTTGAAGTCAATGGGATACAAGGGAAGATTACATTCCTCTCCAAAAGAGTATGAAAGGTCACTACAGAGGAATTAATGAGGTACAACGGCTCCACGCACAGTCTGGAATCTGTTGTTTTGTTGTCATAAAATGATCTCTCCATCATTTATTGTGAACTAAAGTATTTCTCCCTTTACCTTGCTCTACAATTTCACGTCTTTTAGGGCTGAAAAGAGAGTTGTTCTTGTTCTTAGTGAAGTCAAACTTCAGCACTTCTGATTGGATAGTCCTGCCAATTGCTACTGTATATTCCTTCAAGAAGACTGTTTCATTGTCTGCTTGTATAGAATAACTGATTTTCACTAACAAATGGCTTTAAGATTGGAAGTTCATGTAGAAATGGTAACCTACTGATGTAGTCATCTGATTTAATGATACTTCCCCTGAAACCAGAGCTCTATGGACAATGAAAACCTTTCCTCAATTAACAACCCCCCTACCCCGCCCCTGCCCTGGTCATACTCTTCCCATTCCAGTCATTCTGAACCATCAGCTATCATCATTAAAATCCCATTTCCCATCTCCCCATTGCCCTATCTTCATTCACATTTTCCTGAATACTCCGTACAATGTTCCCCTCTAAATCTCCCCAACCCTTTCACTGTGCTCTCAGTAGGCATTCATCTTAAGTATTTTCCTTTCCTACTTCTTCTATCTTCTGGCTCTCAGTAAGACCTGGTTCCCTCCTGATGATGCAGACACCGTGCCCCCCTTTCCAACAATGTCTGTACTTTCACTCCTTTGCACCCCCAACCCACTGTTTGAAGAGGAATACTCCTTGTTCTCCATTGCTATTTCTAGGTTCAACCTCTTAGTACGGTTGGTATGAGGAGACAAACGGAAAGGTTTGAAAACACTGGCAATAACATCCAGCCAGGAATGCCAGCGTAACAATCCAACATAGAAGAAGACTGTGCATCAAGGTAACAGCTCCCAAATCCAGCAGAGGAGAGCTGAGACGTTTTTTAAAATGTAAGAATAAGTTGCCAACTGGCAGCTTTGTTGTTCACAGTCAAGTTCTGGGCCATATATCCAAGGTAGATTGAAGAAGGGACTATGCCCAACAGTAACATTCTAGAAGGAGGCGTGGTTGTAGGATCTAGTCTGTGTACAATGCAAGGAGCAAGCTCTCTACTTCTAAGAGATACTGTAAGCTGAGTAAGATCTTCGCTCCAGCCTCAAGTCTAATCGGAAGCCTGCAGCAGAAAAGCCAGGGGAGGAATCCCAAGCCAAAGGGTAGCCTGCATTACTTTGAATCTGCCACGCTCTCCACCTGCCTAATGGAGACTGAGTTCAAAGACAATCTAATGGAAGTCTAACCAGGACCAAGCCAACAATAATATTGCACAGCCCCAAGACATGAACTTGCAGAGCTCAAATTGTTGGACTTTGCCCAATATTAGACAGGGGAGGATGTTTCAGTTGTTTTTCAGTTGTGTCTGACTCTTCATGACTTCATTTGGGTTTTTCTGGAAGATACAGTTCCTTCTCCAACTCATTTTACAGATGAGAAAATTGAGGCAAACATATTTAAATGACTCATCCAGGGTCACACAGCTAATAAGTGTCTGAGGCCAGATTTGAACTCAGGAAGACTTATCTTCCTGACTTCAGGTCCAGCACTCTATTCTTTGAGCCACCTACTTGCCTCATGCATAATCCACCCTATATCACCACCACCCACTAGGTCCATTCTGTGCTCAGCTCTCCTAGGATCTCTCCAATCCTGACCTTTTCCTTTTCTCAGTGGGTCCAACACAAAGTTTTCGCCGATTCACAGCATCTGCAATCAACTGTGAAACTAAAAGAGGTGGTCTAAATCCTCGTAATGAGGTGCCACTGGGCATGTTTACTCCATCTGTAGTGAGATACCCCTTGTAATCTCATCTGGTTGATCTGGGAATTGTCAGACCTCTGCAATTGCTATTTCAAAAGCAAATTAATTCATACTTGATGGCAAAAATTGCTAAATTCAATATCTGGCTAACTCAATTTTAAAATAGATATAGTGTCAGCAGTCCTTGATTTAGCTGATCCTAATCTGGAAAATGTAAAGTGGGTACCAGCTCTGAACTACCATTATGAGAATGGAAAGAAGATAAGGGAAAGAGAGAAAAAGATAAACATGAATACCTCTGCACTACAAAAACAATTCTTCTTTATTTAGGTTTTTGTGGGCAAATAGGAAACTTAAAACTCATTGTGTTTGTCATCCAACAGACCCTGAAATTTCAAGGATCTTACAGTAGGTACTTAAGGCATTTACAATAACTTTGAGAATGTTGATCACTTTAAGAAATACTAACAATATTATTTTTAAAATTAATGAAAAAACATGGTACAGGAGAGGATTAAACAACTATAAAATCATTGTAAATGTATACCTATATGTGTGTACATATACATATATATTTCCCAAGCATATTCTTATAATATTGTCAGTTTCTGGACAATTTTATGGTTTGCCATAGTAAACAAATACCAGAGAAAAGCACAAGAGAACTAGCTATAGTGACAGACTTATAGGAGGGACAGAGATTCTTTATTGCATGATTGTTCTGAAGAAATGGAAATTTGCTTCTCTTTTTCCTGAGTTCCTCCTCCCTACCCTAATGTGAAAGACAAATAGAACCCCTGTTACAAACATGTATAGTCAAATAAAACAAATTCCTGCCATGTTAAAAAAAAATGGCCATTTGTTAAAAGTCTCACTCTTTATTCTGAGTCCATTGTCCCTCTATTGGAAGGTGAGTAGCATGTTTTCTTATGAGTTCTCTGGAATTATCGGTGGCCATTCATTGATTAGAGTTCCTAATTGTTTCAATGTTATTTATCTTTATAATATTGCTATTATTTTACAAATTTTTCCCCTGGCTCTACTCACTTCACTTCACATTGTTTCATATAAGTCTTCTCAAGTATCTCTGGCACTGTTCTCTTCATCATATCTTACAACTCAGTGGTATTCTATTACATTCATATGCAATAACTTGTTTGACCATTCCCCAATTGATGGGCACCCCCTCAGTATACAATTCATTACATCACAAGTCATTTACATTTGTGTAGCAAGATTATTTTAATTTGTATGAATATCATTTCTGTCATCCTCTCCCCTGCCACCTTAGAAATCCCTGCTTTTCTAGTAAAATGAAAAAAATTGTGCCCATCCCTTAAAACATACAAAAAAGGCAAATGGATATTTTTTTAATCTCCTTTTGAGTCAGAGAATCATCTATCACTAGAACTCAAAGGGACCTTAGAGATAATCAGTCCAGTTCTTTTCATTTTACAGATGAGGATAGTAGATGATTTTTTGAACGACATGTAACCTAAGCCTCCAAAATTACTAGTTGAGTGCTTTTCCAATACTACCACACTTGAGGTGTAAGAGAACAGAGAGTAACTCTAAGGTATTAACAAGATCCAAGATTTTTTCCACATCTTTGGTATCTTTGTCTCTCCCAGGCACTTTTACCTTATACATGTGTCCTTCACATTTGTATCACTTCTAGCATACACACACATACACATGTGTATATAAATGTATATATGTATCTATATGTATATACACATGTGTATATGTATATATTCACAAATGTGTTTGTATACATATGGTCTAATCTGGCTGCTTTGTATATCTTCATGCTCTTTATTGCCATTTCTACCTCCTCCATAAGTATCTCAAGGAGGGTGATGTTAGGGTCCAAACGTGGCAGTTCCTCTATCCTTTTTTTTAGTAGTTTTATTTATTCATATTTAGATTTTTGACATTCATTTCCACAAAATTTTGAGTTCCAATTTTTCTCCCCATCTCTCCCCTTGCCCCACCCCAAAACACCTTGCATTCTGATTACCTCTTCCATCAATGTGCTCTCCCTTCTGTTACACCCCACCCTTCCCTAATCCCCATCTTCTCTCTTTTCTTGTAGGGCAAGATAAATTTCTATACCCTATTACCTGTATTTCTTATTTCCCAGTTATATGCAATAGCAATTCTCAACATTTGTTTCTAATACTTTGAATTCCAACTTCTCTCCCTCTCTGCCTCCCTCCCTACCCATCCCCACTAACAAGGCAAGCAATGCAATGCAATACAGGCTATATATGTGTCATTTTGCAAAAGACTTTCATAATAATCATGTTGTGTAGGACTCCCTCCATCCTACTCTGTCCCCCCCTTTTTTATATTCTCTCATTTGACCTTGTCCCTTCCCAAAAGTGTGTACTTCTAGTTATTCCCATCTCCCATTTGCTCTCCCTTTTACTTTCCTATAGTGTAAGATAGATTTTCATACCAAATTTAGTGAGCATGTTATTCCCTCCTTAAGCCATATGTGAAGAGAGTAAGTTTCCCTTTCCCCCTCTCCCTTCCTCCCTTTTATCCTCCATTGAAAAAGATTTTTCTTATCTTTTTTATGGGTGATTGTCTGCCCCATTCCATTTCTCCCTTTCTCCTCCCAATATTTTCCTCTCTCACCCCTTAATTGTATTTTGGATATCATCTCTTCTGATTCAACTCAATCTGTACTCTGTGTGTGCGTGTTGTATGTGTGTGTGTCTGTGTGTGTCTGTGTGTGTGTGTGTGTGTGTGTGTGTGTGTGTGTGTGTGTGTGTGTGTGTGTAATCCCTCCAACTACCCAAATACTGAGAAAAGTCTCAAGAGTTACAAATACTATCTTTCCATGTAGGAATGTAAACAGTTCAACTTTAGAAAGTCCTTTATGATTTCTCTTTCCTGTTTACCTTTTCATACTTCTCTTGATTCTTGTGTTTGAAAGTCAAATTTTCTATTCA
This sequence comes from Bettongia penicillata ogilbyi, assembly GCA_023548195.1. NCBI lineage: Eukaryota > Metazoa > Chordata > Mammalia > Diprotodontia > Potoroidae > Bettongia > Bettongia penicillata. The sequence goes on from JAJHZJ010000442.1 coordinate 924,863, forward strand.
GTTCTGGTCTTTTCATCATGAATGCTTGAAAGTCCTCTATATCATTGAATGATCATTTTTTCCCTTGAAGTATTATGCTCAGTTTTGCTGGGTAAGTGATTCTTGATTTTAATCCCAGTTCCTTTGACTTCTGGAATATCCTATTCCAAACCCTTTGACCCCTTAATGTAGAAGCTACCAGATCCTATGTTATCCTGATTGTATTTCCACAATACTCAAAATGTTTCTTTCTAGCTTCTTGCAATATTTTCTTCTTGACCTGGGAAATTTGGCCACAATATTTCTAGGAGTTTTCCTTTTTGGGTGTCTTTCAGGAGGTGATTGGTGGATTCTTTCAATATTTATTTTGCCTTCTGGTTCTAGAATATCAGGGCAGTTTTCCTTGATAATTTCATGAAGGATAATGTCTAGGCTCTTTTTTTGATCATGACTTTCAGATAGTCCCATAATTTTTAAATTGTCTCTTCTGGATCTATTTTCCAGATCACTTGTTTTTCTAATGTGATGTTTTACATTATCTTCTATTTTTTCAGTCTTTTGGTTTTGCTTTATAACTTCTTGGCTTATCATATAGTCATTAGCCTCCATGAACTCCACTCTCATTTTTAAAGAATTATTTTGTTCAGTGAGCTTTTGACCCTCCTTTTCCATTTGGCTAATTCTGCTTTTTAAAGCCTTCTTTTCCTTATTGGTTTTTTGGACCTCTTTTTCCAATTGAGTTAGCGTATTTTTGAAGGTGTTATTTTCCTCAGTATTTTTTTGATTCTCCTTTAGCAAGCTGCTGGCTCACTTTTCAAGCTCTTCTATGGCCTGAGCTCATTTCATATTCATTTTGGAGGTACTGGAGGCAGACTTCCTCTGACAGTATGCGTTGTTCTTCCTCATCAGAAAGGATGGAAGGAGATGCCTGTTCACCAAGAAAGTAATCTGTGGTCTTATTTTTTTTCCCTTTGTTGGGCATTTTCCCAGCCAGTTACTTGACTTCTGAATCCTTTGTCAAGAGGAGGGTCCTAATGCTCCTCCCTCCCCCCAGGGCCATGCTCAAGGCTGAGATTCAGATCAGCTGCTCAATTCCCCCAGGGGCTTTGGGTGGAGACAGGGGGGCCACCACTGAGGGCTGAGGTTCAGATCCCCTGCTCAATTTGCCCAGAATCTTTAAGCTGAGCTGCTCAGACAGTGGACTCAGACTGCTTCCGGGTAGCCACCCACCACCTGCTGCTGCTGCTGCTACCGCCTTTGCTGCCACCTGGGGCCAGTGTTGGGGGGACCCTGTTCCCTTCTTGACCAGCTGGGAAGGCCCTCCCACACTGACCTTTGAAGCTTTCTTTGGCATTTGAGGCATTTCTTTGAGTTGAGGGATCTGGAACCTTCCCTGCTGGGAATTCTGCCCTGGAGGCCTGTTCCAGTCCTATTCCTCCCCATGCTGTGTGGCTAGGGCTGGGCTCTGTTCTGCTCAGTGTCCTGTGGGATAGACCTTTCCTGTTGGCCTTCCAAGTTACCTTTGGCTGAAAATCTCTTTTACTCTGTCGTTCTGTGGCTTCTGCTGCTCTAGAATTTGTTGAGAGTCATTTTTTACAGGTATTTTTGTGGGCTATGGGGGAAGCACTAGAGTATATGGGTCTTTCTACTCTACCATCTTGGCTCCACCCCCAGTTTCTCTATCCCTGATGAAAGAGTTTGTTGAAAATGTGCTTTTGAATCTTTCCAACTTTTCAAAAGGACCTATTTGTACAAAAAATCTATAGCAACTCTTTTTGTGGTGTCTAAGAATTGGAAATTGAAAGGATACCCACCCATTGTGGAATGGCTAAACAAGATATTGTATAGGATTGTGATGGAATATTATTCTGCTGTGCGAAATGATGAGCAGGATGGTTTCAGAAAAACCTGGAAAGACTGACATGAATTGATGCAAAGTGAAGTGAACAGAATGAGAATGTTTTACACAGTAACAGTAATGTTTGATGAAGAACTGTGAATGGCCTAGCTATTCTCAGCAATACAATGATCTAAGACAATCCCAAAGGACTAATGATGAAGCATACTATCTGTCTCCAGAGGAAAAACTGATAATGATTGAATACAGATTGAAGCATGCTATTTTTTCACTTTCATTTTAATTTTATTCAAATGTTCTCATACAAAATGACCAATATGGAAATATTTTACATGATTGCACATGTATAAACTATATCTGATTGCTTATCTTCTCAGGAAGGGGGGAAAAGAAGGAAAGAGGGAGGGAGGGGTAGATTTTGGAACTCAAAACTTAAAAAAATACGAATGTTAAAAACTTTTAACATGTAATTGGGGGAATATATACACAGGCACACACAAACACACACACACACACACACACACCTTTCCCATTTTTTTCTATTTCTAGTATAAGAACTTGTGTTCTACTACCTTAGCTTTTGAGGTCAAAAGATTACATCTATACCATGGTGTGGCACAAAAGCAGAACTTTGTGGAGAACATCCATACTATTAAATTTTTTTTTCAAAAAAAGAGAAATAGCACACTCTATCTAGCTCCTCTTATGAAACAAATATAGCCCTGATACCTAAAACAGGGAAGGACAAAGCAAAAATGGGGTATTATATACCAATATGGCTAATGAATATCAATTCAAAAATTTAAATAAAATTCTGATAAAAAGACAACAATTTATTTTTTTAAATTCACCATGATCATTCTGGACTTATCCTGGAGGTGCATGGTGAGTTCATCTCTAGAAAATCAATTAACATAATTAAAATATCAAAAAACATCCAGATCTACATGATATTATGTGTGTGTGTGTGTCTAAACCCTTTAACAAACACAATACTTTTGTATGCTTTTTTTTTAAGAAAAAGGCCCTATAAATCAAGTATAAGAGGATCTTTCTAACTATTATAAAAAGTATATCAAACCAAAAGCTAGCATTATATGCAATGGAGAAATACTCGAAGTTTTCCCAATAAATGCAAGAGTAATAAATTCTAGCAATTACATTACAACAAAAGTAAGAAATTACAGTTATAAAAATAGGAAGAATTTGTAAAAGGGGAGAGAGGAGGAAGAAGATAGGAAAATGTGATATATCCTGATCAGGTTAATGGTTAAAAATGAAAGGAGGGAAGCAGAGCCAAGATGGCAAAGCAGAGACTGCAACCCAACTGAACTTTCCTAACATTCCCGTCCAAGCAACTTTAAAGTAACATGTCAAGTCTAACTCTGAAGTGGTATAGCCAAAAAAACAAAAGCTTGGGATGAAGTATTTTTCCAGCCTAAAAGAACTTAAGAGGCTAACAGGAGAGTAGGGGCCAACCTGAAATGTAGGAAGCAGCAATGTCAGTGGTCAGCCTTAGAGACAGTGACAACAAAGTGGCAGGAGCAGCTTCAGGAGCTCTCAACCCAAGAACAGTAAGGGAGACAGACAACTGGTGAAAATGAGATTACAGAGACATTTTGCTATCACTGGGTGCAGAACCTGGTGCTATTTGGCAACTTCATTGCCCATATATAGTTCTAGGTCACAGTTCTAGGGCAGATAGGCGTACTTGTGGTTGGTTACAAGGAAGTAGCCACAGTGGGCACAGTTCTAGGACCAAGAGGAGCACTAGCATTTCTATCTGAAGAGGAGCAAGAGACCTATTCACAGTTCCAGGGTTAAGAAGAGTGTTAGTTCTTGTGACTGCAGGGAAATGCAGGCTTACTTTTGGTAAAAACCAGAGTGCAGATCAGGGAAACAGTGATCACATCTCTCCCTGGATCATGCAACCTTGGAAATGCCAAAAAAACCCCAACAAGTCCCCAGAACTATCATTGTGAAAAAGTCTTATGCCTCCTCAGGCCTTTAGTAAATGGAGCCCAACTTTAACATAAAGTTCAAAATCAAGAAATGTGTTGGGAAGATAGTAAGCAACAACAAAAGGAATCTGACCATAAAAACGCTACAATGGCGATGAATAACAAGGCACAAACTCAGAATGAGAAAACAGGAAAATAGCTACAAGCAAAGCCTCAAAGGAAAAAACTGCAAATTGGACAAAAACCCAAGAAGAATTCCTTAAAGAAAAAAGAGTGAAATAGAAAGAACTGGGAGAAGAAATGAGAGTAATGTAAGAAAATTATGAAAAGAGAATTAACAGCTTGATAAGTGAACAAAAAAATAAATAAAATAACACCTTAAAAACAGAATTGGCAAAATGGTAAAAGAAGCACAAAAACTCACTGAAGGAAATAACTCCTTAAAAATGAGAATTGGGGTGGAGCCAAGATGGTGGAGTAACAGCACAGACTTTCTAGAGTGCTCCAGCCAAGCCCAGCCAAATATCTGTAAAAAATGACTCTAAACAAAGACTAGGGCTGTAGAACCCACAGAATAATAGAGTGAAGCAGATCTCCAGCCCAAGACAGCCTGAAAGGTCACTGGGAAGTGTCTATCATGCCATGCTGGGAGCATAGCGTAGAGCAGTGTGGGCCATGCCAGGATAGACAGGACCTGAGCAAGCCTTGAGGGGACTGCATCTCTCACATCTGGGACAATTTCCAGACTTCAGGATCCCAAAATGCTGAGGATAAATTGGAAGGTCAGTGGTGAAACCTGTGGGACCAGTGTGGGAGAATGGAATGGTCCAGCCCCAGCCCCTGGTGGAAGAGGGGGAGGGGGCAGAGAAACCCATGACAGCCACAGCAGCAGCAGGGGTAGCTGAAGCCACTGTTTCTGGAACTCTAGGCCCACATATTGTGGGGGATCAAGTGGCTGACACTCCTCTTGGAAGCAGTGAACTACTTTGACAAAGAGCTCAAAAGTCAAGTAAATGGCTGGGGAAATGAGCAAAAACCAGAAAAAGAATCAAACTATAGAATCTTACTTTGGTAATAAGGAAGACCAAAGCATGGAAACAGAAGAAAACAAAGTCAAAGCTCCTCCATCCAAAGCCTCCAAAAAAATTTGAATTGGTCTTAGGCCATGGGAGAGCTCAAAAAGGATTTTGAAAATCAAGTAAGAGAAAGAGAGCAAAAATTGGAAAGAGAAGTGAGAGTGATGCAAGAAAATCATGAAAAACGAGTCAGCTGCTTGCTAAAGGAGGCCCAAAAAATGCTGAAGAAAATAACACCTTAAAAAAGAGACTAACGGGGCGGAGCCAAGATGGCGGAGTAGAAGGACGCACGTTTACGAGCTCCGAACCCACAACCCATAGAATTAAGGTAAAAAGAGATCCCCATAAATTCTGAATCACTGCAGGGGGTGCATAAATATAGGGGAAGAGATTTCCGTTCCAGTGATCCCTGGAGAGCCGTCCCCGGGATCCGTCGCACCCCAGAAAGTGGACCCCACCCCAACGCTGCCCTGGCCGCGGCCCCAGAGAAGCTGACCCAAGCAGGCTTCAGAGACGGAAGCTCCGGCAGCCAGGAAAGTCCCTCCGCCCACAGAAGCTACAGGTCAGTGAGAGAGAAAGCTGGGCTAGGGGAGGGGAGCGGAGCGTCTCCGTGACTCGGGCCCCCTCGGGAGGAAGCGGCGGCGGCAGAGACGGGGGCAGGAAGCGGCGGAGGCAGAGGAGTGGGTGGAGGGTGAGGCAGCAGCGGCAGCATGCAGGATCTTCATTACTGAAAGTCTTTGCAACCTGAGGGAGCTGAGCAGGGGAGACGGCCCTGCCCCCACCCCACTCTATTACTGAAGGCCTCCGTAATAAGCCCCTGACGGAACTGAGCCTAGGAGGTGGGCCCCCCACCCCGCCCGCTCCGTTCCTGAAAGTCTCTGCATAAAGCCCCCGAGGGAACTCAGCCTGGGAGGCGGCTCTGTCCCCACCCCAGCACCAATTTGAATCTCAGAGGCCAAGCACTAGCTGGGCGGATCCAGGCGGGGGTGGAAAGGAATTTCAGAAGTCAAGTAACTGGCTGGGAAAATGCCTAGAAAAGGGAAGAAAAATAAGACTATAGAGAGTTTTTTCCAACAAATGCAAATGATCCCGACCTTCGGATCTGATGGCGAGGACGAGGACGTATTCTTGCCATCAGGGAAAGACGTGGAGGGCGGGGCCTCAGTACCCCAGACACCCCAGGGGGGTGGCGGGTGGGCTCAGGCTTTGGAAGAGCTCAAAAAGGATTTTGAAAAGCAAGTTAGGTGGAGGAAAAACTGGGAAGAGAAATGAGAGAAATCCAAGAAAAGTATGAAAAACGGGTCAATGCCTTGGTAAAGGAGACCCAAAAAAATGCTGAGGAAATTAACACCTTGAAAAATAGGCTCACTCAATTGGCAAAAGAGGTTCAAAAAGCCAATGAGGAGAAGAATGCTTTCAAAAGCAGAATGAGCCAAATGGAAAAAGAGGCTCAAAAGCTCACTGAAGAGAATAGTTCTCTCAAAATTAGAATGGAACAGATGGAGTCTAATGACTTTACGAGAAACCAAGAAATCACCAAACAAAACCAAAAGAATGAAAAAATGGAAGAGAATGTGAAATATCTCATGGGAAAAACAACTGACCTGGAAAATAGATCCAGGAGAGACAATTTAAAAATTATGGGACTACCTGAAACTCATGATCAGAAAAAGAGCCTAGACATCATCTTCCATGAAATTATCAAGGAAAACTGCCCTGACATTCTAGAACCAGAGGGCAAAATAAGTATTGAAAGAATCCATCGATCACCACCTGAAAGAGATCCAAAAAGAGAAACTCCTAGGAACATTGTGGCCAAATTCCAGAACTCCCAGCTCAAGGACAAAATCTTGCAAGCAGCTAGAAAGAAACAATTCCAGTACTGTGGAAATACAATCAGGATAACCCAAGATCTAGCAGCTTCTACATTAAGGGATCGAAGGGCGTGGAATAGGATATTCCAGAAGGCAAAGGAACTAGGACTCAAACCAAGAATCACCTACCCAGCTAAACTGAGTATAATACTTCAAGGGAAAATATGGTCTTTCAATGAAACAGAGGACTTTCAATCATTCTTAATGAAAAGACCAGAGCTGAAAAGAAAATTTGACTTTCTAACACAAGAATGAGAAGAAGCATGAAAAAGTAAACAGCAAAGAGAAGTCTTAAGGGACTTACCAGAAGTGAACTATTCACATTCATACAGGGAAAGACAATATTTCTAACTCTTAAAACTTTTTAGTATCTGGATAGTTGGTGGGACCACACATACACATGTACACGCATGCACACACATGCACACACATATAGAGACAGAGAGCACAGATTGAACTGAATAGGATGGGACCATAGCTTAAAAGAAATTAAGGTAAATGGTGAGAGAGAAATGTAGAGGGAGGAAAGAGGGGGAAATGGAAGGGGGTAACTATATGTCATTTAAGAGACAAATAGGAGATGTTTTTAGTGGAGGGAAAAAGAGGAGAGCTGAGAAAAAAAAAAACCAAGAAGTTTACCCTCATCACATTTGACTAAACGAAGGAGTGAAATGCACACTCATTTTGGTATGAAAACCTATCTTACAGTACAAGAAAGTGGGGGAGAAGGAGATATTGCGGGGGGGAGGCGGGGATGATGGAAGGGATGGCAAAGGGAGGAGGGAGCAATTGGAAGTCAACACTTGGGGAGGGACAGGATCAAAAGACAGAAGAAAAACAATGAGGGGCAGGTTAGGAGGGATGGTAATTCAGTTAGTCTTACACAACACGACTATCAGGGAAGTCATTTGCAAAACTACACAGATAGGGCCTATATTGAATTGCCTGCCGTCCCAAAGGGAATGGGTGGGGAGGGAGGGATGGGGAGAATTTGGAACTCAAAGTTTTAGGAACAATTGTTTAGTATTGATGTTGCAACTAGGAAAGAAGACATACAGTTAATGAGGAATAGAAAGTCATCTGGCCCTACAAGAGAAAAGAGAAGATGGAGACAAGAGAAGGGAGGGATGACAGAAGAGAGGGCAGATTGGAGATAGGGAAAATTAGAGTGCTTGGGGTATTGGGGTGGGGGGAGGGGATAAAAGGGGAGAAAATTTGGAACCCAAAAATGTGTGAAAATGAATGTAAAAAGTTAAATAAATAAATAAATTTAAAAGAATAAATAAAAAAGAGACTAACCCAAATGGCAAAAGAAAGCCAAAAAAAATCAATGAGGAGAGAATGCCCTAAAATGCAGAACTGGCTAGATAGAAAAGGTGATCCAAAAGCTCACTGAAGAAAATTATTCCTTAAAGATTAGAATGGAGCAGATGGAAGTTAATGATGTTATGAAAAATCAAGAAATTATAAAGAAATCCAAAGGAATGAAAAAATAAAAGACAATGTGAAATATCTCATTGGAGAAACAACTGACCTCGAAAATAGGTCCAGGAGAGACAAAATTAAAAATTATGGGACTACCTGAAAGCCATGATCAAAAAAAAGAGCCTAGACATCACCTTTCATGAAATTATCAAGGAAAATTGTCCTGATATTCGAGAACCAGAGGGTAAAATAAATATTGAAAGAATCCACCAATCACCTCCTGAGAGAAAAATATTGCAAGCAGCTAGAAAGAAACAATTTGAGTATTGTGGAAATACAATCAGGATAACACAAGATCTAGCAGCTCCAACATTAAGGGATCAAAGGGCTTGGAATATGATATTCCAGAAGTCAGAGAAGCTAGGATTAAAACCAAGAATCACCTACTCAGTAAAACTGAGTATAATACCTCAGGCGAAAAAAAAGATCATTCAATGAAATAAAGGACTTTCAAGCATTCTTGATGAAAAGACCAGTGTTGAATAGAAAATTTGACTTTCAGACACAATTATCAAGAGAAGCATGAAATGGTAAAAAGGAAAGAGAAATCAGAAGGGACTTACTAAAGTTGAACTATTTACATTCCTACATGGAAAGATAATATTTTTAACTCTTGGGACTTTTCTCAGTATTAGCGAAGTTGGAGGGATTATATACATATAGACAGAGGGCACAGGGTGAGTTGAATAGGAAGGGATTATATCTAAAAAATAAAATTAAGGGGTGAGAGAGGAGTATATTGGAAGGAGAAAGGAATAAATGGAATGGGGAAAATTATCTCTCATGAAAGAGGCAAGAAAAAGCTTTTTCAATGGAGGGGAAAAGGGGGGAGGTGAGAGAGAAAAAGTGAAGCTTACTTTCATCACATTTGGCTTAAGGAGGGAACAACATGCACACTCAATTTGGTATGAAAGTTTATCTTACTCTACAGGAAAGTAGGGGAGAAGGGGATAAGTGGCGTGTGGGGGGATGATAGAAGGGAGGGCAAATGGGAGGAGTTAATTAGAAAAGTAAACACTTTCGGGGAGGAACAAGATCAAAAGAGGGAATTGAATAAATGGGGGAGCCAGGATAGAGTAGAGGGAAATATAGTCTTATCACAATATGACTTTTATGGAAATCTTTTGCATAACTATACATGTGTAACCCATATTGAATTGGTTGCCTTCTCAGTGGGGATGGTTGGAGACGGAGGAAAGGAGAGGAGTTGGAACTCAAAGTTTGAAAAACGAATGTTAAAAATTGTTTTTATGTGCAAATGGGGAATAAGATATATAGGTAATGGGGTATATAAATCCATCTTGCCCTGCAATAAAATAGAGGGGATGGGGATAAGAGAAGGGAGGAGTGTGGTAGAAGAGAGAGCAGATTGGGGGAAGGGGTAATTAGAATGCACAGTGTCTTAGGGTGGGGGGAGGGGAGAAATGTGGAGAAAATTTGGAACTCAAAATCTTGTGGAAATGAATGTTGAAAACTAAAAATTAATAAATAGATTTTTAAAAATGAGAATTGGTTAAGTGGAAGTGAATGCCTCTGTTAGACATCAAGAAACAATAAACCAAAGTGAAAAGAATGAAAAAACATAAAAGAATTTGGGAAAAATTTCATTAGAAAAACAACTGACCTAGAAAATAGATTGAGGAGAGATATTTTTAAAATTTTGGACTACCTGAGAGCCATGACTTTTTTTTTAATTGCCCAGACATCATATTTCAAGGAATTATCAAGAAAAATTACCCTGATATCTTGGAATCAGAAGTTAATACAGAAAAGGAAAGAATCCACTGATTACCTCCTGAAAGAGATTCCAAAATGAAAACTCCCAGGAATATTATAGCCAAATCTCAGAGCTCCCAGATCAAGGAGAACAAGGAGAATGAAAAAAATGTCCAGATGTAATGGAGCCACAGTTAGGATAACACAAGATTTAGCAGGTTGTACATTAAAGGATCGGAGAGCTTGGAATATGATATTCCTGAGGCAAAGGAACTAGGATTACAACCAAGAATCCTCCATTTAGCAAAACTAAGTATAATCCTCTGGAGGGAAAAAATGGATATTCAATGACATAGAAAACTTCCAAGCATTCCTAATGAAAAGGTCAGAGCTGAATGGGAAGTTTGACATTCAAACACAAGACTCAAGCATAAAAAGGTAAACATGAAGGAGAAATTATAAGGGACTAAATAAGGTTAAAATATTTATATTTCTATATGGGAAGGTGATACATGAAGCTCTTAAGAACTTTATTATTAATAAGGGAACTAGAAGGAGTCTGCATAAAGGAGGGCACAGATACGAATTGACTATATTGAGATGACATTTTTAATTGAAGGGGTGATAAAGAGGCATGCAGTGGGATAAGGGGGAAGGAAGAGGAAAATGGAGGAAACATCCCACATAAAAGAGGCATCCCAGGGAGAACTTGTATAGTAGGGGAGAAAATATGGAGGTAGGGGTTGGCAGGCAACACTTGAACCTTATTCTCACTGGAATTTGTTCAAAGAGGCAATGTTGATATGCACTGATATATACATAATTGATATACACCATCAGTTGGGTATAGAAATATATCTTACCCAGCAGGAAAATAGGAAGAGATAAAAGTGACAAGAAGAAGGGCACATTAAGAGACGGGTGGTCAGAAGCAAAACAGACTTTTGAGGAAGGACAGGGTAAAAAGGGAGAGAAAAAAAGATATAAACAAGAGAATAAGATGGAGGCTAAAGCACGCACACACACACACACATACACACACATATATAAAACAGTTATATATAATTATAACTGTGAATGTGATGAACTGACCCATAAAATTGAAACAGCAGAATGGATCAAAACCTAGAATCCAACAATGTGTTGTTTACAAGAAACACTTGAAACAGAAAGACAGAGTTAAGATAAGTTGGAAAGAATCTACTATGCATCATCTGAAGTTTAAAAAAAGGCAGAATTAGCAATCCTGATTTCAGATAAAGCAAATGCAAAAATAGAACTAATTAAAAGAGATAATCAGAGAAACCGCATTTTCTTAAAAGGAAACAGAAACAATGAATTCATATCAATACTAAACATACATACATCAAGTAGTAGAGCATCCAAATTTGTAAAGGAGAAGTTAAATGAGTTATAAGGGAAAAGATATAGTAAAATTATACTAATGGGAGACCTGAACTTTCTCCTCTCAGAACCAGATAAACCTAACCATAAAATATTCATAAAATATATTATGAAAAAATAATTTAAGAAAGAACTTAAAGAGGTTAATAGAATTTTTAAAAAGTTAAATATTACAGACCTCTGGAGAAAACTGAATTGAGAATAAAAAGGAGTATACCTTGTTCTCAACTTGACATGACATCTTCACAAAAATTGACTATGTATTAGGGCATTAGAAAACTCACAAATGAATATAGAAAGGCAGAAATATTAAATGCACCCTTTTCAGACCATAAGGCAATGAAAATTAAAGAGTCTTGGAAGTAAAGATTAAAAGTGAATTGGAAACTAAATAACCCTAAAGAATTAGAGAATCAAAGAACAAATCACAGAAACAATCAATAATTTCATTAAAGGTAATGACAACAATGAGATAACATACCAAAATTTGTGGAAAGCAGCCAATAATTAGGGAAAAGTTTGAATCTCTAAACATTTGCATCAATTAAGAAAAAGAAAGAGTTGAAGGCATAAAACTTTAAAAAAAAAAACAGAAAAAGAACAAATTAAAAATCCCCAATTAAATGCCAAAATAGAAATCCCAAAAATCAAATGAAAGGTTGATAAACCTGAAAATAAAAGCATTGTTGAACAAATAAATGAAAGTAGGAGCTGGTTTTATTTTCTTTTAAAGCAATAAAGTAGTTAAACCATTGGTTAATCTTATTTTTAAAAAGAATAAGACCAAATTACCAATATCAAGATGAAAATGGTGAATGCACCATCCATGAAGATGAAATTAGCGTCATTATTAAGAGCTATTTTGCTAAATTGTATGCCAATAAAACTGACAATCGAAGTGAAATGGATAAAAAGCAAATAGAACACTTAAATAACTCTATTTTAGAAAAAGAAAATAACAAGCCATAAATGAGCTAGGAAAAAATTTGTAGTGCCACATGGATTTACAAGTGAATTCTACCACATATTTAAATGACAATTCCTGTAATATATATTATGTAATATATAAATAAAATATTTTTAAAATAGATAAAGGAGTCCTACCAAATTGCTTCTATGACACAAATATGGTTTTGATACCTAAACCAGGGAGAACAAAACAGACAAAGAAAACTACAGACCCTTTTCCCTACTGAATATTAGTGCAAAAATTTTAAATAAAATACTAACAAGAAGATTTCAGCAATATATCACAAAGGTGATATCACTATGACCAGGTGGGATTTATACCAGGAATGCAGGGACGGTTCAATACCAGGAAAACTATAAACAGAATTGACCATATAAATAAAAACAAATATATTATTATATCCATGAATGCAGAAAAAACTTTAGCAAAATACACCACCTATTCCTATTTAAAAAAAAAAAACACTGGAAAGCATTGGATTAAATAGAGTTTTTCTTAAAATAATAAGTAGTATCTATATAATAAAATCAAGAGCAAATGTTATTTTTAATAAGGATAAATTAAAAGCCTTCCCAATGATAAGAGGTGAATTAAGAATGTCCCTTATTACCCTTATCATTCAATATTCTAGTAGAAGTGCTAGCTATAGCAATAAGAAAAGAAAAAGAAATTAAAGGAATAAGCATAAGCAATGAGGAAACAAAATTATCATTCTTTGCAAATATCATGATATGCTTAGAGACCCCTAAAGAATCAACTAAAAAACTAGCTGAAATAAGTAACAACTGTAGCAAAGTTGCAAGATATAAAATAAACCTACATAAATATCAGTGTTTCTATATATTACCAACAAGTCCAGCAGCAAGGAGGAGGGAAATTCCATTTAAAATAACTACAAATAATATAAAATACCTGAAAAAATCTACCTGCCAAGACAAACCCAGAAACTATATGAACACAATGAGAAAACATTTTTAAGACAAAAAAAGAGGACAGATTTAAACAATAGGAGAAATAATAATTGCTCATGGGTGGGCTAAGCTGATACAAAAATGACAATTCTACCTAAATTAATTTACTTATTCCGTGCCATAACAATCAAACTACCAAAAAACTTATAGATCTAGCAAAGAAAACAATAGAATTCATCTGGAAGAACAAAAGGTTAATAATACCAAGAAAATTCATGAAAAAAACACAAAGGAGAGTAGCCTAGCAGTATCAGATTTCAAACTATATTATAAAATAATCATCAAAACAATCTAGTACTGGTTAAGAAATATAGTTATATACTACACAGTGGTAAATGACCATAGTAATCTAGTGTTTGAAAAACCTAAAGACCCAAACTTTGGGGGCAATAATTCATTATTTGACAAAAATTGCCGGGCAAACTGGAAAGTGTTTTAGCAGAAACTAGGCATTGACCAACATCTCACCATATATCAAGATGAGGTCAGAATGGTTATGTGATTTAGCCACAAGGGATAATAGTATCACAAGCAAATTAGGGACACATTGAATACTTTACCTGTTAGATTTATTAATAAGGGAAGAGCTTATAACCAAACAAGAGATAGAAAAGATCAGGGGAAGAATAATGGATACTTTTGATTACATGATAGGAGAAAGATTTTGTACAAACAAAACCAATGCAACCAAAATTAGAAGGAAAGAAGGAAGCAGGCATGGGATGAAGTTGCAAGAAGTTTCTCTCATAAAGGTCTCATTTCTCAAATAGAGAACTGAGTCAAATTTATAAAAAAAAAGAGTCATTCCCCAGTTGATAAATGGTCAAAGGATATGAATAGGCAGTTTTCAGAATAAGAAATCAAAGCTAACTATAATCATAGGAAAATACTCTAAATTACTACTGATTAAATAAATGCAAATTAAAACAAAACTGAGGTACCACCTCATACTTATCAGATTAGCTAATATGGCACCAAAGGAAAATTACAAATATTGGAGGGAATATGGAAAAATAGTAACACTAATACATTCTTGGTGGAGTTGTAAACTAGTCTAACAATTCGGGAGAACATTTTGGAAATATGTCCAAAGAGCTATAAAGCTGTACATACACTTTGATCTAGCAATACCTACCAGGGCTGTATCCCAAAGGGATCAAAGAAAAGGAAAAAGACCTTTATGTACACAAATATTTATAGAAGCTCTTTCTGTGGTGCCAAAGAGCTGAAAATTGAGGGCATTCCCATCAGTTAGAGAATGACTGAACAAATTGTGGTATATGACTGTGATGGAATAATATTGTGCTATAAAAAATGACAAAAGGGATGGTTTCAGAAAAAGCATGAGATTTATATGAACTAATATAAAATGAAGTGATCAGGGCTAGAAGACCATGGTACACAGTAACAGCAATATTGTATGGATGATCAACTGTGAAAAACTTGGCTACACTGAAAATTCAGTTATCTAAGACAATTCAAATGGATTAGTGATGAAAAATGTTGTCCACCTCCAGAAAGAGGACTTATCAACTCAATGCAAATTGAACCATAATTTTTTTCACTTTTTTTATTGTTCTTCCTTTTTTTCAACATGACTAATATGGAAATACGTTTTGGAATACAAAATTTTGGTTTCATATGTATAAGATATCATATTGTTTTCCTTCTCAATGTGTAGGGGAAGGACTAGAGGTAGAGAGAATTTAGAACTCAAAATTTTTAAATGAATGTTAAAAATTAAAAAGAAATTTAAAAATAAAATAACTACAGACAGTACAAAATGGTCAGGAAGCTGTCAAGATACATGGTAACTGCATGAATATAATTACAAAACACTTTTCACAATTGAAGAGAGATCTAAATATCTAGGGTAATATTAACTGCTCATGGGTAAACTGGGTCAATGTAATAAAAATGAGAATAGTACATCAATCAATTTACTTATTCAGTGTCATACCAATCAAATCCTTAAAGGATTATTTTGTAGAGCTATTGAAAAAACAATAAAATTCATCTGGAGGAAGAAAAGGTCAAGAATATCAATAAAATTAAAAGGGGGAAAAGTGGGTATGGAGAAGACCTAGCTGTACCAGATCCAAAGCTTTACTACAAGCTTTAATCAGCAAAACTATCTGCTACTGGGTAAGAAACAGAGAGTTTCAGAACAGATATACAACAACAAATGAGCACAGTCACCTAGTGTGTGATAAAACCAAAGATCACAGCTATTGGAGCAAGAACTCATTATTCAGCAAAAACTGTTGGTACAACTAAAAAGTAGCCTGGGAGAAACTAGGTATAGACCAACCTCTTGCACTGTATACCAAGATAAGTCCAAAACGGATATATGATTGAAACGAAAGAGTGACACCATAAGCAAATTAGAATAGCATGAAAGAAATTACCTATCAGATCTATAGAGAAAGAGTTCATGACCAAACAAAAGGCAGCAGATTCATGAAGGCAAAATGGATAATTTTTATTTTATAAAATTTAAAAGTTTTTTGCACCGACAAAACAAATGCAGCTAAAATTAGAATAAAAGTCAGAAGTCGGGGGGGAGGAGGGATCTTTACAACAACTTTCTCTGATATAAAGGAATCATTTATAAAATATAACACCAACTGAGTCAAAAATACAAGAGCTATTTCCCAGTTGATAAATGGTCAAAGGATATCAATAGACAATTTTCAGAGGAAGGAATCCAAATTATCAAAAGCCATATAAAAATTCTCTAAATCTTTAGTCATTAGAGAAATACCCCTTAACAACTGTGAGGTACCACCTTACACCCGTCTGGTATGACTATGGGAAAATAAGTACTTCACTGTAACATTTATGGAGATGTAAAGTTGTCTAGCCATTCTGGAAAGCTCTTTGCAACCATGCCCAAAATTTAAACCAAAATGACCTTTGACTCAGTGATACTGTTACTAGATTTGTGCCTCAAAGAACTCGAATAAAGAAGAAAAGGATTCACATGTACAAAAATATAGAAGCTTTTTGTGATGCCTGTCAAAGAATTGGAAAATTTAGGTGGAGTGTCCATCAATTAGGGAATGGCTGAATGAATTAAAATGTATGGATGTGATAGAGTACTATTATGCTTTAAGAAATGATGGAGATAGTTTCAGAACAACACCTGGGAAGACATATAAATTGATGCAAAGCGAAGTGAGGAGGGCCAGGAGAGCAATTTATATGATGACAAAAATATTTAAAGATAATTTTCAAGACCATTTGAAATAACCAACTGCAAATTCAAAAGATACATAATGAAATATGCTATCTACTTCCAGATAAGGAGCTGATGGACTCACTGAAGATTGAAACACATCTTTCTTTTCTTTCTTTTTTTGGGACATGGCTAATGCAGGAATTTGTTTTGCTTGCCTATACATTTGTAACATGTTTTGTTTTTCTTGCTTTCTCAATTGGTGGGAGAGGGGAGAAGGATGGGAGAGAATTTAGAACTGAAAAACAAAATTGAATTGAAAATTTGAAATGAATGGAAGGGCAAAGACTGTCTTTCTTGCTTGTATTTATCTCCTCATAATTCCTGACACTTGCAAAACACTTAATACTCTCTCTCTCTCTCTCTCTCTCTCTCTCTCTCTCTCTCTCTCTCTCTCTCTCTCTCTCTCTTTCTTCCTCTCTCCCTCCCTCCCTCCCTCTCTCTCTCCCTCCCTCCATCTCTCCCTCTCTCTCTCTTCCTCCTTCTCTCTCTCTTTCTCTTCCTTGCTCTCTTTCAATCTAGCTATCATCTCTCATCTACTTATCTATCCAAACATCTTCTGAAGCTTTCTCTCTGCCAAAAGTAAGCATCATCTTGACCTGTAATAATGATTCTTTCACCCAACTGGATCTCATTCTGTACATTAGAGAACTGGTTGTTTGGATAAAAATTATAGAAACCTGGAGGGATGGTGGGGAAGTGACTCTTCCCTCCTAGAGTTTGTGACAGGGAAAAGGATGGAAATTATGATTTGATTCCTGGAACTATGAGAAAATATATTTCAAAAGACCTCAGAGGAAGGATAGATATTTCCAGAGCATGAATTTCACAAAGAAAAATATCTTCAACAATCAGAGATATCCCAAAGTGGAAAGAGCTTATTTGGATTCCTCCAGGAGGTATTCAAATAAAAGATGAATGGCCACTTGTTGGGTATGTCAAAAAAGGTGTTTTTGTTTGTTGGACCAGATAATTCTGAAATTCCTTCTAATTTTGAGATCCTGTGAAATAAAGTAACAGAAAATGCAATTAGGGTTATCATTTCTATGTATTCTATATGATTATTAATGTGTAATATATCAAAGATCTTGCTACTGATTACAATTATATATGCAGTAGATAAGTTTGAGAGAACTCTCCCTGAGGCTTAGAGAGATTCAGTGACTTGACCATGGGCACAGAACTAATACCAAAAATAGAATTTGAATCCAGAACTTCCTTATGCAAGATCCAGCACTCTACCCACTATTCTCATGTGCCTCTCAGAAGCAAATAGCAGAGGATTGTATAGCCAAGAATTATGCTTGATAGAAAAAAAAACCTTAGAAATTATGATTAATTTCATAATCTTAATATTCATCATCCTTTAGGCATTGTCCAACTCTTTCCTATGCTAATGTTCTCCTACCTTCATCCTATGAACTTAGAGGCTCATTTTAGACATGGTTATGCTAATTCAAATAAACCGCTATTAAACAAATAAAAAAACATTTAAAACATGGTGCCCCTGTCTTTGCAACATATTACCATCCTTCTCTAGAAAGAAAAATTTCTAGGGAAATTTTTGCTCAGTTCTATCTTTCAACCTTTGCTGTTGGTTTTGAGGAAGACTTAGTAATTTCTAGGACTTTTTTCAATTGACTAACATTTCTTTTGCCTAATACATTTGAAAACATAATAAGCCATCAGCTTTTCTTTTTTTGACCTTGATGATATAATCTATTCTAAATATCACTTAGCCAAAGAATATTAGGGTGAGGTCCAACAAGAGAACCCTGATCTTCAATGATTTCAGATTCAGTATATAATGTATTAAAACAATAGGCACTTCCTCCTTAGTAATATAGAGAAAACAATGAGTCTAACACAAAGCCTCCTGCATTGCTCTTCTCACTCTGTTGTTTGTTGTTGATTTGAATTGAATGAATGGAAAGGGAAACACCAAGTGCTCCCTACCTGGATAAAGGGACTGAGAATTGTAAAGCAATTTTTGTCAACAAGTGTCTTACAAATGTTGGTGAATTTGAGGCAAATGAAGCATCCTTTCCAAAATAGCAATTATTTGTTATAATATATTTGAATATGCCTAAGATAGAGGTATAAATTTCCAGTAGTCCCCAACATGTCACATGAGGAATATACTTGTGTATCCTCCTAAGAACAGATTGTCTTGTCAATATACACATACATAATGAATGATAAGCAAAGGCATGGGTAACCGAGGAGTGACACAGAAATACCAGCATTTAAGACCACACAGTATACAGATCATCAAACAAGAAGATAAATGTGAATACTTTCACCCCTAAACCCATCTGCTTACCATGCACACTCGCCAGAAGGCAGCATTTGTGTCCTGAATATCCAACTTTCTCACTACAACAGCTCAAACCCACGGTGAAAGTATGTGGCAGACAACATGATGACAGTTGGAGCTTTGCATTATGAAAGGATTTGTGTTTGGGTTTTGTGAAAATATGTTAGCTGACTTACAACTAGAAGCTCAAATATGTTCCACTACCCTAAATAAGATATCAGGTCATCTGACCATATGAAAATGGCCCTTGGATTGTATATTTGCAAAGTCAAGTCAATCCTCCAGCAAAACCAAGAAGCCTAATTTCTTTTGTTCACAATGTCTAACATCACAAATGAGTGCCATGCCTCTGTGTCCCTCAAGCAGCAGCTGGGTAATGACTTTTGCAAGATGTAAAAGAGGGGGTTCTTGTTTTTGCCTTCTTACTCTGATATTCTAGGATTCTCTGACTTGTTTGATCTCCTGTCATGTTTCCATCCCAGAAACAGTCCAAAAGACCAGTACAAGTGGAAGAAGTCTACTGGATTGGTTCTATAATTTGTCTCTATCTCTAATTCAAAATTGTCTTTATTCCATAATGTACTCTACCTGACCTCATATTCTTGAAATTGTTTATATTTCCCTACAAATACATCATATATCATAGATGTTCTCTTCCTGTACCCCAGTCGTGTTAGATAGCTCTTAACCTTTACAGTGTCTGATGACACCTTGATATCTTCCCATGATGGATTATCCTCATTGGATTATTCCTTAAGATTGTAAATGGAGTTGTGATTTTTTTCTGGCAGTTTGATTGAAACTGTCTTAGCCCACAAACATCCCCTTGGGTTATCTCAAGCTCAACAATCAGTCCTGAATTTTTTCTGGAAAATATCTGTTGGAAGAATATTTTATAACATCTGTATTCATAAGTCCAAAGTCCAGGAAGTCCTAGATCCAGTGGTGATTGCATATCTGATGCTGGTCATCTTCCATTATGTTTTGTATTCACCTAAAAAGCAGCTGAATTTGGCCTGCTAGTTGTAAGTATTGTAGTATTTTTTTTTAACTGAAATACCTACACCTGAGGACATATTGTCCAGACTGAAAAGTCTAGTGCTCTATTTTCTTATCTTTCATGATTCCGTGTACACTAAGGAATATAGCCCCAGAAACAGATCTGTTCTTCCTTTGGAAAAATCCCCTAGCAACTGGAATCCTTAAGTGACCCAAAAAACATGAGACTATTTCTCAGTATTTTACATTTTGGCAGAGGAAAGCAAGGCAATTTAAAATTGTTTTTCCTGTCAATTGACTTAACTGAAATCAATCTGTGAGCTCAACAGTTCAGGAGTACCATCCAGCAATATAGACTGCAACTGATCCATGCTTGTCCATCCTATGCAACTCTTGTCCATATTGTATCAAAAGTCCACCACAAGGATCTGGGGGATCCCATATGCCAGTAGCTTTCCTTGCTTTCAGTCCTAACACTGAGAGCATACCAGAGGAATACCTTAGGTGTCCACCTATAATCTCTCACTCATCTCATATGATAAGACCATTTTATCTTCTCATTATACAGTTCCTTGAGAAAAGTCGTTGGTCCTCTTTTTTCAGAGTTTTATATAGGTTATGTGTTTTAGTCTGTTCACAACCACTCTGGATCTTTCCATTGCCCTCTGTGTGATACTCATCCTTAGTTCTTTGGAAGTAATGGTGTTCCACACCTCAATGCCAAGTAGCAATAGTAGCAAAATATTTGTATTGACTCTATAGACCTTGAGGGGTGAAACCAAGATGGCAGAAAAAATGCAGAGATTTGCCCAAGCTTTCCCAAATTCACCTCCGAACAACTTCAAATAGCACCTCAAAATGAATTCTGGAGCAGCAGAATCCACAAAAGAAGAGGTTGAAACAGTTTTCTAGCCCAAGACAACTTAGAAGGTCAGCAGAAAGGTCAACATATTGAGAGTATCATGCAGTCCAGCACAGGCAAGACAATAGCAGGCCACACATCAACAAGCCAGTGGCAGGCCTTGGAGGCAACTGAATTGACATCAGCTCTCAGTCCACAAAAAGTAAGGGGGTTGGCTTGTCAGAGGGAGATTACAGGAGCCCCTTTACTGGCACAGGGTGCAGTGCTCTGTTTCATTAACCATATAGGCATATGGGTTTTAGTCCCAGGGCAAGGAGGGGCACTAGCATACCAGAGCTTGTGGTTATCACTGTTCCAGGGCAGAAAAGAGTGTTTGTGACCACTCACAGACCTAACTAAGCAAAGACCAGGAGATTAGTAAATACAAATCTCCTTAGATGATGCCACCTTGGAAGAACTGAAAACTTATAGACTCTAGAACCAGCTCTAAACACAGCTGTACAAAAAACCAAAAGTCTGGGACTGTGCCCCCCCGAATACAGAGCCCAACTTAAACATAAAGTTACAAGGTAAGAAATAGTCAAGAAAATTAGCAAATAGTCAAAAAAGAACCTGACCATAAAAAGTTACTATGGTGACAGGAAAGATCAAAATAAACTCAGAAGAAGATAACAAAGTTAAAATTGCTGTATCCAAAGTCTCAAAGAAAAATATAAATTGGTCTCAGGGCCAAAAAGAAACCCTGAAAGAGCTCAAAAAGGATTTTAAGAATCAAGTAAGAGAGAGAAAAAAATGGGAAAAGAAATGAAAATGATATAAGAAAATCATGAGAAAAAGAGTCAATAGCCTGGTAAAGGAACCACATAAAAAACCTGAAGAAAACAATACCTCAAGGAGCAGAATAGACCAAATGGAAAAAGAAACAAAAAATTCACTGAAGAAAAGAGTTCCTTAAAAAAATAGTATGGGCCAAATGGAAAAGGAGGTACAAAAGCTCAGTGAAGAAAATAACTCCTTAAAAATGATAAATGGTTACGTGGAAGCTGACTTCATGAGACATCAGGAAGGAATAAAACAAAGTGAAAAAAAGGAAAATAGAAGAAAATATGAAATATCTCACTGGAAAAGCAACTGACTTGGAAAACAGATTGAGAAGAGATAATTTAAAATTATTGGACTACCTGAAAGCTATGATTTAAAAACAAGAGCCCAGATATCATATTCAAGAAATCACCAAGAAAAATTTTGGGAGAGAGGTAGTGCAACTTTCAGCCCCAAAAGGGTTAGTGGCAAAGAGTGGAGTCTGAATGCCAACTGAAATATACTTTCTTTTAACTTTCTCAATTTTATGGTTGTTGGTGGGGTTTTTTGCGGACTGTGTTTTCTTTTACAACATAACTAATATAAAAATATATTTTACATGAATACATATGTATAACTTATATAAAGTTGCTTGCCTTCTCAATGAGAGGAAGGGTGAGAGGGAGAGAGAATTTATAATTTAAAAAATTTTTTAAAGAAAGTTAAAATTGTTTTTACATATAATTGGGGAAAAATATAGAATAAATACATTTTTATAAAAGAAAATATGGGCCTTGCTTTCATGAGAAATTTAGGTTTAGTAAAAGAGCTTTGCAATTTACCAAAAGCAATCCAACCTTTCAGTGCAGCCAATCAATCTCCTTCTTTCAATCCTGGCCCCAGCTCAGTATGCACCTATACTGTCTGTATACAATATCCATTTTGTATTGTATTATATCGTATTTTTCAAAGAAAGAGTAAAATACTTATATCAGTTATTTTTGTGATGGCAAAAATTTGGAAACTAAGGGGATACCTATCAATTAGATAACAGATAAACAAGCTATAGTACTCTTGTGCTGTAAAATATGATGAAAAAGACCATTTTAGAGAAACAGGGGAAGACTTGGATAATAGATGCGAAGTGAAATGAGCTGGACCAGCAAAATAATTTATACTATCACAACAATGTTGTGATGACAAATATATCTGAAAGATTTGGGAATTTTGATCAACACAATGACCAACCATAATTACAGAGGATTCATGATGAAATATACCACCTACCTCCTGATAGACTCAGGGTACAGACTGAGGTATATTTGTGGGTGGGGGAGAGGGGAAGCCGAACCAATGTAATAATTTGTTTTGCTTAACTATAAATGTTTGTTACTTGTTTTGTTTTTCTTGCTTTTTCAGTGATGGTGGTAGGTGATGAGGAAGTAGAAGGGAGACAATGCAGAACTGAAAATAAATAAAACTGAATTTAAAAATAGATGGATCTCTATAGCCCAATCTAGGTATTTTCCCCATCTGTTTTCCTTAATGCCATTTCTATCTCCTCTTCAGCAATTCAGGGGGTGTGATGTTAGGGCCCAAGTATAGTTGTTCTACTCTCTTTGATGGAGAAAACAGCTTGGTGAAATATTTATAAATCTTTTCTATTTTTCTTTCCATTTTTGTCCTTGAATTCCCTTCATATGACTTTGCCTAGTTGTATTTCTTTCAAAGCTTTCTTTAAACTGACTTTATCCTCCGTTACTTCTCTTCATTTTTTGAAATGTTAATGGCCACAATCGTCCATCACTCTTCAGATTTTAGACAAATTTGTAGTCTAACCCGGCATTCCCTTTAATAGCCATTTCTCTCTCCATTTGGTCGTGTGTTTGACGGCTTTCTGCACTACTTTTTTCTCTTTCTGGCTTGTTTTGTTCTCCTTGTTGCGACAAGTATCTTACATTGATTGAACTTCTGGATGAAATTATTAGAGTTGGGGTTGTTACTTCTTTTATTCCTTCCAAGGCCACTTGAGGGATCCCTGCTTTCCTAGCAAAATGAAGCTATTTTGCTCATTTCGCTAAAATGTACAAAAAATGCAAATGAACATCTTTTGACCTCCTACTGAGTCACAGAATCAAAGATCATCAGAGCTCAAAAGGACCTTCAATCATCTAGTGACTAGATTTTAGACCTCTTACTTTATATATGTTGAAACTGAGGCCCAGAGAAGTAAAGAGACATGTCCAATGTCACAAAGCTGGTTAGTGGCAGCATCCGGATTAGAACCCAGACCTCAGAATTATTTTTCTATTTTATTTTTCCATAACACCATACTTGAGACATAAAGAGAAGAGAGAAATTCTAAGAGGCCACAAGAACACCCTCCCCCCCCGCCCTCATTGCTTACCCTCTCTGTCAATCATCTTCATTCTGGATACTAATAAACAATTTTTGCATATGTCTAGGACCACTTTTATGCTCACTATGATACATTCTCATCCACCATGATATATTCTCTAAGGAAGAAGGGCCAGCTCAAGATCCAGAACCTTTCTTTTGCATGTAAATCTAACAATTCTGTGTAATCCAGACACCCCTGCCCGGAGGCCGATGAGAGTCACAACACTAAAAGGCTAAAGCATTCCTAGCTCCCAGTTCTTAGTGATTTAGAAGAGTGATGGACTTCTTCTGCCAAGAGGCAGATTTCAGAGAAACTCATATCCCCAAACAAAAGAATGGGAAAGGAGCACTACTCATTATCCCTGCTGTTGAGGTCATGCCCTGTTCCTTCCTAGTCACCAACTGTAAAGTAAGCTGCATCTATTCTTCCAGCATCCCCACCTACTCTACACTGGAACCTTGGAACTCCTGAAACAATCATACCCTTTGATAGCTGACCTTTCACTGTAATTTGCTGAGAACCAAGCTTCCTCCTCATTTCCCTGCCAACAGCTCCAAACCATGTTGCCCTACACCTTAACTTTCCACCTCCTTTCCATCTTCTCTCATTAGAATGGAAGTCCATTTAGGGTAGCCAGTCTTGTTTACATATATTGACATCCCTAGTACCTAGTACAATGCTTTACACATAATAAGTTCTTATAAATACTCTGTCTACCTATCCATCTATCATCTGTCTATCATTAATCTGAGGATACTTGGGCAGGAAGGAACACATTCAGGGAAACTAAAATAAGATCAGATGGAAGTCACCAGTGATTTTGAGCTGAGTGGAACTAGATTGAGGCCAGTTGTTAGTGAGATTGAGGAAGAACCAACAGACTCTAGGCTCAGTGAGATGTATCAACCCAGTTTAAAACATTTGTTAATCTCTCCCTCCATCAGGGAAGCCATTTTATCTTTTTGGCAGTTAATTATTTACTTGTTTTCTCCTTCAATCGTGGAGAGTATGGAACAGAAGAACTTTTTTATATACCTCTTCAACTACCTATAAAAGTTGGAAACCCTGGGAAGCTTTATTTCCTTTATTTTTCTTTTCTCTTATCTTATTTACATTGTTATAAAAGAAACTAAATGATCATTTAATCTGAGTCTGTTTATGGATTTGTGGATTGTGATTGAATGAGAGGGAAGCCAAAACCCAATGAAAAAACGAGATTATGATGATTTTTCTCAGATTAAGTTGCAGTGGGGACCAGAGCCAAATGAGAGCGTGTGATCTTTCAAATGATTTTAGAGTTAGTGTGCCTGAATATAAGGTCATATTAGCACAACTTTGTACTTCCTTCCCTTTTTTTGAACCTAATATGACATAGACTAGAAATAAGAATAGCCCATTGAGCAGAGTGAACGGAGTTGAAGTCACTTTTGCCTGGGGGTACTAAGGCTGTGCAGGTGGCTGGAGCTTGGACTCCCTCTGTTAGCTTCAGGAGACATTGAGGGCATACCAGGAGGATCCTGTTTCTCATAGGACCCACTCATTCAACAAAAGTCCCTGTACCATGGAAGATTTTACATGTGAACAAACTTGCCAGGACTGTTACAGTTTTTTTTTTCATGCAATGTCTCTTTTACTGCATTTTTATCACAATGTTGTTCATTAGCTCTGCAAATTGCCTCAGCCAATTTTGAGAAATTTTTGCAATATATACAATGAAAATTTACTTGATATTTTCATTTTTCTTGATTCCTTCTTTCATCTAGACTGATGCTTTGAATACTTAGTCTTTTTTGGTATAAAGTTAACCAAAAATATCTTAGATTTTCCATGACATGGTTAATATTATCTTTAATGGTAAGTTTAATGGTCAGACCTCATCCTTTTGCTTTAAAGAACAATGTTTTTTAATAACTAGATCCATATCAAATGCTCATAATCTCCAAACTATATGGGACAAAAAGATTTCAAAACACTAGACTTTCCAGAGATTAAAATCAAGAGGAAACCAAATGAGGTTCTGTTGTCTGCTCTGTTACTAGTTTTATAGAGAGGCTTTCAGGGAGTTTGCAGATGATAAACTTGCATCCTTATACTTTCATTCAACTGCAAAAAGCAATTATTTTACCCAGTTGTACAATAGTCTCTAGCACATTAACGATAAAAGAATGATAACAATAAAATAAAAAAAAAATAGCAAAAGAGTGACTTGTTCCAGGATTATTTCTATCTGAATTCCATAAAAACTTAAAAAGATGAGATACAACAATTATCACTACTGATAATAATAATAGTTACAATAAGACAATAGCTGGTCTGATCTATCACTTATGTTCACTCATCTAGGTGGACATTCTGACTTCAGAGGTGCTTTGAACTATGACCTCATCCTTCTTGACCTCACTGAGGTTCTTGGCCCTGCTGAAAGCCCTTTCCCACTTACGTTTTACTACCTCCAGAAGGTCTTCCTCTCTATCTAATCATTTCTTCAGTCTTCTTTACTGGTTGATTATCTGTGTCCTACTCTTCATGTACGGATATCAGTAGCCCAGAATTCTGTCCTGCACTCCCTTCTCTTCTCTATTTCCATTCTTTTTCTTTGTCATCTCAGCTCCCTTGGACTCAGTTGTCATCTTCATATAGATGATTGCCCCTATACCTGGAGTGCTTTCTCTCCTCTTGGAGGGATCAACTTGAGAGCTACTTCCTATGCAAGACTTTTCCTTATTGACCTCAGTTATTAGCCTTTATATTCCCTTTGTATGTGTGTATGTATTAATATATGTATATATATATATATGCATTAGTATATATTTTGCATTTACTTATCTATGCATATGTCATTTTCCCTAAGTAGACTGTAAGTTCCTTAAGACAGATGCTCTTTTTCTTTTTTCTTTGTAGTTATAGAAGCTGGTATACAGCCTAGCACACAGTGGGGGATTCATAAATGTATATTTAATTGACTAAAATATTCACAATGACTTCAATAATAAAAATAATTAAATACAGCTGAACTCAGATTAATAGCAGTCAACAATCTTGACCCTGCAGAACAATAATAATAGCGAACATTTCTATTTCTGTTAAGGTTTGTAAAATACTTTACAAATATCATCTCATTTGAACCTCACAAAAATGTAAGAAGAAATTATCCTCTTTTTACATTTGAAGAAACTGAGGCTGAAAGAGGTTAAGTAGCTTGCTCAGTATACACTGCCAGGTGTCAGATGTGGTTGCTTTGTTGCTCAGTTTTGCTTAATGTTTTTCTTTCTCCCAAAAGAAGCATAAATAACGATTTAACTAACATTTATTAAGTGTCTATTAAGTGCCAGGAGGGGCAGCTATGTAGCGAAGTGGATAGAGTGCTGGGCCTGGAGTCAGAAAGCCTCATCTTTCTGAGTTCAAATCTGGTCTCAAACATTTACTAGCTGTGGGACCCTGAGTGAGTCATTTAACCCTGTTTGCCTCCATTTACAAACATCTGTAAAGTGAGCTGGAGAAGGAAATGGCAAACCACTCCACTATTTGTGCTCAGAAAATCTCAAATGGAGGCGCAAAGAGTCGTACAGAACAGAAACGAATGACGAACCACAACGTGCCAGGAACTATGCTAAATGCAAGAAACAAAAGAAAAAATGAAAAAAAAGGGCAAAAAGGTCTCTGCTTACAGGCTAATTAGGGAAGCAATATGAAAACTTAGGATATGTACGGGATAAATTCAAGGTAGCTCTGAAGAGAAATTGAAGGAGGAAAGGGAAAGACTTCTTGTAGAAGGTGAGACTTGAAGGAAGCCAGGAGGTGAGAATGGATGATAGAGAATAGAGTGTTCTAGAAAGGGAAGGTGGCCTGTATCAGAAAATAACTGTGATCATTTTAAAAGGAATCATTAAAAAAAGTTCATTTTCTTCTCTCTGATGTGTGCTTTAGGATTCAGCTTGGCAGATAAACTTGAAATTCTCTATTCAATCGGAATTTCCTCCATTAGCAGGTTTTCTTTGCCTCATGTTTCATATCATCAGACATTTCCCTATAAACTATTTTCATCCCTCCTCTAAATTCTGTATTTTCCCCCTTCCGTGTACTGCATCTTAAATGGTTTTCCTGGCTCTCAAGACCAAGGAGTTTAACTTGCACACTGTTTAGAAAAAGCTGATAGCCCACAGCACAAAGAAACAAAAATTCAACAAAATGCTACAGCCAGAGGTGGGCAGCACCTGCTTGCTTCTCTGTCCTTTGAAGACCAGATGAGGACAAGCACATTTCTCTGGAGAAGCAAAATGTCTTGTCAGAAAGGACAGAACAAATTTTCCTAGGAATAAACTTAATACAGGCCAATCAGTTTGTACCTGGTCTGAAATACTCATGTCAGCTTTGACATCCAATGCTAAATAGCGCTCATTTAAGAGAGGTCTCCTTTCCTGGCTATGAAAATAATAAATTGTTGGTGCTCTATATAACCTTTCATCTTATAATCCCCCAAATCCTCTATAGCTCTCTCATTTACTCTCATAAAGAGTGGTGAGTAGTTGCTAATAATATTATCCTTTTTTACAGGTGAGGAAACTGAGGCATAAAGCTCTTTTACAAGTCAAAGTGTTCATGCACTTTGTAATATGCAAACTCTGATTTTTTAAAACATTTTTTCTTTGAATGTACCTACTTTCTGTCTAGAGAGAACATTATGCTTATGTGAAGGAAGTATCCCATTAGAGGGCAGAAAAAAAAAAAAAAGAAAAAATCCTCCTTGACCCCTCTGCTCTCTTGACTGTTCTCTTGAAATATGTTCCAAAAATGAAATAATTTAAAAGGCTAATGATTGCCTTGGTATTAAATCTCAGAGACCAAGACAGGAAAACTGTAGTAAGACATGGCAACATGAATAACTTAAAAAGCATGAATGATAGTAACTGAACAATGCTTAATCTGTACAAAATATAGAGGAGTCCCAGGCCACACTGTCCTGGTGGCAATTTCTCTCCCTTCCTCCCACCTCAATCTTTTATCTCAGGGTTAAGTACATCCAAAGTAAGTGCTCAGTCAAAGCCAGGGTGAAGAACCTGTGGCCTGAAGGCTACATGTGGCCCTTTAGGTTTTCAAGTGCAACCTTTGACTGAATCCAAACTCCACAGAACACATGCCCCTAATAAAAGGATTTGTTCTGTAAAACTTGGGCTCAGTTAAAAGGCTACTCCCAAGATCCTAGCACTTGAGGCTACAGTTTCTCTACTCCTGGCAAAGCTATCAGCAGGTTTAGGGACCTGCCTATATAGCCTATGCTGTTGGTGTTAAGTGCACGTGGTTATCTGCTCAGTCTCTGCCTTAATTTCAGAGTTTTCAGAAAACATTCCTAATGATGAAAGCTAATGCCAAATGGAATGGGTTGCCCCAGAGGGGGTAGGTTTCCCACTAAAGTTCTTTTGGCAAAGGTTGGACAGCAGCTTGTCAGATCCATTGGAGAGGTGAGACAATCTAGCTTAGTTATGGGTTGGACTACATGGCCCTTTAGTTCCCCTTCAACACTGAGGTATGTGTGTGTGTATGTGTGAATGCTGGGCTAATGGTTATATTCCCTGCATTTTCTCTGAAGCACAAAAAGTGATGTTCAGAAATGTATTATCTTTTAATATTTGTGAGCCTCTAGCTAATGGAAAACACTAAATGGGAGTTACAAAAGCTTTGTTCTTTGTCCTTTAGGAGATTGTAACTTGCAAGTGTGCTTTCCTCTGAGTTGTCATTTTCCATTTGCATAATTTTGAAGACTAACTTTACTATTTTGTGGAAAATATGTAGAAAGATGACAATCATAACTCATATTTATGCAGCACTTTAAGGCTTGCAACTCACTTTGCATAGGTAATCTCATCCTCATGACAACCCTGTCAAGTTAGTGCTGTTATTATCCCTATTTCACAGATTAGAAAATTTAGGGGTTAAATGATTTACCCAGTGTCACACAGGGAGTGTTTGAGACAGAATTTGAACTCAAGTTTTCTTGTCTCCAAAACTAGTGCTCTGTATTATTATAACTGTAACAGAGGCATACGCACATTCATCAGACTCCCATTACATATCAATGTAAGAAGGCCGGATGTTTAAAAGCTCTGCTTTCTAGTGGTCTCAATCTAAAATGGCCTTCTGTTATTTGGCTGGGTGTCCTCACTCTGTAGTACATGGCATCTGAACCCTGGAGGCTCGAATCAAAAAACAAAAGATCAAACCACTTTTCTGAGATAAGAGAGAAATATAAGGATCCAACTGCTAAGGGCAGTTGGAATTCCTTTGAGAGAGAGGCCCTCTAAAAGGGAGAGAAGTCCCCTTCCTTAATTTTTCCTTCTCTTTCATTCCTACCTCCTCTCTTTCACCTCTAACAAAGCTTCACAATGAAAAAGACCATGTCTCCATCTATTTACCTGCTTTCTTGGAAACTTCCCATAAGACTACAACTATCTCCTGTAATATACGCAGTTGTCTGCATGATTTGAATGTAATTGTAAAGATGGGCTTAGCAATTATCCAAAAAGTCATATGCAGCATCTTATTCCCTTAGAAGAGGAACTTTCACACTTAATTTTGTAGTCTATCACTTTAAAGTGACCAATCTTATACATAATAACCACACAATAAGTTTAATTTGAAGATGTATATTTTGTTACTCTTCCTTGAATGTAACTATTTTTACTGTTAATTTCACATTTCAAACCTCCTCGTGACTTTGAAGTGTATCCCTTTTGACTGAAAAAAATCAATCTTTTGGGGAAATGAGGAACATTTCATTTAATTAGGTTCTTCCTTATAAAATTGCCAATTTACCTTGATTTGAGCATTTTCATACAGGAAAAATGAAGAATTGAATACAGATGAATAAAGAGAATTCCTAGAGATTGCTTCTCTCTTACTAGATTTTCAAGTCTATGTGGCCATCCATTTTCCACAAACAAGTGAAACACATCCAGTGATAGTTTTAATATATTTAATTTCAAAAAAATTTAAGTATCTACTCTGTGCAAGGCACTGTGAATACAAAAAAAAAGGAGAAAGTCTTTGTCCTTAATGGGCCCAGAGTCTACTGAAATATTTTGCATAGGACAATATTTGGATCAAAAAACGATAATGGAACTCTGAAATTCTTTTGTTTGCTTCATGTTAGTAATGAGAAAAAAACTGGTAAATCAAGATAATAATTAGAGAGAAGTTAGCACAGGTAATTTATCTTGAGTATAATACTTCACTAATACCTGTATATTGTTGCCCTGAATCTCTGCATCTTCCCTATCACCAAGTGTACGTCTGTGAACATGGAATCATAAAATAAAAGTTAGGTCAACCAATATACTCCATACTTGAATCAGGAATCTCTTATCTAATAGCATTCTGGGCAAGTAGTATCCAAATTCCATTGTCAGAGAGACCTTACTACCAAGGTAATGGTTTGCATGATCCTTTTGGACAATTTTAAATGTTAGCAAGTTTGCCCTCAGAACAAAATCTTCTCTTTGAAACTTAAACCTTTTGGTCCCTCTTCTGAGAGTTTTTTTTTTAAAACTTTTGGGTTCAACAGTGCTTAATTATCTGTTCTGATAACTTTAATATGAACTAATCCTGAGCTCCTTTCATATTTGCTGTTTGTCTTTGGTATAGCAATGTGATCATTGTTTGTATCATACAATATGCAGCCACCAATGATGAGATCTAAGATGTTTCACTTATGAGACAACGTATTTTTGCTGATTTAGCTCATCTTTTTCATGACTTTCACAAAGGAAAAGTCTTTCTTCATGAATAGCTAGCTCAATGTTTGTGAGCAACCCCATGCTGATTTTTTAAAACCAAATTCTCTAACCATACAAAATTGAAATTTTATTGCATTTTGAATGATGCTAAGTGAACTTTGTTCAGAATTCTCAAAACAAGCTATTCCATCATCACAATTATTCTGTCAGGTAAGCTTTTTCTGGAATTGTTTAAAATAGACTTATTTCTCCCCCCTCGAAAGTATGTTATTGTTTTGAAATATATCTTTTTTTATAGATATGAACTCAAGTTCATTCAGGGGATTGAACATTATGGAATATGGCTCCTCTTTTTAAATGGCAAAGTGGTGAAGTGACAGTAAAGGAAAAATATTATTTGTGTTTGGGGTAATTTCTTGACTCAACATTCAGAAAATTCAAGTAACATTAAAATGGCAAGTATCACAGGCATTTTAAAGGGCCAAATGACTTTAAAAGGAAAACAATATAATCCTGTATTAACTCCAAGGATGAAAACAAATGGAACTCCTTTTCTCCCCTTCAAAATGAATTGCTCTTCTGGTTAATGGATTCTGATTTTTCTTTCAGTCCCCATATGCCAAAGGAGGGTTGAACATTATTTTGAGGATTTTAAAAGTTCATTTATCCTAAGCTGATTTACTTTGCTCTCAAATAATTTAACAGAAAGTGTACTGCTGTTTCACTTGCTTTGGGAATTTTTGAGTGCAACATGTGTTTTTGGTTTTTTTTTTTTTTTGGTTTTATACTTTAATGGGCTGCTACCAACTGGATTGAACTTGTATCTAATCAAGTGTCTTCATCAATAATTTCAATTTAGAGGAAAATGTATTTTTTAAAAACACTAATATTACCCTAAAGATCAGGATTTCATATTTTTATTTGCTGAGATTACTTTTGTATAAGTAATTGTAACAAAAGGGAACCTTTCTTTTTCCATTTCCTTCCTCTGAGTATTCTAATCTTTTGGAGGTAGGTAGGAGAGGAACAACTGCTTGTCTTATTGAACAAAATTTCAGAAAATAGGAGTGTTGAAAAATGATTGGTTTCTGTCACTCCCTTTGGTAACAAATGGATAATCAGGACCTATCCTGAGAAAGATGGACAGTATTCTTATGCTTCACACCCCAGAGCGTGTACATTATCACTAAGGGTTTTCCAGAAAGACTCCAGCCAGCAAAGCTATTATGCCTAATTACAATCTAGTTTCTCCTCTTGGACTTCTTGTGGCTGTATAGTGAGAAAAGAATTCGGAGGCCCACACAAGTTTGTAAAAATGAATAAAAATGTTTTCTGTGATGTTAATTGGTCTTTGCAAAAGACGATAGTAGAAGCTGAGTAAAAGCACAGAGGGAGTGCTTATTGAGTGCAAAAATGACACAGTGAATATGTATTTGACTTGGAAAATATTTTATTTGAATAGTAAATAGTTATACAGTTGAAACAGTTCTATTGAAGCATTCTATAAATAGCTAACAATTAAGAAAATAATGTGTGTAGAAAAGAGATTGCATCTAAAAGTATGAGCTGTCAGTTGTACAAGAGCTGTCTGAGCCCTCCAAGCAAATGGTAAGGTTGTATGTAATCGCTCAGATAGGTATAAAAGTTAAAACTTTTAGCAGATCCCTTTAGAAAAAGACCCTCTTCTAAAATGCACAGTGAAATGTCACAAGTGGCAGGAAAAAAAAGCGCATCAAAAAATATCTGCAATCAAATAATATCATAATTTTCATAATATAAATAAATAGTGAATAAATAACACTCATAAATCAACATATACATTTAGAGTAAACTCATATGGTCCTACCTCAACAAAGATTATCAAAAGAAAAAGCTGACATGTAATATTAAGGCAATTTCTACAGCATACTCTGAAAACTTCCCTCCCCTCCCCCTAAAAACAACCCTGAAACAAAACAGCAATTCAAGGCATTTGTGGCTATACTAAAGAAAACTCTTTTTTAAGCAGTTTGATTTGTTCACATACAAAAAGGTAAAGCCAGAATCCAGCAGTTCACAAGCCATAATAAAGCTAATCATGTGGTAAATTCAATTTACAGCCTGTGAAGTATAAAGGCATTATTCCTTAAGATTGACTAAAAACAACCCGTAGGCTAAATACATGTAGAGAAAAGAGTAGAGATGGGTAAAAAAGAAGAGAGAAAACCGAGACTTTCAAAAGAGACCGTCAACACATCAAACACTAGCCGTAAAAACAGTTGTTTTTCCAAAGAAGTCAGCAGGTACATATTTTAAGCTTCCAAAAAATCCAAAGGAAAGGGGCAGGGGGAAGGATAAGGGAGGAATACCAACAAGGAGACAAGAGTGTACAGCTTTTTCTTCCCTTTTAACAGAAATGAACCAGCTCTTACGTGAACACGTTAACTTGGAGAAAATGAAGGAGAAATTAAAAGAAATAATAAATCACAACGGGGTTGGGAGGAAGGGAAGGGAGGGGTGAAGAGTTGGTTATACCAGCACGCTACAAGATCAAGACAACACTTTTCACGTTTCAGTTTTCACCACCAGAGCGTTTCATTCACGAACGCCAAGAAGCAGTTTGGGATGGAGCAGGAGGGTAGGGCTGGGGACAGACTGATGGACCGAAGGACGGGGCTCACAGTCTCTTTGTGGTTCTACAAGCGAAGGCACACTTCTTTAGGGGCTGAGGAGCTGGGGTCATCAGGGCTGGGAGTGATGGGGATAAAGGGTTAAGCTTTTCTTCTTCCTTCCTTCCTTCCTCTTTTCCCTTTCCTTTCTCTTCTCTCCTGCGCCGAGCAGGCTCTCTAGCAGGCGGGTCGCACAGGCACCTGCAGCAGGATCACCTGTCTGTTCTCCGAGGGGTGGCATTTGTTGATGTGCCGCGTGAGCCCCGGCGAGCTGTAGAAGGTGGCTGGGCAGTATTTGCACGGGAACACCTGGGCCGCGTGCAGGAGGCGGAGGTGGCGCTCCTGGCCGCTCTTGCTGGGGAAGGTCTCCCCGCACACTGGGCACAGATGGCACTCGGCGGGGGCACTCATGTTGAGGGGATTCGACGCTTCCCCTTCGCCCCCGGCTTCCTTCCCCGCCTTCTCGGGCGGTGGCAGTGGCTGCAAGCCTTCGGACCCGGGGTAGCTGGGGTAGACCAGCAGGTCCTCTGGCTGGGCGGGTTGAGGCGGGGGTGGGGGCTGCGGTGCCCCTTGGGCCGCCCCCTTGCTCTGCAGGGCCTGGTGATGCGCCAGCAGGTGCTTCCTCAGGTAGGCCTGGCGGCGGAACTTTTTCCCGCAGTGGTGACACTCGTACAGCCCGTCCTCGGAGCCCGACTCCGACACCCCGGGGCTCGGCGTGTCCCGGTCGCTACCGCCAGCCTCCTTCGACTCGCCACCAGCCTTGGCCGGAACCTCGTCGACGCTGCCTTTGCCCTCGGCCGCTCGGGCGCCCCCGGCTGGCGGGGCCAGGGGGCCAGCGGCGGTGACTGCCGTCCCCGGGGCGTGGTGCCCGCCTGCTGCGGCGGCCTGGGGTCGGGGCTTGTGCCAGCGGCGGTGCGAGGCGAGGTTGGCCGGGCAGCTGAAGACCTTGTCGCACTCGGGGCAGCGGTACTCCACGCGCACGATGCGGGAGCACTTGTGCTGTGCCAGAGCGAACGGGTCCGCGTACTCCTCCTTGCACAGCTGGCAGATGAACTCGCCCAGAGGCCGGCCCCCGCCGCCACCAACGCCTCCTCCACCCGCGCCGCCGCCCGCGCCGCCCCCGCCTCCCGCGGCCCCGCCGGCCGCCCCCAGCCCGGCCCGGCCCTTGGGCGGCTCCACGGGGCCCTCCTTGATCTTGAGACCCAGCACGGGCGAGGTGGTCACCTCGTCCTCGAAGTGCAGCTTGCGGATGGCCTTGGGCTTCTTGGCGGCCGGCGCTTTGGCCGGCTTGGCCGCGGGAGCACCGGGCTCCGCCGCTGGCGCGGGAGCAGGCCGTTTACTCGGGTGCCGCAGGGAGGCGGCGGCGGGACCGGGGACCGACAGCAGGCTGCCTGCCGGGGGGTGGTGGCTGCCGGCGCCCCGGCCCCCGCCGCCGCCTCCAGCCTCCGCACCCGCGACCGAGGAGAAGGCGGTGCCCATCTTGAGGTCGGCAGGGGCGAAGTGAAGGGGGTCCCCGCCGCAGGTGCCCCCGCCGCCGCCGCTGGCGCCCCCGCCCCCGCCGCCCCCGCCGCCCAGCAAGGCTGCGGGCGTGGGGAAGGACTCGGCGGAGACCGGCGAGCCCAGGTTGAAGCTGCGCTCGAAGTACTTCTTCTTCTCGTGCTCGCGGCTCACGGGCCGCGTGGGGCTGTACAGCGGCGCAGGGTAGACCGCCTCGGGGTTGCCGAACTGCACGGGCTTGGGCCCCGCGGCTGGCGGCGGCGGCGCGGGCAGCTCCCGCGGAGGCAGCGGCAGCGGCGGCGGCAGCAGCAGCGGGGCCGGGGGCGCGCTGGCCAGCGGCGGGGCCGGAGCCCGATCGGAGCCGGGGAGGGGCGGGGAGGAGCCGCCGCCGCCGCAGCTGGCGAAGAGCAGCAGCTCCCGGTCGCCGTCCTCACAGCAGCGGATCCGGTAGGAGACGGGCGTGGACTTCTTGTTCCTTTTCACCAGAAATCCTCGGGGCATCTTTGGGTTGCTGTGCGGGGCGGGCGGCCCCGGAGACTGAGGAAGGCACTGGAGGGGGCGGCACTGGAAGGGGCGGCGCAGGGATGCACCCTTCTCGGCTGTCTCGCAGGGCGCCTCGGAGCGCACTCCCTAGTCCTTGCCTGCTTCCTCCCTGGCTGGTACCCGACTCTCTCTCAGCGCCTCCCGCCGTCTTCGCCCATCGGTCTGGCTCCGCCCGCAGTAAGCAGCGGCGAACTCCTTCGCTGCCGCCTGCCGTGCCTGCCTGCTGGTGTGATGTCTGCGGGACGTGTCTGTGGTGCGCCTTTTTTTCCTTTCGTGCCCCCGCAAACACGTCCCCGTTCTCCCCTGCCTGCCCAGATAGCTGCACTCTTTTTAAGGGGGGGAGGATGCCATTGTTCTCGCCTCCCGCTCCGTCCCGAGCCAATCAGCGCTGCCTGCTGCTCCTATGGATTTGAGGGTGGGAGGGTAAAGAGGTTTGAAAAAAGGGGGCAGGGACTTAGGGCTTGCTTGGTAGGTATAGCAGATGTACCTGAGGGTGTTTTACCCCTTTTCTTTTCTTTCCATCCTCCCCCTCCCCTTTCCCCCTTCGCTCCCCCCTTTTCTGCCTCCTATTTACTTCTGGCCCCTCCTGGATAGAGGCACACGCCTGGCCCCTCCTCTTTTCACGGTCTGATGGTTTTCTATAGGAAGGCACACGTGCCTTGGCTTTGTGTCTCTCCTCCGGGGGGCACAGATCTGCCAAATGGAAATGTCCATCAGCATCACAATGAACAGCATCTAAAATCGGAGGGATTACCCGCAGTTCTGGAGCAAAATAGCAACAAAGAAGAAGAATGGCCCAAAATATGTCAGGAGGGTTCAATATGCAAACTGAAGTGGAGGGCGAAGTTGGGGGTAGGGTGGGGGGAAAGTGGTGTGGAAGAGAAAAAACGGAGGAAGATGGTGAAGAGGGCAGAGTCGGAAATGTGACATCTGAATTGTTGAAGAAGTCAAAGACAGGGAAGAAAGCATGGCATTTGGAAAAGTAATGAAAGTGAAAATAGCAGAAATCTGTGATATCTGAAAATCAACACAACGAATCCAAAATTGACTTCTTCACCGGGATAGCAACCTAGAAAAATTCCTCAGGGAAGCTGTATTTCAAGTGAAAATAGAAACACTGGTATTTCTGCTAAACTAACTTAAGGGATTTAGGAATTCAGACTGTATCTGAATTACTGACGTGAAATATTAGTATCTACATCACCAACTCTTTCTTTAAAAAGTCTTAATTAACTTCAAGAAGTCATTTCATAGCACTTTTTGAAACAAACGGATTAGTCTGAATCTTCTGCTTTCAAAAAGAACTTGCATTTTGAAACAGTTTTTTTTTCTTTTTGGTAGAGTCCTACCAAAACTAGTTATTCCCTGTATATTTCTAATGCCCTGTTACTGCTCATCATTTGTGCAAAGTTTCCCCTCTGCTCCCCTACAGCAAAGTAATTTCGTATATTCAAGTATTTGCAAAATACCAAAATTCACGTATATATCAATCCATTTTGATAAACTTCTTTTAAATTATCCTTTGCTGCCTCATGCATTTTAATTCAGTTCGTGCATTTTGTCTGCTGTTTGACATCAGATGCTAAATCAAGGGGTCTAATCAAGTAGCTAAAAAATAAAGGGCCTGTCTGTCTCTGCACAGTAGCCTCCCAGAGCCGTGCCCCTTTCACCTTTGTGAAGGAAATTAACCTCCTTCTATTGAACACGAACCGCGGCCAATCTGGACGAGAAAGAGACGCGTGCTGCGGGGCCGGGGAAGGGGGGCTGGGGGAAAGAGGAGGGGTGAGTGGGGAGTAGAGTAGAAGGAGGGAGAAATCTGTCCACCAAGACAAGGCAACGGCTTTAAAGAGGACAGGCTGCCGGTTTTACACCAGTTAAGTCACAACAGCGAAAAGAAACAAGGTAGTCGGTCTGCGCCCCATCCTCTCCCCAACTCCGTGTTTGAAACAATCTAGCCATTTCTTCTAATACACATTACAATCCACATCATTGGGTTGAGTGGGGAGGGGGGGAGATTTGGAGAGAAGAGTGAAGATAAACGACTAGGTGATAGTCTATTTTGTAGAAATGGAATAAAACGTCCACACACGTATTTCTTAACGTTGTCTGAAATAATATAAGAACTAAATCCACATAAGATGCAACAGGGCAAAAATCCTTTTTCTGACAAAAAGAAAGTAGAAATTTGATTGAAAACATCACAATTTGGGTTAGTTTATCTTGACGAGAGCTTTTGTCTAATCTCAGGGAAGGTATTAGTTGGTTTTGGGTTTTTTTCTCCGAGTAAATCCTAAAAATATAAACTGATGACCAGTTTTACAGTGTCCACATGTGCAATAGTTTGATCTCTCCAACAGTTTTTGGTCTCTATGTATGAAAACTTCCAAATCGAAACGGTTCACAGGCATTTGTTGATTTGAGGTTAGTGAGCTTTTAAATGTCAAAATATGCAGAAAACAACCATTATGGAATATAATTTAATAGTAGTCAGCTTGACTTTTGAAATATTAATCCCAGTTAATGGCAGCTCTGAAAAAATGTCAAACCTTAAATTCAAAAATCTTAAATTTCTAAATATTTCCCATCAGATGTTATACTCAATCCCTCCTTTTACCCTTTGACTGGTATTTCTTATAAAACTAGAAATGGGAGAGGTTTCCGTGGCTACCTGCCCCAGTTTTTCCTAATTACGGATTCCACCTGGATTGCTGTGCAAGAGCAGTATTCAGAACCACCTTCCCCTTACAGTACATACCATATTTTGCATTACATATATAACACTCCCATTTATTCAATAGATAACCAGGTAAAAATAAGTAACCTTGCAAACCTCAAAAAAATAATTATTAAAAGAACACCCATTAATGTAAGACAAGCAAAAAAAAAATACAAAACACCCCCTCTTTGCACACAGTGAATTCAAACAGAGCTATGAATTAACCAAAGAAAATCTATTGAATCCTATTGAGATACTTAGATTCAAAGGATCTGTTTCTTTTTTGTTGTTTTCCTAGCTCTAGCCAGCTGAAATAAAAACTGCTTTCAGTCTCTTAGGGTAAAGATGAATTGAGACTTGAAAGGTACAAGTATTTCTAAACTAATTTTACAACCCAGGGCTGGACCAAAAGAAAAAAATGTCGCAAAAAAAAAAAAGCCTTCAAAACAGCTGCAGCAGATTGTGTTGACTGAGAGAAACTGGGACTTCGCGTCTGCTATACTTTTTTCTTTTCAACCTCTACGTACATATAGGTTTTACTGACATAAAATAAAGGTATTTATTTTAATCTCTGAATAGCAAAGTATCAAATCCCATTCTGCCATCATTAAAACCTACTCCTATTCACTGAATATTTGCTTTTATTTCCTTTCTGTAAATTGTGGGTCAATTTTTTGCCATTTGAAGAGTCTTGAGGTTAGGTCTGAATTGGTCTTTATCGCTTTCTGGTTTGCAGGTTCCCAGTAGGATTGAGTGTCCTCTCCTTAATAACCCCTACCCAGCCTTCAATTCTGGCTGCCCACGGTAGCGCTCCCAGGGACCTCAAGCTGGAAGCCAAACTACATTGGAATTTGCTGTAAGGCTAGGACTCCGACTCCAAGTGCAGACTTTGTTACTCCCTCTATCCCCCGGCTTTTTGGGGGGTGGGGTGGGAAAAAACAGATGCGGTCTTTTACTTTTCGCACTACAGACCCTGATGCTGGGGGATGGCATAGGAGCGGATTTGTTTGCTTTTTGTTTTTACCTCTAGTTTCAATCAATGAACATCTTGATTTTTTTTTATTACTTCCTGGCCCCACCCACCTGATTAAGTCATTGGGGGTGCAGTCCCTAGAAAGTGGATGAGGAGGATTTTTAGCAGAAGTACAGTGTTCTGTTAGCG
This sequence comes from Bettongia penicillata ogilbyi, assembly GCA_023548195.1. Classification (NCBI taxonomy): domain Eukaryota; kingdom Metazoa; phylum Chordata; class Mammalia; order Diprotodontia; family Potoroidae; genus Bettongia; species Bettongia penicillata. The sequence goes on from JAJHZJ010000442.1 coordinate 965,071, forward strand.
TCCAACTTTGCTTAGCCTCTTAAACAGATGATAATCAACCCCAAAAGGAGAATTCCCTAGCTTTACTGTTTGCAAGTGACCAAGGCACCTCTTTAAAGGCCGGGAGTTCACTGACAGGCTAGTGCCACCTCCTTCCTCTCTAGCCTCTAGAAGACTGGAAATCGCCCCCTCCCCCCCACTTACTACCCCGGTTCTTCCCACAGCCCTGCGCAAGAAAACCTAGGTTGCTGTTGGAGGTTCATCAGGTTTTCTAAGACCTATTGTAGCCAAAAAGTATAAACAATGGCCTGCGTCGCTAGTGTTTGACCCAGGTCGAGTTGGGAGCCGGGAGAGAGTGTATTGTGTTTGGAGGAATTAGTGACTGTTGTGTCTGTCTGAGGGGCACGCGATCGACACGCGAACCCCGCAGCCCCCATCGCCCCCCCCTTTGCCTCCATTCACCTTACCCTGTTTCCCCGTTCCCCCGCCCCTCTCCTTTGTTCAGCATATTAGCATAAAGCTGCTATGGATCTCCCGTTTAAATAATTACACACAAAAGAATAGTACATGAAAGAGAGAAAACAAGAAAGAATCCATGAGGCTGTTCTATTGCACCCAGCTCGGGGGAAAAAAGAGCTGAAGTATTTTCCATCCCTTAAGTTTCAAGTATCCCCCTGACAATCTGCTCGGCTCCCATTATTCAGCTCTGGGGTGACGGGAGGGAGACCATTTCTTTTATTACACAAAGTAAGTCTGTTGGAGGAGTATTCTCCTATAAGTAGAGCACTTATGGCTATTTATGTCTGCTTCAGGTAGGAAATTCAGGAAAGCTAAGGCCTAAATGCCACAAAGTCTGAGCAGCAGAAAGTTTTGTATTTTCATTGTGAGGCTGTCAAAGGACAGCCATCCGTCCTAAGAAGATAAATATGAACCTGCAACGGTGTGTGCTCAAATCGCAGTCCTGCTTCCAGGAAGGACAGGACAAGCTGGGAACCCTTCGTCATTGTCCAACATTTAATAACTTTTAGCACAAAGAATCAAGATTGAATTTTCCTTAAGCTTTTCTGTGACTGCTGTGCTATTTATCATTCAGTAACTCCCCAAAGGAAAGGGAAAACAAAACTAGTTTTTAAAAAAACCCAATTAATTGAGAATATAGAAATACTCAACCACCTTTTACTTTTTCTTCCTACAAGGATAGGGGACAGGATAACTGGGATTCATATCTGGCCAGATGCAAACATACTTTCTGCTGGTCCCTTCTCTTTCTTGTTCCTTCCCTTGTGGTCCTGGGATGAGTGTGTGTGTCTATGTGTGTTATTTTATTTGTCTAGTGTGAGTGTATTTGTTCAGTGATGTGTGCTTCCCTGCCTCCCTGGTTAATGGGGGAGCAGTAGATTTGTTTCTATTAGCATTAGCATACAGCTGCAGGTTACTCCTCCCCCATGAGCAATGTACACTTTACACAAACCTTATCATCACTTCTCTCAACCAGAAAACAATCAACAGCTTCACACACATGGCTACTTTCGATCCCTCTCTTACTCTTAGCTAACACTCATACATGCACGTACTCCATTTCTGAAACTTGAATATTCATAGGTAGGTTTTACATTTTATGAGGCATGGAACATTCACCTGCCTCCCCTCCCCTTTTTACTTCCTGTGTTATTTAGGTATAAAAAAGCAATAACAGGGCATTATTGGAATTCAGTTGGTCTCCCTTTTCATTAAAGCTAATAAAATACACTCAGCAGTGCTGAGGCTCATTAATGCCATGTATTCTTTGGGGGAAACATGACATAATTGATGTATATGATATGATTAAAATGAACTTTTATTTTTTATAGAATCATTTTGACAATACTGTCTAGTAGGCCTCGCTTCTATTTGTACATCCTAAATCGTTACTAATAGTAGATGCCAAGAGACTTAAGCAGGACAGGCACTGATATTTTAATGCAGATTTTACAACTGATTGCTTTTATAAAACAGTAAGCCTATCACCTAAAATTCCTTTCCTTTTTTGTTAATTTTTCTTTAGCGAGTAAATAAATAACAGGGTTGTTTTTTATCCCTTTGGAATTCTAAATAAAGTTAAATGTACTTGATGGCAGTATATGCAAATTCCACCCCAAGCCTTCTTCCTTTTATTCCCTATCTCTACTATCCTGGTTATTATATACATTCCTTCCTTCCCCTTATCAGGAAATCCCTAGTCAAAAATTTGATGACCATTCATTAACTTCATAAATGTGCATCTCTTACAGAGTAAACAATTAACCTGAATATCTTCACATCGACCTACTTAATTAAGATAGAGTATGTTACATTTAAAAGGCAACACTGAATAGTGAAGAGAGAGCTGGATTTGAAGGCAGGATGTTGTGGGTTCAAGTCCTTCCTCTGACACATATGGCTGTGTGACTGTAGTAAGTCCGCTGACTTCTCACTGTTCTTGGTCACTATCTAAGACAATACATTGCAAAGAAGATACTGATCTGAAATGGTGGAGTGACTGTCCTTCTCTAGGAGTCCTCTGTACTAAGGAAAGCATAGGTCCAATATCTGTCCCTCTAAAAAGTAGCAACGGGAAATCTAGAGTACCATCATTAGATGTCTAAATTAGTTTACAATGTTGATTAACTAATTTTATCCGCTATAACTTTATGTTGAGAGTAGCTTATTTCATATCTATGACTATTAATGTTCTAACATAGCCTTTATGCTCATGATTGCGAAAATATTTTAGAGAACTGCAACTGAAACTGTTTCATTTTGCTGATGAACATGAACTGAATGAGCTTATTCTCTAAAGGGGAAAAAATGCGTTTTAGTTATTTGTGCTAACTTATTCTTAGGCCTCTCTTGGACTTAAATTGGTATTAAATTCAGTTTGCTTGAAGTAGTGGTCCAGTTGTGTTTATTCACCATCTCAGTTGTTCTGTCTATGCCATATGGCTGAATTGAAATACTATTTATTTCTAGACGAAAAGGTAGCTACCTGGTCCTTGCTTTCATTGTTCTACATATATTCATATAAAGCTTATTAGTGAATTACTCAAAACTCATTTACCAGATCTTTTGCTGATTGCACAATTTGACTGATGTCGGAAATCCAGAGTCTAATGTTCTTTCATGTGAAATTGCTGGTCTGGGGAAGGAGAGGGGAGTTGAAATGGGAAAAGGGCATAATATCAAAACTCTCCAGCATTTATAATAATATAAAAATGACTAAATAGATTTTTAGGATAGTTAGAAAATTAGTGTAGAATTATGTGATCACAACTGTGATTTTTCCCTCCCTCTTAATAGTTCTGAAATTTACTACTTTTAATCATAAGAAGAGTGGCATTGAAGTTTAAACATACTTAATGGCAGGAAGACTAAAACCCAGAATGAGCTGAAGGTTTAAAAAAAATACTAAGGACAATAAAAAGATATTTTAAAGGTATGTGTAAAGTAGCAGGAAGAACAAAGAAAGGATGGGCCCATTAGTTGAAGCAGGTGGTATATTTCTTTTTTCACCAAAAGCATAACTAGCCTACTTCTTGTTTTGAAATAGTAGAACAGATTTGGTCAAGGAAAAATTGAAGAGGAGGATAAGTGAAGAGATAGTAAGAATGTATCTTATGAGTTCTTTAAATTCATATTTCCTGGCTTCAGTGAATTACTCCCTGGGGTACTAGAAAAACAAAACAAAACTTGAAGATGTGATATCTGAGGAAACGTTGGAAAACAAGAGACGATTGTAGATGGTCGAATGTCCCCATTTTTATTTTTGAAGGAGGCAATTTTTTGAAGGAGGTGATTTCTGAGAACAGTGAACACAACATTGACTTCCAGTAAATTTCTAGAGTAGTTTATTGAATGGGTTTTTTTGTGTGTGCACTTAGAAATGGAAATGATGAGCGCTGGGGAAGCCATTATGGGTTCACTAAGAATCTCATTCCAAACTCATCTTCATTTCTTTATTTAAAGGATCAGGAAAATGTAGGATGATTCCCCAGGCTGCTAGTGTCACTTCACTAAAATTACCTTCTATTTTCTTTGTGTGTATGTGTGCGTGTATGCATACAGATTTTGCCCTTACCTCCCCCTCCCCCCGACGGAATGTGTAAACTCCTGGAGAGAAAGGACTATTTCATTTTTTGTCTTTGTATCACTGTGCCAATCACAATATCTAGAATGTAATAGATATGAAATAAATTAAATGCTTGCTAATTGATTATGAATATCATATATATATACATATATGTATAATTTAAGCTAGGAACTTAACAAAATCTGTCATGATACTTTTTTTATCACTGGAATGTGACTTGTGGTCTGGATCGTAGTTAGATTGATAGTAGCAGCCCTACGAAATTTAATAGTACTCTATATTAACTGGAATGGACAACATACCCATTACAGTTGGGGGATATTAAGTACTTGGAATGATAACATCAGGATCCAGAAAGATTTTGACCAGTTGGAGTAATGAGCCAGACAGACCAAGAGGAAATTTAACAGGATTATATGAAAACCTTCTATTTTGGTTCAATCAGATATGCAAATACAGGTGGGAGAGAGCTAGCTTTCCAGAATGGATATGAAGAAGTTTTCAATTGACTTCAGTCCAATTATGATTCAACAGTAAAATGCATATGCCAGTAAAGCTTCCATCTTCCGAGTAAACTGTATTAATAAAATTGTCAGATCCAGAACAAGGGGAGCAAGTCTGATATACTTTGTTTTGGCCAAATTGTTATATTTAGTTCTGGGTGATACATTTAAGAGGGATGTTGACACAATAAAGCATGTTTATAGGTGTTAAAGATTGAACAGGTTTAAGAGTACTTCAAATCATGTCATTTCATGTGAGGAATATGGGAACTGAGGATATTTAGGCAAAAGAGAAAACCACAAGGAAATATGATATGTTTATAAAAGCAGAAAATCGATTTTCTCAAAGAAGGATTCTATTTATTTTGTGTAATTCCAAAGGTCAGAATCAGAGCCATTTGTTGACAGGAAGAAAAATCTGCGCTTGATCTGGGAAACTATGATTTTTACAATCAGAGTTGTCAAAAATAGAATGGGTTCCTATCTGCATCTGTGAGGTATGTATCACATGTCATATGACCATCTATCACGGATGTTGTTAAAGGGACTTCCATGGGCAAGGAAGGTTTGGACTAGATGACCTCTGATATCCTTCTCATGTTCAGAATCTCTGAAAAGTGTTACTGCTTTATCTAAATATTTCATTAAGGTCAAGAAATAAATAAATCTGGAATACATACAAATGAATCCAATTTTGAGCTTTACTTGTTGAATATTAAATCAACAGTTGATTGAAATGAAATGAAAAAATCATTTTTTAAAAATGTATCTAAATTAGCACTCCTCAGATACTATAAAGAACCGTTCTGTGTAGTTTTTCCTACTGGTTCCCAAGTCAATTTGTATATTTATTATGTTGACTTAATTTACTTTGTATACTAAGGATAAGATTTCTGACAAAATGTAATAGATAGTACTTATTAAAGAATTTACTTTTAAACCCAATTTAATGAAAATTAAACAGGTCCATTACATTCCAGCACCATCTACTTTTCTTCAGAATGTATTTATAAAGTGCCTAAAATATGCAATTGATGCTCTTAAGGAGTTTGGATTCTTCTAGGGGACACAGCATATACATAGCTAGAAGTATAAACCATCATTTGAGGAGAAGGGAGAAATCACTAATAATGAAGGAGATCAGAAAGAGAGATAGCATAGAAGCTTATTCTTGAAAGAAGATAGGTATTTCAAGAGATGGAGGTGAAGAGGGAGTTCCTATCAGGATGGCTGGAATATAGAGGAAATAAGACCAGAAAAGTAGGCTGGGGGCTAAATGCCAAGCTAAAGAGTTAGTTTTTTATCTTGTAGGCAATAGGGGGCCATGTAAAGTTCTTGAGAGAGAATTAATATGGTCAGAGCTATGTTTTAGAAAAATTATTTGTGTGGAGAATGGATTGAAGAGAAACTTCAAGATGGTAATCCAGTTAGGAGGCTGTTGAAATAATCCAGGTGAGAGGTTATGAAGGCCTGAATTATGGTGGTGTCCATGGGGGTGAAGAAAAGGAGATGAAAGTTAGAAATACTGTGGGAAATGGGGGGAGTGAAGTGGTGAGCATGTTTCCAAGGGTGGAAACCTAGTTGATTGAAAGCATGATGACACCTTAAGCAAAAATGGGAAGTTAGGAAGCTGGATGGGTTTAGGGGGAAAGATAAAAAGTTCAGTTTTGCATTTGAAATGCTTATGGGATGTTTTGGTGGAGATGTCTGGTAGGCAGTTGTCAGTAGAGAGATGAGGCCAGCTATTTAGATCTGGGCTCCACTGATTTAGAGATGATAACTGGCCCTGTGGTTGCTGAAGGAATTACCAAGAGAGAAGATATAGTCCAGGACACAGCTTTGGGAGGGGGAGACACTTATGCTATGGGAGGACTATAGATAATAACACAACAAAGTAGACTATTTTACACATTTTATACACACATGTATGTATATAAACATGCATTTCCAGGTTGTCTCTACTTTTATGTTTGCATTTTCTACATGAGAAATTTAGTCTCATCTGGATAAAGTTGTTGCAATTTTCTCATTTCAGAATACTTTCTGATGAGGATAAACTAAGGTCAGACAACTTGTGGCAGCTAGGTGGCTTAGTAGATAGAACACTTTTTGTCAGAAAGACTTAAATTCAAATTTAGTCTCAGGCACTAACCAGATGATCCTAGTTAAGTCACTTACTATCTGTCTGCTTCACTTTCCACATCTAAGATGTGGATAATAATGTAAGATGAGGATAATAATGTCAAGAAGCCCAAGGCTGTTGTGAGGACCAAATGAGATAATATTGGTAAAGCGCTTTGCAAACCTTAAGTTGTTGTTGTTAGGGATGGGGGTAGCTGGTGCTGGACTTGGAGACAGGAAGACTCATCTTCATGAGTTCAGATATGACCTTAGACACTTGCGAAGAACTTTGCAAAACTTAAAGGTCTATTTAAGTGCTAGTTATTAGTATTATGGTTATCCATGGACAGAAGTTGATTCTGTTATTGGCACTGATTAAAGATTTAACTTAATCCCCATTCATTGTTCTTTTTTTAGGAAAATCAAGAGAAAAACATTTTCTTTTTCAGTAAGTACTAATGATTATGGTGGAAATCAGAAGCCCTGGGTTCCAGCTGTAACTCGGCCAGTGACTGGCTTCCTTCCCTTGAGCAAGTCCTTTCATAGAATCTCAGAATGGGAAGATGGGAAGGGACCTTAGAGATCCTCAGCTGATCCCTCACTTTTTTAGATAAGGAAATCAAACCCAGGGTGTTACTGTCATTATTATTATTTTAAAAAAACCTTAAATGAAAACGATTTGCACACAACAAGAATTCAGTTTTATTCCTAAAATGCCTGTTATTACATAAACAAATCTGCATGGCATTTCTAATGTTCCCTTCATAGTGCTACTTTAGTACTACTCCGCTGATCAGGGATGACAAAGCCATGTGCCACCTACTGGAAAGTTTAAATACTACAGTCCTTTGCAGACACTCAAAGGGCAAAAGGCGACACAAAGACACTATCTAATATCAGACTTAATGGTGAAGTTTCAGAGTCAGGACAATGTGAAGAACCACCTTCATGGAGCCAATAAAACTGAAAATGTGGGTTGTAATTAAATAATCCCTGGCCATGCATACATAGGCAGATGGTAATTATTATAGTGCAGATAGTCAAGGATGCTTTTTTCCACTTCTGATTTATAGATAGTTTCCTGAAAGAACTTTTGAAGGTATTTCTTCGGCTTTTCACACAGGTTTATTTCCTCATCTACTATTTGGAGAACTAAATTTTCCATGGAAGGAATTTCTTCATCCTATAAAATATAGAAACAAAATATAGAAGTTAATTAGAATTTGGAATGAATTTGAATTTGAATGGGAATGAATTAGGAAGGTATGATTATATTACCATTTACCAGTAAGTTAGAATATATTTCACTGGAATTACAATGATAGGTTGTAAGTTTTCTGAATAGCCATTCTTAGGATTAACAATTAGATATGAATGATAAAAGGTACAACTAACACAGGAACAAGATTGTAGTAAGTGCTTCCTTATTTAAGAAGAAATCTTTGTATTTAAATAAAAGTGGTTTTTTCCCTGCCATATAAAAGAATTTTATATTGGCTACCTAAGCTGTATCTTTAATCCTTTCTTCTCTAGTCAAAGGTCAGAACACAGATTAAAATACCAAACCACTTGTGTAGAGCCAGGATAGCCACACAGATGGTAAGAAAGATCAGAGAAAGAAAATGTTTCATTTTTAGTGATTTTGGAAGTATAGGAACTCAGAGGTGAAAGATACCTTAAAAGCCAACCAGTTTAACCATCTCATTTAACAGATGAGGAGTAAGTTGAGATCCATGGAGGTTATATGATTTACTCCACAGTCACAAAGGTAGTGAGTGGGACTTGCAAGTCAGCAAGTTTTAAAGACTTCAGCATTCAAAGAACTGCTATTTCTCAGAATCACAGAATTTTTTCCTTGGAAAGAATCTCAGTGGCCATCTAGTGTAATACACGTTCAAAAGGAATACTCACTATAATATCCTAAACAAGGATGACCATATAGTCTTTGTCCAAAGACCAATAAAGAAAGGAAACTGACTATCTCTGGAGGCAGCCCATTTTACCCTAAGACAGTTCTGTTAGTAATCAGTGCTCCTGGTTTGACCTCTGGGACCAAATAGAATACATCCAATCCTTCTTCCACATGCTAGCCTTTCACATAGTAGAATACAGCTAACATGTCCCCCTTTAATTTTTTCTTCTCCAGGTTAGATATGGCTAATTTTTTCAACTTATCCTCATATATCTTAGATATAAGCCCAGCACCATCCCTGGTCATCCTCTTCTATACCTTGTCTAGCTAGTCAATGTCTTCTTTAAGTCATTGTGCCCATGAAAGAGTAGTACAGTAGTGATTGGACAAGGGCAGAAGCACAGAAAGTCTATCATCATCTCCTTATTCCTGGAAGCTGTGTCTTTCTCTTAATGTAGCCTAAGATTGAATTAGCTTTTCTGGATACTACATCACACTGTTTATTCATATTTTCCTTATACCTTATATTTTTTCTGATAAACTGCTCTCAACTATGCTTCTAATTATAACAAGTATAGACTTGTGAGGTTGGTTTGCTGAACCTAAGTTTAAGACTTTACATTTTTCCTGTTGAATTCATCTCATTAGATTCAGCCCAATCTCTAGCCTGTCAAGATTCTATTCCAGCCTAAGTCTGTCTTCCTGTGTGTTAACAATTTCTCTCAGCTTTGTGTCTTCTGCAGATTTGATTAGCATGTCATTTATTCCTTCATCAAAGTAATTGATAAAAATGTCAAACACAGGGACAAACAATTTAAAGCTATAATTATCAGATAAAAAAATGGGTTTTTTCCTTCCATAAAAATTTCAGTTGAGTTTGATACCTGTGTTTGAAATTAATTGTACTTATCATTTTTCAAAGGCAAGTTATGAATGTTTTATTTTATGTATAACTAAAAATATATAATTTTCTAAATCCGAAGACAGAATTCTGATTGAACGTGAGTCCTTATAGCACCAAAGGAAAATGAATAGTATAATATTATTAAAACTAAAAAAATCATAAATTATCTTAAAATTATATCATAGGAAATTATTTAAAACTGAACCAAAGTATAATACTCTATATTTCAATATATATTTTCCTCTACTTTGAAATAATCATGAATTAACAGTTCTTTTTTGAAATTACATTAACTTGTGTGGCATTTTATTTTAATTTGAAACTCTTCATTTTTTAATTTTGAAAGGAAAGAAACAGAGAATTATTCACATCCAAGAATGTTATTATATTATTAAGTATGAGAGCTGACAGGGCTATAATTCCAAGGTTATTTAAGCATATAGTTATTTAATATGCAGTACAATATTTAATATTAAAACAATAAAATTCAATCCAATAAGCCATTATTCACAGCCTAACATAATGTAGTTATTGTGCTAGGTGTTGGGGCTACAAAGACAGAATGAAAAACAGCCCCTATCCTCAGGGAGCATACAATCATTGCACTGGGGGAAGAGAAGGACACAAGTTCATTATGATCCATTTTCTTTTCTTGCTGCACATACTGACAAAGCTTTTTTTGAAGTCAACTGGAATTCCAAACTTAGCTAAGCTTTGTAGGGAGGCTGAGACAGAAAAAAATACTACTAACGCTAAATAATGAAATAATTACAAGAATTAAGATTTTCCAAATGCCTTCAGCAAATTTCCAAAGACCTTTGAAGTACTAAGTAAAATAAATGCTACATTTCTTTAATTTTTTGGAGTTAATTTTCAGTGTTTTAAAAGATTTGATTTAGAGAAACTTATAAACTTAAGAGAGGCAATGAAGTTAGTGGACTTTTAGTCAGGAAGACCTGAACTTAAATTCTTCCTGTACCAAACAGACAAGTAACAACTTCTTTTTGAGGCATAGGCAGCTGTACTAAAGCTGCTAAATTGTATTAGGGCAGTTTTAAAAAAGCGAGAGAAATGATCTCAGTGAACTTGCTAAAAAAAAAAAAAAAAACCCGACATATTGCATGGTGTTATCTGAGTACCTTGTGAAAAATCAGAAGGTGGAATTTCAACCTTACATTTAAATAACACAACCCTCTGTCCCAAGTGGTAGAGGTTATGGCAGACCCAGGGATTATAATCTGTGAAATACAGCAATTGCCTTGGCAGGAAACTCCCAGTAACATTTCTTTAACAAAAGATCCAAAAAATAATGAATGACAAAATCATAAGAGGTCTATCATAATAAAACTTTTAGGGAATTAGGTGTGTAGAGATAGGGAATCTGGGATGATGATGATGAAAAGTGTGTTTTCCAACAAACCTGAAGAATCCTTTTTGAGTGGGGACTCACAAATTTCATAGTATCACCACTAACAAGAAGTAGAAAAAGGCTGTCAGAACTAATCTGCATTAACGTGTCTCCTCTTGTTTTTCTTGCATATAAGAGCTACATCTAGCCTTACTGCTCATGTAAACTAATTATTCTTCCGCTCTCCTTGATCCCACCTCTGTGCATCTTATTCGGGACCTTGTACCAGCATATGTCAGGAGATGTCATGGATCTTCAAGCAATCCCCCTTCACTGGCCCCTTCTCATCTGGTTGTAGATATATTTCATTCTCTTAGATTCTTAAAAAAAAAAAAAAAAAAAAGCTTCCTCTTGACATTTCCATCCCATCCACTAATTGTTCAAACCTTTTTTCTTCAAAGATGAACTTGGAGAAAACATTTTTTGTACCTGCTATTCTACTCTGTTGTTCCATTGTATCTCTTTGGGGTTTTCTTGGCAAAGATACTGGAGTGGTTTGTCACACCCTTCTCTACCTCACTTTACAAATGAGGGACAGACAAACAGGATTAAGTGACTTGTCCCGGTCGCACAGATAGTATCTGAGGCCAGATTTGAACTCAAGATGATGAGGTTTTCCTGACTGGCACTCTATCCACTGTGCCACCTACCTGCCACTTCTTCAATATCCACTTTTTCCTTAACCCTTTGCAATCACACGTCTACCCCACTACTGCAACAGCTCTCTCAAAGATCATTAATGACCTGATTACCAGTTCACTGGCCTTATTTTCAATCCTTTCTGATACTGCTGGCTACTCCTTCCTACTGCATCCTTCCTGTTCCCTTCATTTCCTGGAAGTTACCTCACTCTCCTAACTGGAGAGTTGGTCTTTCCCACTGGTTTCTTATCCTCCTGATCTCTTAGAGTGAGTGTTCCCCCAAGAGTCTGTCTTTGTCTCATATCTAAAGTAACTAAATCCTGATGATTCTAACACCGTACATCTCCCAAATCCGTCTGCTTTTCTCTCCTTCTTCGCCAGTTTCATCACACTACTTTTGCTCTGATTTAGGTGCTCATCACTTCTTGCCAGGATTTTTGTGATAGTCCCCAACTGGCCTTCTTGTTATTAGTTTGTGTCTTGTCTAATTCATGGAAAAATCACCTTCCTAATAGACAGGTATGGCCATGTAAGTCCCTAGTAGAAACTATCCCTAGCTTAACAATCAACAGTCATTTATGTTTTACTTGCTAGGCACTAGGCACTGTGCTACATGGATTAAAAGACTGCAGATAAAAGGACAAAAATCAGAGCGTATGTATTGATGAGAAACTTACGTTCTAATGTGAGGAAACAATGTGTCTGTAAATAAGTACATACACATACATTCAGGGTAGTCTTAGAATGGAAGGCAGTAGTAGCAACTGAAGGCTCAAAAATGGCCTCCCATATAACGTGGTATTGAGTTAAGCTCTGAAGGAAGTCAGAGATTCCAAAACATGGGGGTGAGAATGGAGTTTTTGAGGCATAGGGGGTAGCCAATGAAAAGGCACAGAGATAGAACATTAGGTGTGAAGGTAAGCAAGTAGACTAACATGGCTAAACCATATAGTGTATATTGAGGGAAATAATACATAAGAAGACTGGGAAGGTAGGAAATACAAGTGGTGAAGAGTGTTAAATGCTCCAAATCAGAGTTTATATTTGCTCCTAGATGTTAAAAAGAGGCTGTGGAGTTTTTTGAATAGGAAGAATGACATGGTCAGACATGTTCTTTAGGAGAATTAAGTTGGTATCTGTGTGGAGGATGGATTGGAGAGGAGGGGCACTTAATTCAGAAGACAAAAATAGGAGGATCCTGTAATTTGTCCAGGTAAGAGGTGGTGAGAGCCTGAACTAGTGTGGTAACAGTGTGAGTGTTGAAATGGCAGGATTTGGTAACTGACTGGCCATCACTGAGAGTGAGGTGTTGAGGCTGATGATTAAGTTTAAAGAGGGGTGAGTTTTGTGTCAAAAATGATGAGTTCTATTTAGACATACCAGTTTTGAGATGCCTCAGGATATTTGTTTTAAGATGTTTAGTGGGCATTTGGTGATTTGGAATTGGAGTTCAAGAGAAAAACTCTTTTGTGTGTGTGTGCACACGCGCGTGTGTGTAAAAACTATTTACATATACAGAATACATAGTAATTTAATTTATGGTCAATTGAATTCACTTTTATGAGGTTATAAAGTGATGGAGTATGGAGAAAAGAAAAGGGACAAGATAGAACCTTGGAGTATACCCAAAATTAATGCTTAGCATAGTACCTAAAACATAGTAGGCACTTAATAAAGGCTACTTGACTTGACATGACATGAAATGGATGAAAATCCAGCAAAATAGCATGAGGAGGAACAGTCATATAGGATTATTGCTGTCAACAATGTTAGATGCTGCAGAGTGGTCAAAAAGAATATGAGAGCTCAGAAAAAGTCATTAGATTTGACAATAATCGGTAACCAGTTCAGTGAAGAATTAGAAGCTAGATTATAGGGCATTTAGGAGAGAGGAAAGAAAGTAGAGTCATCAAGTACATATATCTTTTTCAAGGAAAGGAGAGTGAAAGGGAGGAGAGATTTAGGATAATGGATGGCAATTAATGGAGGTAGTAAAATATAATGAGGTTTTTTGGTAAGGATGGCGATTTTCATGTTGGTAGGCCTCAAGTTTTGTAAGCCCAGTCATACTAAGATTAGAGCAAGAGGGAGTAAGTGTAGGTAATATGCTGAAGAAGATGGGAGGGAGGGTTGAATCTAGGGTTGGCGTGGATAATAAAGCCACATTTTCATCAAAGATGGGAGGAAATAGTGGGTAATGAGGTCGAGGGGTTTTAAGTCTCCATTTTCTCAGTAAAGTATGAGGTAAAGTCCTTAGCTGAGAAAGTGGGGTAAAAAAAGCAGTGTGGGAAGCTTGGAAGCAGAGAATGTTTGGAACAGTTGCTTCAATGAATGGAATGGAGGATCATTTAAAGAAAAGTGAAAGGATTGCCCTGCTGCCAAGAAGGTCCAATTAATATTAGGCTACATAACTTTAAGTGGACCTAGTTAGCTCAGTTTCAATGACTGCTTTAGTTCCTTTCAACAGCAGGCAAATAGGAGCAGAGGAGGTACATAGTGGGAGTAATGTAAGGGTGGGGTTTGGCAAGGCATGAGCAACAACAGGACAAGGAATTAAAAAGTAGAGGAGAATCTCAAGTTGCCCTGATTGAATAAAGGGTTGAGATCAAGAGGGATGGAAATGAAGCCAGGATAGCGTTGACAGTATGGGAAAGGTGGAAGGGCTGAAAGTTAGGATGTGGAGGAAGAGTAGATTTAGGAAGAGTAAGGCACAGAGGAAGGTGGGATGATAGATTATGATCACAGAAAGGAAGTTCAGAGTTTTCTTGTTTGTTTTTAATCATGGAAGCAATATATTTGTATCTGATGGGAAGATCAATGATACATAGCTGGAGTGGAGTGGAATAGGTTGTGGGAAGTCAACAGACTAGTCGCCAGAAGGTTAGATATTTGAGGGAAACTAACTTGAGACACCTCATTGTCAAGTTCATTCTGTACCTCTGATGAATCTTTCAATTTATTCTTGAGAATAAATTCTGACATTTGAATGATTTATTTGTAAGTCTTTTTAAAAGTAGCTAGTTAACTCCCTGCCAAGGATAGCTCATCCCATTACTTGGGCAGTGAGACTGTTAAAAAGTAAAAGACTCAACTGAAATTGATGTCCTTGTAACATCCAGGGTTCTGAGTTCTGCTCTGTGGGGCCAAGGGGAACAAACTCCCCAACAAGATTGCTCTTCAAATACTTGAAAGAAATGATTGCAATTCCAGACTTAGTATCTTCATCATGACCTCCAGTTCCTTCATCTTTCTATCTGCCCTCCACTTGCATCTCTCCAACTTCTCAACATTTTTCTTAAGATATGGAGGCCAGAACAACACATGCTACCCCAGATGTGATTTAACTAATGGGGCCATCAATGCTGTTGCTTGGAATGATAGTCTTCTTGAAATGCAGTCTGAGATACCGTTTGTTTTTTAAGGTTATAATGGACATGCTATTCTCTCCTTGAGCTTGCAGTTCAATAAAACTCCCAGGTATTTTTGGTATGAAAAAAAGTAGCTAGTTAATTACAAGCAAGGGTTACAGGAATTTAATCTCCATTCTGGGGTTGGGTGTGTGTGTGTGTGTGTGTGTGTGTGTGTGTAACTGTAACAACTTTGAAGCCCAAATTGCTAAGAAAAAAAGCTCTGGAAAAAATCTTTCCCTTAAAATAAAGGATCATAGCACTCATGGATGCATCATTATATATACCTGTACATTCCTAATGACTGACTTTAGAAGTGAAGTTAATCTTAGAAGTAAAATAGTACAGTGGGTATAAAGGCAAAAATTTAAATGACTAGCAATTTCAGACTGCTTTCAATTTGCAAGTAATAATACACACATTGGGTAGTCACTTCTTTTACCTCTTTCGATGCTAGTATTTGACGGAGTTCTTTCTTAAGATCAATAAAACGATCGTGAAAGATGGCCATGGACCAAGGTTCTTCGAAGAAGCTGGTTAAAAAAGCAAAAAAAAAAAATTCATTACCCAGTGAACCTCTCATTATCACTGATAAAGTATTTACCTGCTTTTTTGCCTTTATAAATTACAGTTCTGGACCCATCATGATCATTTGTTCATAAAATGCCTCCCGCAACAGCATGGTCAATCAATTTTTTTAATGGATGTTCCTGATGTACAGCCAGCTTCAGTAATTACATTTAAAGTGGTTTAATTCAGAGCTGTGGCAAGACCCAGTGAAGAATCCTGATTTTATCAGAATTTAAAAGCCTGTAGACTTGTAAAGAACTGTGTCTCCATTATCTGTCCTCGTTTGAGAAAAGCAGATTGCAGGATTAGCTGAACTGCTGCATAAACAAATTAAATTTGTGTAGACAATGACACAAATGTTGTTCATCATTAAGGTTTCTGGATTAATAATGGCCAGAAAACAGGCCACCACAGTTTCACAATATGTTCTTCACACCGGTGCACGGATATTTAATTGAATCTCTTCCATGAGAAAAGTCTTTTTAATATTTATGTATTTCTAACTTTTAACAGAAAATTATTTTAATGAATACTTTCTATTAAGAACAATGATTAATTTATAAATAGTCAACATTTATAAACATAAAGAGAGTCTATTGGATAGCCAGGAACATTTATTTTTACTTAAACTTCCAGTAACACAGAATGTAAATTCTTTAGAGCATCAGAGACATGTTAACTAAAGGAGATTTATTCTTCTTTGAATGCATGTGTGTGTGTGTAATTCCCATTAGTGTTAATAGATGTCATGTGTGAGAGAAGACTAACCCATAAAGAGTTGATGTACTGGGATTAAATAGATGAGCGTTTCATATTTTCTAAACTTTAATTAATAGTCATCTTAGTTCAAAAGAAATTACATAAGAGTTTGAATGATGCTTATGCAATAACAGATATATTTAAGAACATTTTATCCCATTCTCCACACTCCTGCCAAATGTGAATTGACTGCTTTGTATCTGGGCTATTGTATACTGCCTGGTTGTTAAGCTATAGTTACATGCCAGCTTCAGAAAGACTGAGCACATGTTTTAAACTCTCTTCATACTCAACTATTCAGAACCAATCTTATTGACCAGGAGAGGTTCTGATGACATTGTCCAAATGGCCAACGTAATCAACCTGATTGTTTGGGGTTTCCATCCTCCACCTTGAACAGCTTCTAGGCAAAGGCAATTTCTGAGTAGTACCCACCAATGGCTGGTACTAAATACTATTATTGGAGAATGAAAGCATTAACTTTCTGAAAAATATACAGATGAACTGTGTAATGTGCATTGGAACTATAAATAATAGTACTGGTTATGGAAAGAGGTAATCACATGGATCACAATGAAAATAGGCAGACGTTGTACTTTTACTGGGCGTCTTCCAGAACAGTTGTCCAGAGTCCTTTAATACTGTGTCATCCCAAAGCCACTGAGTCATAAATAATATTACTCTTGCTGTAATAAAAGATCCAACTTTTTGGGGGGCAGCTATGCATTCGGGTGCAAACATCCAGATCACTTGGTACAAGCAAACAGCTATGTAAGAGATGTCATGGAGTATCCTAATAAGACTGCCTCATTTCCTTTACATTTTCCCACTTTGCTGATAAATCTGTAATAGAGCTTTCTTTTAAGACATTATGTATCTAGAATACCCTCTTGGCTAAGATATCTACTGCTCCTGCAGTGTAAAAGAGCTGCTGAATTCCCACCTGCTCCCAGTGGTCTTGCACAATTAGCAGGAAAATTGAATAGCAGTGATTCACCCAGATAAGATCTTAGAGTCAGAGAGGCAGAACTAGAAGGAACTGAAAGGCAATTTATTAAAATACCTTCCATTTTGTAGATGAGTAAAACAAAACCTTAGAGAGGTTAAATGATTTGCCCGAGGGCATACAGGTGACAAGGGACATGACCTTTTTATTAATCATCCAAGATACTAAAAAATTTCCTATATTTGGATACGTTCGTACTTATGGGCTCATGACCTATGTCTGTATGGTGCCTAGAACATAGATATCTGTAAAAATAAGGGAAAATGATTTTGATGAGATTGATGGAGATTGCTTGTTCTACCTTATTTTCTACTTCTTTACTCTCTAGAGCACCGAGAGTAAAAATTAAAGACACATCCTTAGTATATGTTATTCACTGATGGAGATGCAATGTTTTTGCACTGAAGTCCCTACCTCACTTACAATACTATGAGTGATTTCCATACTAGTGGGATGGGAGGACCTGGCTTCACCCATACCTCTCTCTCCATTTCCACTTGCATCTCTGTGTAACAGGTGAAAACCATTTAGCAGGCCTTTTTAGAAAAGTGTCAAGTTTTATTTTTTGTAAAGTGCTTCTTATTAAAAATGTTTGAGAAAAAATTTAACTTCAAAAATGATATTTAACAATGTTATTTCTGCACATCTAATTTCTTTCTATAAACAAAGCTGATTTTTATAGAATTTTATTTACATTTCTTCTCTTAAAGAATAACCTTTGGGTTCCATTAAAACAAAGTGTGATAATGAAAAAGACACCCTTGAAAGCAAACCAACAAGTTGACTTCCTGAGGCCCATTTTGAATTTTATTACTGCTTCAGCAGCGGTCCCTAAGGGCAAGCTGCAAAGGGGGCTTGAAAGCATAATGCTCTTCCGTGTTGAAGATGAAGCTGGCAAGCCACCAGCAGTGGCTTGGAGGCTCCTAAACTATCATGAGAACAGCATCTGCCACATGTGTTTGCATCATTAAGTCTTTCATAACCTGCCGAACTGATCAAGCTGAATGCGTACAAGATGGCAGTATTAGCCAGGGGCGAAACAGGGATTTCAAAAGTTGGTCGATTCCGGAAAAGGAGACAGGGGCCCACAGTAGGAATCCCACTGAAAGGTTTTCCATATCTGTTGTGGCTGTCATCAGAAGACATTTGGAAATGTAGGGTCTCCAGGAAGAAAACTAATAGCTCTTCCTAATTCGTTCCTGCCTTTTACCAAAGTATAGCATTAAAAGTGTTCCATGTCAAATGTTTGAATTTTGCAGCACAATTAGTAACACTTCCAAATTCAGATGATGTGGCTGGCACCTTATAGACATGGCTTAGTGCTAGATATGCGTTCAAATCATTAGACATTATAAAAAAAAATGAAACTTTTTTTTTCTGAAAATTTATACTCTGACCCTACTTCTAACAATAAACTCATTTAGCTAATATGATCATGGCATTTTGCAATGTTCTTTCATAGCTCTACAGCAATGTTTTTTCCCCCTTGGGGGAAGGGTAGTCATTTAAAAATATTTAGAAGATGATCTTAAAGCAACTGTTGTAATGATACCCATTTTCCTCCATGTTATGTTTTATGTTCTGTCACTTGAGGATTTACCACGACACTCTCCTCAGCCCCCAAGATACTTGGTCTATGTGTCCCACTTGCAAGGAACTTCAATGCTTACTTTACACTTTTGCTTTTGGTCTCCTTGTATTCAAATCTCGTATTATCTTTCTTTAATACATTTACTTTTTTAATATAATATTTTATTTTCCCCCCAATTACATGTTAAAACAATTTTTAAAAACATTTTTTAAAGGTTTGAGTTCCAGATTCTATTCCTTCCTCCCTCTCTATCCTCTCCCTGAGACCATAAGCAATCCAATATAGTTTATACAGGTGAAATCATGTGAAAATTTCCAAATTAGTCATTTTTCAGAGTCTTATTAGAGAAGACAAGACTGCATAAGGATCTTGGAAAAAGGGATTTTTTTGTTGTATTTCCCATAGTCCTTTAAAAAACTGTGATTGTTTCATTCAACACACATTAAGCGTTTTATTGGTTTCTAAGAGGCAGGGCATTAGATAACTCTGCAGTTTCTTTTTCTGTGGTGAAAGCATGATGAAGTGACTGATTCTGAAATCAGAATGTGATGAAACATGAGGGTATCTATATTTTCTTTAAAGGACAGGTGTGTTTCTTAGGGTGAGGTTTTCATTGTAATGATTAAAACCTGTTTATTAAAATTCTAGACTCATTAACTAGAAAAATGAACTTGGTTATAATTGCCAAAGACTAGAATGAGATTTGAGTATAGTATATTTTAGAAATAGATTTTTTGGGGGCAAGAAGGCACCCTGGGTGCACTTGAAAGGTGACCTTTTTTGTCTAGAAAAGGATAGTTCCTACACATTTACCCATATATTTGTATCACAATTTACAGATAACAAAACACTTTCAAATAATGTTATCTTGTTTGGTCTAAGTATCCCTATGGGATAGGCAGGGCAGCTTCTGTTCTACAATGAAAAAAAAAATAGACTCAGAGTGATCTTGATTTTTCCAGGCTTATACAGCAAGTATGTTGGGGACTAGAGAACCAATGTCTTCTGACTTCTAGGTGCTACAGTCCAGAAAAGGCAATTTTATGTGTGAAATCAGAGGCCTTTTAAGATGCCAGACTATGCACTAGAGGGAAGGCACAGAAGAGGGAGGGAGGAGTAGATGTGAGAGGGGTCTTAAGCAACTGTTTCACCTCAAAAATATTCAGCATTAAAAAAACAAAGCAAAATTTCCATCACTCAGGCATGTTTCTGCAACCAATTGAGAAAAAGGGTTGTTACCTTGAACTGACTACCCTAAGCTTGAATGGTAGAGACTTCTACTGACTTTTGGAATCATTAATTAATGTTATTGTTGTCCTGGGGTTGTTAAGTTTCACTTTGCCCTGTTGGAGAGGAGGGTTTGCATACCTGGGTGTGCCCAGCTCTATATCATTCTCTTGTAGTTGTTTATGGGAATAGCCAGTCTGTTCAGGAATGGATTTTTACAGTTAAGAAATACTTAAGGAGTATCAGCTTTTTCCATATGACATCCTCTCTTTGTCTTAGCTACATTTCTTCTCCAACCTGGTAACCCTTCCCTTCCACCCTGCTCTTTTTCTGGAACTCTCCATGCTTTACAACTTTCCAAATGAGAAATATCTACTTTCCTAACCAATTGGCACCTCCCTACCTGTGACATCAGAGATAGGAAAACACTTGGCTCTATAGAGGGTCTCTGAGCTTCATGTATGTATGAAATGAATACAGACCTAGGAGTCATACAGAGTTCCAAGTTCTAGGAGCAGCCACTTGAAGGACTTATAGACTCATTTCTCCTGCCATTGACTAAAAGAAAGCATCTTGCATAAGGCTGACTGGTGACATCCCTGGTCTTTCAGGAGGGAGTATGGGTTGAAGGGAAGAGAATATTCATTTACGTAGAGTCTACTATTTGTCAGACACCATGCTAAGCACTTTACAATCACTATCTCATTTAATCTAATGCAAGGTAGGTGCTGTTAATGTCCCAACTTTACATTTGAGGCAACTGAACGAACCGAAGTTAAGTGACTTTTCCAGGGTCACTCAGCTTAGTAAGTGCCTGAGCCTAGACTGGAATGTAGGTCTTCCTGATTTCACTGATTTAATTTCACTGATTATTATGAGGAAGCTCCCTTTACTTAAGCAGACTGGCATCTTCTCTGCAACTTAAGAGCCTCAGAGAGTTTATGACCCTGCAATATAAGTGACTTTCCCAGGGTCAGTGTGTGTTAAATGCAGGACATAAACCAAGGTCTTTCTAGCTCCTGTGTCATTTTTATTCATTGTACTATGGTGTCTGTCAGACTTGATTATGCAGTAGCAAAATCCAGTCTATAGCTATACATAGCATTAATGAGGCATTTTCCACAATGACCATCTCAACCAATGATGGCTCAAAATAATCTTCCTTTTAGACACTGGGCAGTCAGTTATTCACTTTACCAACTATGAAGATTATGTCTCTGTCCCCAAACCTAAGGGCAGGTGATGGTTCCCTCCTGGTTTGCTTGTCCTAAGCTCCATTATGAGAAAGGCAGCATGGGGTAGAGGAACTGCTAAAGGTGAGATCAAGAAAGATTTGGTTTCAGGTCTCACCTCTGACATTAAACTTCCTGTTCTAGCATAGACAACTCACTATCTCAGAGACTTAGTTTCCTCATGAATATAGTAGGAACTACCTTATGGTGTTATTATGAGGGAATAATGTATGGAAAAAGAACTTTGCAAAGCTTTCAGAACCATATAAATGTCAGCTATTATTGTTACTATTAAAAGGTAAAGTCCCCACAGTTTATTGTTTTATTACTCTCTGATGTTTTCCCTGTACTTTTATTCCTCTTGAATATTCTCCTGAACTTCAGTTTTGGTCACTGAGACCTGGGCAATATTGGTACTATTTGCTGGATATCTAGGACTGATGTTTCTCGTGGAACTTAGCAAGGCACGTTGCCTGAGGACACAGGCTCCCTTCTACCCGGCCTGCTGTCCCTGGAAATCCAGTTCTAGTGTTACCAAGTTGCCCTTCATTTTAGACCTCTGCCTCTTACTCTCCTTTTGTCTATTTTCATGGAAAGTTGGCTTCCCTCGGATGACACCATCTTCTGACCAGCATAGAATTAGAATGTAACCTAACTGTAATTCTTCAGTTAGAATGTAAGCTCATTGTAAGGATGAATTATTTCATTCTTTTTATTTGCATCCTCAGTACCTAATAAATACTTACTGGCTGATTAATTATGTATTTCACATCTATCAACACTGACTCAGGAAGAGGAAGAAGTACCATTCTGCCTCAACTGCCACACCCAGACCCTCAGCCAACCCACCCTGAGGTTCTTTATAATCAGCTAGTTCACTGTGTGCTGATTCTTAAGTTGTAGGAAATTGTCTTTCTTCTTTCATTGTGTTGTTAATAGCAAAATCTTGATTAACCAGAACCCAAGTAACTAGAATCTTTGGTATAGCTGATAATCCATTCTTAGAATACATTTCCTGTTTATTTCTATCTATTAGAACCCCTAGCTTCTTTAACAGTCCGGATTAAAAATCAACACAGAAGAGCTTTCCTGATCTCCCAGCTGCTATGCTCCCCTCTGTCCAAAAATATTACATTGTATTTTGCATGTATTTCAGATTTACTAGATTTACTTATGTGTGTGTACACATGTATGTGTGTATGCATGTGCACATGTATGCTATTTCTCCAGTAGTATCTAAGTTTCTTGAGGGAAGAGATTGTGTGATTTTTTTTTGGTCATTTGTATACTCAGTGCTTTGCATGTCGCATATTCAGCACATAGTAATATTTAAGAAAATCTTGTTGATTTTTTTTAATGTAAACTACATTTTTAATCATTTACTTTTAGAGAAATGGGTAATTACATGAAAAAAGGTTGGTTCCAGTCATTTAGTAAAGAATCATTTCTTTCACAGTACATCCTAAGAATCAGTACAACTTTGTCCCTGTCTCCAACACCTTCTGTATTTATCTCTACTATCATGAATAGTGAGAATTAGTCTTTATGCCCAGGATCTTGAGAAGTGAAGGATACACTTCCATCAAAGAAAGAGTCAGCTCTATTTACCAAGCTGTACCTAGGCAAAAAGGTGGATTAACACATTTAGAAGGGTTTTCAAAAGGGAGGTGTGACACAGAAATGGGTTTCTGATTGACACTGAGTTAACTATAAGATAAAATTAATGAACACTCTATTCCCTGAACATTATAGTTAATTGAAGTTTTACGCAATTTTTTCTAAAGATGCTATTAATAATCATGTCAGAAATACCTAAAGATACTGAACAGAGAGGTCCCTATTCTTTGTAGAAAATATTTAGCTTTTCAATGACCCACAAGTCTTTTTTTAGATGATTAGTTGAGGATGTCTATTTAGTGGCTCAATAGGATTATGTTAAAAGCAAGCCAACATCACTCATTCTACTGCTTCTAAAGCATTAGTTCTCACAGCCTTAAAAAGGGACTGTAATTTAGCCAACATCCAAATTACAGCCAACTTAAAACTCTTAGAAACTGATTGGAATGGGAGCAGAGTGGTAGAGAACTCAAGGCTCAGAAGAAGACAGTTCTCCTTCCTTTTAAACATATATTTCAGTCTTGTAGAAGAAAGCATTCCAAGAAGATTGAGCAAATCAGAATAAAACTACTTAGGATACCATTTTAAAATCTCAAATAAGTTCAGTTTTGTTGTAAATAGGAACTAGATTCTGATCCAGTTAGTTTTAATCAGACAATAGCAGCTGAACCACCACTACTGTGAATGTGACAGACCTGTACCAAGACTAAGATGGTGCTCAGATCACTTCAGATTATGCTGAGGAAATATTTAAATATCTTTTTCAACTTATGACACTTTGATTAGCAATACTATTACTATAAAACTGCTACTAAAAAAGGGAAGAGAATGTTGTGAATGCAATACCAGTCATAACTGGCTCCACCCCTAGAATGGATGGTTCTCATGTACCAGTCGGTGAAAACGGAAAGGTTATTTGACTGACATCTATGTTTTAACTAGTTTGATGTGTCACAGAGTCAATTATTCCCTCCTTCCCCTAAAAGATCCAGATGGTATTTTTATGGATCTGACTATTCATTTACAATGTTTGAACCAATTAATACAATACATATAGTTATATTGCTATAATGGGTGGTTTGTCAATATAAAACAATTTTTGCTGTTCAGTCATTTCAGTTGTATTCAACTCTGTGACCCCATTTTGGGGTTTTCTTGGCAAAGATACTGAAATCGTTTGAAATTTCCCTCTCCAACTAATTTTTTATTTCATTTTTAACTGGTGAGAAACTAAGGCAAACAGGGTTAAGTGATTTGTCCAGAAACTTGCCTAAGCCCTTGGCACACAGCTAGTAAGCATCTGACGCTGGATTTGAATTCATGGAGCTAAGTCTTCCTAATTCTAAGCCCAGCACTCTATCCACTGTGCCTCCTAGTTGCCCATAAAACAATACTTTCATTAAAAACAAAACAGACAAAACCAAAACTATCCATTTTAATTTTTTTTCTTTTAAAGGAATATCCAATGATTCAACAAAATGATTTAGCTGATTTTTCCAGTAATGAAATCAACTTTGTAACTGTAACTTCATTAGAATCAAGTCACTTGCACACCCAGAAACAATATTATTTTGATTTAAAACACAAGTATTTTATTCCTAATTTGGGTGGATTAGTCTATAATGCACTGTTATTAATTCATTCAGTGCTTTGCACATCCAGTGATATTTCAGCCTAATTGCTGTATACAGAGTACTTCCTATATAGTTTCTTATAGGGCAATATTTTTAAAAATGTGGTTTTTTTTATCATATACTTAAAGTAGATTAAATTTAACTTCAAGTATTTTCCAGCTTTTTCTGTCCATAAAGTTTCTCTGTATACGTATAGTTTATTAGGAGCTACGTTAATTACATTTGTAAAATAAAACCATTAGCTCTGAAAGTTGTCTAGTGATTTGCACTGATGTCCTACATAAGTTTAGCACTAATAGTATGAAGCAAGGCTGGCATTTAATTCCAGAAGAAAAGAAAAGCTCTTAGGGCTTTAGCATCCCTTCATGTGTTCTTCCTTTCTTATTCTGCTTCTCTCTTCATAAAAAGCACAACCATTTTCCTCTAATTAGGCTGCAAAGAGTACTGAGAAGCATTAGTCCCACTCAGCCACTCAGTCATGGTCACAGCTGTCCCCATTTCCTATCTATTTTCTGTAGTAAAAAAATATATATCTCTATATATATCTCATGTAAGTATGAGGAATACCTTTTGTGTGACTGAGGCACTAATGTTTCAGGACCTGACAAACTCCAGAAGGCAAGATATTGTCTTGCTATTATTTCTTTGGTTAAACAATTTCTCTTATTTAAAAACTATTAGCCATCTAATTTAGGTACACAGAGTATATGTACTACATTGAATATAGCCAATTTTTATAAACATTGTTTATAAGGTTCTTTTCTAGTAGATATATCTTTTTACCAAAAGGTACAATTAAAAACCATCATAGAGGTTCCTTCACTTCCCTAATGTCCCTATTATATTCTTTGGCTTGATATTTCCAAGAATCAAGCATTAAAAATGCAACTGAAGTTGAATTCTCTTTCCATTCTTGTAAAAAAGATGCTAATTATTTAATCTGTTTAAGTCTAAAGCCTCAAATGCATGTTATGTATGTGTAAATTGTGTCTAAGTTGAAAAGGCTATAAGACTGAGTTCACAAAATCAATTTAATGTGATTATGACAGTTTGATGACTTTTTTTAGCACTGCCTGGGTAGCCACTGACAGAATGTGAGATGTGAAAACGAATGTAATGGAAACTCATGAAGAAATTAAATATCCAATTTAAGTGCTCTTAGACTGCATTTTAAATACTGAATTAAGGAGTGCTGCTCATTTGCAATGAAAAGAAATTTTCACAAATTTTAAACTAGGGGAGGAGCCAAGATGGTGGAGTAGAAAGACTCACTGTATGCTAGCTCCAAACCCACAGCCCATATATTTTCTGTAAAAAGAACTCCCCACAAATTCTGGAGCAGAGCAAGCCATGCAGAAACACAGTGGAGGAGATTTTCGTTCCAAAGAGCCCTGGAAAGCTGCCCCAGGGGTCCATTGCACACCAGACAGCAGAGCCCACCCCTGTGCTGCCCTGGCCGCATGGCCCCAAAGGAGCAGATCCAAGCAGGCTTCAGGGACGGAACCTCTGGCAGCCATGAAGTTCCCTCCACCCACAGGCACTACAGGTCAGTGGGGCCGAGAGGGGAGTGGGGTGTCTCCGTGACTTGGGCCCCCTCGGGAGGCAGCAGCAGAGGGAGTGGTGGCCAGGAGCTCCAGGAGGTCAGGGCCATTACTGAAGGTCTCCACATAAACCACCTGAGGGAACTGAGGCTGGGAGGCGGCCCTGCCCCCACCTGAGCACCAGAACTTAAGCTCACATTGAATAGCAACCACGCCTGCTGTGGAAAGCCCTGAGGCTGGGAAGCAGCATTTGAATCTCAGACCCCAAGCACTAGCTGGGCGGATCTAGGTGGGGGTGCAGAGGAATCTCAGAAGTCAAGTAACTGGTTGGGAAAATGCCCAGAAAAGGGAAGAAAAATAAGACCATAGAAAGCTACTTTCTTGGGGAACAGATGTTCCCGCCTTTCATTTCTGATGACGAGAAACAATACTTACCATCAGGGAAAGATGTGGAGGTCGGGGCCTCTGTATCCCAGACATCCAAGGTGGATGTCCGGTGGCCTCAGACCATGGAAGAGCTCAAAAAGGGTTTTAAAAATCAAGTTAGACAGGTAGAGGAAAAACTGGGAAGAGAAATGAGAGAGATGCAAGAAAAGCATAAAAAACAGGTCAATACCTTGGTAAAGGAGACCCAAAAAAATGCTGAAGAAAATAACACCTTGAAAAATAGGCTCACTCAATTGGAAAAAGAGGTTCAAAAAGCCAATGAGGAGAAGAATGCTTTCAAAAGCAGAATTAGCCAAATGGAAAAAGAGGTTCAAAAGCTCACTGAAGAGAATAGTTCTCTCAAAATTAGAATGGAACAGATGGAGGCTAATGACTTTCTGAGAAACCAAGAAATCATAAAACAAAATCAAAAGAATGAAAAAATGGAAGATAATGTGAAATATATCATTGGAAAAACAACTGACCTGGAAAATAGATCCAGAAGAGACAATTTAAAAATTATGGGACTACCTTAAATCCATGATCAAAAAAAGAGCCTAGACATCATCTTTCATGAAATTATCAAGGAAAACTGCCCTGATATTCTAGAACCAGAGGGCAAAATAAGTATTGAAGGAATCCATCGATCACCACCTGAAAGAGATCCAAAAAGAGAAATTCCTAGGAACATTGTGGCCAAATTCCAGAATTCCCAGGTCAAGGAGAAAATATTGCAAGCAGCTAGAAAGAAACAATTCCAGTATTGTGGAAATACAATCAGGATAACACAAGATCTAGCAGCTGCTACATTAAGGGATCGAAGGGCGTGGAATAGGATATTCCAGAAGTCAAAGGAACTAGGACTCAAACCAAGAATCACCTACCCAGCAAAACTGAGTATAGTACTTCAGGGGAAAATATGGTCTTTCAATGAAACAGAGGACTTTCAAGCATTCTTGATGAAAAGACCAGAGCTGAAAAGAATATTTGACTTTCAAACACAAGAATGAGAAGAAGCATGAAAAAGTAAATGGCAAGGAGAAATCATAAGGGACTTACCAAAGGTGAACTGTTTACATTCCTACATGGAAAGACAATATTTGTAACTCTTAAAACTTTTCAGTATCTGGGTAGTTGGTGGGACCACACACATGCACACACACATGTACACACGTGCATGCACACACACATACACACATGCATGCACATACAGAGACAGAAAGCGCGGAGTGAATTGAATAGGATGGGATCATATCTTAAAAGAAATTAAGGTAAATGGTGAGAAAGAAATGTAGTGGGAGGAGAGAGGGTGAAATGGAATGGGGTAAATTATATCTCATTTAAGAGGCAAACAGGAGACTTTTTAGTAGAGGAAAAAAGAGGAGAGCTGAGAAAAAAACATGAAGTTTACTCTCATCACATTTGACTAAAGGAAGGAATAAAATGCACACTCATTTTGGTATGAAAACCTATCTTACAATACAGAAAAGTGGGGGAGAAGGAGATAAGCAGGGTGGGGGGGATGATGGAAGGGAGGGCAATGGGAGGAGGGAGCAATTTGAAGTCAACACTCAGGGAGGGACAGGATCAAAAGACAGAATAGAAACAATGGGGGGCAGGATAGGATGGAGGGAAATACAGTTAGTCTTACACAACATGAGTATTATCGAAGTCATTTGCAAAACTACACAGATAGGGCCTATATTGAATTGCCTGCCTTCCCAAAGGGAATGGGTGGGGAGGGAGGGATGGGGAGAATTTGGAACTCAAAGTTTTAGGAACAACTATTTAGTATTGTTCTTGCTACTAGGAAACAAGAAATACAGTCAATGGGGAATAGAAAGTCGTCTGGCCCTATAGGACAAAAGAGAAGATGGGGACAAGAGAAGGGAGGGAGGATAGAAGAGAGGGCAGATTGGTGATAGGGAAAATTAGAATGCTCAGTATATTGAGGTGGGGGGAGGGGATAAATGGGGAGAAAATTTGGAACCCAAAATTTTGTGAAAATGAATGTAAAAAGTTAAATAAATTTATATTAAAAAAAATAAATTTTAAACTAGATTTTTAAAGCTGATTAGAACCTGAAAGATCAATTGTTCCTTTTAAAGGAGTTCATGAAACTGTGGGTTGATTTGCCTATGACAGTTTTAGACCTATAACCCACCTCCTGATTCCTCGATTCCTCTATGCATCATGCTATCATCATCCCTAAACTCAGTTATTTCAACGAATATAATCAACATACATGCACACACACATACATTCTGTCCCTCTGACTTTTCCCTGCTGATTACTACACCAGAAGAAAGATAAAAAGATACAACCACAGAAAGGAAACTTATGAAACCCAGTGTAGTTGTGTTGCCTTTCGCATATACTCTAGGCTCATCTGAGACTTACTTTTGCTCTCTAAATGATTCAAATAGCCTATAGACAAAACCAGTAGCCAGCCTAATTAAATCTACCAATACTAGTAACAGTTTTTCTTCCTTAAATATAACTGATTATTAGTACATTTGCTTCTCTGGTTTAATTTCTATCATATTCCCCATAGCATATGTTCTAAACTTCCTTGTCTTGCCATAAGTCTGGTGTAGACACCAGATGTGTCAAACACTGGCTTTTCATTGACCCACAAGTCTTTTTTTAGATGACTAGTTGATGATTTCTATTTGACTGCAGGCCAAATTGTGACCACAACACTGCTGAGTGCAGCAGATTAAAATGTAATTGGGAGATATTTCGCAAAAACACACAGAAATGGAGTAAAACAAAGATAATTTTAACATGTGATTTTTTAAGGCAATAGGCAATCTGTAGGCATCTGTGATTTAGTGTCCCCATTTCTATTTGAGTTTAACAAAACTGATCTACACCCTTCTCTTTTTTTCAGCAGACCTCATTCCCATACTTTGCTGAGAAAATTAAGGCCACTTTTCATAGGATAATTCTCCCTAATTTGTAAGTCTCCTAAACCTTAAGTCTCCTCAACATCATCCCCTATTTTCTCCTCTTTCCTTTGGTCTTCGGGTAAGGAGATGGGCCTTCTTGGATGGGCCAAGCCAACCATTCTACTTCTGTCCTTAATCTCATTTCCTGCTATCTTCTCCTCATTAGTTTTATTATTTACTGATTCCTTTGCTGCTGCCTACAAATACCCCTTGTACCTTATTCATTTCTTCCATCCTTAAAAAAACTTCTCTGCTTACTATATCCAAATAGTAACCAAATTTTGCTCATTCTAGACCCAAAACATCTCTCATATACTTTTCTGTGCTCACAAAGCCACCACTCTAGTTAAGGCTCTCCTCACTTTTTGCCTAGACTTTTGTAATATCTGCTTAATTCATCTCTCTCTCCCTATGTGATCTCTTCCTTTGCCATTTCATTCCACCAAAGCTGCCAAGTTGGTATTCCTAAGGCACAGATCTGACCAGGTCGCTACTC
Source organism: Bettongia penicillata ogilbyi (assembly GCA_023548195.1). Classification (NCBI taxonomy): domain Eukaryota; kingdom Metazoa; phylum Chordata; class Mammalia; order Diprotodontia; family Potoroidae; genus Bettongia; species Bettongia penicillata. The sequence continues at coordinate 995,101 of JAJHZJ010000442.1, forward strand.
TGCTCAAGAAGCATCAGTAGCTCCTTATCATCTCCAGGATAAAATTTAAAATTTTCTGTTTGTCACTTGAAATCTTGCACAATCTGGCTGCAAACCTGTTTTTTTCCCACAGTGATTTCATGCTATGTATTTCACCCCTTCTATCCTCCAGACAAACTGTCCCACTAGATAACATTTCATCTTGTCTCCTTACCTTTGCACACAGAATGTTTCCCATTTTTGGAATGTTCTTCCTTTTCTCCATCTTTACAATCCCTAGGTCCCTTCAAGACTAATTTATACTTACCTTGTATTTTTTTATCTGAATGGTTATTATTTCCTCCCAGTACAATATAAACTTCTTAAAGGCTCTTCATTTCCCCTTGTATTCATGGTGCCTATCACACAATGGGTGCTTTAAAAATGCCTCAGAATATAATTGGATTTTTGAAAGCAGAATAATCCTGTAATGCTGTAATAGCAAGACAGTGTGCTGCTATCCAACACCTTAGTGCTGAAACATATCGGAACTCATCCTATACTACAGCTACTGGCCATGGTGCTGATTTTTCATGCTAACATTTCTGTCCAAACATATCAGCTAATTTGACCCAGCAAGTCAGTTAAAAATCAATTTTAGAAATATTCTCAAATTCAAATTCCATTTAAAAAAATAATTTTAAAAAAAATCCGTCTAGTAAGGGTTTCAGAATGGTTTGGGCCATTTCCAACTTACCACTAATCATAATTTCTTTTTAAATGGAGATTCATGAAGTAGACACTAAAAAGTGTTTTCTAAAAAGAAATTCTAGCTTTTGTTCTATGAAAACACATTATCTGGAAAATCTAGCTTTTGTGCAAAACTGCTGTTGATATTGTCTCAGTTGAAAACTGAAAGTTCTTTATCTGCTCAATTTGAGTCTGTTGTTCAGATTTCACATCTAAGTTGGGTATCTATTGGTGATTATCTTGGCATATGGTGTGAGGTGTTAGTCTAACAGAATTTCTGCCAGAATACTATGCAGTTTTCCCAGAAAATTTTGTCAAATTGAGTAGGTGGAAGACAGTAGACTGAATTGCATTTGGAAAATTAAACAACACTTTTAATTATTCTAATCTAGTCTCAGGACAGAAATCAATCTTTTTAACACAAATATTTTCCAAATGAAGTTATATGAGTAAAATTTGTGGGATATTTCAAGCTCTAAAGAATGAAGATCATGTATGATGCATATGCTCAAAAGATCTGTGATTTTATCACTTGAGAAAGTCTCCCCAAAGGTACAGATTGCAGTCCATTCATTCCTGTCCAACACATGTAGCTCATTTCTTGCTTTGCTTATTTCCACATACTGGCATTAGATCCACAGTCCACTTAATATGCTGCAGCATTTTCTCCTTACATCATAGGGATACTGGTGGAGCACTGTGGCTATACATCTATCTTCTCCTACTTTTGCTACATGGTGAGCCCCTATTTTCTTCCTATCATAGAGATCCTCAGTGGCATCCTTTACACCTACTATTATCCAGATTTCCCCACTGATTGTATACTTCAGCCTTCTCATATTTACTATCCACCTTTCTATTGCCTTCTATGCAACAGTCATCTTTGTTCATTAGAGGCAGTGATATTCTAGATCTTGCTGCCATATAGCAATACCAGTGAAATGTTAGTATTGAAAAGATGGGCCTTTGCTTTCAAGGGAAGCTTGTGGTTAGTAAAAGAGCTTTGCAGTTTCCCATAGGAAATTTAGCCTATTCTCCTTTTCAGCTCTGGATCCAGTTCTTTATCTATCTCTACTATCTGTCCCAGATACACACACACACATACTATTAGACAAACTTTATACTTGTATCCATTAAAATGCATGTTGAAATCTGGACAGTAGATATTCTTCATTCCTTTGATATTTCCTTGTGACTAGGTGGGCCAAACTCTTAGGAGTGATTACAGCTCTCTTCTAAGAAGTTCTGCAGCTAAATGCAGTCAGCACAATGTTTTTCACATACAGGAGCATCTAGAGGACCTCATTATTCACACAGAATCTTTTCTCAACCTGAATTCTGTTTTATATATATATATATATACATATATATATATATGTATATATACATACATACATACATATATATATATATATATATATATATATATATATATATATATATATATATATATATATATATATATATATATATCTTGCACCACAATGGAAAATATTTTGTTGTGCATGTATCTCCTGATTTTATGCCACACACAATGTTTATTACCAGGAGATAACTGAACAGTGTTGTTTCTTTATTACATCTGCCAAGGAATCCTCAATGATACCTTGAGAAATACCATGCTTTCAAAAGCTGATAAGGTGACATCTTGTTCTGCCAAATCAAATACATTTTCATGATAAACAAACCATAGGTAGAATGGGATCTTATACTCTTTATATCCTTCAATCAACTATAAGATGGTAAATTGTTGAATATCATTTTTGAAAGCCTCCTTATTCCCTGCTAATGCCCTCACTGAGGATGCTTTTAATTCATGTATAGGTTACCAAAAGAAAGATTTTTGTGTAGATTGGAGATGAGTTAGTAGTCTGTTGTTCTCTCAGTCAGTATGAATGAAATCCGAAATTTTTCCCATACCCTTGGTATCTTTCTCTTTTTTAGACAAGTTTTATATTAGTCCCTCAGTGCTCTTGTAATTGTTTTCCTGCCAGCATGCATCTCTTCAATGTATACTTGGTCCAATTCAGCTACTTTTCTCATCTTTGTTCTTATTCATATCATTTCAACTTCCTCTGTCATCAAAGAATATTATTTTAGAGGCCAAATGTAGTTGTTTCATTGTGTTTCAGTGGTTTTTAAATGATGTTTGCAAATCTTTTCCATATTTTTCTGCTTATAGTCCTCTTGTCATTTTCATACTTAGATGCCCTTGGGATGACTTTGCTTACTTTGATATCTTGCCAGAATTTCTTTAATTTGGTTTTAACTTTCATTGTTTTTCTCTGCTTCATAAGATGATAATGGTAATAATTACTCACCATCCTTCTTAATAAGATTTCACAGAAAAACTTAGGATGTAACCTGGTGTTGCCTTTATCAGGCATCTCTCTCTATCTGGCAAGTAAAAGTAAGTCATATGTTTGTTGACTTGCTCTTGCTTTTTGGTCTTTGCCTTGTGGAAATTATTTACGCTGACTGTTGCAGTTAGTGGTAATGTCATTTCTCTTGTCCATTTTTGATTTTTAATTGTTTAGCAATCTAATTAATTTTGGATTTAATCTTTTAATTGCACACTATAGCTTTTTTATTATACTTTTTTATTATTTTAAATTCTGATTTTAAAAAGTTGATACTCTGAATGTTCACATACAGCTGATGCAGGGAAAATTTCTACATCAGTAATAAATCTGGCCAAAAAAAATTCACAACCAAGTGACTAGCTTATTGGTGATTTGCTTCTCTGTAATTAGCTTTTGGAAACTGATTCAGTTTGTTACCACAGGCATTCTGAAAGCTTTCCCAACATGTTAAAGCCTATGATAACTTTCACTCCACCAACATAGCCTTTGAGAAGCCAGAGTCACTTTCATGTTATGGTGAGGCATCAGAGTATGACATTTTGTTGGAGTCATTACAGTTACTTCCAGGAAATAATTGAAAAAGGAGATGGGCTGGTCAAGTGTTGAGAGTAAAAAATAGCACATAGCATGAGTCTTATATTGGCACCTATGAATTATTCAAAGACCTATAGGGAATTCCTTTAGTGAGTTAAGTAAAACAAATATGGAGCATTTGTCAGAAAAAAAAATGAACAAGAATTGCACAGGATGAGAAAGCATAGATGGGTTGAGATTTGTATCATTAGAAGGAATGCCTTTATCAAGGCATTAATAGGCACACTGAATATTTGTCATTAATAAAGCAACCAGCTGACCCTAATGTAATTGCTATTTCAGTTCTGTCCATGATTGACTATGTGGCTATGTATCATTGCACAGTTTGGGCCTTAGTTTTGGATCTTATTAATACAGGATGGACTTTTGACTTCTGACCCAATAACTCTCCTGAACTGATCTCTTCTAGATCATGAATGACCTTTTAGTTGACTAATTCAATGACATATTAAAATTCTTCTCCTTCTTGACCTTTCTGCAGTATGACACTTCAGATTCCTCATATATCTGTATCTTCTCCCTTTTCTTGAGTTTTATGACATTGCTTTTTCTTAGTTCTTCTTTTATTTAGTCTCCCTCTTGCTTGACTGGCTGCTTTTTCTTAGTCTCTTTCTTTGGTTCATTATGTGCCTCTTGCTTTTGAAGTGTTGGATTCCCCAAGTGTCTTTAGCCTTCTCTTCTATTTCTTTTGGTGACTTCATTCAGTTACATGGTTAAAATTATCACCTATGTACAAATGATCCCCAAATTTAAATAATCAAGCTCCAGTTTCTCCTCTGCAGTTGTCTTATATAAAATTTTTTTTCTGGAAAGGGGGGGTGGAGCCAAGATAGGGGACTGAAAGCACCTACCTGCTTGAACTCTCCTCTCAAAGCCCTTAAAACACCTGTAAAAAGTGACTCTAAACAAATTCTAGAGCAACTGAAGTCACAAAATGGCAGAATGAAACAGATTTTTAGCCCAAAAAAGCCTGGAAGGGTCTATCACACCTGGCTTGGAGCAGAGCATAGTCCACCATGGATTACGCTGGCACAGATGGGACTGGAGCAGGCTTCAGGGTATTGAATCATGGACAGCAGCTGCAGGTTTCCAGATATCTCAACCACAAACACCAAAGATGGTTTCAAAGATCAGTGAGAAAGCTGTTTCACTTGGGTAAAAGGGGAGTGGGTCCAGTCCCAGGTCCAGCCCCAGGGTGGTGGCAGCCACTGCTATATCAGCAGCCACTTCTGGAGCTCTGAGCCTACAAAACCTGGGGGAATTGAGCAGCTGATCTGGGTCTCAATCCTGAGTGGCAGTCCTGGGGTGAGGAGGAACACTTGTGTGGCAGAGCTGGTGGTGGCTGTGGAGAGGGAATCCTGCTCACAGATCCAGGGCAGAAAAAAGTATTTGTGGTTGCTCACAGACAATAGTGCAGGCCAGGAGAGGAGTAAACACCTGTCCCCTGACTATGCCAGTTTGGAGGAACTAGGAACTTACAGGTCTCTAGAGATATCTCAGACAACAGCTGCACAAAACCTCTGAACCCTGGGGTAGTACACACTCTACTTGACAAAGGACTCAAAAGTCAAACAATTGACTGGAAAAATGTCCAAAAGGGAAAAATAAAACTACAGAAGGTTATTTTCTTGGTGAAAAGGTATTTTCTTCCATCTTTTCAGATGAGGAAGAGCAAAGCATACAATCAGAGGAAGATCAATGCATGCCACTGGAGAAAAATGGAAAGGTTAAGACTCCTCCATCCAAAGCCTCCCAAAAAAATATGAAATGGTCTCAGGCAATGGAAGAACTCAAAAAGGACTTTGAAAGTCACGTAAGGGAGATGGAGGAAAATTGGGAAGAGAAATGAGAGTGATGCAAGAAAAATCATGAAAAATGAGTCAACAGCTTGCTAAAGGAGACCCAAAAAATGCCGAAGAAAATAACATCTTTAAAAATAGACTAGACCAAATGGCAAAAGAGGTTCAAAAAGTTAGAGGAGAAGGATGCATTAAAATCAGGATTGACCAAATGGAAAAGGAGATCCAAAAGCTCACAAAGAAAATAGTTTTTTAAAAATTAGCATGGAGCAAATGGAAGCTAATGACTTTATGAGAAATCAAGAAATTATAAAACAAAACCAAAACAATAAAAAAAATAAGACTGTGTGAATTATCTCATTGGAAAAAGAACTGACCTGGAAAATAGATCCAGGAGAGACAATTTAAAAATTATTGGTCTACCTGAAAACCACAATTAAAAAAAGAACCTAGACATCATCTTTCAAAAATTATCAAGGAAAACTGCCCTGATATTCTAGAAGCAGAGGATAAAATAGAAATGGAAAGAATTCACCAATCTCCTCTTGAAAGAAAAATGGAAAGGAAAACTCTGAGAAATATTGTAGTCAAATTCCAGAGTTCTCAGGTCAAAGAGAAGATATTACAATCAGCCAGAAAGAAACAATTCAAATATTATGGAAATACAGTCAGGATAACACAAGATTTAGCAGTTTCTACACTAAGCGGTCGAAGGGCTTAGAACATGATATTCCAGAGGTCAAAGAAGCTAGGATTAAAACCAAGAATCACCTACCCAGCAAAACTGAGTATAATACTTTAGGGAAAATGTGGAACTTCAGTGAAATAGAGGACTTCCAAACATTCTTGTTGAAAAGACCAGAACCGAATAGAAATTTCACTTTCAAATACAAGAATCAAGAGAAACATGAAAAGATAAACAGGAAAAAAGCCATAAGGGACTTATTAAAGCTAAACTGTTTACATTCCTATGTGGAAAGATGATATTTGTAACTCATGAGACCTTTTTCAGTATTAGGGTAATTAGAAGGAGTATATGTATATTATATTTGTGTACATATGTGTATGTACATGTGTATGTGTGTATGTGTGTGTGTGTGTGTGTACAGAGAGGACAAAGGGTGACCTGTGTGTGTGTTCATCCTTCATTGTCAAAGAAGACCATGCCATCAGGGAAATAATGACATGACTTGCACTTGACTGTTTTGAGTGAGGGAGGGCTGTGCAGGTCACCAGCCTCACTTCTCCTCCAGAGCCATCTGAATCCAGTGACCAGATATTCATCAGGATGACTGGAGATGACCCAGGATGAGGCAATTGGGATTAAGTGACTTGCCCAAGGTTACACAGGTAGTGTCAAGTGTCTGTGGTGAGATCTGAATTCAGGTCTTCCTGACTCCTGCACTGGTACTCTCTCGACTGTACCACCTAGCTGCCCTTAAAGGGGGGTGTGCGAGCTGAATATGAAGGGAGAATACCTAAAAAAAAGTAAAATTTACTGTTGAGGGGAATATAGTATGAAATATAGTAGAGAAAGGTCAAGGTAAATGTAGCAAATCATCTCACATAAAAGAGGCAAGAAAGAGCTTCTCACAATGGGGGGGAAGAGGGGGAGATGAAAGGGAATGAGTCTTTCTCTCATGGGATTTGGCTGAAGGAGGGAATAACACACACTCAGTTGGATAGGGAAATCTATTTTACCCAGCAGGAAGACAGGGGGAAAGAGGATAGGAGAGGGAAGATAATAGAAGGGACAGCAAATTGGGAAAAGCAATAATCAGAACCAAACACTATTGTGGGAGGACAGGTCAAGGGAGAGAATGGAATAAATGGAGAGCAAGATAGGACAGAGGGAAATGTGGTTAGTCTTTTACAACATAAGTATTATGGATGTATCTTGCATGGCTACACATGTTTGACCTATAATGAATTGCTTGTTTCCTTAATGAAGGAGGGAGGAAGGGAGAGAATATGGAACTCAATGTTAAAAATTGTTTTTGCTTGCAACTGAGAAATAAGATGTACGGTATAGAAATCTATTTTGCTCTACAGGAAAACAGAGGGGAGGGACATAGAAGAACGGGGGGAGTAATAGGAGAGGACAGACTGGAGGAAGGTATGGATGGGGGGGTGTATGCTGTCCTGGAGAGGGGGGGTGGGGAGAGATGGGGAGAAAATTTTGGATTCAAATTCTTGTGGAAGTGAATATTGAAAACTGAAAGTAAATAAATTATATATTTTTAAAAAATAATAGTAAAATATTTTAAAAAAGAAAAAAATTTTCTATGGGATATCTTCATCTTTATTTTACACCAACACTGAATACTCGATATGTTCAAAACTTAACTCATCTTCCCTGTGAGCCACCATTTCTTCTTCTATAAAAGGAGGGGGCTGAAATAGATAATCTTTAAAGCTCCAATCCTCAGTGATAGGATCCTATGAGTCTGCCTTTCCACCTCGATTTCTTATTGTTTCTCTTTACATATTTTATATTCTAGAAAAACTGGACTATTAGCTATTTCTAATCTCATCCGTGAACTGTTTTGTGGATTCACAAAAGCCATAGAATGCCTGCATGAGGTGGTCTCCATCTTCATCTCTACCTGTTGAAATTTTCCCTTCAAAACCTAATTCAGACACCATAATTGCCTACATGAAACTTTCCATGATAACCCCTATCTGAGATGAAAACTCTCTTCTCAAAGTTTCTTTGATTAGGATCTCTCCTTTACCATTATCACATTCTACTTATATCATTTATTTGTGAATATTTCCTCTTTCTACTCCCCTACTGTGCAAATATACTGGGAGATGTAAATCCTTATGGCCAAAGACTAGGTTGTTTTTATCTTTTGTTGGGCAGCTAGGTTAGTTACAGGTTAGAATTGGCTAGAACACTGGAGTTCCTAGTCAGGAAGACCAGAGTTCAAATGTAGACTGAGATATTTACTTGCTGTCTGCTCCTCAGCAAGTCCCTTACCCTTTGGTTCCCTCAGTTTCCTCAGCTGTAAAATGGAGGTAATAAAAGTCCCTACCTTCCCAGGTTGTTGTGAGCATCAAATGAGATATTTGTAAAGCATTTAGTACAAGTCATGACACATACTTGTTCTTTAATAAATACTTATTTCCTGTCTCCTCTCCCTTTATAACTCTAGTTTCTATACTAGAAACTAGTGCTTAACCAACATTTATTAATTGAATTGTGCACTATGATACAAATCAAGAAGGCAAAATCACAAAATAGGTAAACTAGTGACTTCCTTGTTATAAAAGTTTTTTCACTTTAAAAAACAACAAGACTAAGCACTTGATTCTTTTGTAATAAGCTGCCCAAGTATATTTAAAACATTGTTTTATTTATAAAATTTTATGTGTACTTTTTCAGGAAACAATTATTTTAAGGGAAGGTGTGCATGTAATTTATTATGGAAGTCAGTTATTGATGAGTACTAGTACTATTGGATTAGTGGTATTTTTAATATGTCAAAAAACATGTTTACAAAAAAGTAAGAAAAATTAAGGTGGAAAAATGTATTAACATGATCTGTTCCAACCCGTTTCAGAGTACAAGAGTGCTCAGATTCCTTTAAAACAATACTTTTCATGGGTGATATAATATATTCTTTAAAATCTCAAGCAAATTTCAAAATTCCCAGGCTATATTAGCATATTCCTTGACAAAGTAGATTCTCAAAACATGCATCTTTATGTTTAGCCTAAAATCTTGAGTTTTTTCCCTCTATGAACCTTTTAATTTTCATTCTTCCTGAGTGTTCAACATGACTCAGGTACTTTGGACACAATCCTTTCTGTAGATGAAAATAGGCTAGGTAGTCCCCAGTGGTCTATTTTGCTGCTGTTATCTTGTAACTTGAGGCACATTGGTTCCTTAAGCTTTCTCATCTGTAGGCTGAAGGAGCTTTTCCTAGGTTTTGACAGCTGGGGTCATTATTGAATGTTTTCATCATCCAAAATACTTCCTCTCTTCACTCTCAAGAAAGCTGTAGATAACTTAGAACCACTACTTGAGTTCTCATCAGTAATATGTAAGACAGCAATTTATTTACTTCTCTTTAAGGCTGTCTCAGAGGAGCAGTGTTGTGCCAAAGTATAGATATCAGTTCTTTATAGCTGGGTAATCTCATTATCAAATTTTGCTGAATATTATTGAAAACAAAGTCACTTTCACAATCTGAAGCATGAAAACCACTCACCCTTAATTCAATAAATAAGCTACTTAAGTATTATAATAAGTCACAAGTAAGAATAGATTTTGTATCATATCATCAAATTTGATTTTCATTAATGCAAAATGAATGTCTTATATGAAGCACTTTCATATCATATTAATGATATGATAGCAAACAGTATTCACTGGTTGCTAAGTAACATAAGGACCCTCTAATTATCTCTTCTGCACTTCACAGGACACAGAAGGAAGATGCCAGTGCTTTAAGGGTATTTTCTATATCTTGGCAACTCTCTGCTAGACAACAAAACTGGGGGCTGTGTACTCACAGAATTAATGATATCATCTTCCACAGTAAAATATACTCCTGCATTTGTTCCAAACTTTTAATTATCTTAATGGGTAAGAAAGATTTTTAAAATTAACTTAAATATTCTAAGCAATGATCTGTATTTTCTGCTTGGGTGAACAAATGGTCCTACTCTGAATCAAGTAGGGGCTGTCATATATACTATGAATCTTAAAGTAAAGAACTGGGAAAAGTATTAATGTTAAAACTTTACATGTACTCATCCATTTTTAATAGGTTACTATTAAGTGTAAATTTCAATTCTTGAGGTCCAAAGTAGAGCCTCAGTGAATGACAAACCATCCTGGATGAAAACTGTTTGGATTCTGTGTTGTAGAGTGGATATAGAATTGGATTGAACATCTAAAAACTCTAAATTTTTATCTTAATTTCACTTAACTTCTTTGTAACTTGGTTTTTTTACCCACAAAAGAAGAATTAAACGAACAATATTATCTTCCTTCATTGCCATAATAGATCACTTTGATAATAATAGATGAAATGAAAGAATATACATTAAAGTACTTCAAGCTATTAAGAAAAAAGATTACATAGAAATAACTAGTTATATTACTAAGTTTAATTAAACAAATATGGATGATGGATCTGATACATTCAGTGCTATGCTGGGTGCTATAGATTATATTAAAAAGTATAAGGAGTCCAAAGTTCATTAGAAAAACAAGATTAATTTAAAAGAGAGATGAAATTAGATCATAGCATTGAGGATTCAAAGGGACATTAGAAACCGTTGAGTAAATTTCTTGATTTTATGTTAGAGGAATTGGAGATTTGGAGAGATTAAGTGGATTTTCTATGGTCATAATGCTAGAAGGAAGAAAGACTTGTAGATTGGAATTTAGTGTGCTTTTCACAACAACATTTTGCTTTCTGAGGGGTAAGCATCATGATAGGTAAACAAAGGATTTCCAACTGATATCTTTTTTGGTCAGAAGAAGTATTGGGGAGGAGGAGGAGCCAAGATGGGCAAGTAAAGGAGGAACTTCTCTGAACACTTCCAAATTCTCCTCCAAATAACTTTAAAGTAATGCCTCAAAATGAATTTTTGAAGCAACAGAACCAACAATGCTAAGGTGAAACAATTTTCCAGCCCAAGACAACTGAGTAGGTTGGCAGGAATGGTCTGTCTTACTGGGGTGAGTGTGGAGTGGAGGGCTGTACAGGATGCCCCCATTCTTGCCCCAGCAAGCCAGCAGCAGGCCTTGGGAGTGTGTGGCAGCTTCTAGAGTTCTCAGTCTACAGATAGTAAAGGGGTCAGATAACTGGTCAAGAGATTACAGGGAACAGTTTGCTGTTACTGGGTGCAGAATTCTGATGTGTTGCCATGCAAGTTTCTGGGTCACAGTCCCAGGGTGAGGAGGAGCACTAGTGAACCAGCGATTGCGGCCCCAGGGGAGTGGAGACCCTGTTTACAGTTTCAGGGCAGGAAAGAGTGCTTATAGTCACTCACATATCACAGCACAAGCAAGGAGAGTCATGACCACACTTCTCTTTATATCATACCACTTTGAAAGAACTGAAAACTTACAGACCCTCACAACTAGCTCTGAAAATATCAGAATGAAAGACCTGAAACTTGGGGCAGTACTCCCTCTAATATGGGGGCAAAGTTCAATTTTAACATAAAGTTAGTCAAGAAATGGACTGGGAAGTAACAACAAAAAAGAGAAGACATGGAAATCAAATCAGCCACAGACAAAGCCTCAAGGAAAAATGTGAATTGGTCACAATCTTTTACCCCACCCCCAAATTCATGGAAGAACTCAAAAAGAATTTTAAAAATCAAATAAGAGAGGTAGAGGAAAAAACTGGGAAAATGAATGAGAGAAATGAAAGAAAATCATGAAAAGAGAGTCAACAGCTTGGTAAATGAGGCACAAAAATCCTCTAAAGAGAACTCCTTAAAAAGAAAAATTGGTCAAATGGAAAAGGAGGTACAAAAATTCATTGAAGAAAATAATTTCTTAAAAATTAGAATTGGACAAATGAAAGCTAATGACTCCATAGGGCATCAAAAAACAATGAAACAAAATCAAAAGAATGAAAAAATGGAAAAATATGAACCATATCATTGAAAAAACTGACTGAGAAAATATATTGAGGAGACATAATTTAAGAATTATTGAACTAACTGAAAACTATGATTAAAAAAAAGAGCCTCGAAATAATCTTTCAAAAAATTATCAAGGAAAACTGTCCTGATATCTTAGAACCAACAGATAAAATAAGAATGGAAAGAATCTACCAATCACCTCCTGAAAGAGATCTCAAAAGGAAAACTACCAGGAATATTATAGTGAAATTCCAGAGCTCTGAGGTCAAGCAGAAAATATTACAACAAGACAGAGACAATTAAGACATCATGGAACTACAGTTAAGATTACACAAGAATTAGCAACTTCTTTCTTAAAAGACTGGGGCATTTGGAATGTGATATTTCATAGAGAAGAGGAGCTAGGGTTACAGCCAAGAATCACCTACCCAGCAAAACTGAGAATAATCTTTCAGAGGGAAAATGAATATTTAATGAGATAGAGGATTTTCAAGCATTCCTGATGAAAAGACCAGAACTGAATAGGAAATTTTACTTTCAAAAGCAAGACTTAAGAGTAGCATAACAGGAAAGAGAAATCACAAGAGATTCAAAAAGGTTAAACTGTTTATATTCCTACATGGAAAGATGGTACTAGTAATTCCTAAGAACTTCATCATTATTAAAGCAGTTAGAAGGAGTCTACATAGACAGAGGGCATGAGTGTGAGTTGAGTATGATAGGATGATATCTAAAAAAATAAAATTAAGGGATGAAAAAGATGGATGCACTGGGAGAAGGAGGAAGGGAGAGGTAGAATGGGATAAATTATCTCACATAAAAGTGTACAAAAGAAAGAGTTTTACAGTGGAGGGGAAGATGGATGGTGGTAGCAGTCAATGCTTGAACTCTCATCAGGAGTTGGCTCAAAGAGGAAATAACATACTGAGTTGGGTATAACAACGGCTCTACAGGAATTGGGAGGGGAGGAGGACAAGAGAAGACAAAGGGAGGGGGGCTGATAGAAGGGAATGTAGTTTGGAGGAGGTGGTGGACAGAAGTAAAATGCTTTTGAGGGGAGACAGGGTGAAAGGAGAGAAAAGGATAAACAGGGGGAAAATAGGATTGAAGGAAATACAGAATTAGTAATCATAACTGTGAATGTGAATGGGATGAATTCACCCATAAAACAGATGTGGATAGCAGGATGGTTTAAAATCCAGAACCCAGCATTATATTGTTTAAAGAAACTTACTTGGAGCAGAGAGACAAAGTAAAAGTAAGAGACTGGAGCAGATCTATTATGCTTCAGCTGAAATTTTAAAAAAAGCAGGGGTAGCAGTGATGATCTTAGACAAAGCAAATGCAAAAACAGATCTAATTAAAAGAGACAAACAGGGAAACTGAATTTTGCTAAACAGTACAGTAGACAATAAAGTAATATCAATACAAAATAAAAATCCATCAAATGATATAGCATCCAGATTCTTAAAGGAAAAGCTAAATGAGTTTTATGAGGAAATAGAAAATAAAACTATACTTTTGGGGGACTTCAACTTTCTTCTCTCAGAACTAGAGAAATCTAATAAAAATAAATAAGAAAGAAGTTAGGGAGATGAATGGAATTGTAGAAAATTTAGATATGATAGACCTCTGGAGAAAAATGAAAGAAAGAGAAAGAAATATTCCTTTTTCTCAGTGGTACATGGCACCTATTAAAAATTGGCCACATATTAAGGCATAAAAACTTCACAGTCAAATGCAAAAAAGCAGAAATATTAAATTCATCCTTTTCTGATTATAATGCAATAAAATTACATTCAACAAAGGGCCAAGGAAACAGATTAAAAATTAATAGAAAACTAAATAATCTCATTCTAAAGAATAAGTGTGTCAAAACAACAATTCATAGGAACAATCAATAATTTCAGTAAGAAGGACAAGCAAACATACCAAAACTGACAGGATGCAGCTGAAGGAGTATGTAAGTGAAATTTTATATCTCTGAATGCTTACATCAATAAAATATAGAAAGATCATATAAATGACTTGGGTGTGAAGCTAAAAAGAAAACTAGAAAAACAACAAATAAAAAATTCCCAAACTGAGCACCAAATTGGAAATCTTGAAAACCAAAGGTAAGATTAATAAACTGAAAGTAAGAAAACTATTGAGTTAATAAGTAAGAATAGGAGCTGGTTTTATGAAAAAAAACCCAATAAAATAAATAAACCATTGCTTAATTTTATTTTAAAAAGAAAACCAAAGTGCCCATATCAAAAATGAAAAGGATGAATTAATCACCAATGAAAAGAAAATGAAAGCAATTATTAAGACTTCTTTTGCCCAATTATATGCCAATAAATCTAATAATCTAAGTGAAATAGATGAATAGTTACAAAAATGTAAATTGCCTAAATTAGCAGAAGAGGAAATAAAATACTTAAATAGCCCTGTCTTAGAAAAAGAAAATGAACAAGCTATCAAGGAACTCCCTAAGAAAAAATCCCTATGAGCAGATGGATTTACATATGAATTCTAACAAACATTTAAAGAATAACTAATTCTAATACTATATAAACTATTTAGAAAAACAGGCAAAGATTCCTTTTATAACACCTGCCAGATTCCTTTTATAACACAAATGTGGTGCTGATACATAAGCCAGAATGAGCAAAAACAGAAAAAAGAAAACTATAGAGCAATTTCATTAATGAGTAAATATTTAAATAAATATTTAAATGCAAATATTTAAATAAAAGAGTAGCAAGAAATTACAGCAATACACCACAAAGATCACACACTATGACCAGGTGGGATTTATACCAGGAATGCAGAGCTGGTTCAATATTGGGAAAACTATCTGCATAATTGACCGTGTCAGTGAAAAAACCAACAAAAAAATCATATGATTATAGATGTAGAAAAGGTTTTTGAGAAAATATGACACTCAATCTTATTCAGAACACTAGAAAGGATAGGGATAAATGGTGCTTTCCCTTAAATGATAAGTAATATCTAGCAAAAACCATCAGTGAACATTGTCTATAATAGGGATAAGGTAGAAGCTTTTCCAGTGAGATTTGGGTGAAGCAATTTATCACCATTATTATTAAATATTGTACTAGAAATGCTAGCTATTGTAATAAAAATAAAAAGAAATTGAAGGAATTAGAATAGGCAATGAGGAGGAAAATCTATCACCCTTTGCAGATAATATGCAGAAGCTAGTTGAAATAATTAACAACTTTAGTAAAGTTGCTAAATATAAAATAAAACAACATAAATCATCAGCATTTCTATATATCACCAATAGTCCAGCAGCAAGAGATAGAGAAATTCCATTTAAAATAACTGTAGGCAATATTAAATACTTGGGCATCTACCTCTCAAGATAAACTCAGGGAAGATATGGACACACAAAACACTTTTTACACAAATAAAGTCAGATCTAAACAATTGGAGCAATATTAATTGCTCATGGGTAGGCTGAGCCAATATGATAAAAATGAAAATTCTACCTAAATCAATTTATATGTTTAGTGCAATATCAATAAAACTACCAAAAATATTTTATAGTGCTAGAAAAAAAATAGTAAAAAAAAAAAAATTCACCTGTAAGAACAGTCAAGAATATCAAAGGAAACAATGAAATAAATGTGAAAGAAAGTAGCGTAACAGTACCCAACTTCAAAGTGTATTACAAAGCAATAATCATCAAAATAATCTGGTACTGGCCAAGAAATAGAGTGGTGGATCACTGAAATAGAGTGGTGGATCACTGGAATAGATTAGCTATACAATAAACAGTAGTAAATGACCATAGTATTATAGTGTTTGATAAATCCACAGTTTCAAGTTTTGGGGGCAAGAGCTCACTGTTTTACAAAAATTCCTGGGAAAACTGGAGAGCAGTTTTGCAGAAACTAGAAATAGATCAGCATCTCACACCATATACCAATATAAGGTAAAAATGAGTATGTGATTTAGATATAATAGGTGATATCAAAAGCAAATTAAGGAAGTACGGCATATTTTATCTTTCACATCTAGAGATGAGAAGAATTTATGACTATGCAGGAGATAAAGAGCATCATGAGATGTAAAATGGACAATTTCGATTACATTAAATTAAAAAGCTTTTGCACAAACAAAACCAGGGCAACCAGGATTAGAAGGAAAGCAGAAAACTGGGAAAAATTTTTGCAAGTTTCTAGGATAAAAGCCTCATTTCTCAAATATATATGGAGTCAAATTTATAAGAATACAAGTCATTTCCCAGTGGATAAATGCCCAAAGGATATGGACAGGCAGTTTTCAGAAAAAGAAATCAAAGCTATCTATGGCAATATATGGACATATGGGAAATTTTTCCTTCTCCAGAAAAGTTAGATATTCTAATTGCTTTTTTCCAAGTTCCATTCTAATGTTACTTGTGGGTGGGCCTTTCACATTGTTGTCACATGACCACATATTCTCATCTATAACATCAGCTTAAATTTGTCTTAAAGTGAGTTGAATGAATGTTACTTATTAAAAATAATCATCGTAGACCAATATCTTATATACCACAATAAACTCAAAATGGATATTTGAATATTAAAAGTCTCACCACAAAATAATTAAAAGAAAGAAGCAAATCAGGTAACTATCACAGCTATGGACAGGATAATTTTCAATCAGACAAGGAATAGAGATCATTACAAAAAGATTTTAAAAATCAATGGCAAGAAAATTGAAAAGCTTTTGCACAAACAAAATTAAGGCAGATAGAATAAAAAAAAGGCTGCTGATTGGGAAAAATCTTTGCAGAAAATATTTCTGCTAGAGTACCAACTGAAATATTATAAGACCAAAGTCCATTCCTCAGTGAATAAGTGATCAAAGGATATAAAGAAAGAATTCTGAAAAAAAAAGAATTATAAACTGTTAACTAGTCACATGAAAGCAATCAAGTAAAAAAAAATCTGTTTCAAATAAATGGTAATAGCAAAAATGCAAATCCAAACAGGTCTGAAGTTTTGCCTCACACCTTTGGTAAAGCTGAAAAAAAAAATATGAGTATCAATATTGGAGGGGTTTTGGCAAGATTGGCATTTTAATTGTCCTGTTGGTGGAACAGTAAATTGGTCTGGAAAGCAATTTGGAATTGTGCCAAGAAAGTGACTAAAAACCATACCCTTTTATTAGAGATCTCACTGCTAGGCAAATTATCTTAAGTGGTTAATGATAAAAGAAAGATCTCATATATACCCAGATACTCATAGCAGACTTGTAGCAGCAAGGGGCTAGAAATAAAGTAGATAGTCATTGATTGAGGAATGGCTAAACAAATGGGATGCAATATTAATGAGATGTGAGAAATAATGAATAAAGAGAACCTCAAGAAGACATATAGACGTGTTCAGAATGAAGTGAGGGGAGCCAGGAACACAATGTATACCATGACTGCAACAATATAAATGGGGAAAAAACCAAAAATACCACCAAGAAACATCTGTGTAATCATAATGACAACTGTGGCCCTGGTGAAGATACGAGAACGTATATCTACCTCCCTTTTTTGCAGAGGTATGGATAGCAATGAGCATGGAACAAGGGCATATGCTGTCACACTCAGCTGATGTACTGGGATTTTTTCAATTCTACTTTTGTCTTTCTGTTTTTTTTTCCCTTTTTATAAGGGGTGGCTCCTTGGGTAGAACAGAGGAGAGGGATATAGTCAGAAGTGAATGGAATGGAATGGAATGCTAAGATAAGACATTGATTTTTTTTTAAAGGTAGCTATCTTCCAAAGAGTCCTGGGAAACTTCTCATTGTGGCCATCTGCACTGGATGTCCAGTAATCTAATATACATCCAGAAACTTATTTTTCAAATATGTAAATAGTAGTGCCTTTGATGAAGTCTGACTAATTGTTTCTTTTGAAATGGAGGTGACCTTGGTTTCTCTAAGCCTATACCAATGGAGCTCAAGCTGACAGGTCCAAACCAGAGAGGTATATACCTGGCAAAGGAGTGTATATCTGTCACTCAAGGACCAGACCAGCCACATCTTGAGAGGTTTATCACATGATTGGCCATAGGATGACCAAATCTTCATCCAGAGAACCTCTAAAAGACAATCTCTCCTTATGTGTTATTGAGGATAATGTATAAACTGATGAACACTGCATCTTTGTAGAACAAACATCTTAAACTCAATAGTTTCGATTACAGAGTTCACAAACCTAATTGTGGAGGTTCAGATAATTTGGCCATACTTTAAGATACCGTAATACCAAGAGAAAGTGAAGACAGACTGTAGGAAAAGAACACTGGATTTTGAGCCAGAAGACTTAGGTTGAAATCCACACTCTGTATTAATTTACTACTGGTGTGACCTTGGACGAGTCACTTAATGTCTCTGGGCTTCAATTTCTACATCTGTAAAATGGCTTAGATTATCTGTAAGGTATCTCACAGCTCTACATCCTATGGCCCTACACAACCTCATGAATACACTCAAATTTTATCAGAACTGTAAAAGCAAAAGTTATATAAACGTAAACAGAAGTTTTATGAAGTGCACATATGTGTTAAATGAATTTATATACCTTTTTATTTGTTTTGGAACTTGCAATATCATTGATTAGGAAGAATATCAAGCAGCCTGTTTTGCATTTTATCTAAGGAAAGTTAGAGATGACTGAGTTCAATAAAATAGCCTTTAATATTAAAAATCCTATTAAATGAACAATACATGCTCAGCTGCTTCTAATGTCTTCATGCTTAGATGCTTTTTGCTAACATAGAGAAATAGTACAATGAGAAACTTGTTAAATTATTTAAGGGCTAGGTGAGATCTCCTATTCAATAGATAATTGGAAAATCATGGGGTGGCCATGTTAATTAATGAATCTGACCATCAACTTTTGACTCCCTATTCTAGGTATTACATTTGGGGGATCACAGAACTGACCTTCAGATAATACCTATCATTCATATACATACTTTATGTAGGAATGAAGAGAATTCTTTTGGGAAGATGAAAGTTACCTGAAGTTCAGGGCATACAGTTGCAAAATGCCCATTTCAGCTTCAAGAAGGAGTTCTAATTTGGCTCAATTACCACATGTAGAAAACCTGCAGCATATAACTGCTGGTTGTCAGTTAGGATTGCTGATGCCTGAAAATTAGCAATTAGTAACAGAGGAACTAAGAGTTCTCATCAGCATTCTATCCACTTTACAGCATGGTGCACATTTTCCTGCTTGTCTTGAATTTGCCCTTAATGATTAAAGTATGGATTATTAATGCGTTAACTCTTTGGGATCTTGGTGTGACAACTCTGACCTCAATTCTGCCTCCAAACTCCATGGCACAAATGTCCAGTGTGTCCAGCGGTGCTGAGGCAGCTGTTTAGGTGGAGAAGGCATTCTGTGAGTCAAAAAGTGTGCTCTATTCTCATCACTAAAGGGTTCTTACTATGATAACTTAGGGGGCATTTGGGGCGGTGTCTCCTAAGGCATAAAACATCACCATGTGAACAATATAAATGTCATGAAGTTTCTTTTAAAAAGCAAAAAAATGCAGAGGGAGCTGTTTGATATTACCCCTGAGGAGTGTGGACTGCTACTTTCACTTATAAAAATCAAACGAAATCCAAGTATCCTTTCCCATGTGAGCATCAATAATAACCAGACTGGTGGTACTTCAAGCCACATACAGTAGGAAGCCCACATGTCAGACGGCAGAGAGAGACAACAACCTTGGACACTGAAGGTTACTAGAAAGAGTAACATAGTCTTTATGGTGCCTAGAGCTGCAAGGGAACTCAGAGGCCATCAAGTCCAAGCCCCTTCAGATGAGGAAACTGAAGAGGTTAAATGACTTGCCTAGGATTACATTAGGATACTTATGATTAAGTATCTGAGGCTGAATTTGAACTCTAGGTCTTCCAGATTCTAGACCCTGTTCTATCCACTGTGCCCCCTAGTTGCCTAAGGCAATATGGTGGAGAGGGATCCTGCTCCTGCTTCCTGCTAGCAAAAACAATAACAGCATCCTGGGAGTATGGAGGGCCTCCCAAAATTAGCAACAGGAAATAGAGTAATTTTCCCTCCCCTTTCCTTCCTCCCTCCCTCCCTTCCTTCCTTGCTCTCTTCTTTCCTCTCCCCCCTCTCTCATCTAGCACCGAACAATGACTGACCATTTTTCATTGTGGTGCCTCCTGTTTACCAGTACTCTGACACCTGAATCTGCCACTATGAAATGCACGGGTGCATACTGGGAGATTGTGTGGCTGACTCTTCATTATTTATATAGGACAGGGTAATTGTACCCTCTGAACTCTCTCTTCAGGTCTACATTATGACATCATAGGTTTGCCATAGTAATCTGGGTTTGACAGGGGATATCTAGTCTTCCAAATCTCTTTGTCTTCAGGACAATACTTAAATTACTCTGAATCAATTAGTTGCTTATTACTTTGGTTAGTGAATAAAGGATAAGAAAAGAATAAAAGCAAAAAAAGATTGGTTTTAGTTTAAAAATTTTAAAAGTTTGATTCACCAGGTACCAGCAGTCTGATTTGTTGAACTGTTTGGCAAGGCTGTGACAAAATTAGCCTGATTCCAGAACCAGAGTTGGAATGGGACTTCAAAGGTCACTTAGTCTAGCCCATACATGGAAGGGAATCTGTTACAGTATCCCGGACGCATGGTCATTTTGCTTCTGCTTTGGAGGATTATGGATTCTGAACTGCAAGGAACTATGGAGACCATCCAGCCTCTTCATTATTGTTGACCAACTAACTGAAGGTTCTTTCAACTCCACTGCTTCTCAGGGAAGGCGTCACACTTGAAGAACTCCAGGGGAAGAAAACCCATTACCTCATTCTGCTTTTGGAAATCTCTACTTCATACCTAATTACTCAACTGGATCTGTGTTCTGATCAAATTGGAAGTTCTCCTCCATTAATGCAGATTGCAGCCTATCTATGCTAGTCCATTTTATGTGATACTCTTGTCCATGTTCTTCCATGAGTTTACCACACAGGACCACCCAATGTTCCAGAGGCCTCTCTTGATTACTGCTGAAATCCAGAGTATACCAGCGGAGCCCTCTGCCATCCCTTACCCTCCCCATGTGACCAACCAATCTTATCTTCCTATTACACAATTCCCTGATGACATCTTCTACTTTTAGTCTTCTTCCAAGTTCCTCATTGGCTATGTTTGTAATTACGGTCACTATCAATCCATTGCCTCTGTATGATATGAGTTTTTAATTCTTTAGAGGGTTATGTAATCCATATTTTGCTGACATACAAAGACACTGTTAGTATGTTTTTATTCAAAAGGTAAAGTCTTTGCTTTAATGGGAAGCTTGGGGTCAGAAAGAGTTTTGCAATTAATTAAAGACAATTCAGTCCCACCCCCCCTCCTCTTATTCAACTCTGGGTCTTACTCATTTTTCAACTAAACTATCTATCCTAGATATAAAGACTGGTAAACAAACTCTATAGGCTGCCTATCCAAATGCATTCTGTCTCCAGGCAAGAGATTTTTTTCATCCACTTGTTCTTTCCTCAATGGATAGAGCAGCTAAACTTCTATGAGTAAATGCAAATTTCTTCAAAGAGGCGTGTTCCAGGACTTGATCTAGTGATGTCAGGAGCAACCAGGGGACCTCAGTGTTCACAGGGAAGCTTTTTTCAACCAGGACTCTGTACTAGACCTCCTCTACCACTCTGGCAAGCATAGAGTCCCCTGTCTTGTATCTCACTAGATACTTATGATCACAGTCTTGTGGAAGAGGGTTATTCTTCTTGTTATATATTTTGAGGAGTCTTGAATTATTTTAAATGTAGACACCTACTTGAAAAAGAACCTATAAGGCAGTATTTTGTAATAACAAATAAAAATCTGATCCTGTTCAGATGATGTGACATGATAGGAAGCAAGGAAGGAAGAAATGAAGGAAGAAGGTCATGTGATCTTAGGTTGCACTAAAAAGGCATAGTGTCCAGGACAAAGCTTGTGATAGTCTAGCTAAACCCTGCAACTTTGCAAACTAAATCTGTAGTATTAGCAAACAGAGAAGGCCTTGGTGGAGTGATTTAAACAATAATGGGAAGGTAACTGTAATTAGTTATTTTTCACTTAGGGCAAAAAAAGTTGTAGGATGGGTGTGGCAAAAATGACACACTGATGAGGGGTGGTGGCAGTGCCCTGGAAGGCAGTTCAACAACCAGTCATTATGCTGGGAAAGAGGGTAATGAAACTCTCATTCCCACAGGGGTTAGTGGCTAGTGGTGAAGCGGGGCCCTTAAGAAGGGTGTCAAAGTGAAGGCCTCCTCAGAGGCAGTAGTGGTCTGGGAGTAGACAAAGGCCTTAATTTAAAAAGGTCAAGGTCATCCATTTTATCCTGGGCCATGGCCGGTTATCTTTACTTTTATAATGCCAATGGACTTCAGTGACTCAGGAAGAGAGAGTAAGGCCGATGACTTTGTGCAGAACTGTCTCACTTAAATCCAAATCACACGCAAGTCAAGACATAGCCTTGTAATTTCATTGCTCCTCTGAGAAGGAAGGACAAATAGCAGCTAAACTGAAGCACAGGCTGGTATAGGACCACTAGGGAAGGTTGCTAGATAATAGTCACAATAGGAAAGATACACACTTTCCCTCCAGGATGTTAATATCCTGGGACAAAGCCCCATTTACCTCCGGCAAGTTAGTTATGGCTCTGGGAAGGCACCCTTGGGCTCCGGAAGCGTCACTGGTCATGTCTGCCCTGGGCTGTGAAAGTAGTCAGTGATTAAGCAGGGAAAGGCTCTTAATGAAACTAATTATCTCTAGGCTATATAATGAGGATAAGAGAAGCAATCTAGATTTTGTCTTAAAGAGAAAAACGAAGCAAAACAAAACAAAGCCTGTGACTTAGAATGATTACAAGTGAATATACTGAAAGCGTAGTGGACCTTACAGTGCCAGGAGTCAGCTACAAGGTATTCTGGAGATGGTCAATCCTTACGTAGTAATGTGAATGGGTACAAACACTTAGCGGGTAGACCAAGAGAAAACCCATGCTTTACTTGGGAAAGCTCAGGAGTCACCCCCAAGCAGTCATCCCCTGAGGTAACAGAACTCAGCACTCCGAGATCTAGTCTGAGGTGCGCATTTACCTTTATTTCCAGCCTCTTTCCCCTTGCCACTTCCTTCTCCAAACGAATGTAACACATTTGCCGCTTTTACATAGAAGAGTTTGCCTCAGGAAAGTACTTCCTCCTTCCATCTTCCTCACTTAGCATTGATTAAACACTTAATTATCAGGTACTACATTTGCATGTTAGGTGCTCAAAGCCAAATGGATTCAATTATTAGTTTTACTGGAACTGAGGCTACACAGATGCTGTGCCTAAAGCTGACACATTCTGTAAACAAGGTTGGTACAAAAAGCTTAGAAGTATCAACTACTTAAAAGGTTTGGAATCGCTTGTATGGTAACATATAAGCATTGACTCTAGATCCTACTTTTAAGCTATCTACAATTTTAGTATCTGTAATAAAAGAAGAATTTTTAAATGGAGCAAACCAAATTGTAATAGTTGGTGGCATTAAACTAAATCATACTTTGATTCATTCGGAACATTTAATTATCTCATTCCTGAAGAGGACATGTGCAGTTTACTTTAGTGGTTTGTTAAGTATGTCTGCTTCTTTATTCTTAATAATCAACTGATTCTAAATACTTTTCTCAGGTGATGACCCTGAAAAAACCATGAGACAGCATAAGTAATAGAAAACGAGCAATTTTTCCATAAGAGAGAAGTGATATCACACAAAATAACATAATTTAAAATAATGTTTTTTAATCTAAAAATATCAATGCATATTTTTAGATATCAAATGATGAAGTATATTTTACTATCAGAAATCTCATCTCAATATAATTTACATTTATTTTTAGGCATGGCAAGGAAGAGGAAGCACAGTAAAGACTGGTAGCATTTTCAGTGTTCAGAAAGGCTAACTTTGTTGATTTGTGGCCCACAGATGAACATGCTACAATAATGTTACCTTATATCTTATTTCATTTACACAGTGACTCTGTGAGGTTGATAACAAAACCTCCATATTACAGATAAAGCATTGAACATCAGAGACCATTGGTTAAAATTTGATTTAAGGTCACAATTTATTTTTGGACCACAACATAAAATAAGGGAATGATGGTATCTTATCCAGGGACGGAGTGAATCTTGGTAAGAATGTATTTACCTGTAATTTCTCACACTGGGCAGGGCTTTAAACTGAAAAAGAAAGGTGAGAGGAAAACTGCCTGCCTATATCTATGTTCGTACATGCATACATACACACAACTATATACATATGTACATATGTATGTCTTCTTGAGGAATTGCTTCCTTTTTAAATATTTATATCCCTAGGAAATATCCTAAAGTCTGGTCCATATTAGGAGCTTGCTAAGGCTTCCCGACTGATTAGCCTCTACTAAGATAACATGTAGAGTAGCCACAGTGTAGGAAGAAGGGTGGCGACGGACATCCAGAAATTCATAGGAGATAACAAGCAATCAATTGATAAATCATTATTTACTTTGTTCTAGCTTTTGAGAATGTAAAGACAAAAAATGAGTTATTGTCCTCAAGGAAGGTAAAATGAGGGGGTTTGGGGATTAGGGAACGATAAGCACACATTTTATAGTATTTATTATGTGTACATATTGTTCATCTTGCAGCATATATGTATGGATGTAGTGGTAATTGAACAAGAAAATTTTCATTTTATGTGAAAATGCTCTCTATATACATATATGAATGTGTGTGTGTGTGTGTGTGTGTGTGTGTGTGTGTGTAATTTGTTGGGGGAAGCACTAACAGAGACTGAGAAAGGTCCTCTGTAGGAGGGAGCACTGGAGCTGATCTTTGAAGGAAGCCAAGGATTCTAAGATTCTATATTCTAATATAACAACAATGTAAAATAAAATAATAATAATAGCTAACATTTAAATAGAACTTACTTTGTGCCAGGCACTGTGCTAAGTATTTTATAATTCTCTCACTTGATCCTTATAACAAATAGGTTCCATTATTACTTCCATTTTTACAGATGAGGAAACTGAGGCTAAAAGAAGTTATGTGACTTGCCCATGTTCACACAGTGAATGTCTAAGGCCAGATTTGAACTCAGATCTTCCTGACTGCAGGCCAAGAGCTCTATCTGCTGTACCACCTAGCTGTCCCAAACAAAAAGTTACATTCCAGGGGGGACAGCTTATGCAAAGACATGTAGACTGAAGTGGGTATGTCATGTGTGAGGCAAATGAATCTGAAGGTTAGTGAATCTGGGCCAGGAATGCATTAGGATAGTATCGTATAATAAACCTGGAAAAGTAGATCGTGATTGGATTGTGAAGGCATTAAAATACCAAAGAGAAGAGTCAAAATGGGTATGTGATTTAGAAAGAAAGGGTGATATCATAAGTAAATTAAGAGAGCATGTAATACTTTACCTGTCAGATCTAAAGAGAAGGGAAAATTTTTGCCTGAACAAGAGACAGTGAGCATTACAGGATATAAAATAGATAATTTTGATTAAACTAAAAAGGTTTTGTTCAAACAAAACAAATGCAGCCAAGACTAGGAGGAAATTAGGGAAAAATAATTTTTACAGCAAGTTTATCTGGTAAAGGTCTCATGTCTCAAATATATAAAGAACTGAATCAAATTTATAAGAATAAGAATTATTTTCCAACTGATAAATGGTCAAAGGATATGAGCAGATAGTTTTCAGAAGAAGAAATCAAAGCTATCTATAGACATGTGAAAAATACTGTAAATCGCAACTGATTAGAGCAATGCAAATTAAAACAACTCTAAGGTACCACCTTATACTTATCAGATTGGCTAACATGACAGAAAAGGAAAATTACGAATGTTGGAGAGAATGTGAAAAAATTGAAATGTTAATGCACTGTTGGTGGAGTTGTGAGCTGAATTAACCATTCTGGAGAACAGTTTGGAACTATGCCCAAAGGACTAGCCAACTATGCATACCCAGAAATAGCATTACAAGGTCTACATCACAAAGAAATCAAAGAAAAAGGAAAAGATCCTATCTGTACAAAAATATTGATAGTATCTCTTTTTGTGGTAGCGAAGAATTGCAAATTGAATGGGTGCCCATCAATTGGCAAATAGCTGAACAAGTTGTGGTATGTGATGGAATACTATTGTGCCATAAGAAATGATGAATAGGATGGTTTCAGAAAAAACCCAGGAAGACTTATATGAACTGATGCAACATGAAATGAGCAGAACCAGGAGATCATCGTACACAGTAACACAATAGGATATGACGATCAACTGTGAATGACTTAGCTATTCTCAGCAATACAATGATACAAGACAATTCTGAAGGATTTATGAAGGAAAATACTATCCACCTCCAGAAAAAAAAAGAACCAATGGAGCCTGGATGCAGACCAAAACATACTTGTTTTTCTTTATTTTTTTTCTTTTTTTTTGGTCTGTGTACTCTTTTGCAACATAGTTAATATGGAAATATGTTTTATACTGACTGCACATGTATAATCTATATCAAAGTGCTTGCCTTCTCAAGGATGGGGGAAGGGAGGAAGAGACTTTAGTCCTCAAAAATTATAAAAAATGAATGTTAAAAGTTGTTTTTACATGTAATCAAGAAAAAATAAAGTGCGTTCTTTTTTTTTCCACAAAAAAAGAATTTTATTTCTCTGTTGTAAAGTCAGCAAAATCTTTGCAACATTAACCTCTTTTTGGTAAAATGCAAATAACAACAAATGCACATCTTAAATTCAGTTGGTCATGAATCAGAATACTATGTTTTTGATGCAGCAGAAAGTAATAAATAAATGAAAATTAAATACTTCACATCAACTGTTTGGTATCAACAATTCAACAGTGCCATCTTCACATCCGAAGGAAAACACAATCTGGTTTTATTAAAAAATGTACTCAATATGTTGCATAACTTGGGCTAAAGATATGTTAAGATATTGTTCCTTTATTTCTTCAAGGGAGAAATGTGATCACTGTCCACCAGTGAGGTAACACATTTTTAAGAGGGTTAAGTGGTCAGTTAGTTCATAGCACAATCATATATTATATACTTCTGTCAGAGTGAAATGATGCTATCAGTCCTTCATACTTTGATGGGGGCTGGGGTGGAAATCTATATTTATCCTCATAAATGCTTAAATGTTAAACGATCACTTGTTCAAAGAAAGAGATGCACATTAATGTTGTGAAGTTGTTAGGACAATATTCTCACAAATAAGCTATATAAAGATAAAAGACACTTCATAGGTTTTTTTGTAAGTTGTTAGGGTTTTAAGAAAACATTATTTTATAAAGTGCAGAGAAATCCTTCTAAGGGGAAAAATTATTTCCTATAGCAACAATATCGTTACGGCAACTTTTGCATAGCAATAAGAGAAAATGTCCCCAGGAAGAGAAGCATGGACAAACATTTTCCAATTCAGGTATTTTTTTGGACACAGTTCTGTTTTCTTCGGGAATGGTTGCTGATGCCATTTTTCCATTGAGAATATTTCTGTAACAGTAAACAGGTCTACCTGGGTCTTCAGGGGGAATGTCGTGCGCTGTATCTGAGTAGGTTCTTCTGTGCTGTTGGGAGATTTCCGTGAACGCCTTGGTTGTTTCACAATGTGACTATCTCTCTGAGCTGAGAGAACCAGGGTGGCTGATGGAACATCTCATCATTGGAACAGGTGAAGCTGATACAGGAGAAAGGAAAGGATCTGGGTGAGGAGATTCAAACATCTGTGGTTTAAACGTGGCATAGATCTTCATAGATACTTTGAAGTGGTGATGAATATGTTACATGTGGCATATAAGCACAGATGAAGCTTCCTTCATATTCTCCACACTGATGAATGACCGTCCTCATTGTATTCTTGTATGGGATGAACTTGCTGCATTCAGAGGTCACAGCAGAAGCGAAGTTCGGACATGTCAGTTTTCAGAGATTCGTTGGTTTCACTTTATTGGTCTAGTATCGGTCAACAAAGCTTCCACGCTGCCCAGAACGCCCAGTCACCTCTGCTTCTCGGCGGCTGTCCCAGCTTTCATGTCGAAACGTTGCTCTCTCGGAATGATTAGTTCCATTCTTGCATTGCCTGCAGGGTGGACTTTAATTTCACACACTGCCGTCTTTATGCTCCCTTTGTACACATCATCCTGTGACTCATAATAGGATGATATCCCATTATCTAAAGCAAACCAGCGAGGCTGCCAACCTGTGAGGTAACTGGTCCCCCTCCATCCTTCAGAGCCTCCTCCCGCCACCCGCACACTTTCCCACTCACCGCGTCCCGCCTCCTCCTCTCTGGGTCCTGCTCCCGATCCGCTGCCCCTCCTGGGGCCTGAGCCTTCGATCCGGGCGGGAGCGGCCGCGATCTGGGTCGGCCCCTCTGGAGGGTCTCTCCACGCCGGGAAGGTCTTCGCGGCCCTGGTCCCGGATGGCAGCGGCTGGGCAGCAGCTGGGCACTGGCCTTGTCCTTCCCCGCCAGGACTCGCCCGCTGTGAGCAAGTCGGAGCCTGAGCCTACGCCGCCCGCATTCACCGTGTGCCCGCGCCCAGCTGCCACCATTCATTCCTGGCTCTCCTGCCTACCTCCTTCCTTCCTTTCAGCCTTCAAACGTTCTTTAAAAAAAAAAAAGCAAGTGAAGATATGGAGGTAGCAGATGAAACCTTATGCTGAAGACTGGTCAGTTTTACTAGAATCTGGTGAGTTGAAGGAGTAATAATGGGGAAAAAGATCAGAAAAAAGATGTCATAAAAATATACCAAAGAGATTATATTTTTATCTTACACACAATAGGGAGTCATTTGAACATTTGATGGTTATGTATAGTCAGATCTGTATTGTAGAAATATCACTTTGTATGTCAGGGGGATTGGAAATGCTGGTTAAAGAAGAGAAGAAAGTCAAGGATGACTCCAGAGTGTGAATCTGGATGACTGAAAAGATTGTGGTGCCAGCGACAGGAGAGAAGTAATCCAGTCAACAGAATGTACCACAGACCACTTGGACAGAAGTCTGGGATGCAGATCAGAAGTCTGGTCTAGGGGCATGATATAGTAATGCTTTGTAAAAAGTAACATAGATTTTATTACATACTTTTCTCCTTTTTCATTTTAATTAAATTTTGTTTTTTTAATCAACAAAAATCTGCCTTTTTCAATCTTTCTTATCTCACCCATTAAGAAGTGAAGAAAAACAGAAGTCATCTGCCAAACATATATAGCCAAACAAAGATATTCCTTATTACTTAGAGAATGATAGAAAATAGATGTGGGATGTAATTATCTCAACATCTATTAGAAACTGATCGAAAAGACAAAAACAAAATAGCTGATAATTTCTTGAATCACCTAAATGATATGATCCATTCATCTTTCAACAGAGAGAAGTCAGTTGTTAT
Source organism: Bettongia penicillata ogilbyi (assembly GCA_023548195.1). Taxonomy (NCBI): domain Eukaryota; kingdom Metazoa; phylum Chordata; class Mammalia; order Diprotodontia; family Potoroidae; genus Bettongia; species Bettongia penicillata. The sequence goes on from JAJHZJ010000442.1 coordinate 1,024,654, forward strand.
TCTGTACCTGTCACCAACAAGTAGGAATTGGTTGCTGAAGTAGAAATGGTAGAAAACTTGATGGAGGTAAAGTGAGGAAGAGTGAAACATAGCTACTACAGTCAAAAATTTGTGATAAAAAAAAGGCAGGCATTTTCTAATGGTGTACCTTAGGTTTGGGGAGTATAGATTTCAAGAGGGTTCAGAGAAATGGTGGTAGAATCCCATAGACCTACAGAGACACAAGAGGAATGGGAAACTCTCAAGGATAAAATTTTGAAAAAACAGTTGAAATTGTTTGAAAGAAGGAGTAAAAAAAAATACTTCTTAAAGAGAATATAAAGAACTTACCAACCAACTTATCTTTTCAAGCACAGAAAATGAAAGCAAGATCGAGATGAATACAAAATCATAGCACAGATATTTAAGAATAGTGTAGGAAAGTTGAAAAGTTCGAACTGAGCCTGTTAAGGAAAGGCAACAGAATGGATTTGGGATTTTTAAAAGCCATATTGAAATAAAAAAGATTTAAAATGTAAAAAGATCATTCTTTGGAACGATTGCGATGTTGACATGGGGAATGTAGGACTGCTCAATTCTTATTTAGTTTCTGTTTTTCACCCAAGTAAAATAATTATTCGACTGGAAAAACATAACAAAAATGTCCAAGAAAGATGAAACCCAAGCTAAGTAGAGAGATGAGGATGTCTTGTTGCCTTTGATAAGTCTAAATCATCAGGTCCAGACAAATTTCATGCCAAGGTATAGGGGGAAATCTTATGGGTATGATTATTAAGCCATAGTTGGTGACCTTTAAAGAACCATGGAAATGAGGGGAAAAAAAGGTGCTATACAATTGGAGAAAGGTAAATGTCTCAGTTTTCAAAAGGAGGGGGAGAATGGATTTTGCTAACTAGCACAATGACATTGACTCTGATTCCTAGGAATCAGATGAAAGGGATAATTAGTGAACATTAAAAAAAAGGGAACAGTAGTCATAATAGAGCCAGAACAGGTTAGAGCAAACTATTTGATACTTGAAAACCCTTCAGATATTTGAAAACAGACATTGCCTTAATTCTTTTTTTTCCAGATTAAGCATATCCACTTTCATCAATTGATTCTCATGCCACAGACTTAAGACCCTTCACCATATTTGTTGCCTTCCTCAGGACACTATTCAGTTTATCAGTGTGCTAATTAAACTATGTTGCCCCAAAATGAACATAACATTCCAGATGAGTTATGATGAGCGCAGAGTAAACTAGAACTATCACTTCTCTAGTTTCTTATTGCTAAATCACATATTAGGTTTGTTACCTGCTAAAATCTCCAAAATTTCCCAGAACTTCTCAATATATGTTTCTCTCATCTTATACTTGTAGGGTTGAGTTTTTCTACCAAAGTGTAAGATTTTACCTTTATCCCATCTGAATTTCATTTTATTAGATCCAGCCCAATGCTCTAACTTATCAAGATCCTTTTGGATCTTATCATCCACTGTGTTGGCTATTCCCTAATTTTGAGTCAACTGAAAATTGATAATACCCTCTATGCGTTTATTCAAGTCATTGATAAAAATGTTAAAAACACAGGGCCCAGCATGGATCCCTTGGAGACCTCCTGTCACACTATGGAACCATTAATAATTACTCATTATATCTGGCTATCCCATTAAATTCTAATTCATTTAACCTCCTCCAGGCCTTCTATAAATCCACAAGATTTCCTTGCCTAACTCATCAACCATTCCATCATGGTGCCAGTCATTACAACATGCTCCAGGTCTCCTACAGCAACACAAGCTTGATTTTATCCCACCCCCTTTTCACTCCTCCTTGATATGCCTGGACCATACCATTCTAAGACTGAATCCCAAGGAACAATAATAACCTGCTTCTCAATCCTCCGTGTCATACCCTTCTCATCCCAGTGATTCTGCAACTCCAGGTATCATTGTTCAAAGCCTGTTTTTCATCTCTCACCAACCACACCCTTTTTCTTAGCCTCTCAGTGCAGTTCCATCTCTCCAAGACCCCACCCTAAAACTACCCACCTGTAATAGCAAGCACCTTAACAAACACAGGAGGTTCATAGATCTGCTTTTCTAAAATGAAAGGCAATTTTTGAGGGGTCAACAATCACTTTAATCAAGCGTATGTATGAACACTTAGTTCAAGGGAAAAAGTCAGCACCCTGAACTTCAGAGAAAATACAGATAAATCAAAATCAACAGACATGCTTCCAACTGTCTGATGTAAGCAATACATACATCATAGATCAACAGATCTAACTGTCTGACCATTACATACATACATGGTTACCAGAGAGGGAAGCACCAACATCTGAGTTTTCAAAGCCAGGGGGTTCCTTACTGGTTTCCCAGAGTCTCTGGCACACAAATCTTCCAAAAACTAAGCCCCAGTGTAAAACCTCACACTGAGTATTTATACATTTTTGAGAGCCAGAGGGTATCACAACCCTTGAGAACCAGTACTTTATTAGATACTTCACAAAAGGTGTGAGCCTTCCTACAAATCTTCCCTAATCAAACTCCCCTTAATGGGCAGGCTCATTAATGGGTGGGGAAGATCTTTAATCAAACTAAAATAATTAACAATACAAATATATATACTATATCAGGGTAAAGAAACTCTTCTGTACTTTACTCCTAGTAAAGATGCTTGATTGATAAAGGCAAGATTCAATCAAAGGCATTTGATTATACTAAAACAAAAACAGCAAAAGATCCTACTTTGCTTGCCATCACACCACTTCTACTCTACTCTCTGGAATGACCGTTTCATAGTTAACAAACTTATTTTTATCCTATTCCTTTCCATTCTTGTTCCTTCCATCTTCTTGAACTCATTGAGACCTAGCTCTCTCTTGATACAGATTCCACCCTTTCTTGTACTGAAATATTCTCACACCTCTAATTTGCTGGTGGTGATGGGGAAACTGGAACACTTCTTGTTCCCCATAGACTTTTCCAGGCTGTCCTATGACCACCATTCATGCAGTAACTTCTCCTTTACAGTTAATTTGTTCCATATGTATTGCCCAATCAATGCTGGTAACTGTAATCTGCCAACTGCCAGGAGACTCTACTTACTTCCTCAATGAGATCAGTGGCTGGTGCACAATTTTTCTTTCCTACTTAGTTCCTGCCCTAATACTAGGGAGCTTCAACATATATATCCATACCCTCTCAAACATCCTAACCCCCTAGATCATCAACTTACTCATTTCTCATGATCTACTTTTCCACTCCACCTCAGCTACACACAGAGATGGTCATTCTCTTGATCTTGTTAGTTCCCTCAACTATTTCAATTCCATATTTATGAATTCTGAAATTACTTTATTTCATCTAAATTATTTACCTCTCCATATTTTCCTCTGCTCTGTGACCCAAATGCTATTTTTAATCTTAACTTTGACCTCCAATCCTTCCACCCCTTAGATCATTCCCAGGTCATTAACCCTGAACTACCATACTCTCCTCCCTTCCCCATCCTGAGTTCTTGGTGAGCCATTTCAACTTTACACTGCCCTCTGCTCTTGCCTCCTTAGTCTGTCTAAGACCAAACCTCAGCCTTGGATTACTCCTACCATCCATTGTTTTTATTCTTACTCACATACAATTGAATAATGTCAAAATCATGAAACTATGTTGACTAAGTCTCCTACAAATTTATGCTACTTCATCTCAACTGGGCTTCACAGTGACATGGCAATCTGTGTACACCTCCCTAATCTATTCACTATCCCACTAACTGTAGAACCTTTTCCAAATGTTTTTATTCTTCCTTAAATTTCCCAGGGCTCGGGAGTAGAAGGACGCACGTTTACAAGCTCCGAAACCAAAGCCCATAGAATTAATGTAAAAAGAGACCCCCATAACTTCTGGGTCAATACAAGGTGTGCAGAAACGGAGTGGAAGAGATTTCCGTTCCAGGGAGCCCTGGAGACTCGTCCCCAGGGTCCGTTGCGCCCCGGAAAGCGGATCCCACCCCTAGCGCTGCCCTGGCCACGGCCCCAGAGAAACTGAGCTGAGCAGGCTTCAGACACGGAAGCTCTGGCAGCCGGGAAAGTCCCTTCGCCCACAGAAGCTACAGGTCAGTGAGAGAGAAGGCCAGGCTGGAGGAGGGGAGTGGAGCGTCTCCGTGACTCGGGCCCCCTCGGGAGGAAGAGGCGGCGGCAGAGACGGGGCAGGAAGCGGCGGAGGCAGAGGCATGGGCGGCGGCTGAGGCGGCAGCGGCCCAGGACTCAGGAATCCCCCAGCAGCAGGCAGGATCTTCATTACGGAAGGTTTCTGCATAAAACCTGACGGAGCTGAGCCTGGGAGATGGCCCTGCCCCCACCCCGCTCTATTAATGAAGGCCTCTGCATAAAGCCCCTGAGGGAACTGAGCCTAGGAAGTGGGGGCCCCCCACCCCGCCCCCACCTGCTCCATTCCTGAAAGTCTCTGCATAAAGCCCCTGAGGGAACTGAGCCTGGGAGGCGGCCCTGCCCCCACCCCAGCGCCAGAACTAAAGCTTGCCGTGGAAAGCCCATTTGAATCTCAGAGGCCAAGCACTAGCTGGGTGGATCCAGGTGGGGGTGGAAAGGAATCTCAGAAGTCAAGTAACTGGCTGGGAAAATGCCTAGAAAAGGGAAGAAAAATAAGACTATAGAGAGTTTTTTCCAACAAATGCAAATGATCCCGACATTCGGACCTGATGACGAGGACGTACATTCATACAGGGAAAGACAATATTTCTAACTCTTAAAACTTTTCAGTATCTGGGTAGTTGGTGGGACCACACATACACATGTACACGCATGCACACACATACACACATGCACACACATACAGAGACAGCACAGAGTGAACTGAATAAGATGGGACCATACCTTAAAAGAAATTAAGGTAAATGGTGAGAGAGAAATGTAGTGGGAGGAAAGAGGGGGAAATGGAAGGGGGTAACTATATGTCATTTAAGAGGCAAGTAGGAGATTTTTTTAGTGGAGGGAAAAAGAGGAGAGCTGAGAAAAAAAAAAAAACCAAGAAGTTTACCCTCATCACATTTGACTAAACGAAGGAGTGAAATGCACACTCATTTTGGTATGAAAACCTATCTTACAGCATAAGAAAGGGGAGGAGAAGGAGATATTGCAAAGGGGGGGATGATGGAAGGGAGGGCAAAGGGAGGAGGGAGCAATTGGAAGTCAACACTTGGGGAGGGACAGGATCAAAAGACAGAAGAGAAACAACGAGGGGCAGGTTAGGAGGGATGGTAATTCAGTTAGTCTTACACAACACGACTATCAGGGAGGTCATTTGCAAAACTACACAGATAGGGCCTATATTGAATTGCCTGCCGTCCCAAAGGGAATGGGTGGGGAGGGAGGGATGGGGAGAATTTGGAACTCAAAGTTTTAGGAACAACTGTTTAGTATTGTTGTTGCAACTAGGAAAGAAGACATACAGTTAATGAGGAATAGAAAGTCATCTGGCCCTACAGGAGAAAAGAGAAGATGGAGACAAGAGAAGGGAGGGATGACAGAAGAGAGGGCAGATTGGAGATAGGGAAAATTAGATTGCTTGAGGTATTGGGGTGGGGGAGGGGATAAAAGGGGAAAAAATTTGGAACCCAAAAATTTGTGAAAATGAATGTAAAAAGTTAATTAATTAAATAAATAAATGAAAATTTCCCAGGGCTCCCTCTTCCACTCCCCCCTCAAATATTTCCCTGAAAAAGGCCATTCATAGAGAACTCTCTTTTCCTCTCCTCCTCATTTCACATCACTCAGATGCCGCTCTCCTCCTTCACCTTGTGTCATGTGTAGAGTTTTCCCTTCTCCTCTTCAAGAAAAAAATCCCTCTACATGCAGAAGTGATTCCATTGTATCCTGCTTTTCCATCATTCTCACTGTCTTCCCTAATTTTCAGGTTCTTCTATCTGTTGGTTATTTGCTGCCTACAAAAATACACATATATTTCCCCCATCTTTAAAACAACCTCACTTTATCTTTCCATCCCTGCTAGATATTGACCTACATCTCTTTTCTTTTTCATATTTAAACTCCTTAAAGTCACCCACACAATGTGCCTCTACTTACTTTCCTATCACTCTCCTAAATCTCTATAATCTGACTTATTTTACTGTTCACCTAAAACTGCTCTTGCCAAATTACTGATCTAGTCATTTTGGGAAGCAATTTCTAGTTATGCTCTAAAAGCTATTAAATTGTATATACCGTATGACCCAGTGATACTTCTGGGTCTATACTGTGCTATGCTATACTGTTTTGTACTGTGCTGTCCTATACTATATTATACTACACTAGTTCCAGAGAGCAAAGAAAGAGGAAAAGGACTCACATACAAAAATATTTATAGCAGCCCCTTTTGTCGTGAAAAAGTATTAGAAACTTAGGTGAATACATCAATTGGGCAATGTTTGAACAAGTTATATGAATATCATGATGTACTATTGTGCTTTAAGAAATAATGACAGCGATGATTTTAGAGAAGACATATGTGAAATGATACAAAGGGAAGTGAGCAGAACCAGGAGAACAGGTTATAGATCTTGCAAATAAAAAAAAATTTAAACTTAAATATAAAATGAGAAAAGAAAAATTAAACATTATCATGCACACAAGAGGCTTCGATATAAAACATTTCCATTTCAAGAATACATATAATAATTACTAAATGTTGTTTTCAAAGCTGTCCAGCTTTTCTTTGCTTCTTTGAAGGTTTTCTTTTGTTCTCAGCTGTGTGCGATTTTTATTTTTCCCTTTCCTTTACCCCCTCTCCCACCCTAAAAAAGGCTACAATTAAGCATGGATATATCTATATCTAGACACACAACACAGATATCTATAAATATGTACATATACACTCATACATATATGTATATATGTACTATGCTTATTTCCTCTTGTCATCTCTTTCTCTAAAAATGGATAGCATCTTCCTTCATAAATCCAAGTCTTTCCATGTTTTTCTAAATCAACCAGCTCATTATTTCCTACACCACAGCAATTTCCAAACCAAATTACATCCTATCTGAGAGATTGTCTATGAAAGTTTCCCCCCCTGATTTTCTGCATTCTTTCTATTGTTCACTACATATAGGTTTTATTTATACATGAAAATTTTAGTTTAAAAAAAATCAAAATCATTCATTTTAGGCTATAATAATTCCATCACCTTATAATATTATTTAAAGTCTGATACTGCTGAATTCCTTTACATCTTATTTTCCCCTGGTTTCTTTGAAGTTTCTGACCTTTTGCTCATCCAAATGAACTTTGTTATTATTTTTTCTAAGATAATTTTTTTTAGTAATTTAACTGGGATGTCATTGAATAAATAGGCAAAATTAATTTTTTTTATTGGTTTTACCTACTCATAAGCAATAAATATTACTTCAATTATTTAGATCTGACTTTATTTGTATAAAAAAGTGTTTTATTGGGGGGTGGGGAGCAGAGTCAAAGTGCCAGAGTAAAAGTAGGGAATTGCTAGATAGCACTCTCCCCACAAACTCAGCCAAATACCTGTAAAAAAATGACTCTAAACAAATTCTGAAGCTGCAGAACCCAAGAGTGACAGAGTGAAGCAAATCTTCCACCCAACATGACCTAGAAGGAAAACGGGAAGCGTCTATCATGCTGTACTGGGAGCAGAGTGCAGTCCAGTGTAGGCCATGCCAGCACAGATGGGACCTGAGCAGGCCTCAGGAAAACTCAATCTTTGGCACTTGTGGAGGGTTTCCAGACTTCACAACCCCAAAATGCTGGGGACAAATTGGAAGGTCAATGGAAAAGAAACTGTTGGATATGGGTGAGAGAGTAGACTGGTCTCCCTCCAGCCCCAGGATGGCCAGGGGGTGGAGGAACCTGCAGCAGACTTAGCAGCAGGGGAGGTGGCTGTTTCTGGAGCTCTCGGCACACAGATTGTGGGGGATAAAGGGACTGACTATATACCTCCCATTCTCACTGGAAGCAGAGAACTATCTTGATAAAGAGCGCAAAAGTCAAATAAATGGCTGGGGAAATGGGCAAAAACTGGAAAAAAGAATCAGACTATAGAATCTTAATATGGTGACAAGGAAAACCAAAATATACAAACAGAAGAAGACAACAAAGTCAAAGTTCCTACATCCACAGTCTTCAAGTAAAATATGAATTGGTCTCGGGCCATGGAAGAGCTCAAAAAGGATTTTGAAAATCAAGTAAGAGAAGTAGAGCAAAAATCGGGAAGAGAAATGAAAGTGATGCAAGAAAATCATGAAAAGCAAGTCAACTACTTGTTAAAGGAGACTACAAACTTGCTGAAGAAAACAGCACCTTAAAATATAGACTAAAATAAATGACAAAAGAGACCCAAAAAGCCAAAGAGGAGAAGAATGCTTTAAAAAGCAGAATTGGCCAAATTGAAAAGGAGGTTCAAAAGCTCACTGAAGAAAATAATTCCTTAAAAACTAGAATGGAACAGATGGAAGGAAATAACTTCATGAAAAATCAAGAAATTATAAAACAAAAGCAAAGGAATGAAAAAAAAAACCCAGCAGACAATGTGAAATATCTCATTGGAAAAATAACTGACCTGAAAAATAGGTCCAGGAGAGACAATTTAAAAATTATGAGACTACCTGAAAGTCACGATCAAAAAAAGAGCCTAGATATCATCTGTCGTGAAATTATCAAGGAAAACTGCCCTGATATTCTAGAACCAGAGAGTAAAATAAATATTGAAAGAATCCACTGATCTCCTCCTGAAAGAGATCCCAAAAGGAAAACCCATAGGAATATTGTAGCCAAATTTCAGAGTTCCTAGATCAAGGAGAAAATATTGCAAACAGCCAGAAAGAAACAATTTGAGTATTGTGGAAACACAATCAGGATAGCAAAATATCTAGCAACTTCTATATTAAGGGATTGGAGGGCTTAGAATATGATATTCCAGAGGTCAAAGGAGCTAGAATTAAAACCAAGAATTATATACCCAGCAAAAATGAGTATAATACTTCAGGGGAAAAAATTAAATGAAACAGAGAACTTTCAAGCATTCTTGAGGAAAAGACCAGAGCTGAAGAGATAATTTGACTTTCAAATACTTTTGTGTTTAAAATCAAGAGAATCATGAAAAGGTAAACAGGAAATAGAAATCATAAGAGACTTACTAAAGTTGAACTGTTTACATTTCTACATTGAAAGATCATATTTGTACTCTTGAAATTTTTCTCAGTATTAGGGTAGTTGGAGGGATTATATACATATAGACAGAGGGCACAGGATGAGTTGAATATGAAGGAGTGATATCTAAAAAATAAAATTAAGAGGTGAGAGAGGAATATATTGGAGTTGAAAGGGAGAAATAGAATGGGGTAAATTCTCTCTCAAATAAAAGAGGCAGGAAAAAGCTTTTTCAATGGAAGAAAACGGGGGGTAAGAGGGAAAGCGTGAACCTTACTCTCACTGGATTTGACTTAAGGAGGGAATAACATGCACACTTAATTTGGTATGAAAATCTTTCTTACAGTACAAGAAAGCAATGGGGAAGGGGATAAGTGGAGGTGAGGGGAATGATAGAAGGGAAGGCAAATGAGAGGAGAGGGTAATTAGAGGTAAACACTTTTGAGGAGGGACAGTGTCAAAAGACAGACTGGAATAAATGGTGGGCAGGATAGAATGGAGGGAAATATAGTCTTTCACAACATGACTACTATGGATGTGTTTTGCATAACTACACATGCATAACCTATATTGAATTGCTTGCTTTCTCAGTAGGGATGGGTGGGGAGGGAGCAAGGGAGAGAAGCTGGAACACAAAGTTTTAAAAGCAAATGTTAAAAATTGTTTTTACATTTTTACGTTACATGGGAAACAATATACAGATAATGGAGTATAGAAATCTATCTTGTCGTACAAGAAAATAGAAGGGATGGGGATAAGAGAAGAGAGGGGTGTGATAGAAAGGAGGCAATATTAGTGGAAAGGGTATTCAGAATGCATGCTGTCTTGGGGAGGGCGGAGGGGAGAGATAGGGAGAAAATTTGAAACTCAAAAGCTTGTGGAAGTGAATGTTAAAAGCTAAAAATTAATTAACTACAAAAAATTGCCAAAAAAATGTTTTCTGTTTATGTTCATGCAGTTCCTGTGTCTGTGCTGGCACTCTCAGGTATTTTATACTATATAGTATTTTAAATGGTCTAAAACGATATTACTGACACATAGGATAGCTTCCTTATTTTTCTCTTTTGATTAAATCTATTTTAGTTTTAACTTTGTCTAAAATCATGATTATTACTCCTATCTTTTTTATATAACAAATTGTACTCCTGCCTTTTATTTTTTTTTGTGTATCTCTCATTTTGATAGTATTTCCTGAAAGCAGTATATTGTAGAATCCAGATTTTTAATCTGCTATCCATTTCCAGTGTAAATTCATACCATTTACATTCTAAGCTGTAATTACTTATTGTGTATTTACCTCCTTCCTATTTTTTCTCACTGTCATTCTTACCCTATTTACCCTATCCTTCTTCATTCTTCTGCTTTACTTCTACCCACTACCTTCTCTTCTTTTTTCTTAACCTACCCACCCTTCCAAGAATCCCTTCCTTATCCACTCCCCAAACCCTATCCCTTTGCCTTCTTTTTTCTTCCTGCATTTAGAAGACATTTTTACCCTTCTAAATATGTATGTTGTTCCCTCTTTAACTTATTTCCTATGAGAGTAAGATTCTAGTACTACTTGTTCTCCTCTCTGTTAGCTTCTTCTGTATCAATTTTTCCCTTTATGCCTCATTTGTATGAGATGATTGCTCCTTTTTATCTCTCCCTACACAGTTTTATTTTTTTAGGATCACCCCATCACATTCAGCTCAGCAGCCCAAGCCTTTTTTTTTCAAACTATCGAAATAATGATGACAGTCAGAAGAGCACTGACAATATTTTCACATATAAGAAGCAAACAATTTGACCTTAATGAATTCCTTTTAATTGATCTTTAATGTTTACTTTATATTACTCCTGGATGTTACATGTTGAACTTTCCCTTAAGGTATGCCATTTCTGTCACATATACCTAAAAGTCTTTCAATTTATTAAAAGTACACTTCTTTTTCCTCTCAGGATTTTATTTAACCTTGCTGGGTAAGTTACCATTGGTCAAAACCCCAGCTCTTTTGCTCTACTAAATATAGTATTCCAAGATCTATGGTTCTTCAGTGTAATAATGTTTAGGTTTTGTGTAATCTTTGTTGTAGCTCCATGATATTTTTTTTTCATATTGCTTTGAATATTTTCTCCTTAATCTGGGAGGTTTGGAACTTGACTGTGATATTGCTGTAAGTTTTCCTCCTAGGATCTCTTTTGGGAGGTGATCAGTGGATTTTTTTTTTCTATTTCTGCTTAGTTTTCTTGTGCTAGAACTTCAGGGCAACTTTTCTTGATAATTTCTTGTGTTATTCTATTAAGATTCATTTTTGATCATAATTTTTGGGTAGTCTATTATATTATTTTTCCTTGATATGTTCTCTAGATCAGTTGTTTTTATGGAGAGATGTTTCACATTCTTTTCCATTTTTTTCATTTTGTTTTATTATTTCTTGGTGTCTTAGAATGTCATTAGCTTTTCCTTGTCCAATTCTAGCTTTCAAGGAATTATTTTCTTCCTTAAGTTTTTGATTCTCTATTTCAAATTGGTTCACTTTCTTTTTATATTTTTCTTGATTTCTTGGATTGTTCTTTTTCTTGTGCTAATTTTTCATTTATTTAATTTTTTAAGTCCTTTTTAAGTTCTTCCAAGAACTCTTTCTGTCCTTGAGACCATTTGACATTTCTCATTGAAAAAGCTCCATTATCTTCCTCTGAATACGAACTCAGATCTTCTCTATCCCCATAGTAGCTATCTATGGTTGAGTTCTTTCTCCTTTGCTTACTCATTTTAAAAATTTTTTGTTTGTTTTATTTTGTTTTTAACAGCTATTGCTGTAATAAAGTTCTAGTCCTGAGGTATAGGGAATAATGCCTTAAGCCTCTGGTCCTTCTTATTGTTATTTTCTGATGTCTGTCCCAGGGCCCAACTTTGTGCTCTCCTTTCTACTACACTAAACTATGGCTAGGCCCCCAGCCATGCTGTCCCACCAATGATTTTACTCTTTGTGGTCCCTCAGGTGGCTGTAAACTACAGCTGTCCTCTCTGCCCTAGAACTAAAACCAGGAACTTTGCTCTCCTGCAAGTACCCAGAGCTACCAAATTTACCAAGTGTATGCTAGTTTCTTCTCCCCTGCAGCCACAGCCCAGGACTCATCTGGTTAACACAGCTGTGTTATTCCTTGACATTGGAAGGTCCTTTAATCTTCTCCTACTCAGTGGTCAAACCACCATATTGTCCATGAGATGAAGATTTCTAAGGTGGAGGCTGCCTTTGAACCCAGCTGTCCCCAGGGCGTATTGTTTGTTGATTCTGTTGACACTCACTAGCTGTGTGACCTTGGACAAGTCACTTAACTCCAACTGCCTCATCCAGGGGTCATCTCCAGTCATCCTGATGAATATCTGGTCACTGCATTCAGATGGCTCTGGAGGAGAAGTGAGGTTGGCAATCTGCACAGCCCTTCCTCACTCAAAACAGTCATGTGCAAGTCATGTCATCATTTCTCTCTGATGGCATGGTCTTCTTCAGCAACAAAGGGCAAACACACTTAGAGTTGGCCTGAAGGTGTTTGCACTTCACTCAGGCTGAACCCCCACCCCATAGAATGAGTCTTCCTCTGGGGTCTTCTTATGTTGTTTTAGGAAGAGAACTGCTTTACTCCAACTTTTATTTATTTCCTCTGCTCTACATTCCTTCTGAAGTCACATTCTGTTTTTTTTTGGTGGGGGAAATTTGGAGAGTCAAAAGTTTTCTGACCTGCCATCTTCTCAGAAATCTCCCTTAACTTACACAATTAACGAAAATATTGTAAAGACAAACAACTTTCAAAGACTTAGGAACTTTGGTAGTCACCAATGACCAACCATACAACTCCAAAGGGTCCAGGATGAAACATGCTATCTACATCCAGGTAGAGAGGTGATGAGCCCAGAGTGTAAATTGAGGCATATTTTATTTATTTTGGACATATTCAATGCAAGAATTTGTTTTGCTTCACTCTGCATGCCTATAATTGGTTTTTTTCTTGCTTTCTCAATATGGGGGGAGTGGTGGAGTAGGAGAGGTCATGGTAAGGGAAATATAGGTGGGAGAGAATGCAAACTTGAAAATAAAAATTTAAAAATAATAATTTTAAGAAGACTTTAAAAAAAGTTAATAATGAGCTTTTGAATTGTCAAATTTATTACCCCTTTCTCAATTTTCATTCTTTTTGACATCCCCTCAACTCAATTTTCAATTCATATTTATTAAGTGCCTGCTATGTATCAAGCACTGTGCTAAGTTCTGGGGATACAAATAAGAAAAAGAAAGATAGTCCTTGTCTTCAAGGAACATATAATCTAATAGGAAAGACAATACATAAAAGGAAGCTGGAAAGGGAAGGTGTGGTGGCATCTGTGTCAGTAAGCACCCCGATGTACACAGGGGGGCCTGCTATCACATGTTCTTAGATCTGCATTCATATAGGGAATGGCAACTTTTGAGGGGTTAACAATCACTTTAATCAAGCATATGTATCATTCCTTTATCCAAGCATATATATCATTCACCTACTTCAGGGGAGTCAGCACCCTGAATTTCAAAGAAAATACAGAGCAATCAAAAACTCAAAAGACGTGGCTTCCTCTGCCCTGGCCATAATTCAACAGACAGGTACAACTGTCTCACCATAGTTACCAGAGAGGGAAGCATCAATATCTGGGTTCTCAAAGGAGAGCGCTACGCTCCTTTAATGGCTTCCCAGAGTCTTCATAGGGCCAAACAAATACTTCCAGTCAGTAAGCCCCAAAATAAAACCTGAATTTCAGAATCTTTATATACTTTTTAGAGCCAGAGGGCATCACATCCCTTAATAACCAGTGCCTCATTAACAAAAGGCCTAGATCTTCCTACAAATCTTTCCGGGTCCAACAATGGGTGGGAAAGATCTTCCTTAATCACATTATTCAGAGGCACTTTTAGTAAAACAAAAACTGCAAAAGATCCTACTTTGCTTGACCTTACAGCATCCTAATGTTATCATATATGCTCCCTCTTCCCTCTGACACTGCTACCACTCCACTGAAGTCTCTCCTCACCTCACACCTGGAGCATTGCAATACCTGTTGGATGTTGTCCATGCCTCAAAGTCTCTCTCCATTCCAGCTTATCCTCCACACAGCTGTCAAACTGATTTTCTTAAACAGCAGGATTAACCATGACAACCCTCCCATTCAGTAATCTCCAGTGGCTCTCAAGATCAAATACAAAATGCTGTGGCTTTTAAGGCCCTTTATATTGTGTCCATTTTTTACCTTTCCAAACTTTATATACCTCACTTCCCACCACTTACTCTACAATTCAGTGACGTAGGCATCCTTGCTGTTTTCATACATGGCACTTCATCTACTGACTCCTTGCATTTTCATTGGCTGCTGTCATACCTATAATCCTTTCCCTTCCTATCTATATCTCCTGGTTTCCCTGACTTCCTTCGGGTCCCAGCTAGTATTCCAGATTTTGCAAGTAGCCTTTCCTAACCCTTCTTAATTCTAGTACTTTACTTCTGAGATTGTCTCCATTTTTTCCGGATTATATCTTACTTTTTTTATAACTATTTGCATATTATCTCCATCATTTAATTGTTAGGGGTTGGGTTTTTTTGCTTTTTTATTGAATCTCCAGTGTTCAGCACATTATCTGACACATAATAGGTGCTTAATATCTTCTTATTGAATTTACTTATTGTCTAATCTATATTTCTTCTTCTTTTCATGACAGATGATTGAATGGACCCCTAGTTTATTCCAATCAGTATTAAGTGGTTTGACATGATTCCACAGGAGTGGTAATTATGGGTTCTGTATATTAGGCCCTAGAGCTGTGAACTGTATGTTTTAGGTTCACTTGTTTAATCATAGGAAATAAACTAGAGGGCCTCCACCCTTGTTTTACCTTGTTATGGTGACCAAGCCCAGCATGACAGAGATGACTCAAATACATGGAAAGTTCCCCAACTATTTTGTTGCCCCTTCATCCCTTGTCATCCCTCTATTGCCCAACATGGGGACATGACCATGAGCTGCTGACCAACAATTGACCCTGGTTCCTAGCCTGCAGCTTTCCTTTCTATCAGCCCACGCATGTGCTCATCAGAACTTCCTGAAAGGTCAAGATAGGTTGATCAAAGTCCATTCATTAGAGCATTTGTCAATTAATGAAAGTCCTGTATTTTATGTAGACCCTCCTGGAGGGTAAACGGCAAGGTCTATCAACCAATGAAATTCTGAATTTTTGTCCTCTATCTGAATTGTCTGAGTATCGAGAACTATAAAACTAAGGTCCTGGAGAAAGGGGCATCTCAGATCATGAGAAAGATCCACTTAATTAGAAGGGGTCATGGACCCTTTAACAAAGTGCCAGTAACTCAGATCTCTGCATCAGTTTCTTTTATTGTAGGTTGGACATTTTTAACCCCACATCTTCAAGAATAGTTTGTTGAAAGCTTTGCTAAAATGTAAGTAATCTAAATTCTCAGCATTTATGTCATCTACTCATTTAGTAATCCTGTCAAAAAAAGGAAATTAATTTAATGTCACTTGTCTTTTTCTTGATGAAGCCATATTGGCTTTTTTAATCACTGTTTCTCTTTCTAGATGTTCACCAACCATCTCTTTAATGATCCATTTTATAGTTTTAAAGATGAGTGAGAGGGTTCAATTGCAGATTTCTAAGGTCCTTTCCAGCAGTGAAATTCTATAAATTTATGACTCACGGAAGTAGTGGTGAATTCTCCTGATAACGTTAATAGTTAAGGAACTTCCGATAAGATAAAATACCATGCTATAGTTTTTAAAATTGGTAGGAATCCTAGTGTTAGAAAAGTCCAATCATTCTGACAAATGCCAGCATGAAGGAGGGGTTATGCATGGAAAAATTGGGAGAGGGAAGCAGTGCTGAAATTGATTTTGAAGATTTGTGCTCTAAATGATTAAAGTTTATTCTTTTTGCATGAATGTTTTTTAAAAAGTTAACCTTTAGCTTACTTTTAATTTTATAAGTAATTGTAGAAACATTTGCTGTCTAACATTTCCAACAGGCTAAGAACTATCTTTCATGAAGAATTCTTAAGGATTATTAATTTAATGAAGAATAACTTAGCCCTTTCATCAGATCACTATATGAATCTGAGTGGTGAAACTCCCTAAATCACCAGAAATCTATACCCATACAATGATTTAATAGATAAATCCTAGGGAGTTGCCTGAGATACACAGAGGTTAAATAACTTTCCTAGGGTCACCCAAGTCTGCCTGGCTTCAAGCCCAGAATTTTAGCCATTTCACTAAATGCCTCTGTAATAATATGAATAAAATGAATAAATATAGGTGTTTATTTTGGAGTATTTAAGCTGCTTTTTCCACACACATATATTAAATATATGCATAGGTATATGTGTGTGTATATATATATATATTCTAGATTTACGGTCTATTTTAGTAACAGGCTCTATTCTGTAATTTAAATCCAGATTCTCATCCTAGATAAAAGAATGAACTCTTTATCTCTTGAAATTACTTTGTATTATTTTGAATATTATTTTGAAGTACTTTGTACTTACATGTGTGCATTTTGTATTCTTACAGTAGAATGTAAACTCACGGAGCATAGGGACTTTTTCATTTTTGCCTTTGGATTCCCATTCTCTAATACAATGCCCTACACTCAGTTGAACAGAATTGAAAATCAGATTTGATGGTGAAAGGAGGTCAGATAAGTGTCAATGAGGATACTTGCCAAATGGATTATGTTTAGGTAAACTGACTAAATTTATTTTTTAAGCATGGAGAAAAATTATAATTTAATAGTAATATAATAAATAATAATGAATGAGAGATTTAACATATTTGGATTCTAGCAAATTATTTGATAAAGAATCCCTTAGAAGATTGATAAGTGAAATCAAAAGAGATAAAATATGGAGATAATATGCATTATAGTTTATCAATCTGTTATAAAAGGAGATTAATAAAAGGACATTTTATATGGGTTAAAAAAGTGCAACAAAACTGCTACAAAGGAAAAATGGAAAATTTTAATTTTAATTGAATGAGCTATGTTGCAGCAGTGGGAACTGTATAACTTTCAAATATATACCAAAAAAAGTAAGAATTAGCTTTGTTTCCAGAGAATTTTAATATCAGGAAAATAGTTTACAGAATTACAACAGGAATTTTATGGACAATTTATTGCTAAAAAATGTCAGGGTCATTGATCTGAGAGAAACAGAAAAACATGTTAGCCATAATTAGATGACCCTATGGAAACAATAAGTGAATGAAGAGACGATGTGGGATTTGATCTGAGCAGGCTTCTGTGCAGTCCTAGGACACTTCTGCAAGGAAAGGGTTGTATAAATTCAACAAGCTAAGGGTATCTTTTCAGAATTCCTGTCCTAATCCCATTTAGAATGCTCTGCACAGCAGCAGTCACCGACCTGCAAAAAATAGGACATTCAGGTATTTGAGAAAGTGCGCAAGAGGATAATAGAGCTTATTTGAGGAGGACAGGGTTGTATGAGGGCAGGTTCTGAAAGTTAAGTGTGTTAAATCTTGAAAGAGTCTTGAAGAGAAATGATGAGAAGTGATTTAATCATGGTTTATGAGTATCTGATGGGCTCACACAAAAGATCCAGGGCAAGACCTATTCACACTACCAGCAAAAGGGATAGTCAAAGCCATCAATTAAAGCTGAAGGAAGGAGAGATATTATCAAATGAGATCTTTTTAAAAAAAAAATAGGGTCAGTGATATGTGTGAGAGTGAGAGAGGATGAGGTAGGCGTCAAAAAGTGTAAATGAGGCTTCGGTAATGGCAAAATAGGCTTTAGTAAAGTGTTCCAACAGAAGGAAATTTTACCAAGTAAGGTACCTCTCCTTCCCCCTTCCTAGTACTAGTCATCTGAGCAGAAGTAAGGTATTAGCAGTACTTACATGTTTCTTTGTATGGCATCAGCAACAAAAAAAAATCAACAGGTATAAAAAGTGTCAGGAGAAAGACAATGTTAGTTTCATAGTCTGGTAAGCAATTATTTATTGGTGGTGAAATGAATAAATGATAGAACTAGCTGTCAAAAAGAAATTTGTTTCATCTACTATTTTTTCAGTGTGAACCATCTCTTCTCCAACACACACACACACACACACACACACACACACACGTACATATGTCATTAACACCATGATTTTTCTCTTTACTCCTATACTTTTAGTCTTACCCAGAGATGTGTTAGCACTTATGGGTCAAAGAGACAAAAGCAACAAGAACACAAACACCCCTGAAGTCACCAAAAGTGAGCGTGGAACCAAAGACAGAGTGCTTGGCGCTTGGCAGCACAGTAAGAAGAAGCAAGCTACTTGGTGACTTTGCCATCCCGTAACAGCTGCTAGTTTGTACATCATAATAATGATTGTTTCTTTATTACTGCTATTTCTACATATGTCTCTGAATGTATGCCCTCCATCTTCCATGCAGACAGCCTTAGTCATTGGGGTGCCAAAATCACCACTCTGCTCCAGCCATTAGTGCCATATCAACATCTGACAGTACTCCGGCTGTCATCACTCCTGTTGGTTCTGCCAGTGCCATCCCTGTTACTCTTGGGTGCTTGACAGAGAGAGATTAAATTAGAGGAAGAAGAGAGAAATGATCCAGAATGTGTTTTTGAACCTAGAGGTGAACTTTATCTTGAAATAATTGCCAATGACAAAAATAAAATAAAATAAAAAATAAAAAAACAGTGAGAAGATGCTGTTGGGTAACAGCACCTCTCAGAATCTGGGAAGGCACACCTAGACACTTTAGATGGCAGGCACAAGAAGAGTCCAGATATGAAAGAGAGAGATCGCTGGTGCTGCCAAGGTCAAAAAAACAATCTCTAGCCACATCCCTGCCAAAGACAGCTAAACAATTTACCCTGCCTGGAGTGAGCCTTGCCAGCTTGTCTGAAAATAACTGACACAGAAAGTAGAACTGGGCCAAGAATTAGCATTGGTGTCTGGCAATATTTGTGGCTCATGAAAAGAATGTGGCCACAGCTGTGTGCACACACTAAAGCATACACATTAGTAATGGAAATGAGTGATTAAGCCTGACTACCCTGCAAGCTATTCTCACTTCCAAAAGATCAGTGACATGCTTCAGGAGCCTAGATACCATCTTACTACACCCCGCAAAAAACATTTTCCTCAAAAGGCATTGTTAAGTATTCCTTAACTTCTAGTGATATTATGCTTTGTTCTCCTGCACAAGTACTCTTGGTAAATAAAATCTATTTTATTATTATCTCCTCATGTTTTTGATAGGATTAAGATAGAAATAGGTTTGGAAAAGGTTGATATTCTACGACTATTCCTTTACAGTTAATATTCTCCTGGCACATAGAAGGATAAGCTCACTACTTTTTGTAATTCAATAAAATTATGAGGAAGTAACCTCATCCTTTGTAGGCTTGCTGAAAGCATTTTCAGTTCAACTCTAGTGGCAGACAGGACCACAGGGGAGATATTCATTCCATTCTGGTCTCACATGATTTTTAGCTCTGCTCTTTGGTCACTATATTTTGATATCTTTTTGTCACATGTAACTTGGAGATTATGAATATTTGATATGGTGGCATCTATTCAAAACATTCTTAAATTTTTATGCACCAATGTTATATGTAGGCAATTGTAGGTAACAGTTCGGTCTGCATTAGTGCTCCAGTTTCAGTATAGTATATTGGTTACATTTGTCAGGATATGTTAAGGTCTATATTTTTAAGATGGGGATTTGTCATCTGCAAATTCATGGAAGATAGTGAGTTTCTGATGTATAACTTTAGTCATGTCTTGCCAGATATTAGAAGCTAAATTTTTATAGGCCACAAAGAAATGTAGTTTTCATTGTTTCTTTGCAAATTTTAATCACTAATACAAAGGTGTACCACTTTCAATTATATTCAACATGTTGAATAATGTGTGCCTATTATCAACTTTGACTACTTATTGATATCTGCTTGTTCCAAAAATATCTCTGTATATTAACTTGTTTATTATGTTTTCTGAGAATGTCCAACATTCCTCTTCCTCCCTACTGGGAAATATAAGCCAAATTCCTATAGCTGCTTTAGAGCAATGGGCTCTGTGTTTTGTTAATATCATATGGATTTTGTGAGGATACTTCCCATATCCATTTGAAAGTTCTGAGTGTTATATATTAATGCTGGTATTATTGTGATGAGGATGAGGATGGTGATCACCCCCACCACCATCAGCAGCCATTAGATGTACTCTCAGACAAAACAATTCTAAAAAAATAAGCTTTTAGCTGGCAGAATCAGGATGGTTGGAATGAAAGAAAACATTTTTGACTAGTTCTCCTAGCACATCTCCTCCAGAACAACCTAGAAAATGCAACAGATTCTGATTGGGAAAGCCAAAAAAAAAACCACAGTGAGTTATTTTTCCAGCCTAGGACACCTTAGGAAGGCAAAGAAGTCTGGGGACATTGAAGTAGGGATGACCAGGAGTGCAGCCCACAGGCAGCTACACTGCTAGCAGGTCCAGAGACATAAAGGAAACTGAGGTAGAACACGAGGGAAGGAATCACTGGGACATTGACTTTGGGGGACCCTTGAACTAACCCTGGGAGCAAGAACAGGTGCCATCTGGCAATTCTGACAGCCATCACTCAGTTCTGGGTGCAAGATCCAGGGGTGAAGGGAGCAGATATCACCAAATAGGCAGTCTAACTGAGTACTGAGCAAAAAACAAGTTCAAAAAACATATCTGGGTAGCTCTAAGCCCCCAAACCAGCAATGGTTCAGTTCTAACCTTTGGCCCAATGCATAAATTTGCGGTAGAAAAATAGGGCAGGAGACTAAGACTAAAGGAGAGCAAATAGCTCAATCACTCTGCACACGAAGAACCAAAGCACCTACCAGTGGGCTGACAGTGACTGATTCCAGTAACAGTTTACTGAAACTAGACTACAGACAGGCCAGCAGACTCAAACCTGGGTCTGGGGCTTGCAGATCTCAGATCAGGGGGATGGCGATCAAACCTCTCCCCAGATCACACCACTTTTGGAAGCACTGAAACTTCAGAGCCTCAGATTGAGCCGTTAAAAGACTGAAAAAAAAACCAGAAGAAAATTTGAACTATCTGATAGAAAAAACTGACCTGGAACGTAAGTTGAGGAGATGTAATTTAAGAATCAATGATCTACATGAAAGCTGTGAACAAAAAGAAAGAACCTAGGTATAATATTTCAAGATAGAAAGAGAAATTCCATTTAAAGCAACTACAGACAGTATAAAATACATAAGAGTTTACCTGTCAAGACACACATAGGAACTATATGAACATGATTACAAAATATGCCAAAGAGAGATTAAATAATTAGAGAAATATTAATCATGTATAGACCAAGATGATGTAATTAAAAACATATTATCTAAATTTACTTATTCAATCAGTGCCATACTAACGAATATCAATTAAACTACCAAAGAGTTACTTTATAGAGTTAGAAAAAAATCATTAAAATATTCATGATCCAGATCAAGAATATCAAAGGAACTAATGAAAAAAATGGAAAGAAGGAATCCTTACAGCACCAAATCAGAAACTATGCTATAAAACTGTAATAAAACAATTTACAGCTGGGTAAGAAACAGGGTAATCAGTGCAACAAATTAGGTACAAAATATAGAGAAGCAAATGAGCGTAGTAAGCCAGTGTCTGATAAAGCCGAAGATCATGGCTACTGGGGCAAGAACTCACTATTTAATGAAAACTGTTGGGAATGCTGATAGTAGTCTGGCAGAAACTCAGCATTCATCAACATCTCACACCACCTATTAAGATAAGTTTGACATGGGTACGTTATTTGGACATAAAAGGTGATATAAGCAAACTAGTGGAGCACTGACAAAACTATCGGATCTCTGGAAAGGAGAAGAGTTAATGTCTTAATAAGAGATAGAGAGGCTCACAGGAGGTAGAATGGGTAATTTTGATTACATCAAATTAAAAAGATATTGCACAAATAAAACCAATGTAGTTAAAATTAGAAGAGAAGCAGGAAACTGGGAAAAATGTTATAGCAACTAGTTTCTCTGATCAAGATCTCAATTCTAAAATATATAGGGAACTGAGTTAAATTTACAAGAATTACTCAATTGATAAATGATCAAAATATATGAATAGGCAGATTTCAAGGAAAGAAGACAAAGCTTTCAATAGCCATATGAGAAAGATGCCCCAAATCACTAATAATTAGAGAAATGAAGATTAAAACAACTTTGGGGTAACACTTCTCATGAATCAGATTGTTTAAGATGGCACAAAGGAAAATTACATATGTTGCTGTAGATGTGGGAAAATAGATTAGCAAAGCTGTGAACTAATCCAACTACTTTGGAAAACAATTTGTAATGGTGTTTCCAAAAGCTATTAAACTGTACATATCCTTTGACCCAGTGATAACACTACTAGATTTATATCCTAAAGGATTCAAAGCAAGAGTAAAAAGGCTCATATTTACAAAAATATTTATAGTAGTTCTTTTTGTGGAAAGAATTAGAAATATATGCTCACCAAACTGGTGAATGGCTTAACAAGTTGTGGTATATGAATGGGATAGAATACTATTGTGCTGTAAGAAATATTGAAGGGAAGGTTTAAGAAAAACTTAGGAAGACTAATGTGAACTAATGCAAAGGGAAGTAACCAGAACCAGGAGTACAATTTATGTAGTAATAGTAATATTGTGAGATAATCAATTTTGAAAGACTTGGTAACTCTGAACAACACAATCACCATTCCAAAGGACTTATGATGAAATGTTGTCCACCTCCAGCAAAAAGAAATAACAGACTTAAGAGTATAGACTGAAGCATATCTTCTACTACTTTTATTTTTCATGGGTTTTTTTTTGGGGGGGCGGAGAGCAGGAAACAGCTAATGTAGACTTTCATTTTGTATATCTATACATATTTGTAACATGTTATTTTGGGGGTGATTGATTTTTCAGTGGGTCAGGGAATGAGAAGGGGGGCAAGAGAATTTGGAACTGAAAATAAAATAAAAATAAAACTGAAAATAAAATAAAATAAATTGAGTTTTTTAAAGAAAGAAAATAAACTTTCTATCTGGTTCAGTACTATCTTGTTTTCAGGGCAGCTAGGTGGTGCAATGGATAGAGCACCAGTGCAGGATTCAGGAGGACATGAGTTCAAATCTTACCTCAGATACTTGATACTCACTAGCTGTGTGACCTTGGGCAAGTCACTTAACCCCAATTGCTTCATCCTGGAATATCTGGTCACTGGATTCAGATGGCTCTGGAGGAGAAGTGAGGCTGGTGACCTGCACAGCCCTCCCTCACTCAAAACAAAAGTCAAGTGCAAGTCATGTCATTATTTCTCTGATGGCATGGTCTTCTTTGGCAATGAAAGACAAACACACACACACACACACACACACACATAGATACATCTTGTTTTCAAGTAAGGAAACTAGTGCTATGTACTTTTGTACAATTTGGCTATATTTGTGCAAAAAAATAGATCAAAGTAGGATTTTTTTCCATTAGAGTATCCCGTTGAAACCTATGGCAACTTTCTTTGGTAGGAGTAGAATTACAAAAATATTCTTATAAGAAACAATTCACCGGTGAAGAAGGAAATCCATTATTCTTGTGACAGACTTGAACATTTTTCTTTAAGCAAATCCTTGCGTTTGAATTGTTCTCATATTAATTAAAGATCAATCACTATCTTGTGTCATAAAATACAAAAATCCCATGATGCTCAGAACAAGCATTATTCAGCACTTGCTATGTGCCACACACTGTGTTAAGTGCTGGGCATGCAAATAAAGGCAAACACAGCCACAATCTGAAACATTTAACAATCTAATAGGAGAGATAGCATGCAAATGAGTTTGTACAAATAAGATACATATAGGATAAATTGGCAACAATCACAGAGGAAAGGCCCTAAGATTAAGAAGGACTGGAAAGACTTCTTACAGAAAGTGGAAATTCAGTTGGATCTTGAAGGAAACTAAGAAAAAAAATGAAGAGGGAGAGAAGGAAATCTACCCACAGGCTTTTGCAGTGGTCTAGCAGAGAGGTGCTGAGAGTTTGTGCTCTCTGGAAATATAATTGAATTAGGGGTTCATACTTTTTTATGGACATACAATTTTGGAACAGAAGAGGCAATAGCCTCTTAATTGGGCTCCTGGACTCATCTCTCCCCTCCCCAATCCATTTTCCCCACAGTTTCCAAATTGATATTCTTAAAATATAAGTGTAACAATTTCACTGTGCTCAGTAAATTTCAGTGACTCCTTGTTTCCTCTAGGATCAAATAAACTCTGGTTAGTATTTAAAGCCATTCACAGCCTGGCTCCAACCTACCTCTCCAGCTTTGTGATATATTACTTTGTTTCACAGACTCTTTATTCCAGTTAAACTAGTCTTCTAGCTATTTATCATACATGTAATTCCGTTTCCTATTTCCAAAGCTTTGTACAGGCTACTCCCCACGGTTGGAATGCACTTACTTCTTATTCAAATATAAGGATAATTTTCTTAGAAGTTTGGCTCAAATACTACCTCCTCCCATGTAGTTCTTTCTGTGCCCCTTCAAGCTACTAGTACATTTTGATCATGGAGTACAGTCAATCAGGAGGGGAGTTGAACGTTGTGTGTGAGAAACAGCAAGATGGCCAGCTTGGTTAGATCATAGAGTACTGGAAATGATTAATAAATAAGGCTGGAGAGCAGTTTGGGTCAGCATAGGACAACATTCTTGACATATGTTCATCTGACCTCTGTAAACACTCCCAGTGAAAGGGGAGTCATTAGGCTCTTGCTTTCTCTCTCTCTCTCTCTTCTTTTCTTTTTTCTTTCTCTTCTGTCTGTCTCTCTGTCTCTCTCTGTCTCTGTCTCTCTCTCTTTCTCTCTCCACTCAATATAAACATTCAAAAGTTATTCTTCAATGAACAAGTAGATAAGGTTTATGAACAAAGAATTCTCAAAGAAGTACAAACTTTTAACTATCACATGAGATTGCTCCAAATGATTATTAATCAAGAAATATAAATCAAAACAACTATGAGGTTTTACCTCATACTCGCAATATTGGCAAGGTTAGAAAAAGATAAAAAGTCAATGTTGGAGGGACTACAGAAAGATAGGCACATCAATAAATTGACAGTTAATATATGACTTGGTCCAACCATTTTGGCAAGCAATGTGGAATTATGCTTTAAAAATGACTAAAATGTCCAGCCCCAGGGATCATGTTGCAACATATATTTCCAAAGAAAGTTTAAAAAAACAAAAACAAACCCAAAGAGGACCTATATGCACCAAATATTCATAATAGCACTTTTTGTGGTAGCAAAGAATGGGAAACAAAATATGTGCCTATTCATTGGGGAATGGCTCACTAAAATGGTGATAGAGAAATACAATGGGATTACAATTTAATGAAATGTTAAAAGAAACAATGAATTCAGAGAAGTGTTTGATATCTTACTATTTACTACATTACTGTGTATTAAGCACATAATAATGTCAGCTAGCACCAAGGATAGAAATAGAAAAAGTGAGATAGATAACCTTTGCTCTCAAAAAGTTCACATTCTATCTGAGAAAGACAAGGCATGAAGGTAAGTTCAGCTGCAGGGTAGATGGCAAGGTCCAAGAGTCTTTAGGTTGCATCAATAGGTCAGGTGACAGTTATGGAGGTGGAGGGCTTAGAGATAGAGCAGATGGTAAGGCTTGGTAATCCTTCATGTCACCAAAAGGAATAGTTGGTGGCTCCACTCTCATCCTAGCAAAACAATTAAACAGCATAGTTGGATTCTGGGTAGCTGGGAACTGAGGGAGGGAATTGAAGGGGAAGCAAGGGAGAAGACATATACATTGATGAAGTATGAAATAAGGAGAATCAGGAAAAATATATACAATGATTACAATGTAAATGGAAAGATAAAAAAGATAATTTGATCTCTGTGTAATTATAATGACTAAGCTCAAGCCCAGGGAATAGTTGAGAAAATACACTTCTCTCTACTTTTTGCAACTTCTACACATTACTCCTACTTCTGTTTTCCAAAGACAAATGGAAAAATTACTGAAAGGACTCTATTTAAACTACATTAAGCCTTATGGCAAGGCAACAAACATTTATTAAGCTTAGATAGATAGGAGGGACTTGGTTGATGGGCCAGTTGCTTTTGCTTTACTATTTTTTTTTCTTTTTTTAGTTTTTGTAATAAGGAACAGCTCCTGAAGTATACATAAGTACATGACACTGTTTAAAAAAAGACAAGGCACAAAATTAATTTAAAATAAAAAATACATGTGGTATGGTATTCTGGTAGATGTAAGAAAGGAAATAATTTTATAGGTGAACTCAGGGATATCTCCAAGGTCAAATTTGCCTTGTTGCATATATATGTGTATGTATAAATGTGTGTGTAAATGTGTGTATATATATATGTACATATACATATAAACACATACATATGTGTGTATATACACAGGTATATGCATATATACATGTGTGTATATATTGTTTAGCATGTTGATTCAATAAGCATTTACTTGCTGCCCACATTTTATACATTTTTATATAGATATCCAAGGTCATGAGTTCCAGTCACTACAGTCTCGTTTCTTTATTCCAGGTTTGTACCTATTTCCTGAACTTCAGACCTTTGTCTGGCAATTTATAATATGCCTATACAATAATGTTGTTTCAATTTTTCCTTCTGCTGATTGTTATGCAAATGCCACTACTGCATTTTCCTCTTTGAGTTTCTGAGTTTCTTCACATAGATGTATTTGCTAAATGTTTCTATACCATTCTGTTCATTTTTAGATGAGAAAAGGCAAGAATTTTAAGAGTTTTAAGAAATTGTTATCAGTGAAATGAGAGTACTAAAGAGAAAAATTCAAAAAGAAATGAGAGCCATTGAAGAAAGAACTGGCAGGAAAATTAACAGCTTGGAAAAAAAAGGTATAAAATCTTTCCCAAGCAACAAACTCCCTGAAAATTTGAATTGAGTGAATGGAAACTAATAACCTCATGAGGAAACAAGAAATATTTTTTTAAAAAGTCAAAAGTTTAAAAAAATAGAAGAAAATATAAGGAGATGAACCAGGATGGCAGAGTAACAGCATGCACTTATTAGAGCACTAACCCCCAAGCCCAGTCAAATACCTATAAAAAGTGGATCTAGAGGAGGAGCCAAGATGACGGAGTAGAAAGACTCATGTATGCTAGCTCCGAACCCACAGCCCATAAGTTTCCTGTAAAAAGAACTCCCCACAAATTCTGGAGCAGTGCAAGCCATGCAGAAACACATTCCAGAGAGCCCTGGAAAGCCGTCCCCAGGGATCTGTCGCACTCTGGACAGCAGAGCCCACCCCTGCGCTGCCCTGGCCACGTGGCCCTGAGAAGAGCAGATCCAAGCAGGCTTAGGGACAGAACCTCCGGCAGCCGTGAAGGTCCCTCCACCCACAGGTGCTACAGGTCAGTGAGAGAGACTTATGAGCTGGCCGAGAGGGGAGCTGGGTGTCTCCATGGCTAAGGCCCCCTCGGGAGGCATTCGCAGAGGCCGCGGCAGAGGCAGTGGCAGCCTAGGACTCCTGGGGCAGACAGGACCTCAGGGCCATTACTGAAGGTCTCCACATAAACCACCTGAGGGAACTGAGGCTGGGAGGCGGCCCTGCCCCCACCTGAGCACCAGAACTTAAGCTCACATTGAATAGCAGCCGCGCTCGCCACTGAAAACCCTGAGACTGGGGAGCAGCATTTGAATCTCAGACCCCAAGCACTAGCTGGGCAGATCTAGGTTGGGGTGGAGAGGAATCTCAGAAGTCAAGTAACTGGCTGGGAAAATGCCCAGAAAAGGGAAGAAAAATAAGACCATAGAAAGCTACTTTCTTGGGGGACAGATGTTCCTGCCTTTCATTTCTGATGATGATGAACAATTCTTACCATCAGGGAAAGATGTGGAGGTCATGGCCTCTGTATCCCAGACATCCAAGGTGCATGTCCAGTGGGCTGAGGCCATGGAAGAGCTCAAAAAGGATTTTGAAAATCAAGTTAGACAGGTAGAGGAAAAACTGGGAAGAGAAATGAGAGAGATGCAAGAAAAGCATGAAAAACGGGTCAATACCTTGCTAACGGAGACCCAAAAAAATGCTGAAGAAAATAACACCTTGAAAAATAGGCTCACTCAATTGGCAAAAGAGGTTCAAAAAGCCAATGAGAAGAATGCTTTCAAAAGCAGAATTAGCCAAATGGAAAAAGAGGTTCAAAAGCTCACTGAAGAGAATAGTTCTCTCAAAATTAGAATGGAACAGATGGAGGCTAATGACTTTCTGAGAAACCAAGAAATCACCAAACAAAACCAAAAGAATGAAAAAATGGAAGATAATGTGAAATATGTCATTGGAAAAACAACTGACCTGGAAAATAGATCCAGGAGAGACAATTTAAAAATTATGGGACTACCTGAAAGCCATGATCAAAAAAAGACCCTAGACATCATCTTTCATGAAATTCTAAAAGAAAACTGCCCTGATATTCTAGAACCAGAGGGCAAAATAAGTATTGAAGGAATCACCACCTGAAAGAGATCCAAAAAGAGAAACTCCTAGGAACATTGTGGCCAAATTCCAGAATTCCCAGGTCAAGGAGAAAATATTGCAAGCAGCTAGAAAGAAACAATTCAAGTACTGTGGAAATACAATCAGGACAACACAAGATCTAGCAGCTTCTACATTAAGGGATCGAAGGGTGTGGAATAGGATATTCCAGAAGGCAAAGGAACTAGGACTCAAACCAAGAATCACCTACCCAGCAAAACTGAGTATAATACTTCAGGGGAAAATATGGTCTTTCAATGAAACAGAGGACTTTCAAGCATTCTTGATGAAAAGACCAGAGCTGAAAAGAAAATTTGACTTTCAAACACAAGAATGAGAAGAAGCATGAAAAAGTAAACGGCAAAGTGAAGTCATAAGGGACTTACCAAAGGTGAACTGTTTACATTCCTACATGGAAAGACAATATTTGTAACTCTTAAAACTTTTCAGTATCTGGGTAGTTGGTGGGACCACACACACACACACACACACATGCATGCACACACGCACACACATGTACATGCGTGCACACATGCACGCACATACAGAGACAGAGAGCACAGAGTGAATTTAATAGGATGGGACCATATCTTAATAGAAATTAAGGTAAACTATGAGAGAGAAATGTAGTGGGAGGAGAGAGGGTGAAATGGAATGGGGTAAATTATATCTCATTCAAGAGGCAAGCAGGGGACTTTTTAGTGGAGGGAAAAAGAGGAGAGCTGAGAAAAAAACATGAAGTTTATCCTCATCACATTTGACTAAAGGAAGGAATAAAATGAACACTCATTTTGGTATGAAAACCTATCTTACAATACAGGAAAGTGGGGGGAAGGTGATAAGCAGGGTTGGGGGGATGATGGAAGGGAGGGCAATGGGAGGAGGGAGCAATTTGAAGTCAACATTCGGGGAGGGACAGGATCAAAAGACAGAATAGAAACAATGGGGGACAAAATTGGATGGAGGGAAATACAGTTAGTCTTACACAACACGACTATTATGGAAGTCATTTGCAAAACTACACAGATAGGGCCTATATTGAATTGCCTGCCTTCCCAAAGGGAAGGGGTGGGGAGGGAGGGATGGGGAGAATTTGGAACTCAAAGCTTTAGGAACAACTGTTTAGTATTGTTCTTGCTACTAGGAAATAAGAAATACAGTTAATGGGGAATAGAAAGTCATCTGGCCCTACAGGACAAAAGAGAAGATGGGGACAAGAGAAGGGAGGGATGATAGAAGAGAGGGCAGATTGGTGATAGGGAAAATTACAATGCTTGGTGGATTGGGACGGGGGGAGGGGATAAATGGGGAGAAAATTTGGAACCCAAAATTTTGTAAAAATGAATGTAAAAAGTTAAATAAATAAATTTATATTGAAGAAAAAAAATGGCTCTAAACACATTCTGGAGCTACAGAACCCACAGAATGATGGAGAGAATCAAATCTCTAGTTCAAGGGAACCAGGAATGTTGCTGGGAAGTATCTATCATGGGACAGTGGTGGCAGGACGCAGTCCAGCATGGGCCATGCTAGCATAGACAGGATCTGAGTAGGCTTTGGGGAGACTGAATCTCTCACACTTATGGAGGTTTCCAGACTTCAGGACCCCAAAACACCAACGAAAAATTGGAGGATCAGTGGAAAAAGCCTGTGGAACCAGTGTGGGAGAGTGGAGTGGTCTGGCCCCAGCCTCAGGGCCATGGAAGGGGAAGGCTGAGGAACCCATAGCAGCCACAGCAGTAGCAGGGACAGTTGCAGCAACCTTTTCTGGAGCTCTAGACCCACAGATTGTGGGGGAATCGAGTAGTTGATAGTACATCCCCTCACCCCCACTGGAAGTAGAGATCTACCTTGATAAAGAGCTCAAAAGTCAAGTAAATGGCTGAGGAAATGAGCAAAAACTGGAAAAATAATCAGATTATAGAATCTTACTTTGGTGACAAGGAAGACCAAAACATATAGACAGAAGACAACAAAGTCTAAGCTCCTCCATCCAAAGCCTCTGAGGAAAATATGAATCAGTCTCAGACCATGGAAGATTTTGACCAAAAAGGATTTTGAAAATCAAGAAAGAGAAATAGAGCAAAAATTCGGAAGAAAAATGAGAGTGATGCAAGAAAATTATGAAAAATGAATCAACTTCTTCCTAAAAGAGATCCCAAAAACGCTGAAGAAAAGGACACCTTTAAAAATAAGCTAACTCAATTGGCAAAAGAGGTCCAAAAAGCCAATAAGGAGAAGAATGCTTTAAAAAGCAGAATTAGCCAAATGGAAAAGGAGGTTCAAAAGCCCACTGTAGAAAATAGTTCTTTAAAAATTAAAATGGAGTAGAAGGAAGCTAATGACTTTATGAGAAACCAAGAAATTACTAAAAACAACAACAACAACAACAACAAAAGAATGGAAAAAATTGAAGATAATGTGAAATATCTCATTGGAAAAACAACTGACCTAGAAAATAGATCCAGGAGAGACAATTTAAAAATTATGGGACTATTTGAAAGTCAAGATAAGAGCCTAGACATTATCTTTCATGAAATTATCAAGGAAAAGTGCCCTGATACTCTAAAACCAGAGGGCAAAGTAAATATTGAAAGAATTCACTGACTGCCTTCTGAAAGAGATCCCAAAAGGAAAACTCCTAGGAATATTGTAGCCAAATTTCAGAGCTCCCATGTCAAGGAGAAAATATTGCAAGCAGCCAGAAAGAAACAATTCCAGTATTGTGGAAATACAATCAGGATAACACAAGATCTGGCAACTTCTACATTAAGGAATTGCAGGGCTAAGAATATGATATTCTAGAAGTCAAAGGAACTAGAATTAAAACAAAGAATCACCTACCCAGCAAAACTGAATATAATATTTCAGGGGAAAAAGTAGTAATTCAATGAAATAGAGGATTTTCAAGCATTCTTGATTAAAAGACCAGAGCTGAATAGAAAATCTGACTTTCAAACAGAAGAATCAAGAGAAGCATGAAAAGGTAAACAGGAAAGAGAGATCATAAGGGACTTACTAAAATTGAACTGTTTACATTCCTACATGTAAAGATAATATTTGTAACTCTTGAAACTTTTCTCAGTATTTGGGTAGTTGGAGGAATTATACACACACACACACACACACACACATAGACAGAGGTCACAGGGTGAGTTGAATAGGAAGGGGTGATATCTAAAAAGATTAAATTAAGGGGAGAGAGGGGAGAGAATAAGGAGAAATGGAATCGGGCAAATTATCTCTCATAAAAGAGGCAAGAAAAAGTTCTTTCAATGGAGGGGAAAAGGGGGGAGGTGAGAAGGAAAAAGTGAACCTTACTCTCATCATATTTGACTCAAGGAAGGAATAATATGCACACTCAATTTGGTATGGAAACCTATCTTACAATACAGGAAAGTAGGGGAGAAGGGGATAATCATGGTGGGGGGGGGGGATGATGGACAGGAGGGCAGTGGGAGGAGGGAATAATTAGAAGTAAACACTTTGGGGGAGGGACAAGGTCAAAAGAGAGAATAGAATAAATAGGGGACAGGATAGAATGGAGGAAAATATAGTCTTCCACAACATGATTTTTATGGCAGTCTTTTGCATAACTACACATGTATAACATATATCAAATTGCTTGCCTTCTCAGTGGAGATGGGTGGGGAGGGATGAAAGGAGAGAAGTTGGAACTCAAAGTTTTAAAAATGAATGTTAAAAATTGTTTTTACATGCAACTGCGAAATAAGATATACAGACAACGAGGTATAGAAATCTATCTTGTTCTCCAAGGAAATAGAAGGAATAGGGAAAAGAGAAGAGAGGGATGTGATAGAAGAGAGGGCAGATTGGGGTAAGGGTCAATTAGAATGCATGGTGTCTTGGGGGTGGAGGGGAGAGATGGGGAAAAAGTTTGGAATTCAAAATCTTGTGGAAATAAATGTTGAAAACTAAAAATAAATGAATTAGACTTTTTTTTTTTAAAAGAAATTTTATGTTGTGGAGCAAGTAGGTGTGGATAATAGAGAGAGAATTTCTGTAAAGGATGGCAGGCCAGGGTGCCACACAACACAGCAGAAGACAATGAGTCCCCTCACCGGAGGTTTTCTAATAGAAATGATTAAGTCACCATACAAAGGAGGGATTTCCACATCATTGAATAGATGACTTCACAGGTTTTTTTACTGAAATTTTACGAGCACAAAGGAGAAGGACAATCTGTAAGAAGAAAGCTGGAAAACAAACCTACAATTTCACAATTTCTCCATGGGTTGACCCAGGCTTTCTGAGAGGAGCTACTTTTACTCTAAGTCTTGGCATCAGAGATATTGCTGTAAACCATGAGGGCCTGTTGGCTTTGGTGCCTTCCAATCAGGTTCACTATTGAAAGGGTTCCATAATGTTCAAGGTGGAAGTACTTTGAAAATCAGGACATAGGAAGAAAGATGCTATCTGCATCCAGAGAAAGAACAGATAAATAGAAGAATATCTAGAATAATTTTACATATATATGCACATTTTATCTAATGGTAGCCATCTCTAGGGTACAGGAGTGGGGAAGGGAAGAAAAAAAAAGAAAAAATTATAAGATAACTTTGCTGCATATTTGAAAGGTATAATAAGTTGCACATAGCAGAATTTCAGTTTCATTATGTCTTTTTATGGTACCATGTTACAAAAATGCTTTATTTCATAAATTAAAATAATTTTTTAAAAAGAAGGAAATGTAAGGTATCTCATAGCAAATACAACTGACCTGAAAAATAGATCAAAAAGAAAACAATTAGAAATCATTGGACTATATGAAATCTATGACCAAAAGAAAAAGAACCAAGAGAACATATTTCAAGAAATCTTTAAAGAAAATTGCCCTAATCTCTTATAAATAGAAAATAATATGAAAATAGAGAGAATTCACCAGTCACCTTCTGAATGGAAATTCCCAAGAACACAACAGTCAACATTCAGAGCTTTCCCCTGCAAGCAGCCAGAAAGAAAGAATTCAAGTACCGAAGAACCACAATCAAGATCACATAGGATTTAGCAGCCACCACTTTAAAGAATCAGAGAACTTGGAATATAATATTCTAAAGAAAAAGTGGAAGAGGAAGAGGAAGAAGAGGAAGAAGAAGAAGAAGAAGAAGAAGAAGAAGAAGAAGAAGAAGAAGAAGAAGAAGAAGAAGAAGAAGAAGAAAGATGCAGCAGCTGTTGCTATGCTCATGGTAAGAGGAAAATCAAAGAAAGAACAGAACCACTTCTTGGGGTAGATAATGGAGAAATAGTTCATTTTGCTTCAGTTTTCTAGGGATAATAATTTGAAGATAATTATTAAAAGTGAAGATAAGTAAGAAAATACTTCTGAGTAGATGTAGCTTCTCTCATTGAATTTGAGTTGCTAGATCAGAAATATGAAATTCTAGGCTACTAAGTTCACAGATGTGATTATCTGCTAATTCATCTTTGAAACAACTTGGAGACTAGATAAGGGCAAATATTATTTTGTTTTCAAAAAAGTATAGACATTAGAGTTTGCAAACTCTAGGCAATTTATTTTTACCTCTAGAAAACGTTATTAAATACTTTTAAAAATACGAATAGTGCAATATGCCACGGAAACAAACAAATGTGGCAAGGTGGTACAGTGTGCAGGAAGATATGATTTCAAATTTAGCTTCAGATACTTACTAGCTGTTTTGACTCTGGGCAAGTCACTGAATCCTTATTTGTTTCAGTTTCCTCATCTATAAATTGGGGATAATAATAGTACCTACCTTCTATGGTTGTTATGAGGATCAAATGAGATACTGTTTGTAAAGCACATAATATAGTATCTGGGCACATAATAAGCACTATATAAATGTAGGTTGTTTATTATTATCATCATCAATATCATTATTACTTTCTGACTTGAGGTTTTAGAAGTGCTTAATATTAAGAAATTGTTCTTTCTTTATATTTATTTATTTATACTGTAATATTTATACTGTAATTAAGTCTATTTCTTCCTTTCCTGTAGTAATCAAGATTGAGAATAACTTCTCAGTAATAGACACCATTCTAATAGATAGTGGAAAGACCATTGGGCTGGGAACCACCTGTGCTGGGTATTAATATCATTTCCATTACTTTTGTGAAAGAAGTCACCCTTCTGATCTCTCTATATGATACAGATATGGTTTTAATACCTAAACCAGGGTGAGACAAAGCAGAGAAAGAAAACTATAAATTCTTTTGTGCTTCAAATTCTTCACCCATAAAATGTCCTCAGAGAAAATAAAATAACTGCACAATGCTTGCAAACATATAGCCTCCCCAAAACCCTGTGAAGTAGATAAAATGGATATTATCTCTATTTACAAAGGAGGAAAGGTACAGAAAGATTGTGACTTATTAAAGTTTATACCAATTTCTTGTTTTGTCTACCTCTACAAATACTGCTGCTTCCTTTGCTGGTTCTTTGTTTTCTTCTTGACCCAGACTTTAAGCATCCCTCCAAAGACAAATCTTTGGCTCTCTGCTTTCCTTGATTTTCACCCTTTTTCTTATTTACTCTCATGACTTCAACTATTTTCTCTTTGCTGATGATTTCCCTCCCAATTCACTCTGGCTCCAGTCCTGTTTGTCCATCTGCCTAATCAACAATTCTAACTGAATAGCTTGCCATCATTTCAAATTCAATATGTCTAAAATGGAGCTCAATATTTCTTCCCCAAATGGGCTCTTTCTGGCTTTTTTTGAGAATAGACTGTGCTTTTGCTTTTCTTTGTATCTCCTACGTTTAGCATAGTTTGTAGCATATAATAATAATAAGAGCAATACTACTAATAACTAACATTTATAGAGTACTTACTATGTGCCAGTGTAAAAAGAGTTAAAAATCTTCCCTGCTCATTGATAGGCCTCAGGTGGGGTTAGTGGGGGAGGCTTGTTTTGCAGGGTCCCACATCTTTTGCTGATTGCTGATGAGGCACTGGGTCATGAGGGGCATGCCTTCTGGCTCTGAAAAGTGTATAAATATTCTGAGGTAAAGTTTTACTTTGGGGTTTAGCTTTTGGAAGAAGGTTTATGTGCCAAATGAGTCTCTGGGAAGCCTCTAAGCAGCCCTAAGGAGCCCCTCAGCTTTGAAAATCCAGCTGTTGGCGCTTCTATCTCTGATAACTATGTATGTATTATTGCTTATGGTCAGACAGCTGGAAGACCTGTCTGTTGGTCTTTATTTCTCTGTTTGTATTTTCTCTGAAGTTCAGAGTGCTGACTTTTTCCCTTGAACTAAGTGAATGATACATGTGCTTGATTACAGTAGGTTGTTGACCCATCAAAAGTTGTTTTCCTTTTAAAAAAGCAAATCTAAGAAGCTGCACAGCAGGCCCTCCTGTGTATGTATGCTGGAGTCCTTGCTGTTACAGCCAGGCGCTTCGTTTTACAATTATTATCTCATTTGGTCTTCATGATAACCCCAGGAGGTAGGAGCTACCACTATCTTCATTTTACAGATGAGGAAATTGAGGCAAAGGAAGATTAAGTGGCTTGCCAAGGATCACACAGTTAGTATATGTCTGAGGCTGGATTTGAACTCCGGTCTTACTGACTCCAGGTCCACCACTCTATCCACTGTACCACCTAGCTGCCTCTATATAATAAGTATTTAATAAATGCTTTTTTATTTAACTTGATTTTTATATTTCATTTAACAATGTCATTACTATCCCATTCACTCAGGCTCAGAAGTTCTGCTCCATTTTTTTCAATCTCCATTTTTAAACAGTCATTAACTTCTAGATGTTCTCTTTAATTACAGTTCCTCTGCTTTAACCCAGGTTTTTATCAAATTAGGCCTAGATTTATCAAATCAGGCCTGCAATATACCTGACATCTCAGATAGAAAAATAATTTATTAAGCACTTACTATATGCCAGGCATTGAGAATACAAAATACAAGCAAAAAGAAAGATGGTCTTTGTCCTCATGGAGCTTATGTTTTAATGAGGGAAGGCAGTGCACAAAAGGAAGCTGAAAAGGTAGGAGGAAGAAGGTACTTGTTTGGGGAGAAGTCCAGAGAGTCAAGAGTTGAGCCAGCAGAAGAGTGAGCATGGCTAGCTTGGGTACTTCCTTAAATGGAGCTTCCTGGGAGGAAGTCAGCAATGAGAATAGCAAACACAGATTGTGACTCTGGGCATTTCTTCTAATTTATTCTTGCTTACTCCTGACAGTTATTTATATTAAACAGTCTTTTAATCACATTCTTCCCTCATTCACAAATCTAAAATTGTTTCCCTTTTCTTATACCAAATGTAAACACCTCTGCTGATTTTGAAAGCCTTTCATAATCTGACATATCTAAGATTCTCAGAGTTGGAGAGACTTCAGAGGTCATTCAGCCCACCACATAACTCAGCTGAAAGGTGTCTCTTGAAATAGCCCCAGCATGCAGTTATCCAGTGAAGGGAAATTCATTTGAAGACTTCAAATACTGGGAGATTCACTTTTCCCTAAGGGAATCCATTCCATTTTTCAATAGCTTTCAGAAGCTATGCTCATGTCAAGCATAATAACTTCTACCAATTCACTGCCCTTAGATCTACTCTCTGGGCCCAAGTAGGCCTAGTTCCTCTTCTATATGACAGTCTTTATTTATTAGTCATATCTAACACACATGCAGTACTCTACTTCAGTTAGGTCAGTGAGAATTGAATTCTACAGATATACTGTGCTGGATTCTACTTCACACATTTTTTCCTCTTGTACCACTTTTCCCCCATCCAAAACCAATTCATCCTTGAAGGCCCAGGTCAAATGCTACCTCTTATAAATGCTGCCTCTTATAAGTAGCCATTCTTGATCTCTCTAACCCTTCTTTATCTCTCTCTGCTCTGAATTTCTTCAGCCAATATAGGATTGTATTCTACAATTTAACACATAATTATTGATTATATGAAATGTAAAATTAATGTTAATATTAAATATGTTATTATGATTATTTCATATATGTCAATCATGTGTCCTCAACTATATAAATGTCATTAGGGTAGAAATCCAATCTACTTTTGTGCCCTTTTGGTGTCTAGCACAGTTTTAAGCACATAGTAGATATTCAACAAATACTGGATATTTAATACTACTTTCTCCTTTCTTTCATGGTTCATTTTGTAATAATATAGTTTCCTTTTCTTTTATAACAACACAGTGCTCATGATGCTTGACCCCCATGGACATCAACCTGATTTTTAAATAGTATTTCTTAATCCTTTTATATCCAAAATTCCTTAGCATCTTTAGAACTGTCAACAAACTATAATTTTAATAACACATTAGGTCTGGAGAAAAATAAAGAAAATGTATCTCCATTGCAGAGATGAGTTCAGAATATTGTATATATTGAAAATATGGTTGATATGTTGGTTGGTTTTGCAGAATGTTTTTTTATTCTTTTTAAAATTTGTTACAAGGAAAGACTCAAGGTACAGGAGGGAAGATGGATATATCCAGAAATGAATGTGAAATAAAAACAAAAATCATTGAGAAATAATTTTTAAAAGGATTATTATCAAACTGAACAAACATTATCATTTGCCAAATCATGATAGCCTACACAGGATGCTCTATATTTCACCATCTCAGACACTCCATGTAGAGGATTCTAAATGATATTGAAGATCCAGGTAGGTGAGTAGGAGAGAACCTAGTCTGGTTCATGAAATCATATTTCCAAGAAAATCAAAGCTGACTCCCTGACTATCTGATAAAGAAATAGTCTTATTTTATAGCAGAGATATGGTGGGTCGAATTTGCTGTTCTTGTCCATTAGGGAGGGACCCATTTATAATTAGGCTGTCATTCATGCAAAAGCTTATTGTATATTCCTTGGAACTGTGGACTCACTATAAATCTAAAATTAACTTACTCCCTTATTTATACACCAGAATTAATATGGAAACCATCAAATTTCTTTTCTTTTCATTATCCTTTAAGCACTAGGTCCAAAACATTTTTTCAACTCATGAAGAATATGGACATGATGGAGTGATTATTTCTTTGAAGTATTAATATTGTTGTATTTGTTATTTCTTCTCTTATGGCTGTCTGATATGAAACATTCCTTATAATATAACACTTTACTCTTATTTGTCTTAGATAAGATTATGGGAAAGAATTGAGAAAATAATATTTTTATAAAGTTGTCTGCCTGTTATTGAAGAACTTAAAACTGCTTTCAAGAGAATTTGTCGGATATATATGTGTTTATATATGTTATATATGCATATAGAAGTACACAGTGTATATGTGTGTGCATGCACATGTGTGCAGGCTTGTAGAAGTAGGCATGTAGTACAGGCACAATAGGAGTCAAAGTATTTTATTGTGTTACAGAAATCTCATATTTTACCAACAAAAGTAGTTATCATTGGGGGAGGGAGGAAAAAAAATCTAAGATATATGGAAGTGATTGTAGAACACTGAAAACAAATAACATAATAATAAAAAAGTAGTTATCACAGGTTTTAAATATGGTTCCTTACCAAGAAAAACCTCAACACAAAAACAATGAAACGTTCCTCTTACCTATAAAGATCCGTAATCAAACCTTCCCTGTGACGAGAACAGAAGTTGTTAAGGACTTGCTCATGTTGTCCAAACAAAGCGATGTAGTTGGAGGTAGGAAATGGTTTGCTAGAAAGGCAGGTAATGGTTTCCACCATTTGATACTTATTAATGTGAATTCTAAAGTAATTTCCTTTCTTTGCTTTGCCCGTTATTATTTGTAAACCCTGGGTGGGGAAAAACAGAAATAATCTTTTCAAAAAACACCTGGGCTGTGAGGACTTTCATGGAGTATATTTCAACTAAGGGAGACAGTACATGTTGTATTATTGCTGTTTCTATTAATAGCACTTGATATTGATTGGACAGCAGAAGATAACAGTGTATCAGAAATCCCATATTGCAACCTAATGGCTAAATGTTTCTCAGGGACCTTTAAAGCTATAGTTACACTGTATCCTGTTTTTTAATTAGTTGCTAGGTTACAGGCCATTCTGTGTTACCAGAATACCACAAACCTAACATATTTAGCTAGGTTTGTTCACTTCTGAGAGGTTAATATTTCTTTTAAAGTTCTACCCAAATCATCCTAAATTTTTCATAATTCTTTTCAGAAAACGGGAGGAAAACCTGGCCAAAAGCAATTTTTAAAAAAGATTTCAATTATGTTTATGGGATTTGATTCACGGGGGTTGGGATGCCTGTTTTGTTTTGCACTTGGAAGGACTTGTACTTCAATTTAATTCAGCAAGTATCCCTGCCTTCAACGTCCTTATACTCTAAATGGCAATCCTGGAACTGTTTGAATATAGTACAATTTAGGGGCAAGGACCGAGCCTACTTCAGTTCCATTCCAGTTTTGAAATTTCAACGGCGCTCTTTTTAGTTTAGAAATTTGCCATAGGTTAAAACTTTTTGGCATATAGAAGTCTGACACGGAGTCATAGCTAAAGCTATGATGTAAAATTTGTTTTAGGAACATTTTGTTGAAATTCATTTAAAATATGACTGTAAATGTTGACTTAATTGGTGCTGTTATTCAAAATTAAGTATGCATTTTGATTAATGTTAAATGTCTAATTAAATTTTTTTACTCATGTTCATGTCTCATCTCAATCGAAACTTAATCGGTCCAGATTTATCAGTGACTACAGCAGCTATATCAAATTAATTATCTATATATATACATATGTATATATATACACATACATGTATGTATATATATTTGTGTGTACATGTACATATATGTGTATGTATACAATAATAGATACTGCGCTATCTACATTACATACACTCAGTTCAATTTAAGAAGCATTTATTAGATGCCTACTATGTGCCAGGCACTGTGTTTGAAGCTGAGGATACACAGGCAAAAACAAAACAATCGTTTTCTCATATTCTACAGGATCATATAACTTATATAAATAAGCAATTTTGAGGATCATGAACAACAAGAGGAGTCCCACAAAGTCATCTTGAGGGAATAAGTAATATTTGAGCTGAACTTTGTAGGTACCTCTGGACTCTAACCTGTGAAAAGAAGGGAGAAACTTCTAGACCTGGGAGGATACACTATACAAAAGACATGGAGACAGATAATGAAATGTAAATGAGGAATAGTAAATATGGGCCAGTGTAGCTGGAAAGCAGACTTCATGAGGGGAAAAAAATGTTTAATCAGCCTGGAAAACATGGCTGGAACCAAACTGTGAAGGACTTCAAATGTCAGAAAAGTTTGTATTTTATCCTAGAGAAAGTAAAGGGCTCCAAACTTTTTGAGCATGGAAAAGATATGGCTGGATTTGTGCTTTAGAAAGAATAATGTGGCAGCTCTGTGGAGTGTGAATTGGAAAGGGGAAAGGGGGTCATTTAGGAACCTATTATGAGCCTAATTGGGGTGGTTGTGGTATGAATGGAAGGAAATTGTGAAAGTACAGCTGGCAAAAGTTGGTGACTATTTGGACATGGTGGGAGTGGGGATTGAATATGAGTAGTCTACGGCAAATGTGAGATTATAAAATGGAGTGTAAGAATGATGGCACCTTTGAAATTGGAAGGAGGTAGTTTGGGGGGGAATAATGCTATTTTGGACATCCTGGGTTTGAGATTCCTATAGCTCATCCCAGTGGAAGCGTCCAGTTTCAATAGAAGATGAGGGACAGGAGCTCAGAGAGAGAACAGGGCTGGATAGGGAGATTTTGGAGTTACCTGCATGAAGCTGACGGTTGTACTCTGGGAGCTTTGTACAAACAAGCAACATACAGGATAAATAGGAAATAACAAACAGAGAGGAAGGCATTAGAATTAAGAAGGATTCCCTGTATGTGGGCCATGAAAGAAGCTAGGGAAGCCAGGACACAGAGAAGAAGAAGGAGAGTGTTCTAGGTATGGATCTGCCAGGAAAAATGCCTGGCGTAGAGATGGAGTGTCTTGTCTGTGCAATAACAAGGCCAGTGCCACTGGTTCAAATAGAGGTGGGAAGTAAAGGTGTAAGAAGACTAGAAAGGGTAGGAAGGGCTTTGAATGCCAAGTAAAGCATTTTGCATTTGAGCCTGGAGGTGCTGGAATGTATTGAGTAGATGATGATATGGACTTGTGTTTTAGGAAAATCACTTTAGTGGCTGATTGGAGGATGGATTGAAGTGGAAAGAGACTTGAGGCAGGCAAGCCTACCAGCAGGCTATTGCAATAGTCCCAGCATAAGTAGATGAGGGCCTGCACCAGGGTGGTGGCAGTGTCAGAGGACAGGAGCAGTATTCGAAAAATATTGCAAAGATGCAGTCAACAGGTTTTGGCAGCAGACTGGATGGGGGAGAGATAGTGAGAACTCTAGGATGACTCCTAGATTGCAAGCCTGGTATACTGGGGAGGTGGTGTTGCCCTCTACAATAATAGGGAAAGTAGGAGGGGAAAAGTTTTAGAAGGGAAAGATAGTGAATTCAGTTTTGGACATTTCAAAAGCATTTGATGAACTGGCTACATTTAAGTCCTTTCCAATTTTATTCGATGGGGAACTCTTTCAGTATTAAAGTGACCTTTCCATTTCCTTCCAATTTCTTTATGGTTTCTTTCTCTTAAATAGTTTGTAACTGTATTCCTTGGCCATAGTGTCAGTTCCTGGCACATGGCAGTTTCTTAACAGATTCTTCTAAGAGTTGAGCGGAGTGGCACTTGCCTATAATCCTGCTAAAGATAGGCTGAAACCTGTAGATCACTTGAGTTCAGGAGTTGTGAAAATGAATTTATATACTCATTAGGTGCTCATATTAAGTGGAACCAGGATGGTGACCCCTCAGGATCAGGGGCCTACCAGGCTTCCTAAGGAGGAGCAAACTAACTTGGGTCAGAAATGGAGCAGATCAGAGCTCCTGTGCCAATAAGTAATGTGATAGGGTCCAAGCTGTATTTCCAGCCTGCACAAGGCAGGTTATGAACTGACTCAAGATTCAGATGTAGTATTGGTTTAAGTGCTTTATTCTAATTAAGAAAATTATTTTTAATTATTTTTTTCTATAGTTTCTGTACTTTTGTCAAAAAGTCTAGATTAATCAACTGAATTTAAGCATTACTCTATACAAGATTTGTTATTAAAGATAGCTTCAGCCTCCTTAATCATGATGAAGGTACAATTTCAATTTAATGGTATCTAAGGCAGAATTTGTTGTGACACATTATTTCATTCCATGATGCTTAAGCCAACCAAGCATGTGGACTAGAATTTGTAAATTAGTTCATTATGTAGGCTATTTGGGGAATCCTTTTCTCTTTTTATTATGTTACAACCTCACATAGAGTCCAGGAGTTATTTAATTGCTTTGTCATATATTTAGGAGGTCTTGTAAAAAGTCTAGTAAAATTTTTGTGGATTGCATATTATTAGTAGAAATAAGATAACATTATTCAATGTACTGTACAGTTGGTCAACTGGCTGTCTTTAGGAAATGGCCTCATCATCTTGGCAGCAATTTTATATAAATGGTGGCCAGTGCCAAAATGATGCCATGGAATGAGTCTACATTTTTGCTTAGAGAATCAAATAGAAAAATCTGGGGAGATCTTTTACACTAATTAAAAAGGAGGCCCACCTGGCAAAACATTCAATTAAAACCCGAGTTCATATTCAAATACTAGGCAAAATAATTTATGTATGTTGCATTTTTACTACAATTCTCATTATCTATTTTTTTTTTTGGCTCTTCTGAGCATGACAGACAATGACTTACGTTATCAGTAGCCAGAAGCTGTGATATCTTACACAAAGACTTGGCTTCTAGATGAAGTACAGAATTGGAAGTTTAAGAGTTAAGAGATTTATAGATCATTTAGTACAATTCCCCCATCCTGTAGATGGTAAGACCAACATCCTAAGAACTGAAGTGACTTACAAGACAAGGATGGACTTTTCTTGGCTATTCCCTATATTCAGTATTCCACCCCTGTGCCTTAGCACAGGCTGTCCCCTCTGCCTGAGGTGCTCTCCTCACTTCCTTCTCAGCTTAGGTGCCTCTTCCTTCCCATGACATTTCCTGATTTCCCCAGTCCTCAGTTACTTTCCTGGCCTCCTGTTCCCTTATAGACTATATATCATGGATCTAAGAAATGAATGTGGTGGAGGGATGGTAAATGGGCAAGTTTGTATGGACTGTGTGTGTGTGTGTGTGCGCGTGCGCGTGCACAAAGGGAAGCCTGGAAATGTAGGTTGAAGTCAAGCTATAAAGGGATTTAAATGTCAAAGAAAGAAGTTTGTATTTAGGCAAGGAAGCCACTGGAGTTTATTGAGCAGGGGAGTGACAAGATTGGACCTATGCTTTAGAATTATTACTTTGGTAGCTGAGGAATGCACTGGAGAGAGAGAAGAGACTTGAGGCAAAGGGGCCAATTAAGAGGCTACTGTAACAGTCCAAGTGAAGCGTGCTAAGGGTCTGAACTAGAGTGATTACTGTGTGAAAGGGAAGGGGGAAGCAATAAGCGCCAGGCACTTTTACAAAAATTATCACATTTGATCTCATAGATCCTACAAGAAATGAGGCAGTATTATTGTCCCCATTTTATTGTTGAGGAAATTGAGGCAGAGATTAAGTGATTAAGCCAATGTGTCTGATGATAGATTTGAATTCAGCTCCTCCTGGTTCCAGACCTAGTGCTTTTATTCACTGTGCCATCTAGCTGCCACTAGGATAGAGATAAAAGTGGTTGTAGGGTGTGTGTGAGAGAGATGTTAAGGGGGAGAACTATATGGACTTGGCAACTGATTTCTTTTGTGAGGTAAGAGAAAAGGAGGTACACATAGTTGGGACTTTTAAAATACCTGTTGATTGTCTGCTTGATCGTCGAGGTAATTCAGTTAACTGACAACATATGGGGGATTTTGATTTAGATCTTACAGGGTTTATTAGGCTGTCCTAAATATTTTTGGTTGTTGCTATTTTTATACATTGGTCTGGCAGGTATCTTAAGGAACTTATATATACTTATCTTATTTATAAGGTTTTTTAGAAAAAAAATGCTCAACTAGTCATTTTTTGTCTTAATTTGCTCCAATTCCTAGGCTATTAAATTGATAGAATGTGTCAGATCGGTTGACTTTAATGTCATTCA
This sequence comes from Bettongia penicillata ogilbyi, assembly GCA_023548195.1. Classification (NCBI taxonomy): domain Eukaryota; kingdom Metazoa; phylum Chordata; class Mammalia; order Diprotodontia; family Potoroidae; genus Bettongia; species Bettongia penicillata. The sequence goes on from JAJHZJ010000442.1 coordinate 1,069,616, forward strand.
CTTGCTCTGCCTTAACACAATGATAGTTTTTCATCTTCATGAAAATTATGCGCTGGACTTCATTTCAAAGTCACATAGCATAGAACCATGTATAACCACATATTCATATTCAATAAGAACTGCCTAATTATTAATGAACCCTATTCAATGTTCACCTCAAGTGGACATAGATTACTATTTGACATAATCCCCTGTGGTTTCTATTTTCCAGAAGTCATATTAGAGAAATCTAAGGCAGTTATGAATGTAGTTGGGTGGTTCTAGGCTCTAGGTTCTAGCTGTATCAAGCTCCATATAACATATGAGCAGTATTTCTGTAAATGGGACTTTTTGGTCAATGAACCAAAAAGTTATCTTAAATATTTTTTATAAAGAAAGCTGATCTCCTTTAGAGTAAGTGGTATGTGGTAAAGCAGAGGCACAGTCAGTAAAAATACTTACAAAGTCACCCTGAGCAATTTGTACGTCCAAGGGAGTAGGAATCATTGGTTTGGCAACATGCAAGTAATAATATGGTCCAGGAAGAAGACCTTCTAGGAAAATGAAAATATTTTTACATTTAGAAATTATTGTTAATAGGACATTATTGTTTGTATTTTCATCATGGTACAAATGAAGAAAGACAGTACAATATATACCTTTTGGGGGGTAATAATAGCAAGAACTCATTTATATAGAACTTTAAAGGGCTTATATTTGTCTAGCCCTTGAATTATTTTCATTTTTCTTACTTCAGCTGATCTTCACTATCCTGTGAAGAAGTTAGGGCAGCCCTGGGGTGAATTTAGTGGAGTCAAAATTAGGAAATTAACAGAGGATCTTTCTAGCTGGGTGACCCTGGGCAAGTCACTTAACTTCTTATTGCCTGACAAAATGGATCCACTGGAGAAGAAAATGGCAAAGACCTTTTCTTTGCCAAGAAAATCCCAAATGGGGTCACAAAGGATTGGACATGAATGAACAGCAACAGCTAGAGCTCATCTCCAGATAGCTCAGGTCATGGCACACATGGGGCTAATAATAATAACTAGCATTTATATAGCACTTTAAATTTATATAGTACTTTAAGTTTATATAGCATTTTAACTAGCATTTATAAAGTACTTATGGATATCTTATTTGATACTTAAAGCAACACTGGAAGGTAGGTATTATTACCCCCATTTTATAGTTGAGGAAACTGAGGCAGAAAGGAGTTAAGTTACTTGCTCTGTCAGGATCATACAGCTAGTGTCTGAGGCAGGTTTTGAATTCAGGTCCTCCTGATTCTAGATCTAGCATTGTATTTTCTGTATCCCCTAGCTACCTGGGACCAAAACCTCTTGAATTTGCCTCTCCTTACGCCACCCAGTGCAAGCTCTTAGCTTAGCTTGCAGAGCCAAACTCCTTTGACATTTAATAATGTACCATAAACTCAGATTTGAATAATATATATATATATTTTTTTCAACAAACCTTTAATCTTAGCTCCTTTGTATATAGGAATAAGTCTATCCAGATCTCCTGGTGGCTCAGTTACTGGCTCCAGAGTTGGATCAAAGAGATTCAACATAGTTGCGGCAAGTTGGAAACCAATTTCTTTTGAACTGAAGCTACTGTGTGTCCATTCATTTGCATAATATCTATTGGAGAACTTAGTGAGAGGACCTGCTGCTCGGATGGTTATGTCATTTGTGTGAAAAGTGGTATCAATCACAAGTCTTCCATCATAGACTAGACATGAATCATTAAGTGCTTTGAAAGTCTCATAATCCACATCCTTTTCATGAAAACTGAAGAATGCCTGAAAAATAAAAATTCACATTTGCATTTGGTCAAATTCATTTTATATTTTCATGTTTTATATCACACAAAGGCATAAAACTCTCATAGGTATTTTATACTCTTTGGTTTGGCAATGTATCAGATATGTTGACTTTTAGAAAAAAATTTGTGGAAAATTTATAATATTTGGAGAAAGGGTCACATTGTAGAAAATTGTTTTTCTTGTTAAGACCTATCATGCCTATTTTCCTCTCATATTTTTGTGTAGGAGAGGATTGGTAGAGCTAGATTGCACAGTGAACAGAACACAGGCCTAGAGTCAGGAAGACAGTTCACATCTGGCCTCAGATACCCCCTACTGTTAACTATGGACAAGTCATTTAACCCCCGTTCGCCTCATATTCCTCAACTGTAAAATTCAGATAATCGTAGCACCTACCTGCCATTATTGTCATGAGGATCAAATGAAATAACATTTGTAAAGTGTAGCACAGTTCCTGTGTTCATAAAAGGTACTTACTAAATGTTAGTAATTATTTCTTTAAAACTTTAAAATCTGCAGTGTTAGATTGTTGGGGTTTTTTTCTACATGAACTGCTATTAATTCAGGCTTCTGCTGTCCTGGAAATGTACACAAGATCATTTCTCAAACTTACAGGAAGATTTTAAACTTATGCCTATTGAATGGCATATTGGTAATTTTGACCATTGTTCTAGACTATAGACTTTTTCAGCTCCGATTTTTCCAATATATTATTTATCCCTCCTCGCTTTGTTTTCATTCCTTAATCTGATAATCATGTCTTCATCCAAATCATTGATAAAAATATCAGACAGAGCAGGGTAAATCATGTAGCTAGCATTTATTTGGCACTTTAAAGTTTGCAAAGTGTTTTGCAAATATGATCTCATTTTATCATAACACTATTATTATTAAACTCATTTTACAGATGAGGAAACTGAGAGACAGCAATCAAATGACTTACCCAAGGTCACAGAGCTAATGACTGTATGTAAGCTCCATAATCCTTCCAGGGCACTTCTCTTACACGTCAGCATGACTCTCCTGCCTTCCCATGAGGGAAATTTACATTAACTGAGCAAGCAACCAGCTTTTAGTTAACTCTTTCCCTCATCTGAAAATTTTGCCATCACTGGTATATAGGCAGGGCTGTGTTTTGAACAATGTCTACATCTCCAATCCAGAAGAGAACCCCAGAGTCTCTGGGGAGGCTTCTCTAGTGCAATACAGAAGAGCCCATGCAGCATGATTTCATATAGTCCCATATATACAGGTTAAAGTCACAATGATGCCCTAATACAAAGTTTTTCAGATTCAACAAGAAAGGAACATTTCACAGAATTCAATGGAGAGAACTGCTTGCTTCCTACTCAGAAAATACTTGATTTGATGCACAAATGACCCTCCTCAACCCAAAGGCATGAAAGCAAAAGTAGAAGGAAAGAAAGGGAGAGGAAGAAAGAAAAAACAAGAAAGGAAAAAAAAGAAAATTGACTTCTTATCTTAGAAGAAAATCTGGACCCTCCAGAGGTTTCCAGATCATGTGGAGCCCTCTGGAAAGGGATTTAAGACCTCTCATAGGTTGGAAATCACCTCACTCTCAGATGGAAAACTAAACCAATTTGGTTTGGTTCCAATACACTGTCACTGGGAGATCAGGGTCCTTCACCCTTTCCTTTCCTAGTAGAGAGCCTCCTCTGCTCTAGACCTACACTAACAAGGGTGACAGAGTTAGACACTACTGAAAAACAACTAAGAGTATTGAAAAGTTAAATGACTTGTTCAAGATCCTACAGCCAGTATATGCCAGAGGCAGGATTTGCAATCTGATGTTCCTGGCTTTAAGGCCAGTTTTTGTTCACTATATGAAACTACCCATACATTGGTTTAGTAACCCTATGGGAAAAAAATGAAATGAAAGGGAGACAAAAAAATTCCCAAGTAAAGCTGCCCAAATAATTTATTTAAAATGAGTTTTTGTTTTGTTTATTACTATTTAGGCCTTTATTTCTCTTCTAACAATGCTTTGCATATCTATTCTCACAATAATATCATTTCTGTTTCTCTTTCCTTTTATTTATTTAATACTCTGCATCATGTTTCCACCCCTAATTTCATAGATTTTCACAAAGATGAAACAAATAATAAAAGAATGGAATGACGCCTTCTTGACACAAGGTGTTATTCCATTCTTTTATATTTGTTTCTTCTGAGTGTGCTATGTAATCATCTTTCAGTTGATCCAAAGCCTACTCAACCTACATGGTTTTAGGGAGTCTGCCTGTCTCCCTTCTTGGCTTTTCTTGACGTCACAAGGACACTACTAGTGCATATGCCTCAACCATTGGTTACTGTTTGCTCTTGCCATGTGGGCAGCACACCTACAAATATCAGCACATTCCCCTTGATCAGCCATGCACCTTGGTATTTCTCAGCAAGAAACCCAACTGCTTCTATATATCTTTTCTTCCTGGGGCTAGTAAAAGGATTCATTGTACCACCATTGTACCACCTTATTGTTCCATAGAATAAAGGATGTTGCTACTAATTCCCAAGGTCCAGACTCACCATCTAAAAGAGAAGCTTTGCGTAGATTTTCTTTGCCTTCATTTCCTTACGTATCAAGCTCTTTCACTAGTCAGTGTCTTCCTAGGATTCAATTTTCCTTCTGCCTCCAGAGAGGAAGCATATTGACTATCTAATCATAACCCCTCTAAGAAATTTCCTTCTTTCTAAAAAGCCAAAATGAAGAGAAGCTACCTTCCAGTCTTTTTCTTCCTCAATGAAGCAGAACAGCACACATTTATAGTACACATAATTGGTGAGTGTCTCAGGTAGGAAGCCAGACCCAGTATCAATCCATCAGCAGCAGAACAGCTCCATTGATAGTTATAGTTCCTAGGTGTCAGTATCTATTCTAGTCCTTTGTGGCATGACTCTTCCTCCAAACTAGAAACTTCTTCTCTTGGCTACCCCAGAAAACCTACTTGCTATTACTAACTTTTACTTGACTCCTGGGGGTGTAAAGTGGCTGTACTCATTCCCTTCTCTGACAGATTATCAACACTCATTTATTCAATTCAGTTTGCTATAGCACAGAAACCGTTATCACTCACTTCCTCAAATCCTGTTTGCCCATCCTGATGACTGTGGGCACCTGGCTGAAAGAGAAGGCTGCTGTTTAAACCTGGCCTGGCTTATTGTGATCCTTTCCCTTCTAGCTTCTGTGAGGTGCTAGGTGTTACTTCTCTACAGCTCTTGAACTTGTAGGTTTGAAGTCAGGCTATTATCAAACCCATGAAAAGGATTCATTTCCCAATTTGCTTAGGAGTCAGAGAATTTATATCCCCCAAAACAAGAGCATCAAGAAAGGTTTTGGTTTTTTTCCTTCTCAGTACCTCCTGAGGGTAAATATAGAACTTTGAAAGAAAAGGGGAGAAAGTGAACTAAACAGAAATGTCTTATTTGAAGACAAAAGTTTATAAAACAGATGCATAGTAGTAGAAAAGATAGTTAACCATTTTTTAAAAGTGAACAGCAACTAAAGTCAAACTCTGGCCATTGTCCCCATACAAATTAGCCTCTCAACGGCCGCAAAGCCAGTAGTAGAGAAGCGCTGCAGAGGTCACTACTCACGGCACACTGTATCTTAAAAGGCTTCGTTGGTGTGGTGAAGGAAGCGCATGTTATGGGATCAGGGTCTTCACCATCATTCCACTGTGCAAGAATAGCCTCCTGATAAAAAGATACATTGGCCTCCAGCAAAGCTTCCTCAACGGCATTTTCCACCTCATAGTTATTAATGCAAGTGATGTTCGAGCTGAGTGGAGGCTGTACTATGTGTATGCGATTGCCACTAATTCCAAGATGTAAGAGGGTTTCAACAGTGGTGTAAATGTCAATTGTGTTCCCATAAATGATGACATTCCCTAGAAAAAAAGGGGGGGAAATTCAAGACATACAATACAAACCTTATTAGTGTAACTCAAATGATAATAATAGAGAATTGCTCTCTTTGACCCTCTTATTTCTCTGATGCTCTGAAGCAAACAATGTTACCTAGCAACAGGAACTAAGATAATTTAGTGAAGAGTCTGTATAAAACATCTCACAAAGTAGGCGAGTACTTTTAACACAGAAGTAGGACATTCATTTATGTTGCAATAATTTAAAATTTTGAAATTATTCTGCTGGAAACTCTCTAGAATAAAAACCTTTTATCTTGTTTCTTTCCCTATTTGCTACACTTACTAGACAAACAGAATCATTAAAGTTACAGGATACAGATTTCTCCTATAAAATGTAAAAACAATAGTTCAAAATATGACTCCCATAAGTGTTGAACAAGCTGAGCATGGTCATGTTGATTTTTGGTTGAAGAGAAACTTTGGAACAGAAGTCTTGAATGTTCTATTATTCAATGAAAAATTTCATAGAAATTTAAATTCAGGTGATATGAATGTAAAAGCTCAAGACCTAAGTAACACAAATGACTAAAATGTGTTATGGGTACAGGACGCAGTATTATGGATGAAGAACAAAAGATACCAAAACAGTCTGCAAAGATTTTGATATGAAAGACCTTTTGAGATTAACAACTCTGTTGTTAGGTTTTTTGTTAGGTTGTTAGAAAAACCTGTTAGGTTTTCGGAAAATCCTAAAGAAACATGTAAGTAATTGTACTTATTTCATTATTTTCATCAAAAGAAAACTGAATTGGGATGTTTGAGATAGACAAATAGAGAGTTTTATATTGTAAAAAATAAGGGAGTATTGTCATTTCAGGTAAGTTGAACTCTTACTTTTCAAACAAAATAACTGTTTTCAAACAACTTTTCTACCCATCCACCTATTTATGAAATGATAATGTTAGCAATTTTCAAAGCCCAAATAAACAGTTGATGTCTACATTGTCTGCCTTGATAAATTATTCAAGTAAGCTGTTGTAAGGTACAAGGGTCCCTCTTGCTTTAGTAGGAGCCTTAAAAAGAGTTAGAACCCTTAATAGCTAACAGCTGTGGGTTCCTCCATGAAATATGAGTGAAAATCAATGCTATTTCTTGATCTTCCTCTACATCTGTCCTCTCTTTAGAAGATAAGAAAATGAATGTATTTAATGCAATGAAGAATCATAATGTGGGAGACCATGACATAGTCTTGTTAATGACAAATATAAATGTAACAGAAAAAACATAGTTTTAGATAGGCATTTTTTATATATTTATATTTATTTTCTATAGATAGTTAATTTTATATATATAGGTATACACACAAATTTATATATATACATACATATGTGTGTGTATATATACACATATGTGTGTGTATATATGTATATATGTGTGTGTGTGTGTGTATATATATATATATGTATATATTCAATGTCATCCAAAGGTATCATTTAAATGCATGGGCATTTCACGTCCATCCACTGAAGAAATGCCCCTATTGAGAGCCGATTGTGATTTACGGCCATGAATACTTATCCTTGAAGACTTTTTGGAATGTTCTAATGGAATATGTGGATTCTCTAAATATAAAAATAATTTCTATATTGTATTTTAGGAAAATAAAAACAACCACCTAGGGATTCGTTCTCAAGCAATTGATGTCAACAGCTGCACTTTGTAGACTTTCTCCTTTCTTTTAGCTCTGTAGTTACTTTGGTGGATTTTTATACTGATAGGAATTCATTACCATGATACCACCTTTGTTCATGTAGTCTAATGAAATATAGCTTAATGAGAAATGCTACTGAAAAATTGGGAGAGATATTTCCCAAGGGTTGGAAATGGCAAGCATTTCGTTTAAATTATACTGGCATTTGCCCACTCTACAGTGATAAATCCTGACTATAAGGCCAAACAAAATTTTTAGCTTATCAGGTAAAAAAGCTTTTACATTCTCAGAAAACTTCCACTTTTATTTAACCTTTCATAACACACAAATTAAAGTTTGAATTATATCGGAATAAGATTTTTAGTCCCCAAATTCAGAATTAATGGAGTCTCAGGTGACCTTATATTACCCTTTTACAGTGTATGGTTCAAATAGGAGGTTTTGTTACATGGTTTTAGAATAGCAGGCAATATAATGTTGGTGTTTGAGAAACATTTATTTTATAATAAGGGATACTTATACCAACTAGGCAACAAGTGATAAGGATGAATTTTTATCCCAAAGGGCAATAACCATCACAAAAATTCAGTTACTTATTTTTTTAAATGTGGCTTTGGGAATGTAGTTAAGTTTCCATTGAAACAACTTTATTTTCTTTCTTCATGCCCATGCATTTAAATGATACCTTTGGGTGACACTAAATATATGTATATCTATCTATCTATATCTATATAATATATGTATGTATATATATATAAATTTGTGCGTATACATATATATATAAAATTAGATATCTATAGAAAATAAAAATAAATATAAATATATAAAAATGCCTATATAAAACGGTGTTTTTTTCTCTTACATTTATATTTGTCATTAATAAGGCTATGTCATGGTCTCCCATATTATGATTCTTCATTGCAGCATGGAAAAAAATTATGAACTCTCAAAGGCCATGCCAGCAGCACGCAAGCTTAGGCAAGTCCTCCCAGGCTAGAAAGACTGAGTATGGGCAAGCACTGAAGAACATCTGTGATTTGAGGACCAGTCTCACCAAGCTCAGAGAGGCTCACAAGCAGAAGGTCACCAACCAGGTGAAAATTTGATGGGTTTTGGACACAGAAATTCATAAAATTCTATTAAGATATGGAAGGGATGTAACTTGTGATGGTTGAAGATAATAAAGTCATATATCCTTGAAGTATGTCATTATACTTCCTATAGAGTTTGCTATTAAATTAGTCAATGTCTAATTTATTATTTAAATGACTATATGTAATTGATTTAGCCAAATAATTACCCTTTCCTTCCCCCACCAAAGCAGAATAATGATAATATCTTGCATTTATATATTGTATTATAATCTAAAAAGCACTTTCACATACACTGTTTCATTTGATCCTCCCTGGTGTTATTAGTGTAATATTACAGAAAAGGAAACTGATGTTAGAGAGGTTAAGTGGCTTGTCTAGTTACAATTATCCCCAGTGACATATTTTTATTCCTAGGCCTGTACTTATATAGTAATGAATAGTGTTCTGTCTCTAAGGTAATAGCATTTTAAAGGGGTCCCATTGTCTTTGAAAGTATTTCTTTCAGTTATATTATTGCAACATTTGCTTGTTTCTATAATTTCCCATTTTTCACTAATGAAAACATTTTTTTCCTACTTCAGAAATCAACCAAATTTAACCTTGTTGTCCAGTTTGTCTCTATAGCCATTTCTGCGATCGTATGACGAAAACAAAAATGGGCAGGAACGGAGGGCCTAGCTGTATGTTCCCTGCCCGGCCATCATTCTGCCCTGCCCCTTCCCTCCCCTCTCCTACCAAGATAATAAAGGAATTGACAGAGGCCATATCTATACAGTTATGGTCAAATCAAGTTGGGCCTAAAAAACATAATCAGAAAATCAGAGCCACCCCTAACAATATTTTGTGGGGCAAAATATTTTGAAAATAGTTTGAAAAAGTCAACTGAAGGTGAGGAGGAAACCTCGAGGAGACAATTCAGATTTCCGGTCATAAATCTTTCGGAGTCATCTCTCTTTTGGAGGGAGGGAGGGAAGGGGAGAGAGGAAAAAGGAGAGAGAGAAGAAACAGAGAAAGAGACACACACACAGAGATGGAGAGAGAGAGACAGAGAGAGAGAGAGAGAGAGAGAGAGAGAGAGAGAGAGAGAGAGAGAGAGAGAGAGAGAGAGAGAGAGAGAGAGAGAGAGAGCAGGAGCACAGGATATTGAGAAGCTAGTCCTGAGAAGAACGCTGCCAGGAAAGGCAGGATCAAGGAGTCACAGGCGGACTGTGTGGAAGGAAGGAAAAATGATGAGTGTATTTTCAAATTCTGGTTTAATTATTCCTGCTATCTAGGTATAAAGCTCAGCTGTTTGTACCTGTTGGGGGATCACAAGTCCTATTAGCACCCTCAGGCAAATCAGCAAAGTCCTGCTCTCCTAATTGTAACTATGGTTCTACTTACAGTATTTGATGCAAGATGCTTTACAGTTAGTGCTTCAGTGCCCTGCTTCATAATGCCTCTACTGAGGCACTTACTGTGTGCCAGCTCTCATGCTAAGTACAGAGAGCACAAATAGGAGCAAAGCAGAGTTTTTGCTTGAGGAGTTTACATTCTTGCAGGAGAAAACAAGCATAAAAGGGAACTTGAAAGGGGGGAAGGTGGAAGGAGGGAGTACCTTCTCATGGGCAAAATGGAAAAGTCTGGAGAGTCGGGAGCAGAGTGGGGAGTAAAGTGAACATGGTTGGTCCAGGAACTTTCTCAAATGGAAATTCCATTTATATTGTTATGATAAACCATATTATATTAACAATATTAGTAAACATGGGTGTACTACTTTAAGGTTTGCAAAGTATTTTACACATCAATTCAATAATTGATTGTTATAATCAATTCAATAATTGTTTCTTCTAATTCAAAGTATTTAGAATTTATAAAAAAAGAAAATAAATCCCATTACTTTACAGTTACAACAGTGTGGGGATTCAGTGAATTGAGCCTGACCACCAACCTGGTTCTTTGAATGACAACTGTTGGCCCAAACTAAGATTCTGTCTTTGTTTAGTATGAAAAAAGCTGAACCTTCCCTCACTCCCAAATTTCTGAACAACCCAAAATAAAAACATTATTCCCCAACAAAGATAGTGTTTAGGTCAATTAAAATATAGAAGGATCAAGGAATTTGTTTAGTCAATTACTCTTTAGACAAAAAAAAATTCCCTTCTCTAAAGATGATAAATAACCTAAGAAGGTTCACAGTGTTGTCAGGTGATCATTGTTTAAATGGACTAGGGGCTAAGAGTAACAACTGTAACCTCATTGGATGACTAAAGCATGAAGCTTAAAAATCCTAAGACAAAATAAGTTTCACATATATTGGTTGGACAAAATATGTAAGGAGTATGGAAGTCTCTCTGGAGAAAGTAGGGTAAAATAAGTCATCCTACTGTTATACATACATACATACATACATACATATGTGTGTGTGTGTGTGTGTGTGTATAAAACACATGAAAATGTAAGCCCTTTAAGGGCAGGAGCCATTTTTGCCTTTCTTTACATCCCCACTGCTTAGTACACTGAGTGCTTAGTGCATAAATTCTTGTTAACTGACTGGTTGACATACATTCCAAGACATCAATTAATTCGTTAGTTCCACAAAACTGATACAGCCATATCATAATCCTCTATGGGTGGTTTACTGAGTTTATTCTTTTCTCTATTCTCCTCTGCTATCCAGTTGGCTATGTCATTTATCATCTACAATTTCATTCAGAGACATGGGAAAGGAGATAAAACTTAAATCTGTAAATTCCGTAAGACCATATGCTATCTGCATTTTGTATCTTGTATGTCATTATGCTCTGCATCTAATAGGTACCTTAAAAATATTTGTCGAGTGCATTTTATTGACAAAGTTTTAGCTGCAATTTTTGCTCATCCATAGCTAACAGAGATGAGTATGGAAAAAAATTATGAAAATCAGAGACAAATTTCCACAATAAGATACATGTATAATAATTCAGGATATCCCACAAGTCAATGTGCAATTTTAAGCTTTAACAATTTGAAACTTCACTGGCTCCCCAAAGTGTAAGCATCATAGATATAGTGTAAATTTCCCAAATTTACAAGGTGAATTTTAATATGCTTGTATGTAGGTCTCATAAGACCAAGAAAAGTTTATGTATTTCACAGAACACTAAGGCAACATCTATATTTGTCATCAGATTCATATCATAATCAAAAACAAAGCTTGGGCTCATGTCTGTGAATGAAGAACACTTAGTTAATAATCACTTCTAACATAAGTTATATTATGTGTTTCTTTGAACTATTTTCACAAATAATTACTAATAATGTTAGCATAATTTTCATTACCTAGTTTATCTGCTATCAGGGACCAAGTTGAACATTTTCAGATCATGACTCTTGCAATCAAGGCAGAGACATATAAGCAAACAAATGACTATGCCTTCTAACATAATTACAAATATGACCTCAATTCAGACTCATTTTTAACCTCCATCTTTTTCAAACAGCAGCATCTATGTACTGTTTGGCAGGGGCATGCTAGGACCATTCTGACCTTAATTTGGGTCTGTCTAAAGATCAGTAGACGGAACATCTTAAGACTGTCAGGTTTTTGTCAGACACGCCATTGTGTAGACTGATGACAGACGACAGATTTGGAACTAAAGTCATTGTCTCAGTGATTGTGCAATAGTTTTATTGCTTCTGAGAATATAGGCATTGTCCAATGGAAGGAATACAGTCAATTTAGAACTTTTCATGATGTATTTAGTAGAACTCAGTATTATTAACTGAGTGACTCTCTCTCTCTCTATGTGTGTGTGTGTGTATATATATATATATACACACACATACATATCTACAATACATACATATATGTACATACACACGCACACACTAAGTGACTCAATATCTTGCACTATATACCATGATTTCTGATCTTTTCTTATTTATTCATGGTGCTCCCCATGCCTCTAAGCTCCCCATCCCTCACAACTGCCATCTTTGGCTGCAAACATCCAACTCATCCTTCCAACTCACCTTATCATCTTCTCCATGAAGGAGAAAACCTATGGAAGAAGGTATTTCAGGAGGAATAAGGAGCTCTTTAAAGTGTAAAAAAAGAAAAATTCTGATGAGGAAGAAAAAGAGAGGGCCATGTTGTTTAGAAATGAATTCCACTAAACTGGCGACTCATCAAAATTCCAAATGTTTAAAAAGAGTATAAAAAATGAAAGTAAAATTGAATAATGGAGAAAGGCAATATCAAAGCATGACCCAGAAGAAGAGCCATGAGTTCTGAAGCCCAGGACAAGATAAGTCAAAGATATGGACAACAGAGGGTTTTTAAAAGCTATCTTGAATATAGGCAATGGGGTAGAAACATCTATCTTGTGCTAGAGGAAAACAGAAGAGAAGGGAATGAGGGGGTGATAGAAGGGAGGGCAGATTGGAGGAAGGGACAATAAGAATACATGCTGTCCTAGGGTGGAGGGAGGAGAGAGATGGGGAGAAAATTTGAAATTCAAAATTTTGTGGAAGTGAATGTTGAAAACTGAAAATAAATAACTTTAATTAAACATTAAAAAAAAGAAAAAACTATCTTGAGGAACAGGAGGAACCCGAAGGAGAGATATAACCACTGCATGGAGATGGATAGGACAATGATAATGGACAACTTAGATTAAACAGATCTGCTCAGCTTGTATTTTCTCTGCCAAAAAAGATGCTTTGGGGACTAAAAATGACAGAAAAAAGATGGCAAAAGAGAGTTAAACCCAAGATAACAAGAGGTCATAGGTGAATATTTAGCTGCCTTTGATAAATTCAAGTAGATACAGATGAAATATAGATACTGAGAGAATGGGCAGATATGTGATCATTTCCCACATAATAGGACATTACAGTATTCCAAAATCTTGTGTATATCATCTTGAACAAAATCCTTTGGTTGAAGATCTCTGCTGGTAGGGAATCCATTACATGCTTCTTTTGCACAGCTCTAGATCCCATAATTACCCCTTGCATCAAGCTGAAATCTGCTTCTCTAAAATGTTCACCTGTCAGTCTTTCCCTCTGGAGTTAAGCAAAACAGTCTTTTCTGTTCTCCATAAGGGAACCTTTCGAAAACTTCTAAAGATAGCTATCCGATGTCAATTGCTTCCCATCCCTCCAAGACTTCTGTTTTCCAGGCTAAAAAGTCCAAGTTCTTTCAACCAGTTCTTATATGGCATGTGTGATAGAAGCAATATCTGAACCCCTGCTTCCATGCAAGATAGGCTAATTTTTCCTTACAAAGTACTAAAACCATACTTGAGACTTAATCTGCTCAGGGTACTAAAGCACCATTCCTTGGTTACCTGAGTATAAAAAAGTTACAAGGTGCTCCAGGGGAACTCCAATGGTTAGTAGAAAACAATGGGCAACTCAGACATAGGAGCTTTTCTCAGCTACATCAGCTCTAGATATATTTCCAATGTACATCCTTATTGGGGGAGGAGGATGGTACAGTAGATAGAGCATCAGGTCTAGAGTCAGACTCATCTTCCTGAGTTCAAATCTGACCTCAAACTTTTACTAGCCGTGTGACCCTGGCTAAGTCACTTAACCCTGTTTGTCTCAGTTTCCTCATCTATTAAATGAGCTGGAGAAGGAAATAGCAAATCACTTCAGTGTCTGTGCCAAGAAAACTCCAAATGGACTCACAGAGTAAGTAAGATACAAATGAAAAACAACTGAACAACAACAGAGCAAAAGGCAGCAGAGCTATCATGTTCCTCCTGATTCAGCCCAAGATCAGATTAGATTATTTTGGTTGCCATGTTAACACTGTTGACATAATTAATTAAAACTTGGAGTTTTTATCATAAACTATTATCCAGTCATGTCTATATTTGTACAGTTGATAATATCATGTATCTTATCATAGGATCATAGATTTAGAGCTGGAAAGGAACCAAGGGGTCACCAAGTACAACCATTTCATTTTACAGACAAAGAAACTGAAATCAGAAGAGGTTGTCTCTTGCATAGGATCATCCACCTAGCAAGCAATTGAGGTGGGATCAGATTGCACGTCTTCCACTGCTTATCTGGTGATAGAGATGACATACAAAGGGAAATCTTAAAGATTTTTCTATTGATAGTATGCCTACACGGTGGGCCAGGTATGCCAACACACTTTGGGTCAACATTAACCTTTCTCCTTAACCTTCCCCTCAGAGGAATGGGCCAATGGTAACGCAACTCTCAATATTTTCTGGCACAGTAGGCCCATAGTGTATGTAAACTACACTAGTATCTTTCTGAAGGATACTTCATTCACTTTTTCAAAGTTCAGCTTATTTGAATGTGTAGAAACAAGTTCCTGACTTTAGTACCACTGAAACTGGACTGGTTAGACCGCAATGATAAGATGCTATACAAATTGTAACTTCTTAAATACTCCACTGGTCACTGATAATTTGAATACCCCAGGGGAATTTTTCAATAAGTAACAACAGAATCCAGACACAGCAGTCTCCAGATAAGATCAATCTATGTTGCTTCTTATTGGAAATGAATTATCTACTACTAAGATTACAAACCTAAAATTGGAAATGCAATCTATAGGAAGTTTGTTCTTAAAAAGGAACTGCTGAAAAGAAACGAAAATTTTAATTTGGTTAGAAGGAGACGAATACAGTGCTTTTCTCACTTCTCAACCACAGTGGTCTTTGAAAAAGCTGCAAAGGTGTTTCTAAAAGGACTAAGTAATAAAAGGGGCTTGACTTTTGGCAGCCCAGCTGGGAAGAAAGAGACTGAGACTGATTATTCAAGTCAATACCTGTGAGAGAAAAGTCAATTCCACACTTCAGATTAAAAAAGCATCTAAGAGTTGGCCTTTTTAATGGCTTAAATAAATGGAATAGAAATCTTTGCTTTTAGATACATTTTGGACAGGGGAGACAAAATGAATGTGCTGGAGACTTTGATTCGGTCAACTAAAATAGCACAAATTGCACAGAAATATGTCCAATCAAACCAGACACCTGATCCCAGGGGCTCCTCAACTTGTTTGTCAGAAAACAATGCCAGTTTTGTGGTCTTGGCTTACTGGAGGGATTAGTTAAAAAAATTATTAAAGGAGAAAGTAGAGCCCACTTTTCACAGATGAGATAATTTTAGGACATTCATTTATAAAAATGGGAAAAGGAGAGTGACAGAATTATTTTAGGTGTATCTTCCTTTTAAATTCACATAATAAAATATGAGCTTTGTATA
The DNA here is from genome assembly GCA_023548195.1 of Bettongia penicillata ogilbyi. Taxonomy (NCBI): domain Eukaryota; kingdom Metazoa; phylum Chordata; class Mammalia; order Diprotodontia; family Potoroidae; genus Bettongia; species Bettongia penicillata. Next base: position 1,085,330 of record JAJHZJ010000442.1, read on the forward strand.
AAAATTTTAGATTCAGAGATGTGTCCTATGAAATAGAACACTCATTTATGATTACTATCATTAGATGCTAAAAAGGCATTTTATTGCACTGAATTGAATGTTTTAATTTCATCTACTTCACATTATGCTTTGACACTAAGTTTCATTATCTTTCCCAATGCTGTAAGGATGAGATTTTGATGAATAGTTTCATAAAATGAAGCTTTGACAAGGAAAGGGTTTTCTAATGTTACTTTTGTCATGGAGTTGGTCCTTAATGGCGTGAAAAATACATTTAGAACTATGCATAAAGAAATTGGTGAAAGATAATTTAAAGTTGTCTTTGTATTATAAAGTCAAAGAAACAAAATTATTCTCTACTTGGAAGTTCATAATGGTGAAGTGGATAGAGTGCTAGGCTTGGAATTAGGAAGAATTCAGCTCATATTTGGCCTCAAATACTTACTAGTTATATGACCCAGGGTAAGTCACTTAACTTCAGTTTGCCTCAGTTTCCTTAACTTAAAATGGGGATCATAATAGCATGTACCTTTCAAAGTTATTCATTAGGATCAAATGAAATAATATTTGTAAAAAGCACTTAGCACAGTACCTGGAACAAAGCTAATTTTATATAAATGCTTATTCCCTTTCCCTTCCTTCTATTCTCCATGGTTCTGTTGTACAAAAGATCACATCATTTTTTTCTTACTTCAGAACAATTACTGCATGACTTTCAGATGTATAGTATAGTATATATATATATATATTATATAGTATATATACTATAGTATAGTATAGTACGGGGAAAGAATTAAGGTTCCAGTGAGAATTTGAACCTGGGTCCAAATTTCAGCTCTGATACTTACTACTTGTATTACCTTGGTCAAGTCACTTACCTACCATGAACCTCAGTGTTTGCGCCTGAGAAATACAAAGATTATATGGATGGGTTGTGTGGCCCCTTCCTTCTGTAAATTTATGATATTATGAACTATGATACTAAAACCAAAATTCAATAAATATTTATTAAGTTCTTTTTATGCTATGTATTGTGCTAGATATGCTGATGCTGTCAAGATAAAAAATGATACAGGTTCCTACTCTAGGTAGGAGGGATGACATCTGTATGCACAAGAAACAAAAGGATGAACAGATCACTTATGGCCTGGGCTTCAGTGTAGAAGAAAAAATATTGAATTGAAAGTCAGAGAACCTGGGTTCAAACCCTGATTCAGCCACTTACTGTCTGTATGACCCTGGGCAAATATTCATGTATGGGCTGCAGTTTCACCATATGTAATATGAGGTTCTTTAAGCATATGCTCTCTTAAGACACTTTAATTTTATGATTAGGAAGTAGCATTTGAATTTGGCCTCAAAGGAAGGAAAAAATCTCTTCCAGGCATGGAGGGTAGGAGGGGGCAAGAAAATACTGCATAATTTTGAGTAATCCAGTTTGGTTGGAATGAGAATGCATGAAAGAGAGAACTGTGAAAAAGGCTGAAAGGACAGGGTAGAATTAGATGTTGGAGGGTCTATCAGTCAACAAGCACTTAAATGCTTACTAAATGCCAGGTACTGTGCTGATCAATAGAGGTCCAGGGAAAGAAAAATAACTACAAGTCTCTGCCCTCAAGGAACTCATATATGGGGAAGGCAAATATGAAAATAACAAGATCTATTCAAGCCATATTGCTGTTCATTCTTCATTTTCAAAGAGAGTCAGTGACATCATGGGATGATGTCTTGACTTGTGTATGAATTGGATTTAAGTGAAGCAGAGTTGCACAAAGGGATTAGCCTCATTCTCTCTTTAGAGTCATTGAAGTCCAGTGGCAAGACAATAGCCAAGATGATTAGCGATGGCCTGAGATGCAGCAGATGACCTTGGTGCTTGTGATGCCTGACTTCTAAGCACTGACCATTGGAACAGATTGTTCACATTCACCCATTCTGCTGGGGGTAGTCTTCACATGCTTGGGGTAGATGTCCTCCAAGATGACCTCAAAGGAAGGTCCCTCGAAGAAAATGACATTTGAGCTAAGTACGGAAGGAAGCCAAGGCAGTCTGGAGGCAGAGGTGAGGAGGAGAACATTATAATCATGGGAGACAACCAGTAAAAATGCATAGAGTCTGGAGATGGAGTGTTATACAGAGGGGCAGGACAATGGGGCTGGATTATAGAGTTCTTAGAGAAGAGTAAAGTATTAGGAAAAGTGTGAAGACACAAAGAGCTTTAAGTGTGAAAAAGAGAACTTTCTACTTGATTCTGGAGATATGAGGTTTAGGAGAGTTAGATAATGAATCAGTTAGGGAGGAGTAGATAGATTACTGCGCTGTAGTGAGGGCCTAGACGAAATTAGATAGCAAATTTATAGTGGATTCACTCAGCACAATTTCATGATACTCTCTCACTCTGCTCAACAGGATGTGAATAGGAGTGAAGGACGTAGATGGCAGGCCTAATCAAGGGTTGGAGTTTGGCAAGGATGAGGTTAATGGGGAGGAAATATAAGATCTACGAACCAAGATAAGCTGGATGTGGTCAAACAGGAGGCAGAAAGATTAAACATCAACATCTTAAGTGTCAGGGAACTTAAATGGACAGGAATGGGTGAATTTAATTCAGACGATCATTACAAATCCCTTAAAAGAAATGGAGTATCCCTCATAGTCAAAAAGGGTGAAAAAATCAGTATTGGGGCATAATCTCAAAAATGATAGAATGCTATCTGCTCAAATACAAAGTAAACCATTCAATATCAGAGTAATACAAGTCTGTGTTCCAACCACTGATGACAAAGAAACCAAAATTGATCAGTTCTATGAAGAACTACAACATCTTCTAGAAATAACACCAAAAAAGATGTCACATTCATCAAAGGGAATTAGAATAATGAAGAAGGAAATAAAAAGATAATTAGAATAACAGGCAAGTTTGGTCTTGGAGTATAAAATGAAACAGGGCAGAGACTTAATATTTTGTCAAAGTAACTTGTTGGTCATAGCAAACACTCTTTTTCAACAACCCTAAAGGCTACTCTACACATGGATACCACCAGATAGTCAATATCAAATCAGATTGATTATATACTTTGCATTCAAAGGTGGAGAGAAACTGTACTGGTAGTGACAACAAGGTCTAGAGCTGATTGTGGTTCAGTTCATAAGTTTCTTACTGCAAAGTTCAAACTTAAATTGAAAGTAGGGAAAACCATCAGATCATATAGGTATGAGCTGAGTAACATCCCTTATGAAAATTAAGTAGATGTGAGGAATAGATTTAAGGGATTAGATTGGCTAGAAAGAGTGCCAAAAGAACTATGGACAGAGGTTCACAAAATCATACAGGAGGCAGCAACAAAAAAACATTATGAAGAAAAAGAAGAACAAGAAAGAAAAATGACTTCTGATGAGACTTTACAAATATTTGGGGTGTAGGGTGTGTTCAGGGAGGACCAGCACCTTTGATGTGATGGCTGCTGAGCCCTTTTCAGGGCTTTTTCCACCTTTGGTGTCCACCTGTTCCACCTAACTCTCACCTGTGGCTCCAAGAAGCTACAGCATGTGCAGTGGCCATACCCCAGTAGACAGGCCAAACCAGGTTGAGGGTAACTAAGGGTTCGCAAACCCATTGGTGAGTTAGGGTGGTGTCTATCCCAAGCATGTCAAGATTTCCTCTGGCGGGGTGGGCGGATAGGAACAATTTATCCCAATAGCCACGAAGGCAGATGAAGCAGGCAATGTGGAGTGCTTAGAGATTGATTAGACACCAAAGACTCCAAGGTCATCCACTGCATCCTGAGCCATCGCTAGTTGTCTTGACTCTGTCCTGCCATTGGACTATGATGACTCAGGAGGAGAGAGTGAGGCTGACAACTTCATGCAACTCTGCCTCACTTAGATCCAATTTACACATGGAATCATACATACCATTTCACTATTATGCCTCAAAGTCCTGTGGCAACAGGCAAGTGATGAAGCAGCAGGTGCAGATATACTAGGAGCTGTAGTCACGACCCTGCACACAGGTGGCACAGGACATAGGGTCATTTCTCACTGGAAGCAGCAGTGGGACTCAGCAGCCCCCTGGGTGTCTGAGCAGCCTTTTAAGGATCGCACAGCTCACCTTCTGGTGTGAGGAAGGAGGTTAGAAAAGGTACCCTAAACATTGTTTCCTTACCCAATTCTGGCCTGATTACCACAGCAGGTGGGGAATTCCACTATGTGGTTGAAACACAAAAAATGTACAAAAACACCTGCAAAGATGATTCTACTCACCATTGGCACATGGAATGAGTGCACACTAATAGACAACACAAAATCCAATAGACCTGAAAGAAGAACTGCTCTTGTTGCAAGAGAACTCAACTCACATCCAAATAGCAGACCTGAGTGAAACAAGGTTGGAAAATGTAGGCCAGCTTACTGAAGTTGGAGCTGGATATATCTTTTTCTGGAGTGGGCACAGTGAAGGGGAGCACCGTGAAGCTGGTGTGGGTTTTGCAATCAAAACTAATCTAATCAGCAAGCTGGTATGCCTACCAAAAGGAGTGAATGACAGGCTCATGACAACGCAATTGCCACTCACAGGAAAACGCCATGCCACCATCATCAGTACCTATGCTCCCACCATGACAAACCCTGATGAAGTCAAAGAAAAATTTTATGAAGACCTAGAGACCCTTATAGTCAATGTGCCAAAAGAGGGCAAGCTTATAATACTGGGTGACTTTAATGCTAGAGTAGGCTCAGACTACCAGACTTGGCAGGGAGTTCTAGGGAGGAATGGAGTTGGAAACAGCAACAGCAGTGGTCATTTACTGCTAAAGACTTGTGCATCACATGACCTTCTCATCGCCAACATGGTCTTCCATTTACCTAAATGCAATAAAATTTCTTGGATGTACCCTCGCAGCAAACACTGGCATCTAATAGATTATGTGATTGTAAGGAAAAGAGACAGACAAGATGTGAGAGTGACAAAGGCAATGTGCAGTGCAGAGTGCGGGACTGATCATAGACTTATCCTTTTCAAGCTAAATATTCCTACTCATCATCAAAAGTGCTGACCCCAAGGCAAAATGAGTACTAGAAGAATTAATGTCAACATATTAGAGCTCTTTTCTGAGTGTGAGCAGTTTGCTGCGAACTTGGAGGGAAAGTTGAGTCAACATACAGCTGGCAACAGTGGAGCAGAAAAGGAGTGGGTAGCTCTCAGAGATTTGGTGCTCATTTGGGTCAAAACACTTGCAAACATCAAGACTGGTTTGATGAAAATGATGGAGAAATTCAGAAGCTGCTAAATGAAAAATGAGAACTCCACAGGATTTACCAACAGGATAGTTCATCCACTATGAACTATCTAAGAAGGTAGCATTTAATTCCATCAAAAGCAAAGTCCAAGCAAAGCTTAAAGAGATGCAGGATTCCTGACTCAGTAAGAAAGCAGATGAAATTCAGTTTTATGCTGATGGTAACAATCCTAAGAGCTTTTATGATTCCCTGAAAGCTATTTAAGGACCAAAAATTTATGGTGCGTCACAACTACTTAGTGCTGATAGAGTCACATTGATTAGTGATAAGCATATGATCCTAGAGAGATGGGCTGAACACTTCCCATAGTGTTCTCAACAGACCATCATCAATCAATGCTGAGGCCATTGACTGTTTACCTCAGGTTGAAGTCAATCCCTCCTTAGCTGAACTTCCAACTGAAGAAGGTTTTTGAGGGCCATTAGGCTCCTTTCATGTGGCAAAGCACCTGGTGCTGATTCCATTCCAGCTGAGATTTACAGGGTGGGGGGACCACTGCTCACACAAAAGCTGACTGAAATTTTCCAGGTTATATGGCAAGAGGAGGTTATCCCCTAGGAGTTCAAGGATGCCTCCACTGTCCATCTCTATAAGGGTAAAGGGAACAGATTGTCCCATGACAATCACAGGGGGATCTCTCTCTTAGTCACTGCTGGCAAAATTCTTGCTAGAGTCCCCCTTAATAGGCTGATCCTTCACCTGGAAGATAGGCATATACCTGAGAGCCAGTGTGGCTTCAGAAAAGACCAAGGAAAAGTTGATATGGTGTTTGCTGCCCAACAACTCCAGGAGAAATGCCAGGAGCAGAACAGAAGTCTGTATACAACATTTTTGGATCTGACCAAGGCCTTTGACACTGTTAGTCATGAGGGCTTATGGAAAATTATGTCAAAATTTGGTTGCCTGGAGTTCATCAATATTGTACATCAATTTCATGATGGCATGTTTTGCCTGGGTTCTGGATAATGGACAAAACTCTTGTGCCTTCCTGGTCACCAACGGAGTGAAACAGGGCTCTGTGCTTGCTCCCATGCTTTTTTTAGCATGATGTTTTCTGCCATGTTGACAAATGCTTTCAATGAGGATGAACACAGCATCAAGGTCAACTGATGGCAAGTTCTTCAATTTGAAAAGGTTACATGCTAAGACCAAAGTGGAGGGAGTGTTGGTGCATGATTTTCTGTTTGCAGATGATCGTGCACTCACTGCAGCCTCTGACGCTGAGATGCAACAAAGTATGGATCAATTCACTGCTGCCTGTGCTAATTTTGGCCTAATAATTAACACCCAAAAAACACAGGTACTCCATCAGCCACCACCACACCATCCATATGTGACACCATCAGTTACAACAAATGGAGAAATTTTAAATGCTGTGGATAAATTCACTCACCTTGGTAGTGTACTTTCAAGGTTTGTACTTATTGACAATGAGGTTGATGCACACACTGCCAGAGCTAGCTCAGTGTTTGAGAGGCTCCAAAGAAAGGTTTGGGAGAGAAGAAGTATTAGACTGACTACCAAACTAAAGGTCTACAGAGCCATTGTGCTGACCTCATTGTTATATGCTTGTGAAACATGGACAGTCTACCAGCACCATGCCAGGAAACTGAATTACTTCCACTTGAACTGTCTTAGGAAGATTCTGAGGATCACCTGGCATGATAAGGTATCAGACACAAGACCTTGCTTGAGCTGAACTGCCAAGTATTCAAACTATGCTTCAGAGGGTGCAGCTCCGATGGGCTGGCCATGTTGTCCAAATGCAAAATCTATGCTTGCCAAAAAGACTATTTTATGGAGAACTTGCATTGGGCAGGTGATCATATGGTGGCCAGAAGAAACGATACAAGGACACTTTCAAGGTCTCTCCCAAGAACTTTGTGCAACATGGGAGACACTGGCACAAGACTGCTCAGCATGGCGTGCCCACATAAGAAAAGATGCTGTGCTTTTTGAGTAAGACAGAATTGAGACAGCACAATGTAAACGCAGGATGTGCAAATTTGTGATATCCACCCCAAATATTCAAACAGACTATCTTTGCCCAATCTGTGGTAGAGCATTCCAAGCTCATATTGGTTTGATCAGCCACAGTCAGACACGCTGAAATTTCACTTTACAATGGTGATGTCATTTTGGTCCTCTTTGAAGATGAAGGACAACAACCAACAAATATTTGAAAAAAGAAGGAAAGTGAAAGGAAAAGAGAATAGCAAGGAGAGATAAGAATGTTGTCTTAAATGAGCAATGCAAAGAAATAGAAGAAAACAACAGAATGGGAAAGAGGAGACCTCTTCAAGAAAACTGGAGATATCAAGGGAATGTTTCATACAAAAACGGGCATGATAAAAGACAAAAATGTTAGGGACTTAACAGAAACAGAAGAGATGAAGCAGAGGTGGTAAGAATATACGGAAAAGCCACATAAGAAAGATTGCAAACATCACCAGTAACCACCATGATTGGTTACTGATCTAGTAGCAGACATCCTGGAGAATGAAATCAAGCGGGCGTTAGGAAGCATTGCTAACATTAAGGCTAGTGGAGGGTGATGGAATTGCAGCTGAACTATTTAAAACCCCAAATGATGATGCTGTTAAAGTGCTGTACTCAGTATGCTAGAAAATTTGGAAAACACAACAGTGGGATTGGAAAAAAATCCGTTTATATCTCAATCCTAAAGAAGGGCGATGCCAAAGAATGTTCAAATTACTGAACAACCGCACTCATTTTACATGCAGCAAAGTTCTGCTTAGGATCCTGCACAGTAGGCTTCACCAATATGTGAACCTAGAATTATCAGAAGATCAGAATAGTTTTCAAAGAGTCAGAGGAATTAGAGACCAAATAGCCAACATTCACTGGATTATGGAGAAAGCAAAGGAGTTCCAGAAAAACATCTGTGTCATTAATTACACTAAAGCCTTTGACTGTATGGATCACAACAAAATGTGACAAGGACTCAGAGAGATGGGAGTACCAGATCATCTCATTTGTCTCCTGAGGAACCTGAACTCAGGCTGAGAAGCAACATTTAGAACCAAACATGGAACAACTGGTTAGTTTTAAGATTGGAAAAGGAGTATGACAAGGCTGTATGTTGTCGCCTCATTTATTTAACTTTAATGCAGAATGACAGGCTGGGCAAATCAAAAGCCAGAATTAAAGTTGCCAGGAGAAATATCAACAATTTCAGGTATGCAGATGATACCACTATGATGGCAGAAGGTGAAGAAGAATTAAGAAGCCTCTTGATACGGGTGAAAGAGGAGAGTGTAAAAGCTAGGTTGAAGCTTAACGTTAAAGGGAAAAAAAACCCAAGATCATGGTAACTGGTCCCATCACTTTTAGGAAAATAAAGGGGTAAGAAATGGAAGCAATGTCAGATTTTATATTCTTGGGCTCAAAGATCCCTGCAGATGGCTATGCAGCTGTGAAAAGATGCTCGCTCCTTAGAAGGAAAGCTATGGCAAATGTGTACTACTAAAAAGCAGACATCACTTTGCAAAGGTCCATATGGTCAAAGCTATGGTTTTTCCAGTAGCAATGTATGGCTGTGAAAGTTAAAACTCTGAGGAAAGCTGAGCACTGCAGAACTGACATTTTCAAATTATAGTGCTAGAGAAGATTTCTGAAAGTCCCTTGGACAGCAAAGACATCAGATAAGAAAATAAAGAAATAAATTCAGACTATTCATTGGAAGGTCAGATACTGAAGTGGAAGCTTAAGTACTTTGACCACATAATGAGAAGATATGATTCATTGGAAAAGACCGTGACATTGGGAAAGATTGATGGAAAAGGAAAAGGGGATGGCAGAGGATGAGATGGATAGATAGTATTATGGAAGCAACAAATGTGAGCTTGGAAAGATTTTGGTAAATAGTAGAGGATAGAAGGGCTGGTGTGATACAGTGATCAGAACTGAAAGACTGAAAAACAAGGAGAAGAAGATAAGGATTCCTCTATTTTCAGAGCTCAGTTGAGGTGAGGTAGCATAGATTTTTAATAGAAGCAGGCAACAAGGTTGTTTGCCTTCCTCCAGCAATACCAGGGTCCAGTATTATTGTTGTGGGAATGGCAGATGACTGAGAACTGAGGAATTCAAGAAGAGAGGACAACTGATCATTGAGTCAAGACTAAATAGGAAAGGAAGTGAAGTTAGAATAGAAAAAGTGGTTTGAGAGAGAAAGCAGGGATATAGAAATCATTGAGGGTGAAGGATAGGGTCAAGAAGAGAGTGGTAAAGATGGAGAATTGTAAAATACAATATCTAGCTCAATGAGGGACCTACTAGTTTAACAAGCTAAATATACAAATGTTTTAACTTTCCTAAGATCTTTGAATCCTGGCTTTGTTACTTACTGCCTTGGAGGGACAGCTAGGTGGTGCAGTGGATAGAGCACCAGTGCAGGAGTCAGGAGGACCTGAGTTCAAATCTCACCTCAGACACTTGACACTCACTAGCTGTGTGACCTTGGGCAAGTCACTTAACCCCAGTTGCCTCATCCTGGCTCATCTCCAGTCATCCTGATGAATATCTAGTCACTGGATTCAGATGGCTCTGGAGGAGAAGTGAGGCTGGTGACCTGCACAGCCCTCCCTCACTCAAAACAAAGTCAAGTGCAAGTCATGTCATCATTTCTCTGATGGCATGGTCTTCTTCAGCAACAAAGGATGAACACTCACACACACACTTACTGCCTTGAACAAATCAATTTACCTCTGTGGGTTTTACTTTCCTCCTCTATAAAATGAAAAAGTAGGGCCAGATAATTTCTAAGGTCACTTCTGGCTCTAATCCTAAAATCACATGAAATTGATGCACATTAAGCAGTTCTGTTATTTTGAATATTAGTGAATATTAACTTGTTTTGCAAGTAGTTATATTGACTTTTCCTATGCCAAATTTCTCGAAACACTCTAATTGTTCAGTACTTTATCTGAATAAACATATTAACACTAAAGAATTAATTAACATTTTGGAACAACTGAATCATTTAACACCGTAAACTTAAAAACTATTTGATGTTCACAAGTTGATGAATCTCCTTTTTATTTTTTGTAAGTTGAAACATAAGATTTATTCGACCTTAATATGACCTGTTTCATTATGCTTTGCAAAAAAATAAAGAAAAAAGAATATATTAGATATGGCAACAAAGGCTTTGCTTGGTGATTCATGCACTGGAATTTTAATGTTATATTTTTCCTACAAATATGCTTTTAATGAGGCAGTAAACTGTATTGAGCTAAAGATGAAAATAATTGATCCATTTCAAGTCATTAAAGCAGTTTTATTTTTTTATCTTACTCTCATCCAATTTTTTTCATTTTCATGGAAAGTACAGAGCTAATAGCAGATGAATTTCAATTAGCTTCAATTATAGTCATAAAATTTTACAGTGTATTAGGATGCTTGATTTTATCAGAAAAACCCCAAGGTGAACTCCACAGTATATGTTGTATATGCTTTTGGAAATATTTAAAATAGCAGCCTAGGCCATCTTCAACATATAATGCAACCATTCAAATAGTTTAATCCCTCCCTCATTCCTTCCAGCTCCCCTCTCTGTGTTGTCTTTTCCAATTAGAATGTAAGTTCCTTGATGTTGGGGACTCTCTTGTTTGCTTTTATTTCTATGCTGAGCGCTTAACAAAGCAAGCACTTAATAAATGCTTAATTTACTCATTTGTCTATCATCTAGATATCTGTACTATCTAAATTTCAATCATCTGGATCTCTCCATTATCCATCATGCTTTTATCTATCATCTATCTTTCCATCTATAATCTCTTGATTATATCTCTTGATCATCTCTATCACTTATCATTTATCAGTCTCTATGTCTATTATAATCGATCATCTATCAATTTCTATATCTATTAGTTCTATTATCTGTCATCTCCTACCTAATGTATACAGACCTCAACTTTACATCTCTGGAAAAGATTTCATTCCTATCTGTTGATTCCACCACAAAGCAACAATTGATTTTTGAGATTTTTAAACTACAGAGCAGATGATAGGGTAGAGATTGTGTCTATACTCATTCATAGGATAGGAATTGGGATTGATTCTGAAGCATCGGTGGTATAGGGAATTCCTGGTATATGGCATTTCTCTCTATATGTATTTTTAACTGGTAGAATACATTGAGAGACTGGCAGTTTCAATCCTACCTTTAAAGATGCTTAAAGGATAAGAATGTGCTTGGACAGAAGTAGATAAATTCAGCCAGGAGATAAAGGTCTGGAAATTGCTGATTTAAAAAAAAATCACTGTATTTAGAAAAGGATAGAATGGTACTAAGGAGAAAAAAATGAACCATAATGAAAAATGTCTACTCAACAGAAGGCATTTCTCAGGTGTTATTAAACTGACTTGAGGAGAAAGCTGGGATTGAGAAGTAGTATAATAGTAATATAGTAGCTCTCAAGGTCCTAACATTATTTCTAACCTCTTGATCATAGAAGGATTCAGTAGTTATGTTACTTTTTTGTTTTTTAGACACTCTGGTGATACTAGATATAGCTTTGACCAGTCTTTTTTTAAATGCCTTAATCAGCTTTAGACACATAATTCTTAATAATGGCTTGGAAGAAGAGCCAGAGGTATGCATAGAGACAATAGGATTATTAAAAAAAAAAACTACAGCTAAAGGGACTGCCCAAAGAAAAGTGCCCAACAAATATTACCTTTGTATTTCTACTGCCACTATCATTAAGCCAGACCCTCATTTTCCTCATACCTATTGGTCTCCCTGCTTCCAGTCTCTCTAATCAATCCATTTTTTATCTTCTTAAAACTCTCCTCTGGTCAAATACTTTCAATAGCTATAGAATGTGAAATAAATATTACACTCTTCACATGGCAATCATCATGGCAGCTCCTTAATACCAGTTCAGCCACATGCTCAACTACTTCCTTTCTGGAATCTGATGTCCCAGCCAAATTGATCTGCTCATTATGCCCCCCTGTGCTATCTTCATTATTCTTTCCATATTTCGCTTCCATTATTTCCCCTGCCTGGAGTGCCCTTTCCCTTCACTTCTGTCCATGGTAAATCCTAACCAGCTTAGGCTAACTTCTTCTATTTCCTTACCCAAGCCTTACCCAAAACCTAAATTCACATCAGACTCTTCCTCTCATGACTTTCCATAGCACTAATAGGCTATAACATTCATTTGGCACATATCATAAGCTACCTCATATTATCTGTTTAGTTATATATACACATATGTGTATATTGTCTTCATATATACACATATATGTATATGTATATACTCATACATTTACATATGTACATGTTTGCATACATACAGAGAAAGAGAGAGAGAAAGAGAGAAGGGAGAGGGTTCTCAAAGAAAATGTCAGTTACCTAAGGGCACAGTCATATATCTTTTGGTAATTCAGAACTGTGGCAGAGTACCTTGCACATAGTAAGACTCCCCAGATGATTATTAAGGAGAAGGAGGAATATCTTATTTAAGGAAAGAAGCATTTAAGAATAATATTATTTGTTTCATTCCTCAAATTTTCAAATTTTCTTTGTTTTCAATTTCATTGGTAATTTGAATTTCAGGTAGAATTCTTTATAGATGACAAGACTAGTACATCAAGCAAGCTATGAAAGATGTAGTCCTTGTGCAATATACCAAATCATATTATCTCAAATATGTATGTTTGTCCTTCATTGCCAAAGAAGACCATGCCATCAGAGAAATGATGACATGACTTGCACTTGACTTTGTTTTGAGTGAGGGAAGGTTGTTCAGGTCACCAGAGCTATCTGAATCCAGTGACCAGATATTCATCAGGGTGACTGGAGATGACCCTGGATGAGGCAGTTGGGGTTAAGTTACTTGCCCAAGGTCACACAGCTAGTGAGTGTCAAGTGTTTGAGGTGAGATTTGAAGTCAGGTCCTTCTGACTCCTGTACTGGTGCTCTATCCACCGCACCACTTAGCTGCCCTTATCTCAATAGTATATTATACTTAAGAGATCCCTAAAAGCTATACAACAACCCCATCTTCTTTTCAATACTGATGTAGAAGGATCATTTATAATCCAAGAATCAAAGGACAGAAGCTTGACAGTACAATATTTTGACAAGCCCCACAAATAAGCAAAGTGAGATAGATGGTCAAGCATGAATAAAAGAACTAGAGAGCCCTCTTTCTCATATTTATCTTTTGTTTTATACATTCCCTGACATTCCAAGGCAGTGGCAGAAAGTGTAGAGGCTCAGAGGACCAAATAAGAGCTCAGGATGTGTCTCCAGCTCATTTCTCAATCCTCTTTTGTTTCTTTTCTCTTCTCGAAGGGAAACAATCTATTTCATTGGAAACATCCATATGGAAGTATACTAGAATTCTTGGGGAAATCAGAAACTTGGAATTTTCTGGAACTCACGGATAAATGGGAAGTGAGTATAGACCATGCCCTTACAGGAGTTTGTCATGAAAGGGAGAAAAGATAGAGGATGATAACGTGAGGGAATGGTAGAGACAAGGGAAGGGATATATGGCTATGTCTGTAGATATTAGAGAGAGGGCAAGTGGATAAGGAGAGAATGGAGATGAGAGAAAAGGAAGCAATGATGGGAGAAATCAAAGGACCATAGATTTTGAGCTGAGAGGGATGTTAGGGGCCACTTAGTCCAACCTCCTTATTTTACAGATGAGGAAACTGGGTCCCAAGGAAGCTAAGCAACTTGCTCAGAAGCACACAGGCAATAAATGAAAGAGGCAGGATTTCTCTGGCTAGAACCAGAGCTTATGACATAGTAGACAGAGTGCTGGACTTGAAGCCAGGGAGACTAGGGTTTTAATCTTACTTTTAACATCCACACCAGTACTTTCTTAAAGTCCCAAAAAACTCAGTCTTCAGTTTCTGTAAATTCTAGGATGGCCATCTTAATTCCATCTTAGTGAAACATATAGGAATATTAGATCGCACACTAGATCTTCCATGATCCCATAGAAGTGTTTCACTTCCCTAGTAAGAAGCTCTGCCAGTTTCCTATCTGACAAGCATATAGAACCATGCATGAATTACGAAAAACTCCAACAAACTTCATTTGTTAAGTTTTTACTCTGTACCACAGACTTTGCAAAGCACTGAAGATACAAATTAAAAAAAAACAAGACAGACCCTGCTCTCAGTAAATTTCAACTCTAATTGGGAGAGACAACATATATAAGAAAGATCAATTGAAAGGCAGTGGAAGGGTCCAGAAGTCTTAGTAGTGCACAGTGTTGAGGCAGGGAAGATCCAGAGGTCCTTAGGGACAACATTAGGTCATATAACAGTACCAGGAATCTGCTGGGCATAGAGGCAGGGCAGATGGTGAGGCCTAGTGGTGCTCCATCTCACTGTAAGAAAGAGTCAGCCTATCAAACCATGTAAACAGGCAAGTCTAGCTGAGTTCTGGGTAAACTCAACAGAGAGACAGTCAAAAGAGGAAAGCAAAATAACCCCGGGGTGGTGAGTCTTTCTGCCACTCAGCTGTCCTTGTCATGTCTTTGAATATAAATGTACATATATTCACAATATATATAGTATAATACACATATTATGTACATGTATGTATATGTGTGTGTGTTTGCAAAGAGAGAGACTGAGACAGAGCACCTGGCTACCTAGCTATCTCTATCATGCATTCATATGTGGGTATACATATATATTACATACATGTTGCACATATATACATGAGTTTATATATATGAGAAAGAAAATAACCTCACTAGGCATCAGTTTCCCCATTTCCTCATTTATAAAATGATAGGGTTGGTCTCATGCCTTTAAGTTTCCTTCTAACTTTGAATTCCCAGATCAGACACAAGTTAGATATACTTTATACATTAGGCCATTGATTTTAATAAATTGTGATTTTTGACAATTAGACAAGCATATAGAATATTCTTTAGCTTGACTTTAAAAAATTAATAATTATTTGCCCCTATACTCTTTGTTTACAACATTCATCCAGGTATTTGTATACTCGTAGGTCATAGGACAAGGATTAAGGGTGACTATTCTGAAAAATTCAAAAATGAAAACTCAAAGATGGTACATAAATTTTCATTTCTTGTTGACTCCTTTTAAATTTCTCATCAAAAGTAGGTGGTTGTATTTCCCCTCCACACTCCCACTTTTTAGATACTTTTTGAATCCTTAGACCATGTAGACAAAAAGTATAATTAACTGAATTCTCATTGGCATTTTTAGTTAGTTAAACTTCAATGAAATCTAAGGTAATAGAGAGCAATTGATGGATGCATTTGTATATATTTTTATGTGTCCATTTCAGCACAAAAAGTGGCATGCAACTTGAATATGTACACCTGTGTGAAGGACTCTATAGATAACACTAAAGAAGGGGACAATGGATTTTGAATAGGAAAAAAAGCTCTCCTCATTTAGACCTATTTTTTTCTAGTTCTTTTCAGCTTTAAAAAAGGAGACATATTTTTCATATAATTGCTAAACATGTTTGCTTATTAAATTATTCTTTAATTAGTTAATGATTTTAGCCAAGCTTTGCTCTTAGGATATTCATTTTGTGGCATATAATAATTATAGATAATTAAACTATCTCAAGCCTTTTTCCCCCAGCAAACATTCTGGGTGTCCAAAAATGACAACAAGTTGTAAATTAATCTGGAAAACAAAGCATGACAGATGAAAGATTTGCTTGGAATTAATTAGGCAGTAATTATATGCTGAACTAGATGAAGAATGAGACTCATTATAGAAATAAAACACTGCTCTGAAAATGTTTATAGTTACAAAAATCCTTACCTTCTGAAGAAATAAAGTTCTCTTTTATCCATTTCAGTGCCCTTAAACAGTCCTCATCATCGTTGAGAGTGAAAAGATTAGAAGGGATTTTGCCAGTGTATCTTTGTTTGCCGTCCTTCTCGATCTCTCTGTTAGTCAATAGTTTAGTGATGTCAGCTCCTGTGGGACATGGGACCTGAGGCAAAGACATCAAGAAAAACAATATGTTGAGTGATGACATCGTCATTCTAATGCAGACGGGACACGAAGAATGGTTGGCATAGGTATGTTCCTCCAGGAGTGCCATTAATAGCCCTTTACAGAAGAGGGGGATTAGTGATAAATTAAAAAGAAGGGGTAGGTAGGCTGTAGTTCAGGAAAATTAAATGCAACCACCATTTAGCACCTACTATCTACAAAACTCTACGAAACTTTGCAATATGTGGTATTTTGGTTTTGGGGGGCAGGGTACTGAAGGGAATAAACATTTAAATAGCACCTACTATATGCCAAACTCTATGCTAAATGCTTTACAGATGTCTCATCTGATCCTCCTAGCAACCCTGCAAGAGGGGAGGTGTTGTTATTATTCCCATTGAACAGTTGAGGAAACTGAGATTAAGTGACTTGCTTAAGGTCATACAACTACTAAGTTCACTAGGGAAAATTTGAACTCAGGTCTTCCTGACACCAGGTCCAGCATCCTAATTGCCCTCTGACTTGCCAACCAAAGCTGGTCCTTTCCCTAAGCAGCTACTCACTAACTACCTGATAACATCCCCCATTGACCTCCTTGGCATCTGAAATTCTCATCATTGTTAGCATTCACACACCATTTCCTGAAGGCTCCCATTAAAATGCAATTATGTTACCTGGGAAGCCTAATATAGCTAACAGATTAATAGCCATTAACACACCAGCACCAATTAGTTTTTTTTTTGTTTTTTTAACAAAGGGAAACACAAAGGGGATGGGACACAATGCAAGGAAGTTTGAATAAGGGAACAGGCATAACTGCCTGGGAGATAAGGGCTGGGAGACACAAAGGGATGGGGTGGAGAGAAGCACTGAAGAGCTACAATTTTGTCTATGACTGTTCTCATCTGCAGCTGACAGGTATAACTTCCCAGTCCTTTGCCGAGGTGCTCACTGCCACAGCAGCTGAATGTGGCAGTCTTAGTCCCTTGTAACATAGTATGGTTAGTCAATTTCTTTTTCTTAAATATTTGTTCCACTGTTGTCCCCATGGGCAGCTGTGATTTGGATGGAAATAAAGGTCTTAGAACCAAAGCAAGTCGACTTATGGTATTTAAGATGGCAACCTCATGTCTGCCATGTCAAAGTATATTAGGTGTTCGTCCTCTTTTGAGTCCCCTACCTATTTGTTAAGACAAGTGGGGCAATCCTGGACAAAGGGACCACATCCTTTTACACACATACACACATACACACACACACACACACACACACACACACACATATATATATAAAATTACCCTCAGGAAACTGGATTAGGGAGTATGAAATGGCTGTGTCTAAAAATAAAAGACCTTTTGGAATTAGGTAAAGAAATGATTTCAGTATCTTGGTTTGTTGACTACTGTTTGAGAAAGGAAACTCAACATGCAAGTGAACTCATGCTGATTTTCAGTTGAATGGAAAGTTTGGGGGAGTCTCTAGGGATATTTATTCCTTGTAATTTCTGCAGCAGCTGAACCTGGGATTATTGGTCACAGTTGAGGAAGCAACAAAAGACATCTCTCTCTTATACAGAAAATGCAGACAAAAGTCCTTAAGATATAGAGAATCAAGCAAGTGAACCCAGGGGGAATAATGAGAAACTTGTTTGTCAACTTCCCTCCTGTCTTGTAAACTTTAGGGGTAATATAACCCTGTTTCAGCTAAGCAGAGAGGAAAGAACACTCATTCCTCTTATCTATGGGACAATTAAAATATGCTCTTATTATTATAAATTGTCTAAGGGAGGGAAATGTTGCCCAGTATACTCACAAAATTCCTCAAAAAGAATTTTTGTATATACCTTTTGTGCAACTACAATTCAATGAATTGGAACAACAGTATTAAATTTTTCTTTAAATTAATAAAGAAAAAGGATTTTTTGAGGTGTAAAATTAAATAATTATTGTAAACGAGTTTGAATCCAAGATACAACCTATCCTAATGGTTTTTTTGGTATTACTAAAATGCCAACAAGTTCTATTTATGGAAAATACCTATTTTTTGAACATAACCACAAAAATATATGTTTTTTAAAAGGTGCAATTAGAGATGATTCTCTTTCTTACAAAATGGACCTATATTTTTCATTATAGTCTTAATATTCCTTACAAAAGTAGACAATGGCTGCTTTTATTAAAATGAAAAGTGTGCACAATAATGACCATAAGATATTAGTGTTTTGAAATATTAATGGAACTATCACGAAGAACAGATGTTGATAGCATGGAAGAAAATGGAATTTTAGTCATATCACACCACTTTAGTAAGTCATGCTTTAATGAACTAGAAAAAAAGTTCTTCATAGAAAATTATCATCATGAAGAATAAATGAACAGCCTTTCAATTTATAAAACTCTCAGTGCATTCCACTTCCAAACAATGGGTGTAGTCAGATACAAAAAGTCAGGGGGAAAAGAACAAAAAACAAAATCTACATTGAAAATGAATCTATTCTAGTTGTAAGAAGTATAATAACCTTCCCCACAATCTATACAATTCCTACATGGGCTAGCACTCAGTAATGTGGTATATTATAGTAATATGGTATAGTAATATATAGTACTATAGTAATATAGTAATGTGGTATATATAGTAATGGCCATTACTATAGTATGAAGAAGTAGGGAAAACTTCACTGAATGCCTAGTTTTTCATGCCTGTAGAATGGCATCCCCCACATTGTTAAGGCAGACGGGCAAATTTGGCAGTAAGAGTTGAAAGACTGCATCCAAAGTAAACTGTCCAGGAAGAGCTTGGTAGAACTCAAATAATAAGTGAAGGTCCCTGTGTGGAGAAGGAGCTATGGAAGCATACACATGGAAATAGTAATAATAATAAGCAATGTTAAGAGTAGGGATATTTTGTAATTATGAAACTCAAGTCACACCATCTCTTCCAATTAGAGTGTTTTCTGGCACCAAGAGGATGTTAATCAAAATTGTTAATTAGCTAGTCAAAATGACACCATCTTTGTTTGGGACTTCAATTTGATTCACTTTAATGAACATTTATTGAGTGTCAAATGTGTGTGAGGAGTTATGATAGGAATTAGAGATATAGAACAGCAATGAAAAAGTCTCTGCCTTCAAGGAGTTTCCATTCTACTGAGGTTTGGGGAGAGAGAGGTACAATGTATACAGATAAATACAAAGCATAATAAATAGTTATACAGAGTAGTTTAAATGGGGAGAGAATACTAAAAATTGGGGAACCAGATAAACCTTGAATTTTGAAGAAAGATACAGATTCTAAAAGGCAGAGGTGAAGACAAGGTGTAGTCAGGCAGGGTGTGATGGTGCACACTTGAAATTCCTGCTACCAAGTAGGCTGAAGTTGGCATATTGCTGAAGTTCATGAGTTCTAAGATATAGTGAGCTAAAGTTAAGCATGTGTTCACCCTAAATCCTTCACAACATGGTGTATCATTGGGAATGATGGCCACTAGGTTACCAAAGTTGGAACTGGAGCAGGTCAAAGCTCCTATACTGATAAGTAGCAGGGTGAAGACTGTGAATGGCTGCTGTAGTTCCAACCTGGTTAAGATAGAGAAGCCCAGTGTGGAAAAAAAAGCCAGAGAGCACTCCAGATGTGGGAGACCGTCTATGTAAGGGAATAGGAGTAGGAGATAGAATGTTACAGGTAGCTGGGAACCATATTGTTACCAAACCCAGTGTGACAGAGGTGACTCAATTACATGGAAAGTCCCTCAGCTATTTTTGTTGCACCTCCACCTCTTGTCATCTCTCTATTGCCCAACATGAGGAGATGACCATGAGCACATAGCCAATAGATGACCCTGGTTGCCTGTTCTTCTACTGGCCTGTTAGCCCATGTTGATATTTTGACATCTGCTCTTCAACCCCATGAGCCTGTTTATTGACTTTGGTAGATTTCTTGGAAGGTCAAGATAGCTCTGTTAAGGTCTGCTTACTGGCCCATTTGTCAACCAATGGGATTCTGTATTTTATGTAGACTCGCCTAGAGGGTCAAGGGTAAGGTCTATCCACCACTCAGACTCTGTCTTTTTGGCCTGTTCTGCTGGTATTGCCAGGCACTATAAAACTAAGGCCCTGAAGGAAGGAGGCATCTTGGATCATGAGAAAGAGCTGAGGCCCACTTCATTAGCAGGGACCATGGACCCTTTAATAAAGTGCCATTGGCTCAGAACTCTGACTCAGTAGGGGTTTTTCTTGTAGTTTGGACAATTTTGAAAATCCCCACATAATCCATCTTATAGATTGTAGGATATGGGATTAAGATGCAAGATACTGTCAACATATGAAGTATAATACAAAAATTAACATTAATCTGTTCACTGTAACTATAGCAGTTTGAAGTTTGGTGACTGGTTAACACTAATGAGTTGTCATTTATTTAGGCTATGAACAGACTGATGCTATCATTATTTCATTCCTTCATTTTGTTTGTTTCTTTGGTATTTACTAACCTTACATACCTCAGCCAAAATTCCAAGGAGCTGCTAGGCATGGTAGAACATGCTTATAATCCCAGTGACCGTGAAACTGTAGCTATTAGCTTTCTTGAGCTCAGGAATTTTGAGCTGCTATGGGCTATGCCAACCTGGTGCCTGCTTGGCAACAATATGGTGAGTGCTTGTTCTGATAATGGCTTACAGTGCAGAGAGGTTGGCCTCTTATTCCCTTAGTGCTAGAAATATAAAAATAAGGGGGTCACAGACTCCAGGTTTCAAGTCTATTAAAATAGGGAGTTACTAAAAAAAAGTTAAATTTAAGCCTGGTCTCTAATTCCATGACATAGATATTAGAAGCCATGAATAAGGACATTGCTGCCCACATGAAAAGGTCAAACCTCCTCTGAATATAAAAATTAAAAACTTCTCTCTTTTAACGATTGCTCTCTTTATAGTCCTATATCCCATGTGTGGACATTGGTAGGATCAGCCTCCAGAGAATCCATAGTGTATATACATATTATACGTGTAGGTATGTGTATGTGTATCCTTAATTAGGAGGGGAAGGCAATCAGCAGTTGTATTTCTCTGCGCTGCTATGATGATGAAGGTCAGTCACATGTACCTCAAAATTTCCTTCTAATATTTTTGGCTTTCAGGCACATAAATTTTACATATATTATTTTTCATCTTTCTGATTCCACTCAACAAAATTACCCATTTAGGAAGCATTGGCTGCTAAATGGTAAGGAAAACAGCTAAGAGAACCTGGTATCTTCCCCAAATCTACTGGGATAGATCTGTATTTTAGGAATATTAATTTGGCAGCAATGTGGAGGATGACTTGGAGTGTAGAAAGACTACAAACATGGAAAGCAACTAGGATACTACTGCAATAGTACAGGCAAAATGTGATCAGGACTTAAAATAAGGTAGAGACTGTGTGAATAGAGGTGAGGTAGTAGATATGAGATGAGTTGTGGAGGTAAAATCAATAAGGCTTGGCAACTCACAGTGGGGGTAAAGGAAAGAAAAGAATCACAGGAAAGATTTGAAATTATACATAGCATGAATAAGCTCTCAATTACTGGAGAAGGTAGCTCAAGAGTAGATAAGCTGTGTTGTTAGCACAGTATGGAAGGTAGTGCAGCTGAGCAGTAGGAGAAGGAAAGGAGCAGCTAGAATCAGCAGTTCTGGAGTCTTTCCCAAAGTGAGCCTGGCTGCAATAAGAGTGAGGAAATCTGAATTTATTAGATGCTTACTATGAGCCTGGCATTGTGCTAAATGGTAGGAATACAAATGCACATAAAAAGAGACACGAAGGGGAGCTGACAAAGAAAACAAGAAGGTAAAGGGACATAATTGCTGGGCATGGTTTTAAAGTCAAAAATGTCAGTTAAGAATTAGTGGGATTTCCATTGCTGATGTTTGGAAATTAACTCTTATGCTTACACAGAACCTTGCAGTATTTGATGGTAAGGAGAAAATAAATAAATAAATATTAGTTACTCCTGGGTGTATTTCTCTGTGTTTATGAGTATTCTCCCTTGTGATGTCCCTCTGGAGGTCTTATGTATTGGGCTCTGTCGTTGAGTTCCTGAAGTCTTGAGCACAGAAAACACCAAAGGAATGTAGCAATGATGAACAGGTCATAGGTTTTCAAAAGCAATTTTATCTCAGTTTCCTCATCTGAAAAATGAGGACAATAACAGCACTTACCTCCCAGGGTTGTTGGCAAGACCAAATGTGCTTAGCAATAGCACATAAGTGTTATATAAAAGTTAGTTCTTGTTATTATGACAGCATTTTTGGAATAATTTACTCTCTCTTTGGGGATATATGTGTCAGATTTTGGGGACTCAAATTCTCTCAGACCTCTGACAATTTTCAGAGGTTTTAAACCACCCAACCAGACTCATTTAGTATATCATAACCTGTATTTTATACCACCACTTAAAGACAATGAAGAAAGGTAGGACTTGGTGAAATAATAAAGATTGGAAATTCTTGCTCTGAGTGGGTAAAATCTCTGTTGTACATTTTTTATGCCTTGGCTGTGATGATAGTACTCTTACTGGAAAAACTCCTGGTGATATCTAGTTGATAAGGGGAGTCTTAGATCTAGATGATAGAGTTCTCTTTGACAGTATCAAATTCAAAGGAAATAATTATAGTTGTAATAGTAGTTAACATTTATGTAATACTTTAAGGTTTGCAAGATACTACATATTTTATCTCTTTTGATCCTCACCAGTTTTTAAGCCTTCTGCTAGGACAAGAAGAACTAGAGGGACTTCAGGAAACAAGATGACAGAGTAAGCAGTAAATCATTGTAGCTCTCCTATATTTACCTCCAAGTAACCATAAAGTAGTGCCCCAGAACAAATCCTGTAACAGTGGAGCCAGTGGAAAGACAAGATGGAGCAGTCTTTTAGCCCAGGAGACTCAGAGGATTAGTAACAAAGGTTCACATCACTTGGGTAAAAGGGAAACACACTTCAGGACAGGAAAAATCTCAGCAGCAAGTCCCACCTCAGAAAACCAGTGGGGAATTCTGAGCCCCACTATAGTGGAGCAGACAAATGTCAATACCAGGACCCCTCACATGCCCTAGCATAGCCAGAGTAACTGGTAGACTCTAAGAGCAACCACGTGTTTCTATGTAGTCCTAGGCAGGAATCCTCCAGTGGTCAGACCTCCATTTGCTTCAGTGTAGCCTTGGGGAAATGCAAAAAAATACCACTTGGCCTCAGCACATGCCAGATACTACCACTATGATCTAGATACTACTGGGAAGGGAGGCTAGATTAAGGGAGGCAGTGGTCAGAAGCAAAACACTGATGAGGAGGAAAAGAGAGAAAAATGTAAATGAGAGGAAAATAAAATGGAGAGAGACACAGCTAGTAATCATAACTGTGAATGTGAATGGGATGAGCTCTCCCAGAAAATGGAAGCAGATAGCAGAATGAATTAAAAAACATAATCCTACAAGAAATACTTCTGAAGCAGAGAGAAACATACAGAGTAAAGGTAAAAGACCAGAGCAGGATATATTATGCTGCAGCTGAAGTAAAAGAAAAAAGCAGGGTAGCATCCCTCATCTCAGACATAGCAAAATAAAAAATTGATACAATTGAAAGAGAATAGGAAACTACATCTTCCTAAAAGGTACCATAGACAATGAAGTAATATCATTACTAAACATATATGCACCAAGTGGCATAGCATCTACATTCTTAGAGAACAAGTTAAGTGAGCTACAGGAACAAACAGCAAAACTATACTAGTGGAGGACCTCAACCTCCCCCCCTCAGAACTAGATAAATCTAACCACAAAATAAACAAGAAAGAAGGTAAGGAGGTGAATAGAATTTTAGAAAATTTAACTATGATAGATTTCTGAAGGAAATTTAAC
Source organism: Bettongia penicillata ogilbyi (assembly GCA_023548195.1). NCBI lineage: Eukaryota > Metazoa > Chordata > Mammalia > Diprotodontia > Potoroidae > Bettongia > Bettongia penicillata. The sequence goes on from JAJHZJ010000442.1 coordinate 1,109,503, forward strand.
AGGGATAAAAATGTTCTCAGTGCTACATAGCACCTACACAAAAATTGGCCATGTATTAGGGCATAAAAATCTCACAATCTAGTGCAGAAAGATAGAAATAATAAATGCATCTTTTCAGATCATGATGGAATAAAAATGACAGGTAATAAGTAGCCATGAAAAGATATACTATAAATTAATTGAAAATTAAATAATCTAATCCTAAAGAATGAAAGGGTCGAACAATAAACCATAGAAACAACCAATAACTTCATCAAAGATAATGACAATAATGAGACAACATACCAAAACATATGGAATGCAGCCAAAGCAGTTCTTAGAGGAAGTTTTATATCTCTAAATGCTTACATGAATAAAATAAAGAGGAGATCAAGGAATTGGGCATGCAACTAAAAAAGTTAGAAAAAGAACAAATTAAAATCCCCAACGAAATATCAAATTAGAAATTCTGAAAATCAAAGGAGAGATTAATAAGATTGAAATTAAGAAAACTATTGAACTAATAAATAAAACTAAGAGCTAATTTGATGAAAAAACCTATACAACAGGTAAATAAAGAAGAAAAGCAAGCTACCAGTATCAAAAATGAGAAGGGTGAATTCATCACCAATGAAGAAGAAACTATAACAATAATTTGGAGCTATTTTGCCCAATTGTGTGCCAATAAATCTATCAAATTAACTATAATGGATGAATATTTACAAAAATATAAATTGCCCAGATTAACAGAAGAGGAAATAAAATACTTAACTCCATTTCAAAAAAAAAATTTAACAAGCCATCTAAGAACTTCCTAAGAAAAAATCTCCAGGGCCAGATGGTTTTACAAGTGAATTCTACTAGACATTTAAAGAACAATTAATTCCAATACGATATAAACTTTTTGGGAAAATAGGCAAAGAAGGAGTCCTACTAAAGTCTTTTTATGATGCAAATATGGTGCTGATACCTAAACCAGGAAGAGCCAAAATAGAGAAAGAAATTTATAAACAAATTTCCCTAATGAATATTGACACAAAAAATTTAAATGAAATATTAGCAAATAGATTACAGCAACTTATCATGAGGATAATACACTGTGACCAGGTAGGATTTATAGCAGGAATGTAGGACTGGTTGGATATTAGGAAAACTATCAGCATAATTGATCATATGAATAAGAAAAGTATTAGAAATGATGTAATTATCTCAATAGATGCAGAAAACGTTTTTGACAAAATACAACACCCATTCCTATTAAAAAAAAAACACTAGAAAGCATAGGAATAAGCAGAGTTTTCCTTAGTACTAGTGATCTAAAACCATCAACAAGCATTATGTATAATGGGGATTAAGCTAGAAACATTCCCAGTGAGATCAGGGGTGAATAACCACGTTATTCAATACTGTAGAAATGTTAGCTTTAGCAATAAAAAAAGAAAAAAGAAATTGAAGGAATTAGAATAGGCAAAGAGGAAACAAAACTATCACTCCTTGCACATGATATGATGCTATACTTAGAATATTCTAGACAATCAACTAAAAAGCTATTTGAAATAATTAACAACTTTAGCAAAACTGCAGAATATAAAGTAAACTCACATAAATCACTGGTATTTCTATGTAATATTAACAAAGTCCAGCAGCAAGAAATAGAAAGAGAAATTCCATTTAAAATAACTGTAGTCAACATAAAATATTTAGGAATCTATCTGCCAAGACAAACTCAGGAACTATATAAACAAAAATGCAAAACACACAAATAAAATCAGATATGAATAATTGCAAAAGTATCAGTTGCCCATGGTAGGCCAAGCTAATATAATGAAAATGACAATTCTACCTAAAGTAATTATTTAGTGCCATAACAATCAAAATACCAAAAATTTATTTTATAGAGCTAGGAAAAATAATAACAAAATTCATGTAGAAGAGCAAAAGGTCCAGAATATCAAGGGAATTAATAAAAAGAAATGCAAGGGGAGGTGGCCTAGCCATACCTGGTCTAAAACTATATTTTAAAGCAGCCATCATCAAAACTACTTGGTAATGGCTAGGAAACAGAGTGGCAGATCAGTGGAATGTGTTAAATATACAAGACACAATAGTTAGTGACCACAGTAATCTACTGTTTGATAAGCCCAAAAGCTCCAAATTCTGGGATAAGAACTCAATATCTGGGAAAGCTGCTGGGAAAACTGGAAAAATAGAATGGCAGAAACTAGACATAGACTAACATCTTGCACTGCATACCAAGATAAGGTCAAAATGGGTCCATGATTTAGATGTAAAGGGTGATACCATAAGCAAATGAGGAGGGCAAGAAATAGTTTACCTGTCAGATCTATGGAGAAGGGAAGAATTTGTGACCAAAAAAGAGAAAATATTATGAAATGCAAAATGAATAATTTTGATTGCATTAAATTAAAAAGTTTTTGCACAAAGTCAATGCATCTACAACTAAAAGGAAATCAAAAAGCTGGGAAATAATTTTTACCACCAGTGTCACTGATAAAGGCCTAATTTCCAAAATATATAGTGAACTGAATCACATATATAAGAATACAAGTCATTCCCCATTTGATAAATGGTCAAAGGATATGTACAGGCAGCTTTCAGATGAAATTAAAGTTATCTGTAGTCATATAAAAAATGCACTAAATCACTTTTGATTAGAGAAATACAAATTAAAACAACTCTGAGGTACCACCTCACACCTATCTGATTGACTAATATGACAAAAAAAATGATAAATGTTGGAGAAGATGTGGGAAAATTGGAACACTAACTACATTGTTGGTGGAGTTGTGAATTGATCCAACCATTCTGCAGAAAAATTTGGAACTATGCCCGAAGGGCTATAAAACTGTGCACACCTTTTGAACCAGAAATACCACTTCCAGTTCTGTAACCCAAAGAGACTATTAAAAAGGGAAAAAGACCCACATGTACAGAAATATTTATAGTAGTTTTTTTTTTTGCAGTGTCAAGGAAATGGAAATTGAAGGAATGTCCATCCATTGCTGAATGGCTGAACAAGTTGTAACATATGAATGTAATGCAATAATATTGTGCTATAAGAAATGATGAGCAGGTAGATTTCAGAAAAATCTGAACATACTTACATGAACTGATACTTAATGAAGTGAGCAGAGCCAGAAGGACATTGTACACAGTAATAGCAACATTGTGCAAACATCGGCTATGATGGACTTAGCTCTTCTCAGCAATACAATGATCTAAGAAAATCCCAAAAGACTCATAATGGAAAATGCTACATCCAAAGAAAGAACTATGGAGTCTGAATGCAGATTGAAGCATAGTATTTTTCTCTTTGTTTCTTTCTTGTGGTTTTTCCCTTTTGTTCTGATTCTTATTTTACGACATGATTAATGTAGAAATATATTTAATATGAGTATATATGCATAGCATATATGAGTGCTTGTTGTCTAGGGGAGGGGAGGGAGGGAGAAGAAAGTTTGGAACACAAAATCTTATAAAAGTGAATGTTGAAAACTAAAAACAATTAAAAAATTAAAACAAAAGAACTAGAAATTAGAGATTATCTAGTCCAATCTTCTGATTTTACAGATGAGCAAAATGACTCTCAGAAAGGTCAAATGACTTACCAACAGTAATAGAGAGTAATGAGTGACACAGTTAGGTCTAGAAGCCAAGCTTCCTGACTCCTAACTAGAGTCTTTCCGGATTACATCATTCTGTTCTTTAATAATCAGTGTCCTTTTTAATTCTGACTGATGACAATCCTAAGAAATACCTCATAATCCCAGAATCTCAGTATTGAAAAGGACTTCATGAGTCATCGAATCCAACCTGAACAAAAACTACCTCTTCAATACCCTAACTGGTGGTGTTCTACATCATTTCTTCAATCAATATGACTACTGATGACTTGTGTCTTTTCCTCTGAAAACTGCCCATCCTTTGATTAGGCAATGAATCTAATTCTTATAAATTTGCCTCAGTTCCCTATATATCTTAGAAGTGACACTATTTTCAGAGAAGTTTACTGCAAAGATTTGTGGCCTCCCTCCCCTTGCTTCTTTTCTACTTTTAGCTGCATTGTTGTTGTTTGTATAAAAAATGTTTTTTTAAAAAATGTATGTAATCAAAACTGTTGATTTTACCTCCTGTGAGCACTAGAATGTTGTATATTGTGCATCTAATATTTTCTAATGAACAATCTATTTCTTTCTCAGTACCAACTTGTTTTGATAATTATAGCTTTGTAGTATAGTGTGAGATTTGGTATTACTAGATCCTCTTCCTTCACACTTTTTTTCCATTAATTCCCTTTATATTATTGACTTTGTGTTCTTCCAGATATTTTATAATTTTTTCTGTTCTTATAAAGTAATCCTTTGGTCATTTTATTGGTATGGCACTGAATACCATCTAAAGTAGTTTAGATAGTATGGCCATTTTTATTACATTGACTTGGTCTACCCATGGGCAACTAATAGTTATCCAGATCTGTCTTTATATGAGCAAAGGCTATTTTACAATTGTTTTCATATAGTTCCTGTGTGTGTAAAAATGACAAGTAGATTTATATGTATTTTATACTCCTCTTCATTATTTTAAATATAATTTTTCTTCCTGCTGGATTTTGTTAGCAATATGCAGAAATGCTTATAATTTGTGTGAGTTTTGTTTTATATTCTACAACTTTTGGTAAAGTTGTTCATTGTTCCAATGAGGTTTTTTAGTTAACTCACTATGATTCTCAGGGTAAACCAATATATCTGAAAAACATAATTTTTTTTCCTCTTTGTTTATAGTTATTACTTCAATTTCATTTCCTTGTCTAATTGCTATAGGTAGAATTTCTGATATATAGAACTATATTGAATAGTTATGGTTATAATGGACATCCTTTCTTTACTCCTGAGCTTAATGGAATGGCCTTTAGCTTATCCTCATTACTTGCTCTTGATTTTAGATAGATGCTACTTACCTTTTTTCAAAAAGTGACATTTATTCCTGTGCTTTCTAGTATTAAATAAAACAGGAATGGATGTTATATCCTATCAAAAACTCTCTGTACCTATTGATATAATGATTTTCTTATTAATATAGTCAATTATGATTGTAGCTTTCCTAATATTCAACCAGTCCTGCATTCCTGAAATAAATTCAACCTGACCACAATGTATGATCTTTATGACATATTGCTATAATCTCCTCACTAATACTGTATTTACAATTTTTATCTTTATTAGGATATTGATCTATAGTGTTTCTGTTTCGATTCTCTTTGGTTTAGGTATCAAAATCATATTTGTGTCATAGAAGAAATTGGGTAGAACTGTTTCTTTTTTTTCTAGTTTATGTATCAGTGGAAAGAATTGTTCTTTGATTTGGTAAAATTGACTTTAATTCTGTTTTTTCCTCTTTGAAAGTTGATTTTTGTTTGTGCTACTTCTTTTTTTTCTGAGATAAAGTAGGTTTAGTGCTCTATTTCCTATTTTGTTAATCTGAGTAAATAGTATTTTTGTAAATGTCCATTTAATTTAGATTCTTGGTTCTATTGGCATAGAGTTGAGTAAAATAACTCTTAGTAATTTCCTCTTCATTCATTATGAGTTTACTTTTGTATTTTTGGTAAATGTAATTTAGTTTTTTTTCTTCTTTTAAAAAATGAAGTTAGCTAATAACTTTTCCATTTTATTAATTTTTTTCAAAGAACCAGCTCCTAATTTTATTAATTCAATGGATATTTTTTGCTTTCAATTTTCCTAATCTCTCCCTTGATTTTTAAGATTTTTTTTTTTTTGGTGTTTAGTTGAAGGTTTTTGATTGGTTGTTTTTCTAGTTTATTTTTTTTTGTTACATGTCCAATTAGTTGGTGTGGCCTTTCTTTTGCTATTGAAAGTGTTATAGATATGATTTTTCCCCTAAATACTGCTTTGGCTGAATATTCAAAACTTTTGAATATCATTTTCATGGCTACATTATCTTTAATGAAATTATTTTTATGATTTTTCTTTGACCTACCCATTCTTTAGGATTAAGTTATTTAGTTTCCAATTAAATTTTAATTTATGCTTCAAAGATCCTTTATTGAATATAATTTTTACTGCATAATGGTCAGGGAAAAGTACATTTAATATTTCTGCTTTTCTGCATTTTTGGTGAGATTTTTATGTCCTAATAGTTAAGTTTTTGTAAAGGTGTCATGCAAAGTTAAAAAAAATAGGTATACTACTTTTCATTCTCATTCAATATTCTTCAGTAATCTATCATGCATAACTTTTCTATTTAGCTCTTCATTGCCTTTTTATTCATTTTTCATTTAGATTTGTCTAGGTTTAAGGAGAGTAATTTACATCATCCACTATCATTATTTTACTATTTCTCCATGTAATTCATTTTTAACCATTTAGAAGCTGTGCCATTTGGTATATATGTGTTTAGTATGGATATTATTCATAGTTTATGGTGCCTTTTAGTAAAATATGTTTTTTCTGTTTTACTTAGGTCTAGTTTTACTATTGTTTTGCCTAAGATCACAAATGCTACCTCTGCTTTTTTTTTTTTTACTTCAGTTGAAAAATAAAAGATTATTTTAACCTTGTGTGTATCTTTCTATTTCAACTGTGTTTCTTGAAAACAAGATACTGTTGGATCCTAGTTTCTAATTTGGTCTGTATCCTCTTCCATTTAATGACTGAGTTTATCCTATTCATATTCACAGTTGTGATTATTGGCTATTTCCCTCTATCTTATCCTCTTATACTTCTCTTTGTTCCCAATCCTTCTTTAAGAGTTTTGCTGTACTTCTGACTATTCCCTCTATTATTATGTCATACCTCTTCTCCATTCCTTTGATTCCTTTTTTCTCTGTTAAGTAAAATGTATTTCTATACCAGACTATGTGTATGTGAATTTTTTTCCTTCTGATATCATTTTCTGTCAACCAGTGCATTCTTTTAATTTCTAACTTGCCTTCTGATTCTAAGAGATCGGAGAAGTTTTATTTTAAAATAAATTATGTTTAGGGGCTTTTTTGTTATGATTTTCAAGTAATCTAAATGATTCTTAAATTATCTTCCCTTGATCTATTTCCAGATCAATTGTTTTTGCTTTGAGATACTTCACATTTTCTTTTCTTTTAGTTATTTATTTAGTTTTAATATTTCTTATTGCCCAACAAAATCAGCTTCTATTTGTTCAGTTTTAACTTTAAGGGAATTATTTCCTTGGGTAAGGCTTTTTACCTTTTTCCCCAAGCTGTTAATTCTCTTTTCCTGTTTTTCTTCCATTCCTCTCCTTTCTTTTACTATTTCCCCTGTGTTATATCATTTGGTTTTAAAAATAAATTTAGCTCTTATGTTTAGATCTTCTTTAAACTCTTCCAGGAATTCTGGATGGACTCATGTTCATGCTGCATTTTTCCTTGAGGCTTCATTTGCAGATATTTTTGTGATATTCTCTCCTTGTGGATTTGTGCCTTGAACACAAATAATGGCTCTTTATGGTGGGATTCTTTTTTTATCTGTTCATTTTTCTAGCCTAAGTCTTGACTCTGGATTTTATGCCAGTGCTAGGCCTGAGCTGTCCTTTTATATCCTTTTACTGTTCACACACCTCTAACTTGGAGCCTGAAAGCTTTTAGTACTCCCAAAATGTTGTGATATAGGTCAAATGTGTTCATTGCCTTCCTGGACTGAGCTCTACACATTTCTGACCCAGCTTTGGGTCTTTTGAATTGTCCCTAATTGTCCATTTTAGTAACCCACTGAAGTGTCAGAGTGACCAGACTGCAGGCTTCATTTTAGTCTGGAACTCCTGCCTGCATCATTCCACTGCAGGCTTCCCACTCTGGGCTGGAGGATAGAACTGAGTCTCTACTCTGCTCCCAGTATCAGAACCACACAACTACTATTTGCTTCTGAACTTGTTGCTTGCTCAGTACACAGTTATGGTTTATACTCTTCACTACTTCTATGTGCAGAATGCCCCCTCATTTTGACCCAGAATAGGGTAGTAGGTGACAGAGTTAACAGATGGTACTCATTCCTCTGCCCTGTGTTAGTTCAGGGATCCCCTGGAATTTTTTCCTGCTCTGTTGTTTCATCTCCTGGTGTCTAGTCTCATATCTGTTTTAGTCCCTGGGATGGACTTCTGGTCAGATCTTGTCCCCAGTGTCCACAGACACCTTTGCCTTTCCTCTAAGTCACCATGGCCTGGAAAAATGACTCACTATAGCTTTTCTTGGATGTTCTGATCAGAATTCATTTTAGTGCATTTTCTAGATCTTCGTAGAAGAAGCTTGGTGGGGGAGCTAGGCTGAACTTCTTCCTGTGAATCAACTGGATTCACTCTGGACTCCCCCTTTCCCCTTCTACTTTTTCATAGCTTTGTAAGGAAGTATATCTTCATATCAAACTGAAATCTACCTCTGTAACTGTGACCCATTACTTTTAGTTTTGTCCTTTGTTGACAAGAGGAACATGGAACATGTTTAATCCCTCTCCTACATGATCACCCTTAAAATATTCTAAGATATTTACCATGCCTGTCCCTAAGTCTTCTCCAGACTCACCATCCACATTTCTTTTCACCATTTTTCATATAACATGCTCTAAGATGCTCTCTTATCCTGGTCACCTTCTTCCTCATGTATTCTAGATTATTAGATTCCTCATGAAAATGTCACATCAAGAATAGAGTATATGAATTCGGATATGATCTCACCAGGACACACTATTGAGTTTACAGTCTACTCTTGCCTACTCTGCCTTGAACTTGTAAAGCTGACTTTTTGAACTAAAGTGTAAGACATATTTATCCTAATTAAATTTCTTCTTGTTATATTTGACAAAAATGTTCTGGTCTACCAAAATATTTTTCATTCTTGACTGTCATTAAGTTCGTTAACTTGTCATATCCCGGTTTTGTGTAATCTGTAAATCTGATACAGAATAGTACAAGACCAAGCACAGATACATGGGACATTCTACTATATATCACTTTTCAAGCTGAACTATTAACGATTTTTCTTTGGGTCCAAATCTTTGCGTCTGAATCTTTGCATCTTGTTCACAAAGTTAGCCTCATAGTCATATATACACATGTATGTGTGTGTGTGTATATATATGTATATGTATATATGTAACCATTAATAGTATATTCTAGAATTTGGCCAGGAGTCAAAGACAAGCTTACTGGTCTATAGATAATTTAGGAGCATATTATTATGTTTGTTCATTTATGGATTAAAAACCTGAGGCTCAGAGAGGCTAAGGGACTTAACATGTTCACGTGCTAAGTTAATTGTAATGCTGAGACTAGAGAATGGGTCTTCTGACTATTCCATGCTACCTCTCAATTTCTCATTGTGATTCTTTTGGTAGCTATCTCACCTTTAATCATGTTCATCACCTACCTGCAAGAAGTGCCTTTTCCTTTATTAATCTAGCCTTACCTATTAGGCCACATCAATAAAAAAATATATGTCCTTGGATATCCCTAAGAAACCTGCTCTGTAAACATGCTCAGTCATCAAAATCTCCATAGCCATTAGTTCTTCTTTCCACCTGAGGACGCAGAATTATATTGTTTCTTCCATATCCATTAGAGAAAATTCTTCTTTATACCCCTCTCAACCAAAGAAAATATGACTCTTCTTTGTTAACTTTTCTTTGTTCATGAATCCAAGAAATAAGATTTGGTTACCACAAGTTTTGTTGTGCCATTTTCTGCCATAATCATATCCTATTGAATCCAGAAAGAATTAAGTTAATTGAAAAGTTTCCATTTTTCTTTCTCGTATCTCTTAGTTCTTCTCATCTCTATACCCCTCTAAAAATATCTGCAAGGGATACAAAATGGGCTATTTTTTTTTAGAGGTGCACTAAGAACGATATGGTTTCTGGTTTCACCATTTTTTTAAAAAATCTTGTCATGTCCTAAGCAGTGTTACATTTTATAACAACTTGTAATATTTAGCATTGCTTAGGCAAATGGGTCAGAATGGCCACCTGCAGGTAGCAAACAAAATATCCTGATGCTGCCTGAATCAGATTAAAATGTAATTGGGAAATATTTAATGAAATAAATAAAAATACAATACCACATAGATAACATTAATTTGTGGTTTACTAGGTCAGTCTGCACCAGCAGGGATCCCTTTCTATTTGCATTTGTTGCTAATAGACTAGAAGATAGAAAACTGGACTTAATACTCAAGAAAACCTAAGCTAAAATCCTATCCTTACACTTACTAGCTATAAGACCATGGGCAAGGCACTAAATTTCTCTCTAAAACTCAGGCAACTCTCTGAGACTAAGTTAGGTTACAGCATACTAGTTTTAATTTTGCAAATTATAAATTTATATTGTTAAAGAAAGCCATTTAAACATTCACAATCCTGGGGCCTGGTCACTAGATAAATGAGAGAGAGGAAAAGAAGCAATTAAAAAAAAAGATAAATTCCCTCATGAATTCAACTGCCCTTTCCACATCACTCTGGTTACCTTTAATTCTCATATCCTGGGGAAAAATTAAATTGGAACACTGTTGATCACTTTTCCATTTATTTTTTCCAGTTGTAAAAATGGCAAGAGCTTAATGTGCCACAAGCTAATGCTATAAGGGCAGCTGGACACACATGGGCAGATGCTCATTTCAATCAACATCCTGGCCATTTTGTCCATGCAGAGCTTCTTCCAAAGTGGCAGGGAACTCTACATTGGAGAAGGATGCACAATTTGCAGAAAATAAATTGAAATTGGCAGGGAGAAAGGAAGAGAAAGAAAGTAAAATATCTGTATGGTTAGGAGACATCAAAAGAAAAAGAAATGTTTAAATTTCAAATATTTTTCCAGTTTATTTTTTATTCTTTTCTCAAGAAAAAATACTCCTTCTATAACCTTTGAAAATTGAAACTCTTTTTATAAAGGAATAAAAGCTATTAGTGAACGAAGTGAAACACAAGTAATGTTTAAAGGTAGCTACTGGACAGGTTGGGGAGAGCCACATTATGCAATCCAAGTGCTAGACTTCAGACATGCATTAACTTACCCCAAATGCATGCCTGGTTGTGTCTGAATTCTGATATAAAGATCAGTAAATGTTAGTCTTTTAGTCAACAGATTAAAGAGTGACATTTCTCCAACTTGTTATCATTTTTATCCTTGAACAGAATGTTTTTGTTGGAATGTGATGAGAAGAGGGTTTCAGGATACAATTCTGGTCACGAGTATGCCTTTAAGAGTGCTTTAAAGACACAGAACAGCAGCTGTCACCCTCCACAGACAAGAGGAGATGCTCTTTACATGAGGAGTGTGTGCCCCGGTAAATGGATTAATCGTTAATCACGGTAATCATCAAACACGTTGGTTTCAGCCCTACGTGCACAGTACAGCCTTACCTGGTATTGCTGCCCAGTGCAGAGGATGAGGTGGTCATATGGCACTATCTTTTCATTGGAAAGAATGACGTGCTTGGCAGCTCTGTTTATGCCAATCATTTTACCAACCACAACATTAACCCAGGAACAAAGTGACATCAATGCATAATCTTTATCATTAAAACAGTGGCTGTGAAGAAAGAATATCCATAAGTGACATTTGAGCAGCTGACAGCAGGCATTAATTAGACATCTGGTGGGTTGGTTGAGGTCCCCTAGTGGTTCAAGTCTGTTTTCTTGCTGTGAGTTTACCAGAGCCCATACTAAAAGATTATTCGTTATGAAACACTTAGTTACAAATTGATATCCTCAAGCTAAAGCCAAATTATCCCTCCCGGCTTTGGACCATTCCACAACAGGGATTTTTTAAGTAACTAATGCATGCCAACTATACTCTTTCCTCTCCTGTTTCTCCATAACTGTGGAAACTTTCTTTCTGATTTTAAGGGGGAAAACAAACATTTGTTAAGTGCCTACCATATGCCAAGCATTTTACAAGTATTATCTCATTTGATCCTAACAACAATCTTGGGTGGTAGGTGCTTTTATTATCCTCATTTTGTAGTTAAGAAAACTGAGGCAGAGAGAAGTGACTTGCCCAGGGTCTCAGAACCAACTTTTTAACTCAAATATTCCTGAGTTTCAGGCCCATAATTCTATCCACTACACCACCTAGCTACCTCTATTTTAGATTAGAATAATGTAGCATTTTAAATGAGGTGACCAGTCTCTAAGGAAATGGAGGTAGAGGAAGATAATTGCTTTGCAGAATCCCAAAGACAAGGCTCATAGTTCTAGGTACCTTTGGGATCCTATTCTACTTATTAATACTTCTCAAAAATTAAAAGTAGAATGTAAGTTCCTCAAAGGCAGGGGATGCTTCATATTTGTATTGTCTGTTGTCTTAGAACTATTATATTTTAATTAAATTATATAGAACAGTTATATTATAAATGGAAGAATTAGGACTTGATCTAGACCTTGTGATTCCAAGTCCACTTTGAATTTGATTGTGCCTTTAGAATTATACAACAACCACAAAAACAAGCAAACAATAACTATCAGTTCTGTCACTTTCGAAACATATGACTTTAGTGAAACTATTTCATCTTTCTAAGGCTCAATTTCCTCATCTATAAAGTGGGGGTGAAACTTGCCCTGCTTGTCTCCCAACATTGTGAGAAGGATCAGATGAGATAATGTATATGAAAATTTGTTTTATATAGATAGATATAAATACACACATATATGTATATGTGTGTGTATATATATATATGCAAGTATATATACATACACATATATAAAATATATATAATCTATATGAATGATATTATTTCATGTTTATGAGTATTCTTTTTATACAAAAAGATACGTAAACAGAATCCTAATGGAGTAATAGATGGACATTTTTCTTTTTGATCCACGCATTGGATGGTAGAGATACTAGTCTGTTCTCTAAGCTCAAACAGAATCCTAGTAATGGAAGCACATTAGGTATATTGTAAAGACCGTGAAAGGTAATGCAATTCTTTCCTTTGTATCTCTCTCTGTGAAGGCCATTGGGGGATGAAACAACGTGCACAAAAATTCTTTTAATGAGAAAAGAATATCAGATATGTCTGGATCATAGGAAAATAATACATACTAGAGCAAAAATTCCCTTATGAAAAGTTTTTTACTTTTATATGAAAACAGAAAATATGTTGGTTTTAGTTATATATTCATAAGAAATCCTAAAGGGATTATTCATATTTATTGTACGATTTCTTTCATATTAGCAATATTATAGCCAGTTGTATGAGGTGAGAAAATTTTAAATACATTTAGAGTATGAGGATTACTTTTATGAGCCTTCACTCAAAGATAAATTCTACCAGGGGAAATTTGTAGAAGGCTAAGGTAATACTATTCTTAATGATAGTATTATTGATAATGTCAGAATGCATATTTAATAGCTTAAGTTTGAGAGTTTGTGTGATGAGAATTGGCACATAAAGGCATTAATTTTTAGTTGTTTTTTCAGAAGAGAAAGGAAAGATATTTGAGTGTGATAATCTGATAGATTGTCAATAGACTGAATTAAAGGCATTTTTCATTTTAAAAATGTGACTTTTGAAGTGAAAAAAAATCTAACTCCCTCCTTTTTTTCCCAGCAAAAAAAAAAAAAATATTGGAATTTTATTGATTTATTCAGCAGATGGGTGAAAGCAAACCTTGGGAGGGAGAAGTATGTATTTTTCCAAAGTGATTTCCCTGAGCAGACAGTTAATGGCTGTTAATAGTCCAGCATGGGAGAAGCTGTCTCACTGATGGCTTGATGACAAGAAAGATAAATATACCAGGGCTCCTGTGGAGACAAAAGGGACTAAGGCAGGTAGCTTCTAGAAACAAAGGAGCTTTGTGGATACACTTGTTCCTGCCTCTGAAAGAGAGATAGAACTTATCTTCACTGGCAATAGACAGTAAAAACAAACCATAACTGCCAAACTTCAGGGTTAGAAAAATCCTAGAAAGAGGTCACAATTGCGAAATAGCCAGCTCCATCACAGGACTGGTAGTAAAAATTTAGGTGTAGGTTAACTCTGTGTACAAAATTTAAGTGAGATGCCTATAAGGAAAATGTAAATAGGAGGGAATCCTGTACTTAATACGATGGTAAACTTTTTGAATTTCAGTGGACCTGGGAAATAAGGAAGTTATTACAATAATATCTTATATTTGTATAAAATATATAATTTATAAAGTACTTTTATATACTCATCTCATATGATCTTTTTTTAATTCAGTTTTGTTTTAAATTGTTATAACAATCTTAGTAGAGAGTTAAAGTCAAATGGTTGAATATGTTTCTTGCTTCTCTTCTCTCCTACTGCCTGCCTTTTGATTATATCCTTTGTCACTAGCAAAAGGGTGTCCATGTTGAGAAAAGGAAGGGAAAATTAAGTCAGTCAACTGTGCTTCTTGTCACTAGCTGTAATGGTAATTTAAGGGTAATAGTGGCTGGGAGGAAGAGTTAAAGATAATTTTATTAATAAGCCTCAATGTTTTGTTAATTTCTTTTGAGGCACTGGGTCAGAGGGTCCTGCACTCCAGCTCTGAAAAGAACATAAATGCTCTGAGGTGAGGTTTCACTTCACTGGAAGTATTTGTGTGGCCAGACAAGATTCTGGGAAGCTGCTAAGGAGCCCTCTGACTTGAAAACCCAGATGTTGGTGCTTCTCTCTCTGGTAACTACGTATGTATGGTCAGACAGTTGGATCTGCCTGTTGATCTGTGATGTATGTGTTACTTGTCAGACAGCTGGAAGCCCTGTCTGTTGATATTTATTTCTCTGTATTTTCTCTGAACTTCAGGGTGCTGACTTCTTCCCCTGAACTAAATAAATGATGTGCTTGATTAAAGTGATTGTTGACCACTCAAAAGTTGCTTTCCTTTTAGAAAAGCAGGTCAAAGAACCTGTACAGCAGGCCCTCCTGTATATGCTGTGATCCTTACTGTTATACTAGCTAGGGCAAAAAAAAAAAAATTTGTAGAGAGAAATTTTAAACAAATGGCTAAAATTAAATTAAGCAGACATTTATTGCATGATTACCCTATATGTGGGCATTTGAACAGTTTGTAGAGCTCAGATGTCCATGCTATTCTCGTATTGTATGACCAAAGGCAACTGAGAATGAGCTGTATCTGTGGAGATAATATGAATTGCCATTTTCCTGGTTAGAGCTTCCACAAGTAGTTGCTGAGGACCATGGCATCATTTACCTCCTCAGAGTTAGGTGCCTGAATGACTTGGATTGTGTTTACACATCTAGTGATGAGATCATTCTCAAATGATGCTAGTTATTACTCTTTGTCAAAACATTCAGAGCAGCATGGTTAGTAGAACCTCAGAGGTTCTCACAAAGCAAACTTGATTGGGACTCCAATTCTACAAGCAATTGTACCATTGCATGAAATTTGCTGAATTGTCTAGATTTTGAGATATTGTGAAGACAAAGTCTATGTCTTAGAGGGAATCATATATTTTGAATGGAAGTTTTTGTTGGCAAATTTCAAAGTGGCATGTGATGAGTGGAAAAGCTTTGATCACAAAAGAAGTAGTAAAATAGTATGTCATTTTTTTATGACATGGACAATGTGGGGATTTGTTTGGTTCAACCATGTATATTTGCTACATAGGATATGAGTTTTTTTCTTCTTTTTTAATGTGAGTAGAAGGGAAAGAAAAAAAAATATATATATATATATATAAAGATAGCTTAAACCTGCTACTACCTGTGAGCCAATAGTGGTTTTCTGGGTTGTTTTTTCAATCACAGCAACCCTTTCTGTACGCTTTGAGAAAAGAGCAGTTTATTGCCTTCTTAAGAGCAGTATTTTTAGTTTTTAAAAGGTAGTTGTAAAATGACAAAACTAGAATGCATATAGTTTAACAACAAAACTGAAACCCATCAATTTCTCCCATTTGATTTTAAGCAACAGACTGTATTCTATTTCAAAATATTAGCATGTGGCATCATGGAAAAAACACTAGAGCCAGAGTCAGGAGACAATAGGTTCCAATCCTACTGTATGGAACTTCTTAGTACCCCAGTTATTCCAGCTTAAAACAAGGATAATAATCTCCCAGGCTCAAAGCCAGGAAAAGTACCATGTAAATCTTAAATAAAAATGTGAGTTGTTATTATTCTTTGTAATTTGTCATTTAGACTTAATGTAAATGCATATATATACATATATATATATATATTCCCATACTCCAATTTCAGAATGAAGAAACAAACAGAACTCATACTCGCTTGCTAAAAATTTCCTCTGTCCAGTGTTCAGAAGATTTTTTCCTGGAAGTCCATGTATTGAAATCAGTGTAAGATTATTAAACTTCAGGTGTGGGCTAAGGAAGAAACAGAATATGAAGCATAATTCACTGTGAGCTTATTAAGATTTAATTTGATAATATTTTTTAAAAATAATAACATTTCAATTAAGGAAAACATTTTAGTCAATACATTCAAATATTTTTTTCTTTCATATTTAACTTTTATTTTTTCTCAATTACATGTAAGCAAAAATTTTCACACTCTTTTTTAAAATTTTGAATTCTAAATTCTTTCACTCTCTCCTTCTCCTTCCTTCTCCTTGAGAAGGCAAGCAGGAGCTAGATTTTCCCCCCAATGAAAATATGAAAAAATCAATTCAGTTGTTTTTTTGCTTTCTTTTCAAATACAATAAAATTCCTGCAGTTTGGAAGGATTGAAAGACTTGTATCATAGCAAAAATTTTGAATTTCATAATTTTCTTTGGAGAAATGCAATTCTGTTATTTTGAGGGATTTACATGAAATCAAATGAGGCTCATAAAGTATTGCCTAATTGGAATTCTAGGCATTCCCTCTGATGAACAGATTAAACAGAAAAGAAGTATCTGTCAAAAGCTTGCCTTACACTAATTTATCCTTCCCTAAAGGTCGTATCTGATGCCTCATCATGCAATGGGGGAAGGATTGCTGTGCAATCCAGGCTGACCTAAGACCCTGGACGTTTAGGCTCTGAAATGAAAGGGAACTCAGTTCATCCAATCCAGCCTTCTAGTATTTCTGACAAAGAAACTGAGGCTTGGAGAGGTTGAATGGTTTGCCAGTGGTCATTAGCAGAACTGGGATCTGAAGACAAATCCCTGTGCCTCCAAAATGCATCACTCTTTCCACTCTCCCACATGCCTTATCAGAAGATACACCACCAGATGACCAATCTTGTTGACCATAGCTACTTGTTAAATCCTCTGCCTAGTCATGGAGGGAACTGCTATCCACATAGGGAGAATGAGTATTGACACTGATAAAATTATGGATACTTGAAATATATACCATATGAGAGATGTTTAACTGAAAGCTTACAGAGCTTCGCTGTCAGTCACATATACATAAAGGCAGGTAAGCAGCCAAGCAGGAAGAAGAGAGTCCTCTGACCTTAGCTTCCATGCTTGCTCAGATTTATCTGTATGGAATGAGCCAAAGCACTGGAAAGGGCATGTGTTAGACCCTCATAGCACTGTGGAGTTTCTTTAGTAGAATCATCCTGAAATAGGTTTAAGGGTACAGGATTCTCCATAAGAATATTAAGTATGAGTTACTAGGACTTTTAACCTTAAGTCAGATCAAGTGTAAGTCCCTTAAACTTCATGAGCTTCAGTTTATCTGTAAAAGGAGGGTCTTGGACTACATAACATCTACAAACCTTTCCAATTCAAAATCTGTAAGATCTGTTGGGAGAAAAAAATGCCTATAACTTCCAATGCTTTGTGTGTTTAGAGGTTCTCCTTTCAGGAGAAAAAAAAGGTAGCTAAAATTTTCCCCTAGTAAAATGGTTGGGATTTGAGGGCCCAGCTTTTCCAAGTGAGTTATAGTTTAATCTTCTGTGCTTTAGTCTAAAAGGGAATCGGTGGCATTCCCTCTTCCTCTTATAGGGAAAAGACAGGACCTCATCTGAGCTTTCTAACTGAAGCCACATAGAGAAGCTTTCTAGCTTTGCGCCCAGTGGATCATGCCTGACAGGGATAAGCAATTATAGGTGTTAATAAAAATCCATATGAAACTGATCTCAAGCAAGATATTCCTGCCAGGTCCACTGTGCAAGCTCACCATCTTTCTCTCCCTGATATCTTTAGCACTGTCTATTCTCTGGACCTTGGCTATATATGCAAACCATGCCCTAATATATCTATTCCATGTCCCTCTATTAATGACCTAGGACTGTTTGAACACAAATTCTGGCTTATCTTTTGTAGACTAAGCACTGTAGGACACTGAAAATTACAAAGTGGGTTTCTGATGTTAGAGTACCTGGGTTCCAATCCTTCTTCTGCCATTTACTACTTGTGTGGCCTTGGACAAGTCATGTAACTTATTTGTAAAATGAAGGAGTTAAACTAGATGGCCTCTAAGGTTCTTTTCAACTCTAAATCTCTGACCCTATGAATTAAGATTTCATAGGATCAAGTCAATATAAGATCTAACCATTATCTGATCATTTTGAGAATTTTATTATATAATTCTGTCCCCTTCCCCCTGCAAAAAAATTACCTGAATGATCTGACTTTCTGGCTACATTCTCTGGTACTCTACCAAATTCTCCATTTCCAGTATTGTCTTAACAATCTTGATAGTGCATAAAATCCTTTCCCTAAAGTAGAGCAGTTTATTTTATACAGCCTTCTCTCTGGTTTGGTTGAGTAATTCAACATTTTACTAATGTTTTTATACTGAAGAATACCTGTTGCCCAGGCTATGATGTATAGTTGGATGGACAATCCATATGGATTAATAATTTTGATAAGACACTGAAATTGAATAATGTTCTGGACCCAGAACTGAATAGATGGAAGGGGGCAGGGTGGATTGCCTTTGGGACATTGCCCAGTTCTTATAGTAGCAAGAACTTTTGGTCTGAAACAAAGTCCCATCATTTAACAGCAATACTCTTCAAGCAAAACTACATAGCTCAGACATGGAATATCACAGGACACAAAGAAGTAAGCTGAGAGTCACCTAGTGGTATGGATGGGCTACACTACATCATCAGATTGTCCAAGTTATCTGTCTGGTATCAGATGGATGACCAGATAAAACAAAAAGATTCAACATCTCCTCTGTGGTGTTGGATGAGTCATTTAACCTCATAAGCTTCTTCCTGATCTATGAAATGAAGATAGGGATGATGGATTAAGGAACTTAATGGCCTCTGGGACTCTCTTCCAACTCTAGATCTATGAATCTATAAATGGCAAGAGCAAAAGAAAATTGATGGACAGGCCATGTGTTTTAGTGGTGTCCGCCCAATGTCAGGAGATGCAGCATAAGGTTCCCAGGTAGCTGGATAGAATTTATATGGAAGACTTAGGAGAGAATATGGAAAAGAGATAGAGAGGATAAAAAGATATGCTTGAGTTATAGCCCTTACCACCAGAGGGAAAGAAGACTGGATTAATGACCACTAAGGTAAACACCACTTCTAAATCTATCATTCTATGATCTAATTATACTCATATTGATATAATTCCAGATATATCAAAATACTCAAATGGAATTATAACTTCATCAAAGTGGGCATTCCTTCCCAATGATGATTGCAACCCATATTTATGGGAATATTTATCTTCCTAGGTTACTCTTTTCTATGTCTTTCATCAGTTCACCACAGGAGGGGCAGGGATCCCACAGTGTGCTAGAGACCATCTTTTCTTTTTTCTTTCCATCATAAGGGTAACAGTGGAGCACATGGGCTATATTCTGGTTATTCCTGACTCTTATCACATAATAGCAACCCATTCATTGAAATATTTAAGTAATTTTTATACCAATCAAACATAATAAAACAATAAGACTAAGAATGCCATATTTAAAAGACATTTCTCAGCCTAAGTGTTAATGTGTCCTCAGTCAATGTGCCCATTCTATTTAACTTAATCTTGCTTTTTCACTGGGTGGGAAGGAGTAATTTCTCTATTGAAAAAAAATTTGTGCTTTTTAAATTTTGTAATATCCAAATACGTAATTTCTCATGCTTATAAAGAAATATGAACTCTGATGAGAATGCAAATTTTACATATGGGCATATAGGTAGCCCTGAAATTCAAAATGGAAAATTATGCTAGATAACAACATTTGTTTGACTCAGGGATATTGAGTTGAAAGCTTTTAATTTTAAAAAAAATCTAATTTAAGCACCTATTAGTATTAAACAGAAGGTCCACCCTTCAAATAAGCCAGGATTTTGGTTTATGAGAGTCCAAAATGCAGGTTTTAACAATTAAGTAATAGAAAAACCACTGGAAAGCAATACTATTAGATTGAATGGCTTCAGTTTTAATGTATGTAAACAACACCTACCATCATGGTAAAGCATATGCTTTGAAACCACAGGTCACCATTTTGTGGAGGAGAAAAAAAGCATGCAAGTTAAGAGCTCAAACCAATGAAACATTAAACAAGTGCACCTGCATTTTAGCAGCAAATAATTCCAGTGGGGATTTCATGTTGCTGTGGATACAAAGGGAAGAACATCTCAAAGATACTTGTAAAGCAGGGAGGGATTACAGTATCTAGGGAAATAAGTAAAAGGTATTGCGTTTCATTCCACGATTCTGGAGGACAGCGACAAAATTAGGTCTAAACAGCCTTAGCCTTCAAATAAAGGGGTCACATTGCCAATTTATTGGGAACATCATAAAAGAAACATAAAACTTCTAATGTTATTTTTGCTCCTGGGGCACAGCCATTTGTAAACTTGCCAGCTCATCCTTCATTAGTTTTTACAGATTTTCCCCGCTTTGGCACAGCAAAAGCTACTGAAGCAAATGATTCAATTAACTACTTTCATTAAACCTTTCGGAACACATAGATAATCAAATATACTTTTAAGAAAGTATGAAGCAAAAGAATTGTCTCAGGTAGATCTAAATGTTTCCTTTTATTTGACTTATGCCTGGAAAATACACCAAATAATCAAACATTTCTTTCAAAGGGCAAGAAAATGGCAAATGTTTGCTCGATGATAGGAGTGTAGGCTTCTTATTTTTCTATAAAGTACTTTTAGCCTCAAAGATTTGGAGATGTTTAGATTAGCACGATGGATTTCAATGCTTCTTTTAACTGTTACAAAAATTGTCAGTTTAAAAGCTAGGGGTTCTCAATCTGGGGTCTGTGAACTCATTTTCAAAAATGTTTTGGTAACATTATTTCAATATCATTAGTTTTCTTCCTAGTTTTGAGCATTTTATTTGATACAGTTTAAGATATTCTGAGAAGGGATCAAAGGCTTTGTCAAACTGCTAACAGGTCAATGATACAAAAATAAAAATAAAAAAAGGTTAAGAACTCCTGAGCTACAGTGTCAAAAACAAACAAACAAACAAACAAACAAAAAAACCCAGAGAAATATAATTAAGCTCAGCGAAAGAAAACGAAAGCTAAATACAAAAATCAACAAAGAAGTAAATTTTATTTTTCATTATGGAAAATCAATTTCTTTATCCCTTCCCACCCTCTGCCCCACCCCCACCCCCAGCCTAGTAGTATGTATTTGATAATTTGTTTGTTGAATCGAATTACCTTGACACATTTTACCTGTATTCTTAAATTTCAAGCAGAGTGGTCTTTTTAAAGACTGCTTTTGCCACTGGCTCTCTACAGTTCATTCTTCAAAAAACCACTAAGTAGGTTGTGTTTGTTTTTGTTTGTTTGTTTGTTTGTTTTTTACTTTTTCCCGCCTTCTCTGTCCTTTACATCTGGAATATCCTTCCACTTCACCTCCATCTCATGGAACTCGAGGCTTCCTTCAAGGTTTATGTCAGGTGCTACTTCTTAATAGAGGCTTTCTCTTATTAACCTGTTAGCACTCTGTTGCCCTCCCCCCACTACTGTGCCCCCACCTTTGGACTTATTTTGTATTTCCTTATCTATGTAAATGTTGTTTTCTCTCCATAGAATGTAAGCTCCTTGAGGGGGGAGGTTTCAATTTTGTCTTTTTATCTCAAGTAACTAGCACAGGGACTGTACGTAATAAGCATTTAATAAATACTTCTTGACTTGAAGATGCCTCTGAGATGGGAAGCTTTGGTGATTCTAAGTCTTGACTAAAGGTCCTAAGAGGTAACTTACCATTTGATTACTAAGTCAGCTAGATTTTCTGAGGTCAGGGAGCTGTCCAGACACATTCCTAATTACCTGTCATCTCTCTCCTGCTTGCTGCTGTTACTAGAATCTCTGATATCTATCCATTTTCCTTTCTAATTTCCGCTCATGCGTGGAGGACTTGATGTGTGTTTTTTTTTAATACATTTATTCTGAAGGAAAAAGAGTGAGATAAATCTGGAAGGATCACATGAGGCTACAGGTACTATAAAGAAATCTATTTAGCTCAGACTAGGTGGCTCCAGAATTTACTAATTTATCTGAATCAAAGGACCCTGAAAAGAATTGTCAGCTCAGCTATGATTTTTCTGGTCCCTGAACCTCCTCCCTTAGATATCCTGCTCAATCTTGGCCTGAGTTCAGAAGAGCACTCCCACCCCACACATCCCCCATGAAGAATGGCAGGGGGTGGGGTGGGTTATACAACCCAGGTTCTCAGGTCTCATTACCCATCCTCATAAATACTGAATAACCACTTGTCAGGGGTGCTCTAGAAGGAGTTAATGCTCAGGTATGATGTAGATGAGAAGACCACTGAGGTCAGTTACAGGTCTAAAGTTCTGTAATTCTGTTTCATAGTGAAAAGAGCTCTTCATTAAGAGATTACAGACCTGGGTACTACACTAGTACGAATTTACTATGGGGCTTTTAGGTAGTCATTTAGCTACTCTGGGCCTCAGTTTCCTCATCTGTTAAATAAGGGGCTAGGTCCAATCACCCTGAAGGAAATAAAGATTCATTTATATTTCTGTCTTCCCCACTTCTACTTAGCCAATGGACCAGTCATAGTCAGTGATTAAAAGATACAAGGAATACTGCTGTTAAACTGGCCTCTTTTCCTTCTCTTACTTTATGGTTTCTTTGATAATAAAGATCCTAATACAGGTTGTAGAAAATGGAAAGTACTATGCTGTAAATTTTTTATGCTTTTTAAAATAGTAATTTTTTCCAATTACATGTAAAGAAAGTCTTGACATTCATTTCTGATAAAATTTTGAGTTCCAAATTTTCTCTCTCCTTCCCTAAGACAGTAAGCAAATTGATATAGGTTTCACATGTGCAATCACGTAAAACCTATTTCCATGTTACTCATTTTGTGAAAAAGAGAAACTATTTGTGAAAAAATTACAGCTTACAAAAGGAAAAAAGACACACAAAATATAAAGAAAATGAAAATGGTATGCTCTGATCCGCATTCAGATCAAAGCATATCAGTTCTTTCTCTGGATGTGGATAGTATTTTCCATCATGAATCTTTTGGAGTTATCTTGGATCATTCATTGTATTGCTGAGAATAACTAAATAATTCATAGTTGATCATTACATGTTTCTGTTACTGTGCACAATGTTCTTCTGGTTCTACTCACCTCACTTTGCATCAGTTCATGGAAGTCTTTCCAGGTCTTTTCTGAAACCATTCTGCTTATCACTTTTTATAGCACAATAATATTCTATCATATTCATATATCATAACTTGTTCAGCCATTCTCCAACTGATGGACATCCCCTCAATTTCCAAGTCTTTGCCACCACAAAAAGAGTTGCTAAATATTTTTGCATACATAGGTCCTTTTCCCTTTTTATTATCTCTTTGGGATACAGGCCTACTAATGTTAACATATATTTCTTAAAGATCTGAAAAAATTTGGAACCTAATCCTGTTGTAATCTTTCCTTGATACTATGATATGAAGATACATGGATCCTGTGTTGATCTCCAGCTACTACACAACAGCTAAGCTCATTTAAGAATATAGGCTACTTTCCCTTATAGAAAGAATATAAACCAATAAGTACATGCATACATATATAGGAACACATATACATACATACATCTGTGTATATATGTATATATATACGTATACATAAGTATAGATCCATGATTTCTATTCTTCTGTCAATAAAGATTACACTCCTTTTGTGTCTTAGTAGATAGCCACAAATAAGGTACTATAGTCCATCCTTCAGCTGATCAATCTTTTTAAAATTCCCTAGGCTGGTTTTTGGAAGATGGACACATCCTCAAGACATAACTTGGTAGAATTTGTGTTCTGATTATATAATCTGAGAAACCAGAGTCATTTTCTGTTCCATAATAAAGCACTAGAGTTGGACTTCAGTATGAACTCTATTTATTAAGCTTAATTAATAACCAAGATGTATAACTGTGTTAACCAAGAGTTTCATGAGGTCAATGGTCCTGTCACATAATTTCTTTGATATTTCTCACAGAACCTTAGCATAGAACTTAGCACACAATTGATGCTCATTTTTTTAATTGGCAGGAAATCCTTATGTCTATACCATAGCATATTTTGTCCTTTTGCATAGAAGGGATCTTTGCTCTGTGATGACATGATAAAAACCTAGTAAAGTCAACTACATATTATCTAGAAGTGAAGAAAATATCCCCAGATTTTAGGAACCAAAAGTATATGAAATCTAATACATACTTAGATTTCAAAGATTAGTTCAACATGAAGAGAACATGGTTTATGGAGTATAGGAATACAGAAAAGAATGTCTGAGAATTTCTAACAAAACACAGAACTCTAAGGAGAAGGAAGAGTTTTGTTTTGGTTTACTCTTTGTCACTTTCAAAATTCAGTAAAATTATTTGGAATTCACATTTTCATTCAAGAAACTGTTACTTTATATTGGCTATGTTACCTAGGTGCTGCAAGGGATGATGAAGAAGACATGATACTCTGAAGGATCTTCTCAAGACCTCAAAGAGCATATCGTCTAAAAGGGGGCCTAAGGTACGTTCAGAAATAGCTATAATTCAAGATGGAAAAAAGCACTGGACTTGGAGTTAGAGGATGTAGGCTAAAACATCTGACCAGCAATTATATATTTTATTTGTATATATGTCTTATATCCCCTGTATGATGTTGGAAAACTCAATCAACCTTTCTAAACCCAAGTTTTCTCACGTGTACAATGAAAGATTTGGACAAGATGATCTCCTAGTTTCCTTTCAAGTCTATATCTGTGATTATAATTTATAAGAGATGGGTTTTGTTTTTGTTTTTAAGAAAAGACTTTAGAGCAAAGTGTGGTGGCACATACCTGTAATCTGGGCTACAAGGGAGGCTGAAGCAAGGGGATCATTTAAGCTCAGAAATTTTGAGCCACCACAAGCTAAACTGATGAAGTAGTCACACTAAGTCTGGTATCAGTATGGTGAGTTCCTGGACGCAAAGGGTCACTAGGCTGCTTAAGGAGGGGTGAACTATTCCAGGTATGAAATGCTGCAGGCTGAAAAGCTCTTGTGCCTATTGATTAAAGAAGTGCAAATTAAAACAACGGTGAGATACCACCACTTATCACTAATGAACACTAATGCACTGTTGGTAGAGTTGTGAAATGATCTAACCATTCTGGAAAGCAATTAGGAACTATGTCAGAAGTGTTATAAAACCATGTACATCCTTTGATCCAGTAATGTCACTGCTAGTTCTGTATCCAAAAGAGATTTAAAGAGAGGGGTGGGCGGAGAACCTATTTGTACAAAAAAATGTTTTTAGCAGCTCTTTTTGTGGTGGCTAAAATTGGGAACTGAGGGGATGCCCATCAGTTGAGGAATGGCTGAACAAGTTGTGATGATATATGATTGTAATGCAATGTTTTTGTGCTGTAAGAAATGACAAACATAATGGTTTCAGAAAAACCTGGAAAGACTTCAACGGACTGATGCAAAGTGAGGTGAGTAGAGCCTGGACAACACTGTGCACAGTAACAGAAATGTGTAATGACCAACTATGAATGATTTAGCTATTCTCAGCAATACATGAATGATCCAAGACAATTCCAAAGGACTCATGATGAAAAATGCTATCTATCTACTGAGAAACAACTGATGTCTGAATACAGACTAAATCAAACTTTTCTTCCTTCCTTCTTTCTTCCTTTCTTTTTCTTTCTTTCCTTCCTCCTTCTTTCCTCCATTTCTTTTTCTTTCTTTTTATGCTGGAGTCTTCTTGTACACAATGACTAATATGGAAATGTTTTATATGATTGTACATATATAACCTATATGAGACTGCTTGCCCTCTCAAAGAGAAAGAAAAGGAGGGAGGGAAGAATTTGAAACTCAAAACTTTAAAAAATACAACAAATGTTAAAAATTGTTTTTACATGTAATTGGGGAAAATAATAAAATATTATTGGAAAAAAAAATGTGCTGTGCCAATCAGCAGTGGGATTGGGCCTATTGCATTTCCATCCTGGGTGAGACTGGACAATCCAGTCTTTAGAAAGATAAATAAACTTTAATTCCTTGGGCTTCAGAGCATAAGCAATTTCTTCCAACTAAGGGCATCAAGGACAATTTTAATGTTTTGTGTAAACACTGTTAGTAAGGCACAAATCATACTAAGTGCAGTGGATAGAGAGCTGCCCTCAGTGTTAAGAAGACGTATTCAAATCCTGCTTCAGATATACACTGACTGGATGACCCCCTCTCAGTTCTCCAGACAGCACTCCGAGCCTATTAACTATGGAGTAAGTGCCAATTTGCCCTGGTAAATAGAATGGGTATGGTTTATTTTGCACTAGACCATTGAATTCACGAGTGCAGTTTAAAAAACAAACACGTACACCACTATCTGTGTTTCTTCATCTCTTCAAATTTCTTTCTGTTTCAGAATATGTAATAGTTATATAATTTAAATAGATGAAACATTTTCAACTGTTTCCCATGATGGAGGCCTAATATGACCTACAAGTACCAGGTACATAAATGATTACTACAGTGATGTATTCAATTCAACATTTATTAAAGTCCCATACACAGGGCACCATTCTAGGTTCTGGGAGAAGTACAAGAATAAGTTACAAGAATTCTCTGTCCTCAAGGAGCTAACAATTTAGGAGGGAAGATAAAAAGGAGTTACAATATAAAACTGGGCATGATAAGCACAAATAAGAGTGCTATATCAGGTCCAAGGAAGGAAAGATAATTTTCAAATGATCAAGATAATTTTCAACAGGCAAAGCTTTGTGGAGGTGGTGCTGAAAGAGAGGTTGGGAATAGGTAGGGAAGACACAGGTTTAGGGAATAATATGAGCAAAGGCACTGTTTTTTTTTTAAAGTGTCTATATTTGAATCATATACTCATAGATCATTGGAGGTATAATATTGTCAGAAAAAAAGGAAAAATTCCAAGTCTTATAGGAAAATTTGAGGATATGATTACTTTCAGCTGGAGGGATCATGTATAAATCATATCACTTATGGAGGGATCATTTATAAATTATATCACATATAAATACACATGGCAACAAGTGAGCCTTGAAGGAAGAAAAAGATTTCAACCAATGTTTGCGGAGAGAAACCACTGTGGTCATGGGGAATAAGCTGTATAAATATAAGGAGGAAGAAAAGGGGAAAACAAAGTCAGCATATAGCCAGGGGTCCAGTTTGACTGGAATGTAAAGTATATTAAGGAGAATATTGGGGAAAAAAGGATGGAAAGATAGGTTGGAGCCAGACTGTAGAAGACATTTAAAAATCACTGTTCCACCCTTTCCCTCTTCCAGTAACTTGTCAAGGTCTATGGAATCTACCTCAGCAATATCACTGCCTATCCTCTGGTTCCACCTTCCAGTAACATTGCCACCACCTTAGGTTAGTCTCTTATTGACTCGTGTCTGACCCATTACTCCAAGAGTCTAACTGGTTCCTTCCTTCTCTAGTCCATTCTCCACTTAGGTGCTAAGGCACAGGTCTGACTAACCATGTCACTTTCTTGTTTATGTTCCCCAATACCTATGATTTTATGTGCATATGTCTGTTATGTATATATGTATACACATGTGCATTATACATATATGATACACAACTATATGCATATACATTTAATAATCTTTGCATGGATGACTCCCAGATCTGTATGTATCCACATATATAATGTGTATAATATATACATATATCTGTGCACACATGCATACATATATGTGTATACATACATCTTTATTTCACATCATTCTCATAATACACTTTACATTCCAGTCAAACTGGACACCTAGCTATATGCTAACTTTATTCTGCCCTTTTCTTCCTCCTTATATTTGCTCATGTCCTCATGACCACAATGATCTCCCTCTACAACTAACTGCTGAAAAACATACATTCACATAAAATCATAGGCAATAGGGATAAGAAAGTGACATGGTTTGTCAGACCTGGGCCTCAGCACCTAAAGGGAGGATGGATTGGAGAAGGGAGAAATCAGCAATGTTTCAGGCAAGAGTCAATACGCGTAAAGTGGTAGCAACATAAGTGGAAGGTGGAAGATGACTGGCAGAGGTATTGCTGAGGAGGATTCCATCAGCCTAGACTACTGGAAGTGGTTGGGGGGGAGGCAAGGAGGAGGAATGGAAAGAAGCAAAAGGGTGACTCAGAGAATGGTGATATAATCACCAGAAATGGAAAAGTTATGAGGAACAGGTTTGGCCAGGAAGCTATGATGTCCAGAAGGCAGTCAGAAATGTGGTGCTGTGTACTATACAAATAACACCAGCAGCGGTTTACCATTGACAATACCTAACTTTTGAAATAACTGTTTTGAAGAGGAGATACAGTGGAGCTCCAGGGAAATCTGGAAGCCAGAGACTATTTTCCTTACTATATTTACTCTCCTGGCATAGTGTCACAACTACCCTTTCAGTGCTGGAGAGCTTATCCACTGTTGGTCATCTTACACTACTACTCTTGGAGAGATTATCCATTCTTATGGCAATATAATGCCATAGTATTAGTGGAAAAGTTGATATTATATTTACTCACTGGGTGACAAGTGACAACCTCTTATGCCTCAGTTATCTTACATGTGAAATAAGGATAATAACATTTGCTTACACTGCTTACCTTGCAAGATTGTAAAGTAAAAGCTTTGTAAACATTAAGGTTTTACTTGAAAAATATGTGTGAGCAGTTCTTGCAATGATGGTTCCCAGCTCTACATCTCCAGCTCAGATCACCTGATTGGCCTTTCATCTTACATTTCTTGTCTGTATCACCTGCCTGATGTTTATCAGTTTCTTGAGCTCAAGGACCATATCATTGCTTTTCTCATGGCATTCTACCCTATTCCTTGCCACAGAAGACAATTAATAAAGGACAGATGAATGAACGGATGAGTGTCATACATTCACTTATGTGTTTTGGTGTCATCTTAAACTCAACTCTAATACTTAGTGATCTTTTTTTCTTCCAGAACCAAAACAAATAGTTGTCCCTCTGAGTTTCTACTCTGCAATGAGAGAGGCAGTGTAGCATATTGGATGGAAGGCTGGAGTAGCATCCATAATAAGGGTGGGGAACCTGTGGCCTCAAGGCCATGTGCGGCCCTCTAGGTCCTCAAGTGAGGCCCTTTGACTGAATCCAAACTTCACAGAACTAATCCCCTTAATGAAAGTATATGTTCTGTAAAACTTGGACTCAGTCAAAAGGCTCCTAGAAAGCAACATGTGGCCTCGGGGCCACATGTTCCCTAGCCCTTTTCAGTAAGATCTGGCTCCCAAACACCTCTGATACATTCCATCTCTGACACTTCCTCATCCATCCTGACCTCCCTGCAGCATCTGACACTGTTGATCTCTATTCCTGGATACTCTCTCCTCTCCGGATTTTCATGTCTCCACTCTCTCATAGTAGTGTTCCTTCTTTTTGTGTGATCATTCCTTTTCAATCCCCCTTGCTGGATCCTCATCCATATCCTGCCCCTGAACCACAGGTATATCAAAGGATGTCCTGGGCCACTTCTCTCTCTACACTTTCTCACTTGGTGACCTTGTTATCTCTCCTATGGGTTTAATTATCTTTACATAGATTCCCAAATCCATTTGTATCTAGCCTTACTCTCTCTCAAGAGCTCTAGTCTTACATCATGAACTGTCTACTGGATATTGTGAATATATAGGTTTCCTTATAGCCCCAGAAAAGTGAGCAAGTCCAAAACAAAACATCTTTCCTCAAAAAACCCATCCTTCTTCCATATTTCCCTATCCCTGCTGAGAACACCAGCATCCTTCCAGTCACCCAGGTTCACAATCTCAAGTCATCCTCGACCCCTTATGCTCATCCATCCCATATAGTCCATGAGTTGCCAAATCTTGTTTCTACCTGCCATGATATCTCATGCATTTCTCTTCTCCACCCACAGAATCACCACTCAAGTTCAGTAGACCCTCATTTCCTTTTGCCTGGACTACTCCAATGGCTTCCTAGTTCATCTCCTAGCCTCAGGTCTTGCTCTGCTCTAACTTCGTAAAGCACAAGTCTAGTCATATGATGTCTCTACTCAACCAATCCCACTGGCTCCACATTACCTCTAGGAGTAAATGTAAACTCCTCTCTTTAGTAGCTACCAACCAGCATTCACAACCTGACCTCAGTCTACCTTTTTAGCCTTATTACACATATCCCTATAAGCTATAAAATTCAGGCAATCTGTATTTCGTACAGTTCTTCATGCAGAGTGCTCCATTTCCCAACTCTCTGCCTTTGTACTGGCTCATACTCCTGCCTCAGCCTTTCCTCTTAAACCCCCCATTTCCTTCAACAGTTGGTTCAAACACCACCTTCTACAAGAAGCCTTTTCCAGTGTCCCAGCTGCTAACACCCTTGCCCCATCACATTATGTCTATTTTGTATATATTTATATGTATACATTGTTTCCTTCCAAACAAATATAGTAAGGGAAAGATAGTTTCAGCTTAGTATTTGTTTCCTTAGTGCCTAACAAAGTGTCAAGCACAAAGCAGATGCTTGATGAAAGTTTGTTGATTGACATTTTTAAAACTATGTAATCCTGAGCAAAGAGGGCAAGTAGGTGGTGCAGTGGATAGAGTCTTGGAAGCAGGAAGACTCATCTTCTTCAGTTCAAATCCAGCTGCAGACACATATTAACTGTGTGACCCTGGGCAAGTCATTTAACCTGGTTTGTTTCAGTTTCCTCATCTGTGAAATAAGTTGGAGAAGGAAATGGCAAACCTCCCAGTATCTTTGCCAAGAAAACCCCAAATGGGGTCATGAAGAGTCAAACACGACTGAAACTAATGAAGAATACTAACCCTGAGCAAGCCAGCGATCCTCTCAAAACCCCAATTTCCTAATCTGTAAAAGAAGGATAGTAATACTCATAGTTAACACTTCACTCACCAAGTTGTTTTGAAGCTCAAATTACATGATATGTTGAAGGTTTGTTATATGGATAGATATCACCTATTATCATTATATGGGAAATTACATGAGCAAATAAACAGTTAATGGAGATGCTCTTACTTTATAATGAGAAATTAGAGTTAAAAGCATTACTAACTAGCACAATTTTAAGGGTTATAACTTTCTGATAGCAGAATGTCAAATAATTGCTAGAAAGATTGGTCTTGACCCCTAACTTTCATTTCAGAAGTGGGGAACCTGCAGCTTCGAGGTCACATGTGGCCCTGTAGGTCCTCAAGTGTGGCCCTTTGACTGAATCCAAACTTCACAAAACAAGTCCCCCTGTTAATAAAAGGATCTGTTGTGTAAAGTTTGGATTCCGTCAGAGGGCCACACTTGAGGACCTAGAGGGTCCCACTTGAGGACCTAGAGGGTCCCACTTGAGGACCTAGAGGGTCCCACATGGCCTCAAGGTCACAGATTACCTACTCCTGCCCTAAGTTATCCTCATTACTGTATCAGTATCAGTCTCTGACAGTACCCACTGGGACACTAACTCAACACCAAAGTATGATATGACCCTTCCTATTCATCTCTGCCACAACTTGACATCAGTGCACTAGGGATGATGGAAGGGAAACCATGTCTGAATGATGCAGGCCTGCTAATGCTGAACACAGGGCAGATCGCAACATTTTTTTGGATTTGTCCTGGTATGAAAAAAAAGCAATCCATGGTGGCTCGGTATATCAATTCATATGGCAAAGACAGATAGTATGAAACAATGAGGACCATGAAACCATTCATTCCATGTTAGCTCTGTGATCAGCAAGTAAGCAGTAACTATTTAATTAGTGAACTAATTAGTGACAGGCGACAGGGAAGGTTTCAGATGTTCTCAGACAAATGTAAAGATAAAAAGCCTAATTAAGCCGCAAGCGCTAGGCTAGCTATTGCCAAACGGGACAGATGTGCAGGGTATTGTGTAATACTGTGCTGCCTGATAACAGGAGTTATAGTTCTGCCACAATAGTGCTTTTAAAAAAATACCCTACTATTTCCAAGCTATTCTCGGTTACCTTAATAAGCCCAACAAAGGCACTGGGGCTTTAGTCAGAAAATTAGAAACTTAACTCTTTGCTAAGACTATTTAATCTCTATCTGAGAAAACAAAACAAAAAACTCGTGATGGTCTATTCTGATAAAAATTGAAGATGATGCTTGTATTTTAAATATTCAAGTACTTTAAATACTTCACCAATGCTTTTATTTTAAAAAAAGCATATATCTAACTCATCACAAAAAGAAACGGACCATCAGAATAGAATTGAATATTTTTATTATTATTTCTATGGCACTTTTATGCATGTTTCTAGAGCTTTTCAGGTTTTTCCAGTGATTCTTTACATTAGAAAATGAATTAAGGAGGATTTCAAAATAATGAATTGAGTTTGCTCCACAATCAGAGATAATGTAGTATTCCTACATATTTGCATGCTAAAAGTTAACTATTGAATGCAACCCCAAAAGCAAGAAGTATCTCTGGAGAAATTTCTCTGCATCTTATGGTATTTCTGCCACTGCTTACCAATCATAGAGCCTTGTATACAATAAACTAAAAATGGAATATTACAAACTAAGCTCATGATTATTACTATTAAGGAATATATATTTAAAAATCAACAACTTCATAAATTGTGTCTCTTTTTGAGCCAGTTCATTAACTTGGGGATAGCAAATAATTTTTAATGTAAAAAGCATGAAATATTTAATAAATTCTATTTTTTGGTTGGGATAAAGCAGTTGTCAGGAAAATGTAATACTGGTAGAAGCATGTCTAGAAAAACTCTGATTGAGAAAATAATATCCCTGGATCTCCGGAAAGAATCCCTAGATTTTATAAATTGTCTCTAAGTGGGAAAAAAATCACTTCTTCATCCACTGTTCCATGATGAGACTCAGTTGTTAACATTCCACCTCCTATATAGTTACTGGTTCTCCTAGTATGATGATTTTAGGAGATGCTATTCTTGTTGTAAGTATTGAGCAATTTGAGCAAGGCAATCTTCAATTTACATATACTCCTTACATATTAACAGCCACCCTGGAACAGCTGTCTCAGCCAGATGGCCTGGTGGCCACAGGAACTCCCCTTCTCTCTCTTTTAAAATCTCACTGCTGCTGCTTGGGATTCTCCTCCCCTTCTCTGTTTCCTCCAACCCCAGAGGCAGGTCTTCCTCTGCACCTTTCTCTTTCTCCCATGCTCTAGCCCCTAGGCTCAGAAACCTTGGGGGTCCTGTTCACATCACCTCACAATCCCCGCCCCCCCACCTCACTATGCTCTTTAACCAAGCAATCCTAATCCAGATTTTGTGATGAAATACCCAAGGCTGGCTGGCTCTGTTTGTCCTCCAAAATACAGAGGAATTCAGCCTTATTTGTTTTTGTATATCACCATTAGCTCCTAAATGCAATTTCCCCTATGACATAAAATGAGAAGGGGGGGGAGTGGAAGACAAAATATTGTGAAACCTCTTAATCCCCCTGTGTGTTTCCCATGATTATTAGCAATAGAAATTATGAAAAAATTTCCAAAGGTCTGTGTGTTGGTTAGGAGACAGAAGGAGAGTATAGAAAAGAAGCCATCAAACTAGGGAAGGAGATAAACCCTATTTGAAAGCAACAGGTGTTGGCAGTGGAAAGGGAAGCAGACCAACTAATCCCTAGAGCCCTTGGAAGAAAAGAAAAGGTGTGACTGGAGAACAAGGTTGGTGTGAGACTTGTCCCTGGGAACTGAGGCTGGCAGGGGGCTGCTGACCCCTCTGAAGCCTCCTTCTCACCCATCAAGTTTCCCCTCAGCTCAGAAACTTGATTCTGAATTCAGAGTCTCCGTCTTTGAGCCTCTGCTTCTCAGTGTGCCTTTCTGAAGCTGCCTCTTGAGGCCTTGCCACATGATAGAATGCCCAGTCCTAGACAGCTGAGACTATCTTGCCATGAAGTGAGAAGTGGAATGAACAATCTCTCAGATGAGGCCATGCTCAAGATCTCCATTACTGAACTGATCTGGCACAAAGTATTCAGAAGACACCCTAAATGTGGAAGAAGCAGCCACCTAAACACACGAGAATAGAAGAACACTAAATTTGGAGGGAGAGGACCTGGTTTGGAATACTGACTCTAATATTTAGTACCTTAATGACCTTGGCAAACCATAAGACCTTCCTTAGTTATCCTGCCTCTCCAAAACTCTGATTCTGTGATCCTGTAAGGCCTTCCCTAGGCCCGCTCCAACATCCCCCATAGTACCTGCACTGGTGGTGCCATTTCCCATTCTGATTTGATTCAAAATTCTCATTATTGAAGTCATTCCCTTCAATTGTAAATAGGTCAAATATTTATTGACTATTTATTGTTACTATGTGTCTAGCACACAGAGCAGCTAGGTGGCATGGTGGATAGAGTGCTGGACCTAAAAGTGAGGAAGACTCATCTTCCTGAGTTCAAATCTGACCACAAGACACTTCCTAGCTGTGTGACTCTGGGCGAGTGACTTAACTGTGTTCGTCTCAATTTCTTCATCTGTAAAATAAGCTGGAGAAGGACTTTGCAAACCATTTCAGTATCTTTGCCAAGAAAACCCCCAATGGGGTCGTGGAGAATTGGATCTGGCTAAAACAACTGAACGACAAGAAGCTGGCCCCTTTTATGCACAATAAAGTCGGTGGTATTGCTTCCAAAATGCTAATGCTCAAATAAACATATTCTCTGGGAAAGCAGGAGGGCTTCTTGATCCCTCCCATGAGCACATTGTGGGGAAGAAGTTAATAAAGAAAAAAGAGAAGAGAAGAAAGGGATCTCGTGTCCATCTTTGCCTTTAAAATAAAATTAAATGCATTTTAAATTTTGTGTAATGGGTCAAAAATATGGTTTGCAGTTAGGTGGATGATTGAGTCTGTTATGCTACATAACTCTAAGAGTTCACAAGATTTCCTGGAAAAATGATTGGTGCACTCTGCCTCAAATGGATATTCCAGGAACTACAACCCTAGTGCTATATTTAATAGTATAGTACAATAGTACAAAGATACAAAGATACAATAGTACAAAATCTTTCAAACAAATAAATTTAGTTCTCATTAGTCTTTCAGTGTTTGATGAGAAATATAATTCTTAACTCTCTCCTACAAACTCAAATTTCTGAAATTTAGTTCAAAAGATCTTGATGCAGGTAAAGTGAAATCTGTTGTGGGTTGCCATGGTATCACTTAATTTAAAATAATTAAGTAGCAAAAATAATGAGGCAAAAACTCCTTCCTCTTTTAAGGATTAGAGGCCTGCAAATTGATTCAATCAATTTATTTTAGTGCATATAACCTGTATAAGAATGGCAGCAAATCATGACTACATTAAA
This sequence comes from Bettongia penicillata ogilbyi, assembly GCA_023548195.1. Taxonomy (NCBI): domain Eukaryota; kingdom Metazoa; phylum Chordata; class Mammalia; order Diprotodontia; family Potoroidae; genus Bettongia; species Bettongia penicillata. Next base: position 1,145,192 of record JAJHZJ010000442.1, read on the forward strand.
CTAAAATGCATTAAAAGGTTTCTCTGATTAGGGGGCTTTTATCAACCAACTGCTTGTGCCAAAATTTCAATTGTTCTCTGGTAGCGCTCTACTTGTTGATACCATAAGAAGAAAAGCAGGCTATAAGTATGCATTTTAAACAGGATACGTTTTGGGCCTTACGTTTTATTACTGGTGCCTAGCCCGATGTCTGGCGCATGCTAAGTGCTTAGTAAATGCCTATTGATAGATTGATTAAAACAGAATCGAAGTCATATTGACTATAACATATATATGCAATATGAAGGAGAATTCATATTTAGAAAGCGATTGTTAAAAGCTACTTTTCAGTAGCTTTAGATGATGTAGTGATGTAGTGATTGATTATAATGGAACATGGAACTTACAATCCAGAGACTCTGACTCAGTCCTAATTCTGCCACTAACTAGTTTCAACCTTGAGAAAATCACTCCACCTCTGATTCAATTACTTTGTTTATAAAATGGTGGAACGAAATGATTTCTATTGGTCCCTCCAAAGTCAGCATCCTATGATCCTATGATCTCTGTGCTTTTCAATGTGAACTTACCTATTAGCTACTCCTTGGACAATATTCAAAACACTGTAGAAGTCTGCAGAAAAGGAAGCATTTATGGTGATATTTTGGGGCACCTAGGAAGCACAGCAAGAGAGGTCCTGGAGTCAGGAGGACCTGACTTCAAATACGACTTCAGACATGTACTATCTATATGATCCTGGGCAAGTCACTTAACCCCAACTGACTCCAAAAACAAAGTAATATTTTGCTGCTATAATGAAATATTGTTGTAATGCGACTGCAGCTACTTTTAAATATATTACATATTCGGCTACTTCCAACCTCAAGGAACTAGCACAATTGTAAGAAAGTAAGGCTAAGGTAATCTACTTTGTTGCTGTTTGTTTGCAAATGCCAAATAACCAATCTAGTCTCAGTTTGGTAAATTTTGCTCAATGGTTAGGTGGTATAAAATAAAAACTCAGGAAAATCAATGTCCTTCTGCAGAACAAAACAAAGGTATCATTAAGAGAAGCTAGATAATTAAGGAGTCAAATAGATGATGGATATGGTGACAGAAGGAAAAGATGGCAGAAGAAGGAAAGAAAGGGTGAATGGTTAAGGCAAAGGAAGAGAGCAGAGATTGTTTGGTAGAAAAATGATAAAGCCTATGAGAGAGGGAATAAATGGAAACAGGGGAAAGGATGGGCATTCAATCTAAATCTAACATGTATTTCAGACTGCTCCCCAATAGAAGAGTGATCAAAGCATTTCGACAAATATTTTCAAAGGAATTCCAAAATACTGACAACCATATGAAAGATTTCTCAAGACCGCTAATAAAAGAAAATTAAAACAGTTCTGGGGTTTCACCTTACTCCTCTGGCCTAATTGCAGGTCATTTTACATGACAACTTTCCACTTCCCAGCTCTACAGCTTTGCCCTGGTTATTCCATATGCCTGTGATGTTCTGACCTCTTGCCTCTTTCTCTCAGCTTTCCTGGATTCCTTTAAGTTTCAGTTCAAATACCACTTTCTGCAGAAGGACCTTCCTGGTCCCTCCAACTGCTGATGCTTTCCTTTTTCATATTAGTTTCATGTACCTTATATGAACCAAGGTAGTTGCATACTGTTTTCCCCACTGGAATCCTTTCATTGGGAGGTAGGGGAACATGAATATGGAATGCTGCCTATGTGGTCAAGTTCAGTTAATGTGTCTACTAAACTTTTTTTCCCTTTGTCACAGGGTATATAGGTTACTGGGTAGAGAAGGGAAGACATGCATATTCAGAAATTATTGTGATGTAAAAACAAAAAGCATTGATAAAACTTTTATTTAAAGTAGAACAGATATATTTCAGTAAGTGTACATATGTGCATATCTATCTGTGCAAACATACATATCATTTATCTGCTAACACTGTTCAGCTGTTTTCAGTCATGTCTGACTCTTCATGACCTCATTTGGGATTTTCTTGGTAAAGTTATTAGGGTAGTTTGCCATTTTCTTCTCCAGCTCATTTTATAGATGAGAAAACTGAGGCAAATGGGATTGAGTGATTTGTCCAAGGGTCACTCAGCTAGTAAGTGTCTGAGGGCACATTTGAACTCAGATCTTCCTGAGGCCTGGTGCTCTATCCACAGCACCACCCAGCAAATCATCCTGATAACACTAGTCTTTAAAGAATCTAGTTGTTATGCCATGTTCTATGTCTCATTACATATTTACAAGGAATTCTAAGTATATAAGAAACTACTATATTTGTCCAGTCCTCAGCTTCTACAAACCACACTGATTGCAAATCACTCAGTAAATTGATTCCATCAATTTTCCACCTTGAAAAACATCTGGTCAAACTCAATCTGGAAAATCATCCTGAAGGTAGGAAATTCAAAATAATTTTTAAATTACTTTCCATTCTATTTCAAAGTACTTACTGAATACCATACTTTACAGTAGAAGTTGTTTTTCCAATTATCTCTAATTTCATCTGTAAAATTAGAAGTATGGGAACTATAATAATAATAGCTAATATTTATATAGAACTTTACAGTTTACAAATATCTCATTTGATCCTCATAATAACCCTATAAAATAGGTACTTTTATTATCTCCATTTTACAGATGACAGAATTAAAGCAGAAAGTAGTTAAATGACTTAGCCAGGGTAATATAACTAGCCAGTAAGTGTCTAAGACAAGATTTGAACTCAGATCCTCCTAACCCCAAAGCCTAGCACTATCCAGTATGATACTAGCCACCTCAATCTAATCATGAGCACTGGTGCCATCTAAGTCTTACATTCTATGATCCTAATTTTAAAAAGAAAAATCACAAGACTAGTTCAATCTGTAATATGGCTATTATGTATATGTATGTACTTATCTGTATATCTGTATTTTCTCATGACCAGCCTGACCCAATCAGAAAGAGAACTAGAATCACAAAAACATAGAGCTGAATGGAACTTTTTCCCATTCCTTCATTTAATGAATCTCAATGACACTTAGTGAAGTTATATAACTTCCCTTCCAGTTCACAAAGTTCTTTGGAAGGAGAACTGGCCTAGAAGCTGAGACAATGGTGATAATCGACTAGTTCCTACTCCAATACACTTTCCATTTTGCTAATGACTAACATTTCAGGGGCCTCAGGCATGGAAGACTTAAGAGAGAAGAAAAGGAAGAATGGAAGGATTATCCATATCTTAGAGAATCATGCACTGTGAAAACTACAGTTTTTGTAAAAACTCTCATCCATTCATCTTTGAGACAATCTTCCCTTCCTCCTGCTTCACATGGAAACCTCTGCAGTTTCCCACCTAGACTCATGGACAGCATAGACCTTTTTCAGCATCATTCTCCTCTCTATGGTTAGCTTTCCTACATTTGTTCCTCTGGTCCTGTAGCAGCTCCTTTGATCCCTACATCATTTTCAGTCTCAATTCCACCTACTGACTTCTAAATAATGCAGAGGTTAGATTTGCATCGGTGTGTGGCAGCATGGTGTAATGGACAGAGAATGGGCAAAGAACTGGAAATTGAGAGGATGCCTGTCAATTAGGGATATATGATTTCATTAGCATAGGGAATTCCTGGTAAGGTAATTCCCTCAGCCAATGCAGATCAGCAACTGTTCTTCAGCTCACAGCCTGGGGCCCTGAGAGGCTTGTAGGTTATGATTGTGATGGAGTACTATCGTGCTATAAGAAATGATGAATAGTATGGTTTCAGAAAAACCCAAGATTTATATGAACTGATGCAAAAGTACAGTGAGTAGAACCAGAAGAACATTTTATATAGTAACAGCAACATTGTAACAATGATCAACTGTGAAAGACTTAGCTACTCTGATCAAGACAATGATGTAAGACAATTCCAAAGAGCTTGTGATAAAAAAAAAATGCTACCTCCAGAGAGAAAACTGATGAACTCCAAGGACAGCTTGAAGTACAACTTTTTCACTTTCTTTATCTAGCTTTTTTCTTTGCAATATGGCTAATATGGAAATGTCTTGCATGATTTCACATGTGTAATTGATATCATATTGCTTGCCTTATCAATGAGTGGGGGAGGGAATGAAGGGAAAGAGAAAATTTGGAATTAAAAAATTTTTAAATGAATGTTAAAAATAAATATATAATGATTTTTAAAAAGAAACATACTGACTCTATAACCCTTGGTAAATAACTTAGCCTCTCATTGTCCCAGCTGTAAGCTACATTGGTAGAGAGAGTTTCCTTACCAGGAGCTAATGAAATCATAATCCTGGATGAAAACAAAACAGAACAAAAACAAAAAACCCTAAATATATACAAACATGTAGGCAAATACACACACACACACACACACACACACATATGCTTATCCTCTACTGACAATCAAATGCTGCCTCTTATCATTGGAGGTGACTCCACTCCACCCCCAGCTTTGGAAACTTCTAGCAAGATAGAAAAGGCCAAATATGTGTCTGTTATCTAAGGACCCACTAAGCTTTGTTTGGAAAGGCTCATCACTAAAACATTAGGTTGTTCATTTTTCTAGCCAAAGCAACTCATGATTGACTGCCTACCAAAGCAGGGGAAGGGGGTTGTTGTGTTCTGGGATGGGGCAGGGAGTACCCACATCAAAGATCTTTTGAAGGACTGCAGAATATATGGACCTAGACATGCTCTCTCATTATCTTACAGATCTCTTTAACAGCAGAGACAGAGCTGTGTTTTACCTTCATGTGCCCAGTGCTTAGCATAAGGCCTTGCACATAGGAAGCACTTAAAACATGTTTACTGAACTGAACAGAATTGAATTCAATTTATAATAAGGGAATTTCTTCTGAATGAGAAACCTGAGGTCTTTTTTGTTGTTTTTGCTCTTTTAGTGGTTTATTTTTTTTTTTTTAAGAAGGGTCTGCATAGGCCAAATCAAACCATAAACAATCTAGGGTTTATAGACAATAATTGGTAAATCTGAAGAGTTTAATCATCACCTATCTTGTTTAATATGCACAATCCTAACAATGCTGTGGTCTTCCCCAAAGTCACACTGTTAGTTTTAGCAAAATGTAGTAAATGTGTCTTTATTTGCAGACCATGAGCAATTTCAGCTGAGAATAATACTAATAATACCTGATTCCACTTGTTTATAACCAAAGCTAGAATTTCAAGACTATGTTACTGACACATCACTTTATAGAATTCTATTTGTATCTATACAACAATAAGGATTAAATCAGACTTTAAAAAGTCCACATTTGCACTAGAAAAAAGTTTTATTCACATCAGGTGATATATAGAATAATATTTCCTAACCTGAACAAATCATGTTTCAGATTTTTTAAAAAACCCAAATTTGAATTATAACATTTCTAAGAAAAATTGCAGGATAAATAGTAAGACGCAAATGAATAGTGAACAAATACAATATGATATTAGCAATGTTTGTCAAAGATAATTTCAGAGAACATTAATTTGGGGAGAAGAGTAGATATGCTGAGATTAGAAAAGCAAAAGATAATATCCCTCTTATGTTCATTAATAGGAGGGATTTTCTGACATGTTTAATATATAGGCACACACATACCATGTTTAATGGAAAACAATATACAAAAATCAAACCTTTTCACCCAGAGATTCCAATGCTAGGCATATACCCTAAAGAGAAAACTGACAAAAGAAAAGTTCCATAGATGCCAAAGTACTTAACAACACACTTTTAGTTGTAGTAAAGTTCGTTGTAGTGTAATTGTTTGCTCATTCTTTTTCATTTCAGATTTGACTTTAAGGCTATCTCTGCACACTTCTGGAGGGAAGGTCTGGGCTAGTCCTGCTGCTACTTTCTTGGGGGGTGGGTTGGGGGGCAGAATTGAATGTTGTGATATTCTAGAATCTCAGGTACAGGCTGGAGTCCTACAATCTTTCAGTGCTCCCAAAATGGTCTGATTTGGGACAAAATCTGATTGCTAATCCCCTGATCTGAGCTCTGCAAGTTCTTGATCTGAGTTTTGGTCTGAGCAAAAATAAAATTCTGTTGGACTCAGCTCTCATCAGCCAACTGGGAAACTCTGATAGTTCAGAGTAACAGAACCTTGGACCCTGTTCTGCTCCTAGGATTTGAGCCAGAGTGCTGCTGCTTGCTTATGAATTTTCTCCTTTCTTGGTACATAGCCCAGGGCCTTCAACTGCTTTCTACCCAGAGCTCCATCTTTGAGTACAGGTCATCTTCTTAGCCTGTCCTGCATCTGTGAACCAGAACTGGACAGTGTGCAAGAAAGCCATCAAATGACACCTGTTACCATACTTTCAGTGCCCCAATATGGGTGTAGGATCTCCTCTTATCTTGACACATAGACTCTCCCTGTGCTAGAGTGCTCTAAACCACCTATGTTCACTGCCAAACCCAATCCTCAGTATCCACAGACCTCTCTGTCTCCCTTTACTGACATGGGCTAGGAAAGTGACTCACTGATTTTTTTCTTAGATTTTTAATCTTTGCGATTTGGTCTAGAAAGGAGCTCAGCTGTACTGTTTCCTGATGGTTTACCATCTTGACTGTACTTCATCTTTTTAATTTTTAAAAAAAGATTCTTCATCATAAAAGATGGCTCTCTGGTAGGGGGAGGGAGAAGGATACAGGAAAAAAATCTAGGTGATTTAAAACCAGAAGATATCAATAAAACCTATTAAAAACAAAAAATCAAGTAAGATAGAAAGATTAAGGAAAGATTACTCATATTACAAAAAGATTAATTACAGGATTCTTTTAAATAGCAAGCTCTCCAACTGTGCTTAAAATCTTAAAATACAATTACAATAATAAATATTTGATGCAGACATAATTTTTTATTTTCAGGACCTACTGAGCTAAGTAAAATACACTTGTATGTAAATGTCTTGATTAAACTCTATACTTCAGCCAGGCATTTGTATTCTACGCCTTTTATTCTCTATCTGGAGAATGAGGGATTTTATTCACTTTCATAGGAATCTGAACAGTAAAAAGCCATGGGGTGAAACTGTATTTGGGGGGAAGAGAGTGCATGAAATCGTGCCATGCAATAATCTGTTTTTGAAGATAAAATCAGTCTATTTCCCTTAGAGTGACTGTGGAGTCAGAAAGGACAGTCCTCAGTTTCTTTCCCACTAGACAGCCCTCCTGTTCCCTTGGAAAGGACAAGAGGGGTGGAGGGGAAGGATGGGCTGCAGCTGCTAGAGGCCTATTCATAGGGTTAAGCTCCATAATGTCCTATTGATTCATTAATTTACATATGATGGATTCAAAAAATAGTAGTCTGACCTCTCTTTCTTTATCATCCTGCCAGATTATAATGATTATCCAAATCAGAGGCTTGATTGATTTTTTTTAAGCCAGATTACTGAGTGTTGGCCTTCTGGGCATTCTTTGGTGAGGAGATAGAATCCATTCATTTTTCTAAGGCAATATTTTATTTGGGCTAAAGAGTGAATGAATTCCTACACTGTTTTTGTTGTGTAAAAAGATGTGAAACTCCTTTGGGAGCAGAGGAAAAAGGAAAATTTCATGGACTTTCCTCCTTGCAATATATTCATTCATTCTTTTAGCCTACATTTGCTCAGAGTATCTTCTAGGTACAATACAGTATACAGAGTCTCTGACCTCAATGAATTTAGGATCTGCTAAGGAAGAAAGATATACATACATACACATATATATACACACATACACATACATATAGATATATACACATACATATGTATACACATACATCTATGTATAGATGTATGTATAGATGTATCTGTATTATATACACAATGTGTGCTATATACACACAAATATAACAATATATATGTATATTCTGTTATTATATTTACTATATACACACAAATATAATAACAGAGTATAATAAGTTCAGAAGAGAGAAGCAAGGACAGAAAACAGGATGAATTTAAAAGCATGGCACAGTACACATTCCTTTTAAAAACAATAGAAAGCACAGGAATAAATGGAACTTTTCTTAAAATGATAAATAGTATCTATCTAAAACTAAAAGAAAGCATTATCTAAAATGGGAATAAACTAGAAATTTTCCAATAAAATTGGGGTGAAACAAGGATGTCCATTATTACCAACACTGTTCAGTTTTATACTAGAAATGCTAAGTATGATGATAAGACTAGATATCATATTTCAAGAATCACAAATGAAAACTACCTAGGCATCATTGAGCTAGAGGGTAAAGAAGAAATTGAGAGAATCCACCAGTCATATCCTGAAAGAAATTCCCAAATGAAAACTACTAGGAATACTGTAGCCTAAATACAGAGCTTCTAGGTTAAGGGAAAAAATGCTGCAAGTATCCAGAAAGAAACTAGAAACAGTACAAAACTTCTGTGGGTCTACCTACTAAGACAAACATTAAGAACTAATAAAGATAATTGCCAAATATTCTTCATATGAATAAAGATAAATCTAAATAATTAGAGAAATTTTAATTGCTCACAGGTAGGTCAATAATGTAATAAAAATAATACTACCTAAATTAATCTATTTATCAGTGCCATATCAGTTCAACTACTAAGGAATTCATTGATCTGGAAGAAATCACAAGAAAATTTATCTAGAAGAACAAAATGCCAGGACTATCAGTGAAGCAAATTAGGCATACAATATGCAGAAGCAAATAAGCACAACATCCTAGTATTTGATCAACCCAAAGATCCCAACTACTATCTGACAAAAACTGTTAAAAAAAATGGAAAGTAGTCTGGCAAAAATCAAATATAGATCAATATCTCACACTGTCTACCACGAAAATCTTAGAAAGGGTATATGATTTATACATAAAGGATGAGATCATAAGCAAATTAATGGACCTTGGGAGAAATCGCCTGTCAAGACTATGGAATAGGCAAAAATATGCACAACCTAACCAGAGCTGGAGATATTTACAAGAGGTAAAAATTGATAACTTTTACTATATAAAATTAAAAAGTTTTTTGCATAAACAAAACTGGGGGAAAAGTTTTCATAGTAAGTTTCTCTGATAAAGGTCTCATTTCTAAGGTATGTAGGGAACTGAGTCACAAGAATCATTGAGTTACAAGAATAAGATCCATTCCTCAATTAATAAATCATGAAAGGATATGAATAGGTAGTTTTCAAAAGAAGAAATACAAGTTATCAATAGTCATATAAAAATGCTCCAAATCACTAATAATTATAGAAATCCAAATTAAAGCAACTCTGAAGTACTACCTCATACATATCAGATTGGCTAAGATAACAGAAAAGAAAAAATGGGCAATACTAGAGGGACCTTTGATGCAGTTATACTACTACTACTACTACTACTACTACTACTACTACTACTACTACTACTACTACTACTACTACTACTACTACTACTACTACTACTACTCCTCTTTGAGGTCTACACCCAAAAGAAATTAAAGAAATAAGAACAGGATATATACATACTTATCTTTCTATGACATACACAATTATGTACATATATACATACATATATACAGCTAAAATGATAGCATTTTTTTATGGTGGCAAAGAATTAGAAACTAAGGGTATGTCCATAAATTTCTTATTTTTTTTAACATGACTAATGCAGGAATTTTTTTGTATAACTATATATATTTCTAATAGGTTTTGATTTCTTTGCCTTCTTAACGGGTGAAGAAGGGGAAGGGCAAAGGGAAAAAATTCAGAAAGAAAAACAAAATAAAGTTAACTTTAAAAACAGGAAAGGAGTTTGTGTGGAAAAAAAGGACCTGGGGGCTTTAGGGAACTGCAAGCTCAAGGTGTGCCAACGGTGTCATATGGAAACAAACAAACAAAAAAAACCCTAATGTTACCTTGGGCTGTTTTAAGAGGGGTTAAAAACCTCTCTTAAAAAAGGCTTCCAGGAATAAGAAAGTGATAGTCCCACCGCACTCTGGCCTAGTCAGGCTACATTATGTCCACTTTTTTTTTTTTAAATTATTTTAGGTTCTGAATTCTGTACCTCCCTTCTTCCCCTCCATCATTCATTGAGAAAGCAAGAAGAACCCATTACTAATACGTATTGTTATGCAAAAAAATCAATATTAACCATGTCCCAACAAAGAAAAAAAGGAAACAAAATAAAGAAAATAGGCTTCAATTTGCATTCTGAAACCATCAGTAGCTCTCTATCATGTGGTGGGTAGAATATTTCCTCATGAGTCCTCTGGAATTAAAGAATTGTTAATGTATAAATTATCCTCTTTGAGACAGCTATTCACTTTTCATCAGTGCATACAAATCTTCCCTTTCTGAAACTTTCTCCCTTCATCATTTCTTACAGCACCATAGTGCTGTAATTTTCTAGATCATTTCTAGGTCATTTCTGCAATTCACAAATTCCATCACATTTGTATACCGTATCTTGTTCAGCCAATCCCCAGTTGATGGGCATCCCTTCAGTTTCCAATTCTTTGGCAATTGTGTTTAGTTTTTAAATTACAATATAGAAAGACAATAAAACACTGAAAAATGACCTAGAAATGAAGTTCCATTTTTAAAAAATCAATATTTTTTGTCAAATGGTTTTGAGTTATATAACACCACAATCTCCAAAGAATGGCAACTGAACACTTGAACAATGGAGAAATCCAACGTGGGTGTGAGCAGGCTGCAAGACCTAACAAATAGAGTAGGAGGAAAACAGATAGATGCCCTATGTGCTTTATCAGTATCCTCACAACATCAAGAGAAAACAAGGTAAACTCCTAGTCAGTCAGGCATTAAACATTTATTAAGTACCTACTCTGTGGCAGGCACTGTGCTAACCACTGAAAAAGAAAGGCAAAAGACAGTCTCTGTTCTCAAGGAGCTCACAGTCTAGTACATTGGTGACTCCCTTGTGGTTTAGTTATGGGAGGACATGGACAAGAGTCATAGGGACAAGAGTCATAGGGACAACGTGCACAAAGCAGACAAGGTGTGCATTGAGGGAGGCAACATCCACCTCAGTGGAATCAGAGATCCATTTGAATAAATAAGCAGTGTTAAAGAGGTTATTGTGTGTGTGCTTGTCCTTTGTTGCTGAAGAACATGCCATCAGAGAATTAATGATATGACTTGCCTTGACTTTGTTTTGAGTGAGAGAGGGCTGTGCAGGTCACCAGTCTCATTTCTCCTCCAGAGTCATCTGAATCCTGTGACCAGGATGACTGGAGATGACCCAGGATGAGGCAATTGGGGTTAAGAGATTTGCCCAGTCACACAGCTAGTGAGTGTCAAGTGTCTGAGGTGAGATTTGAACTCAGGTCCTCCTGACTCCTGCACTGGTGCTCTATCCATTGTACCACCTAGCTACCCCAAATAGATTATTGTAGACTATCTGAGGACCATGTATCATATTGCTTTAAGCAGAGTAAATCTGAGTTCTTGTCTTACAAAATTTTGCAATATAAACTGGGTAAGCTAAGTACTTCTAACAATATATTTTAGGAAATTTTCCAACATAAATTGATAAAAATGAAAAAAAAGTTTCAGCATTTAAGAGGAAAGCCAAGATGCTTGTGATATCCATGGTTTTCTTGGGAATGTGGGTCATTCTTTGCACCTAGTACAAAGGGACACTGTCCTGGCCTTTGATTTCTTCTTTAATCTCTTTAACTAAGGATTAGTGCCCTGAGTTTCAGTTTCTGCCTTTGCCACTAGTTTCTGACCTATAGGATTCACCTTTTCCCATATCCCAAAGACTACAGGTCTTTTGTTTATTTGTCTTACCACCATTACTATGCAAGGGAAAATGTTTGAGCATGAGTTGGGTTTGAACGATGACAATGTATTTCCTTCAATAACAGGGTAAGGTCATTTCTCAATAGTGACTGAAGGGGAAAGTATATGTTATCTAGAAAATTCATTGGTGTGAAATATCTTATTCTCTAACATGATGGAAAAATATTGTGGGTTAATGTGTAGGTGAGAGAAACAGAGAAGAGGAGGAAGAGGAATCAGTGAAGGAGGGGGCAGGATCATTCCTTAGGGAGCACCCCATGCTGCCTGATCCCTAAGTGCCCACAGCCTGGCACTGGAATGTTTCTCATATTTCCCTTTCTCACTATTCCTTCCAAGTAGAAACATTTGCTCTATCTCTCATCATTAGAGTTTTCTCTATGTATCTTTTAAGAGGATAATTAGATAATTTGACTACCTAATATGTTTAATGCAGAAGGTTAGAGAATCCAGGAATTTTCCTCGCTTCATGTGTGATAAATGTATATTTTCACAATGTCCTTGTGCAATCATTTATTGTCTAGCACAGAGAAATAAACTTCATTCGTTGCTTTTGGAAGTCTTTGGACTTCATCATGCCTTCATGTCCAAGGAAACTAATGGTCATTATTCTACAAGATCAAATCAGCCTTAGTACTCTTATCAGCAGAGTCTACCCCTCTGATGGGCAGAGCCATATAAACTCCAAAACCTCCCCATTTCCTACCAGCTACACTGTTCTGGGACTCTTTTGACTTCTCTATTATTCAATTCAACCTAGTAATCATTTATTAAACACCTACTGTATGCCAGGCACTGTTGTCATATGTTGCTGCTGGGTATCTTCCCCACCCCACCCCCGCCCTGTTTTTTAGCTTCCTTTTATATATTGTTTTCCTCTATTGGATTGTAAGCTTCTTGACAGCAGGGACTATCTCTTTTTATTTCTATCCCCAGCTCTTAGCACAGTATCTGGCACTTAGTAGATACCTAATAAATGTTTATTGACTGACTAAATGAACTGGAACCCAAGACTTCTGATGCCTAATTCAAGGTTCTTCCCACTATGTCACAGTTGCCTGTAGCTGTTAGCAAGAAAATTATTTTGGCCAGGGAAAAACTTTCATGTTTGGATGTGAGAGGCTTTAGTAATTATTAGTACCACTATTATTTTTTAAAAACCAACTTACCAAAAAATCAATGTTTCTAAGAAAGAAATTCCAACATTCGATGCTCCGACAACCACAATTCTGGCATTTATAGTCACTTTGGGCTCCAGCATTAGCTTTCTATTTGTGTGATACAGGGCATAACATGGCTAGAAGAAAAACAAACATGGAAGAGGGAAAATGTGACTTGATTTGCACCCCAAAAAACTATCATTTTATCTTTTAAAACTGGCTAAAATTAATCCAATAATTTCTCAGTTCTAGTACAACAAATGACCAGAGGAAGACACAAAGTTTAAATGAAACATTTACATCACGGAGCTATTTTTTTTTTTACAAGGGGAATGGGATACACACACAATATACTATACTACCAAATAACACAAGATAAATAAATTAACGAAATCAACTTTTAGTTCTATTTATTTTTTATCTAAAAAGAGAAGTAAGTTAAAATTTAATTATATATATATATATATACACATATGTAGCTACACACACATACACACACACACACACACATATGGCTTGACACTGTCCATATGTCAGGTGGACATATTTTATATATAGAAATAAGAGGTATTTATTCTAAGGGAAGAATACATCCTATACAACATGGAAGCATCGACAGCCTTTGATCTTTCATTCAATTTTAGCATATTGTGACATATCATAGTTTACGCCTGCTTGTTTAAGGGGACTAATGGACTATTTTTATTAAGTTTTAACCAAACTGACCCTCATAAAATACACACGTGGTTTTAAAAAGTTCCTGCAAAAGAATGGTGAGGTTGACAATAATACTAATAAAAGTCTGTTTTATGTTGCCAGAGAGCTTAATATAGGGTCAGAGTTTTTCTTTATACAATCCACAGCAATTGGTCTCAGAGGTTCATTGTCGTTCGTTTCACTCTAGGAGCTATTTGTGTTAGATATTCATGGAATTCAGTAGGATCAGAGAACTGTATATTAGCAAAGAATCTCTTCCCTAGCCACCGAGCATAGACTGGCCTTTGCTCTATAGCACATTGAAAAAATCTCCATCAGCCATCATGTTTCTCCTTCGTACCCACTCCTCTATAGCAGACACTCAATTTTTCTGGAGAAATTACTTATTATAATGGTAAAAACAGTTCTAGGAACATGAAACCCCAAAAGGCAAATGATGACAGGTGACCAGGAAGCAATTAGGGGAAGATGGGAAGGGAGGAAATTGAGAATAGCTAAATTCACTAGTTCTCAGCTGTGCCTCATGACACATTTAGGACAACAGCAGGTTTTGTCCCAGTAGATCAGTCCTTTCATAGATCATCTAACCAGGAAAGGTTCCAAATGTTAGTGATTATACTTGATCCTGTGGTTAATCTGGGATGGTGGTGCCATTCACTTGCAAACAGTACCCACTCTGGAACTCTTCTGTACCTCTACCCATAACTCTGAAGTTCCCTGCCTTCATTCCACCACAAATTTCTACCTCTCATAATTCCTTAGTTTCAAAACTATCTAATGTGACTCCATCTTACAGATGAGAAAACTGAAGTCCCATGGCTCGTATCAAATCATATGGTATTATTAGAAAACCTCTGATATCTGTAAATATAAATTAAAGAATATACAAAAACAAAATGTCTAGAAACTAAATCTAAACATGAAAAGTATGTCTGGTACATGTTAATTTAATTGAATAGTTCATATTTTAACTATGTAATAAAAATAATTTCATCAAATAATCACAAAAGCTATTCTACTCAATGACAGCTTCCTAGAATATGTCAAGAAATACTTAAGGAGCAGAGGGCAGAGTGAGAACAACTACTCCCTAAGTTCTTAGACAAACTCCTTCAGATACCTCTAAAAAGAGAATCTGACCAAGTTTTGAAGGTGCAGAATCCAATAGGTGACAGACTATGGCAGATTCACAGACCAGGACAGACTGGAAGATCTACAGGAAGGATCTGTTCCAAGGGGGGTGAGCCCATAGCACACAGCACAGCCAGGTGGGAGACCCTCAGGGCAGCAGAGCTGAATGAGTGACAGCCACTGAGCCCCAAGTATCAGCTGCTCTGGAAACTTTCAGCCCAAAGATTAAACATCTGTAAGTCTTCTGGGAGCCAAAATGGTGGAGTGATTGGTAAATGCTCTCTTCCCCTCTCCTCACTGACCTCAAAAGAACCATAAAATATTTCCCCAGAAAAATCCTGGATCAGTGGAAACAGCTGAAGGGGCAAACAGTCTCACAGCACCTGAGGCTAGGAAAATAGCTAAGGGGGACTCCTCTTACTGTGGCAGGGGTGAACCAGAAGGAGAGGAGCCCCAGGGGCTGTGGAAACTCACACTAGGACACAGGACTGCCTCAGTGCTAGAAGAGGAGCCGCAAAAGGAGTGGAAACTCCCACTAGGACCCAGGCATGAGCCGACCTTGCCTGTGCTCTAGGTTAGCTGAGGAGATCTCCAGTGACCAGGACACCCCTCCCCCACACTTAACAAGCTAGCCCCAGAGCTAAGCCAGGAAACATAAAACAAAATGGAAAATGAAAGCACCTGCCCTTAAATTTCCCACTCCAGCAGCTCAACAACAGATTCTCCAGCTTTTAACTGAAAGAACCAGAGGCCACAATACACAAAGCCTCACCATCATGAGCAAGAAGAAGCAAAGCTAGAAGGAAAAGACCACAGAATCTTTCCATGGGGACAAGGACCAAAATAGGAATACCAAAGAGGTCCGTATTGAGACTGTACTCCCACCTGAAACTTCAGAAGGGACTATGAACAATTCCCACACCCAGAGAGCACTCCTGGAACAGCTGAAGAAGGAAATAGAAGGAAAAAATGGCCAATGATTTTAAAAGTATGAAAAAAGAACTCTCCAAAGAGAACAGCTCTTTAAAAAGGAAAATTGAACAAGTGGAAAAAGAAGCACAAAACCTAACTGGGAAAATTGGACAAATGGAAAAGAAAGTACAAATAATTCTGGAGAAAAAAATTCCTTAAAAGGAATTAATGGGACAGATGGAAAAGAAGATGCAAAAGTTAACTGAAGAAAACAATTTGATGAAAATTGGAATTGGACAAACAGAAGCTAATGATTCTATGAGACATCAAAAATCAGTCAAACAAAATCTAAAGAATGCAAAGACAGAATAAAATGTAAAATATCTAATTGGAAAAACAACTGACCTGGAAAATAGATCCAGGAGAGAAAATTTAAGAATTATTGGCCTACCAGAAAGCCATGATGAAAAATGTCTGAAAAATATCTTCCAAGAAATTATCAAGGAAAACTGCCCAGAAGTGCTAGATTCAGAGGGCAAAATAGTCATCAAAAGAATCCACCATTCACATCCCAAAAGGAATCCCAAACAAAAAACACCAAGAAATATTGTTGCCAAATTCCAGAACTATCAAGTAAAGGAGAAAATACTACAGGGAGTCAGAAAGAAACCATTCAAATATCGAGGAGCTACAGTCAGGAGCATACAGGATCTTGCAGCTGCTACATTAAAAAGTTGAAGGAATTGGAATCTGATATTCTGTAAGGCAAAGGAACTGGGACTACAACCAAAGATCAATTACCCAGCAAAGCTCAGCATAATATTTTAGTCAAGGAGATGGATATTCAGCGAAATAAGAGATTTTTCAGACCTTCCTGACAAAAAGGCCGGAACTCAATAGGAAATTCGATCTTCCAATGCAAGTCTGAAGAAAGGAAAAAAGGTAAACAAGGGAAAAGAAAGCTTGTTAGGAAGGGAAGACTGTGGGAGGCAGTGGTCAAAAGTGAAAACTCTTTTGAGGAGCGGAAGGGAGATGGGAGAACTAAAAGTACAAACAGTGGGAAAGAGGATAGAGGGAAAGATGTCATAACTGTGAACGTGAATGGAATGAACTATCCCATAAAACAGAGATGGATAGCAGAATGGATCAAAAGCCATAATCCAACAATATGTTGTTTACATTTGAAATGGGGGGATACACACAGGGTAAATGTAAAAGGTTGGAGCAGAATATATTGTGTTTCTGCTGAGGTAAGAGAAGCAGGGGTAGCAATCCTAATCTCAGACAAAGCAAAAGCAGAAATAGATGTAATCAAAAGAGTTAAGGAAGGAAACTATGTCCTGCTAAAAGGCACCATAGACAATGAAGCAATATCATTACTAAACATGTATACTTCAAGTGGTATAACATCCAAATTCTTAGAGGAGAGGTTGGAGGAGTTGCAAGAAGAAACAGACAGCAAAACTATACTAGTGGGGGACTCAACCTTCCCCTCTCTGAATCTGATAAATCTAATCTCAAAATAAATAAGAAAGAAGTTAAGGAGGTGAATAAAACTCTGGATAAGATAGGTATGATAGAGCACAGCTAAGGTGGCAGAGTAGAAAGACACACATATGCGGGCTCTCACCACACAGCCCATAAAATACCTGTAGAGAGGGACTCTCAACAAATTCTGGAGCAGCAGAAGTGGAGAATGACCGAGTGGAGGAGATTTCCAGCCCAGGGTGACCTGAAAGGCCCACAGAAGACGTCTGTTGCACCCAATGTGGAGCAGAACCCAGCCCAGACTTAGCTGTGGGGCACAAATCTGGGAGGAGGACACCTCAGGGGTGGAATCTCCAGTGGCAGTGGCAGCTAATCCCCAGTTGCAGTAGCAGCGGTTCACAGATTCCTCAACCCACAGGCACCAAAGGTCAGTGAAAGGATTTTTTCAGTTGACCTGGAAGGGAGAAGGTCCTTCCCATAGCTCCAGCTTCAGGGAGCAGCCACAGAGGCCACATCGGGCAGGTGGCAGCAGTTCCCACAGCAGCCCCTACAGCAGCTCGCATCCTTGTTGGATTGTAATAACCACTGGGGGCACTGAGAAGCTGACTCTTACCTCAGCCCTGTGTAGAGGCCCTGAGGGAGCTGATCTTTATCTCACACTGAATGGTGGGCCTGCCCATGCAGCTTATCTGAATCTCAGCCCCCAGTGCTGTCTTGGTGGAACTGGAGGCCAGGTGGCTGTGGAGAGGAAACTGCTAAGATTCTGGGCACAAAAATCTCTCCTACTCCCAGACCAGTGTACATGCTTGATTGTGCCACCTTGGAGGAACTGAGATCTTACAGGTCCCCAGAGTATACCCTACTCTTGACAAAGGACCCAAAAGTCAAGTAACTGGTTGGGAAAATGCCCAAAAAAGGGAAAAAAATAAGACTATAGAAAGTTATTTTCTTGGTGAACAGGTATCTTTTCCCATCCTTTCAGATGAGGAAGAACAATGCTTACCATCAGGGGAAGACATAAAAGTCAAGGCTTCTGTATTCTAAACATCCAAAATAAATATTCAATGGTCTCTGGCCATGGAAAGAGCTCAAAAAGGATTTTGAAAATCAAGTAAGAGAGGTGGAGGAAAAATTAGGAAGAGAAGTGAGAGAGATGCAAGAAAATCATGAAAAAGTGGGTCAACACCTTGTTAAAGGAGACCCAAAAAAATGTTGAAGAAAATAACACCTTGAAAAATAGGCTAACTCAATTGGCAAAAGAGGTTCAAAAAGCCAATGAGGAGAAGAATGCTTTAAAAGGCAGAATTAGCCAAATGGAAAAGGAGGTTCAAAAGCTCACTGAAGAAAATAGTTCTTTAAAAATTAGAATGGAACAGATGGAGGCTAATGACTTTATGAGAAACCAAGGAATCACAAAACAAAACCAAAAGAATGAAAAAATGGAAGATAATGTGAAATATCTCACTGGAAAAACAACTGACCTGGAAAACAGATCCAGGAGAGACAACTTAAAAATTATGGGACTATCTGAAAGCGATGATCAAAAAAAAGGACCTAGATATCATCATTCATTAAATTAGCAAAGTAAACTGCCCTGATATTCTAGAACCAGAAGGCAAAATAAACCTTGAAAGAATCTACTGATCAGCTCCTAAAAGAGATACAAAAAAAGAAACTCCTAGGAACATTGTGGCCAAATTCCAGAATTCCCAGGTCAAGGAGAAAATATGGCAAGCAGCTAGAAAGAAACAATTCAAGTATTGTGGAAATACAATCAGGATAACACAAGATTTAGCAGCTTCTACATTAAGGGATCAATGAGTATGGAGTATGATATTCCAGAAGTCAAAGGAACTAGGACTAAAACCAAGAATCACCTACCCAGCAAAACTGAATATAATAATTCAGGGGGAAAATGATCTTTCAATGAAATAGGGGACTTTCAAGCATTCTTGATGAAAAGGCCAGAGCTGAAAAGAAAATTTGACTTTCAAACACAAGAATGAAAAGAAGCATGAAAAAGTAAACAGCAAAGAGAAATCATAAGGGACTTACTAAAACTGAATTGTTTACATTCCTACATGGAAAGACAATATTTGTAACTTGAAACTTTTTTCATTATCTGGGTAGTTGGTGGGATTACACACACACACATGCACACACATATATATATATATATATAGAGAGAGAGAGAGACAGAGAGCACAGGGTGAGTTGAATAGGAAGGAATCATATCTAAAAAATAAAATTAAGGGGTGAGAGAGGAATATATTGAGAGGAGAAAGGGAGAAATGGAATGGGGCAAATTATCTCTCATAAAAGAGGCAAGAAAAAGACTTTTCAATGGAGGGAAAAAGGGGAGAAGTGAGAGGGAAAATGTGAAGCTTACTCTCATCACATTTGACTCAAGGAAGGAATAAAATGCTCACTCATTTTGGTATGAAAACCTATCTTACAATACAGGAAAGTGGGGGAGAAGGAGATAAGCAGGGTGGGGGAATGATGGAAGGGAGGGCAATGGGAGGAGGGAGCAATTTGAAGTCAACACTCCTGGGGAGGGACAAGGTAAAAAGAGAGAATAGAAGAATTGGGGGCATGATAGGATGGAGGGAAATATAGTTAGCCTTACACAACATGACTATTATGGAAGTCGTTTGCAAAACTATACATATGGAGCCTATATTGAATTGCTTGCCTTCCCAATGGGGATGGATGGGGAGGGAGGGAGGTAGGAAGAGAAGTTGGAACTCAAAGTTTTAGGAACAACTGTTGAGTATTGTTTTTGCATACAGCTGGGAAATAAGAAATAGAGGTAATGGGGTATAGAAATTTATCTTGCCCTACAGGACAAAAGAGAAGATGGGGATAAGGGCAGGGAGGGATGTTAGAAGGGATGGCAGATTGGTGGTAGGGGTAATTACAATGCTCAGTGTTTTGGGGTGGGAGAAGGGGATACATGGGGAGAAAATTTGGAACTCAAAATTTGTGGAAATGAATGTTGAAAACATAAAATAAAAACCATTGAAGTGCATAGGAATAAAGGGAACTTTCCACAAAACAATAAGCAGTATCAACTTAAAACCTTCAACAAGCATTACATGCAACGGAGATAAGCTAGATGCATTTATAATAAGATCAGGGGTGAAACAAGGATGTCCATTATGTTAGCTATAGCAATTACACAAGATAAAGAAATTGAAGGAATTAGAACAGGCAAAGAAGAAACTAAGTTATCACTTTTTGCAGATTATATGATGATATGCTTAGAAAATCCCAGAGATTCAAGTAAAAACTACTTGACATAACAAATAACTTTGGCAAAGTTGCAGATTACAAAATAAACCCACACAATTCTTCTGTATTTCTATATAGTAGTAACAAAGCCCAACAGCAAGAGATAGAAAGAGAAATCTCATTTAAAGCCAGGGTAGATACGATAAAATATCTGGGAGTTTACTTGCTAAAACAAACTCAGGGACTATATGAACACAACAAGACACTTCGCACAAATAAAATCAGATCTAAGTAAGTGGAGAAACATCAGTTGCTTGTGGCTAGGCCAAGCCAATATAGTAAAAATGACAATTTTACCTAAATTAATTTACTTATTTAGTGCCATACTAATTAAACTATCAGATAATTATTTTCTAGAACTGGAAAAAATAGTATCAAAATTCATCTGGAAGAACAAAAGTTCCAGAACATCAAGGGGACTAATGCAAAAGAAATCCTAGGGAAGGTGACCTAGCGCTACCAGATCTCAAATTGTATTATAAAGTAGCAATTCTCAAAACCAGTTAGTACTGGCTAAGAAAGAGAACGGTAGACAAGTGGAATAGGCTAGGCCCTCAAGACACAGTAGACAATGAATATAGCAATCTACTGTTTGATAAACTCAAGGACCCCAGCTTCTGGGATAAGAACTCACTGTTTGACAAAAATTTCTGGGAAAACTGGATAACAGTATGGTGGAAACTAGGTATACACCCATGGCTGACATCATACACAAGAATAAAATCCAAATGGGTACACGATCTAGGTATAAAGATTGATACTATGGACAAATTGGTGGAGCAAGGAATAGTGTATTTATCAGATTTATGGAGAAGGGAAGAATTTTTGACTAAAGAAGAGATAGAAAGCATTATGAAGTACAAGATGGATAATTTTGATTACATTAAACTGAAAAGTTTTTGCACAACCAAACCCAATGCAACCAAAATTCAGAGGGATGTAGAAAATTCGGGAAGTTTACAACTAAAGTCAGGGATAAAGGCCTCATTTCTAGAATATATAGAGAACTGAGTCAAATGTACAAAATATACAAGTCATTCCCCAATTGATAAATGGTCAAAGGATATGAACTGGCAATTTTCAGAGGAAGAAATTAAAGAAAACTATAATCCTATGAAAAAATGCTCTAAATCACTATTGATTAGAGAGATGCAAATCAAAACAACTCTGAGGTAGCACATCACACCTATCAGATTGGCAAACATGACAGAACAGGAAGATGACAAATGTTCAAAAGGATGTGGGAGAGTTGGAACACTCTACATTGTTGGCAGAGCTGTGAGCTGATCCAACCATTCTGGAGAGCAATTTGGAACTATGCCCAAAGAGCTACAAAAATGCGCATACCCTTTGACCCAGCAATATTGCTTCCAGGACTGCACGCCCAAGAGATCATAAAAATGGGAAAGGGTCCCACATGTACAAAAATATTTATAATAGCACTCTTTGTGGTGGCCAAAAACTGGAAATCAAGGGGATGTCCATCAATTGGGGAATGACTGAATAAATTGTGGTATACGAATGTAATGGAATACTATTGTGCTATAAGGAATGATGAACAGGAAGACTTCAGAGAGGCCTGGAAAGACTTATATGATCTGATGCTGAGTGAAAGGAGAAAAACCAGGAGAACTCTGTGCACAGCAATGACCACAGTGTGCAAGAGTTTTTTCTGGTAGACTTGGAACTTCGTAGCAATGCAAGGACTTAAAAAAAAATTCACAATGATCTTCTAAGGCAAAATGCCTTCCACATCCAGAAAAAGAACTATGGGATTCAATCGCAGAATATAGCAGATCATTTTTGTGTGTGTACCACATGTTGGTTTGTTATATGATTTCTCCCATTCATTATAATTCTTCTACACAGCATCACTATAGTGAAAATATATTTAATAGGAATGTATGTGTAGATCCTACATAAAATTGTATGCCGTCTCAGGTAGGGAGGGGGGAGGCAGGGGAAAAAAATGTAAGTTATATGGTAGTGATTGTAGAACACTAAAAATAAATAAAACTAATTAAAAAAAAGAAATACTTAAGGAAAGGTATTTTATATTTATATATCACTATTTCTAAATAGTATGTGACTGACACTGTATAATCCAGGTCAGTTTTCAAGAAGTACAGTCCTTTAGCAGATGCAACCAATACACCCAGTCTAGACTTGTGCTTTGGTTGCTCGGAATAAGAGAGGCTGAAAAACATGCATGTTGGCATGAAACAGATTCTTCAAAGGCATCTAGTCCAAGTTTAAATAAAATGGCTAAAATATAAACAATTAAATGGGGTCTAGGGGTCAGAATCCAATGCTCCTTAAAGAAAGGGATGCTTTAATTTATTTCATTCTGCTTTGCTATTTTCCAAAAGTGTGCATCAACAGTAACAAATAGAGCAGTAATGTAATTCATTGGTTAGGAATTATATCTCATTTATGAAACAGCTCTTGTATCAATGATACAAAGGCAGCATATGAGTAGAACATAAGTTTTTTGTTCTTCACACAATAGCTTTAGCACCAACAGCTGTCATGCTTCAGAAATCACCTTTTTAACAGTTAAGTACACTAACTGTCTGCAGGGAGTTAAAAATTAGGTAGATTGGTCCCACAATACTATTGTATTTTAACAAAATGTCAAGACAAATGACTATATGTTTCCCAGAGGAGTAATCTAACATCATAATGATTTGCAATAAACTTAATTATGTACCCCATTTTTAATTAAAAGAATATTGTTACCAAGTATGATGAAGTATCTAATGACAATCTAGTTCTTAAAATTCTAAATTTTATTTTTTTACTCTAGATTTATTTTAAATGTTTCAAAATTTACCATTTTTAGAGCTTCTACTTCTTGTCACCTCAGTTTTGCCCCCTACATATAGGGCAGAGGGATGCTTCAGTGGCAATGTTAATCAAAGTGACTCTTTTGCCAGAACAGTACTGGCCTTGCTTTGTACATGGGAAGTTTGTGTGTAAGAAGACAGAGTATCCTACCTCCTTTCTGGTGTTCCCTCAACACTCAGGTTGTAAGAACAGGAGAAAGTTAGCAAGAAATAACTTTTTCCATTGGTCTGATTGTATCCATAATCAAAAGATTCTTAGACTGGAAGTCTCATTTTTAGTAAACTTTATTTTTATTTTATTGACAATCTCATTTAGTGTGCTCTGATTAACACTAAAGACCTATGAATGTCTAATGTTGACAACTGTTATTTCACTGATGGAAACAATATACTAAGCATGAAATGATGTCAGTGATAAAGGAATATTTTGTAAGTTACCAAATCAAGCACCACTACCAATAATGAGGGCTTAGAAAAAGAGAGTCTCAGCTACTATACCTTCAAAAGAAATGTCATGTGGTTAGAATAAATGAAGCAAAGAGAAGGATTTCTGATTCTTTCTAATAAAACCACAGCAATATTTTGAATAAGAAAGAGCTTTTAAAAGTGGAACTCAAGAATATATGCTCTCAAAAAGATCTGGAGTATGGTGCGTAAGTTGACCTTTTAAGTTTTAAATATATCTGCCTTAAGAGTGGCAAAAATACAAATCTTATATTTTTATGTGCAGGGAGAAAAAGGATGAGTGAAAAATGAAGTTGAGCTGGAAAAATCAGTGCCTATATGGAAGGATAGAGTCTGTCCTTGGGTCTTTGGGTGGGGTCTTTTGACAGTCCAAGTTTTACAGAACAAATTCTTTTATAAGAGGATTTGTTCTATGAAGTTTGGACTCAGTCAAAGGCCTACACTGGAGGACTGAAAGGGTCACATGTGTCCTCGAGGCTGCAGGTTCCCCACCCCTAGGATAGACAATAAATCCATACTGTATAATCACATCAGACTCTTCATGACCAGAAGACAAGCCATTTACTCATAGAATCTGGGAGTTGGAAGGGACTTCAGTAACCATATTGTCTACCCTATACATGAAACTTATTAGTTTCACTGTAACATACCTGGCAACATACTTAGCCTCTGCTTAAAGGCCTCCAGGAAGAGGGAACCCATGACCTCTTGAGGCAGTCAATTCCACTTTCATTGAATACGAGTTTGAAGGGAACTTTCAGGTCATGTAGTCCAATGATACCTTTCTATTTTTCAGATAAGGAAAATGAGGCCTACAGAAGTAAAGTGCCTCGTACAGACATTGTAAGTAGCAGAACCAGGATTGGAGTTCACATTCTCTTAATCCAGAACCAATGTGCTTTCCATTGTGCTATATTCCTTCCTACAAAGGGTAGCTGTATTCATTGGAAAGTTTTTCCTGACATTAAATCCAAACTTGCTGACTTACAACTTCCAGAATCCATTGTTCCTGGTTCTACCTTTAGAACAAGGCTAATCCCTTCTGTACCTGACTGCCCTTCGGATAAAGTTATCATATCCTCCCCCTTCATCTCCCCTTCTTTCCCCCTTAGTCTTTTCTTCTCCAGGATAAATGTGCCCAGTCCTTTCGATCAGTCTTCATATGTCATGGATGCAAGGCCCTTCACCATCCTCATTACCCTTCTTATCAATCTCATCATATCAGAGTATAGATATACAAGTTAAAAGGAATCACAACCCTTGTGAACCAGTGCCTCATTAGAAATTAACAAAAGGTAAGGACTTTTCTACAAAACAAGTCTCCCCTAATCAAGCTTCTCTTAATGGGCAGGCTCAGGAACAGGCTGGGAAGATCTTTAATTCTCATTAACATAATCAACATTGCATCTATATCTCTCCATCTTCTTCACCAAAAGCTAAGCCAAAATCTAGGTAAAATGGATTCCTAGAATTTTCCCCATCTGCTAGTTTAGTAATCCTATCCAAAAAGGAAATTAAATTACCCTGATATAACTGGTTCTTGTTGAAGAATCCCTTTTACCCTGCCCTGCAATTATATAGCACTTTAAGGTTTGTAAGGTTATTTACATATATGTTAATCTATTTGATTGTGTATGTTAATTCATTTGACAACAACCCCGTGAAGTAGGTGCTACTATTATCTCCATTTTACAGATGAGGAATCTGATTTCCAGGTCATTTGCCCAGTAAGATGGAGGTCTACATAATCTCTGATTCCCACGACCTCTCTAAATGTATGTGTGTGTGTGTATGTGTATGTGTATGTGTGTGTGTGTGTGTGTGTGTGTGTGTATAATGCTACCCCCCACCACAGAAATCTAAACCCCATTCTCAAACATCATCCTCTTTGCCAAATTAAAATTTCTCTTCTGAATCCTTTCCTTTAATGGGCAAAAGTGAGGAATAGATAACTTTGGATTGACCCACTACCACTTTAACTAATGGCTATTCCAAACATTCTTCTCTCTCTCTTCAAGCTTTTGACTCCACTCCCATGCCATGAGCAACTAACCTCTTTAACTGAGAAGAATAAAGCAATTAAAATGAACTCCCTTATTTCCTTTCCACACCCAAAACATTCTGTATCAAAGAATGAGATGGTCAGGAGGCTCCAGGGTTAACCCCTTCTCCTTGTATCCCAGCTACATTCTCCACTGACCATTATTACTCTCTTTTTCAATTTCGATCTCCCCCTTCTTCCTGGTTTCTATTCTCTGTCTGCAATCATTTTTAGGTCTCTTCCATCCTTTGAAAGAAGAAACAAAAATTAGGCCTTCCTTGATTCTCCTACTTCCATAAGTTATCATGCTATACCTCTTCTCCTTTTCATTGACAAACTTCTAGGGGGAAAGTATAACATATTGCCTCCATTTTCTCACATTTACTTCTCAATTCCTTGCAATCTAGAGTCCATTTTTACTACTCTGTTGAAACTGCTATAGGTCACCAATAATTTTTTATTTCAACTCAACTTGATAAATTTCCTCCTTTTTATCCATGCCATCACCCTACTAGTTTAGGACCAGTCTCCTAAGCAGTCTTCCCATCTTAAACTTGAGGTAGTATGCTATAGTGGGTAGAGTGATGTACTTGGTGTCTGTAAGACTTGGCTTTATGAATCTAAACAAGTGGCTTAATCTCTCTGGACCAGTTTTCTCATCTATAAAAGGAAGGGATTGGATCCTAGTGTCTAAGCTCTAGGGCTTCTTTTATGTCCAGATCTATGATCCCTATAATCTATGATCCTCTGATCCATACCATTGCCAAAGCAGTCTTTCTGATGCAGAGATCTGATCTTTTTTCTCCTCTGTTCCATAATGCCTATAGTACAAAATTCAGCCCCCCTAAGTATGGCGTTCAAAACCCTCTATAATCTGGCACCAACATTTCTTTTCAGTTCTGTTTCATGTTATCCCTCTTCACATACCATGCATCCTAAGACTAGATCTTTTAGCTTACTTTACTCTATCCCACTTCTACTATACACATTTCTGCTCCTATTTATGAAGCAGATTCCTTCCATGTCTCTATTGAAATAATTCTCATCCTTTCAATCTCAAGCTCAAAAGTCACCTCTTTCATGAAGCTTTTTCTGATCCTCTTGAGTTACAAGTAATCCCTTCCTCCCTGAATCACTCAAGTCTCTTCATTAAACCAATCACATACATATTGAATTTTAAATTGAGCCAGATCTATTTGTGAATATATCTTATCCCTTTACTATACCTTAACTTTCTTGAAGGTAGGAAATCTATTATTTTAGTCCACTGTCTTCAGTATCTAACCCAATGTCTTAAATATGGTTAACTTGAATTATCTATGTTTAGTAGAAAAAATGGATTTGGATTTCCAAGCTTGGTTGATTTTATGTCATAAGTACACATGCCTATATAGACAGAAGTTAAATGAATGTCAATGACTAAATAAGTCAATGAGTGCTTACTGAGTCCCTACCACATGTCAGGTATTATCCTAGGCACTGGGCATACCAAAAAATAAAATATCCGGCTCTCAAAGAGCCTGTATATTTTTTTGAGAAATAACATGTACATATAAAAGTATTACGCAGGAAAAGAATGAATACACCATAGTTTAGAGAGGGATGGTGCTAATACTTGTGAGAATCAGGAAAAACTTCATGTAGAAAGTAGTATTTGAATTGAGTTTTGAAGGCAAGTAATAACATCTATTAACGCAAATGAGTTATTGAAGTGTAATTATCTGATATACAAAAATCTTGTTAATATATCATAAAAAGCATTTGATTTCATAAACTATCCTCCAGTCTGATGTTCCCTATGCCTATCTCAAAAATCATACGAGATTTCTTGAAATTTATAACAACAGAGATAACTTTGTCCAATGACCCTTTGATTATGAAGATCAGTTGAAGCAAAAGTAAAGAAATGTATGCCTGTCATCATAATAAAAGATGGCTAACACAGAGACAAAATGCATGAGGAATTTTCTACAGAGAAAGACTCCATATCCTCCTATTTGTGGATGACATTGCATCAAACCTCAGAGCAATGCAGAACTTTCTAAAAGAGATCCATAATCACTTAAATGTGTTTGGACTGACCATATACTCTAGAATAAACCAAGTGGATATATTACTCAGACTATGCTATGTCAATGGATGGAGAGCCTGCAGAGGTGATCCATTAAGAATACATGTATTGGTCAGATGATACAGATAGACAATTGACTGGGCAAAGAAATTAATAGGAGAAAAGCAAGCCAATCTTTGGAAAAATGTGTGACTCCAAGTTTCTTTCTGAAGTAGAAGTCCATTTTTTTTAGCATGATTCTTGTAGCGAATTCATATAACATGGAATTTCTGAAAAACTCAAAGTACAGATCACTCAGAAGCAATAGAGAGGTACATGGTAGGCATGAGTAGGCCATAGTATATTATCAGCAAAGAGCTGTATAGGAAAAGTGGCACAAAAAATGTCATCAGAGATGTATGACCAGAAAAGATGATGAGCCAGTTACATTCATAAGATCATAGCTGTAGAGCTGGAAAGGGCCTTAAAGGTCTTTTAGTTCAACCCCTTCATTTATAAATGAGGAAATAAAGACCATTAGTGATTAAGTCACTTACACAAGATGGGTCTAGAAGGAGAGAATTAGCAACTGCTGGAATCTGGAAAGGTTTCCTATAAGTATTGCCACTTGAGCTGAGCTTTGAAGAAAACTAGGGATTCTGTGATGCAGAAGCAAAAAGGGATTCTACCTTTGGTGGAGATAGTACACAGCCTATGCAAGGATGTAGAGACAGAGATTAGCGTTTCAGTTGTGTCCACCTCTTTACGACCCCATTTGGGGTTTTCTTGGCAGAGATACTGGATGATTTGCCATTTCCATTTCCAACTCATTTTATAGATGAGGAAACTGAAATAATAGGGTTAAGTGACTTTGCCTAAGGTCACCCAGCTAGTAAGTGTCTAAGGCCAGATTTGAATTCAGGAAGAGGAGTCTTCTTAACTCTTAGGCCTGGTGTGCTATCCACTAAGCCACCTAAGCCCCTAAACCCTGTTGCCTTAGTCTCTTATCTGTAAAATGAACTGCAGAAGGAAACAGCAAACCACTCCAGTAGCTTTACCAAGAAAATCCCAAATGGGGTCACGAAGAGTTGTGCATGACTAAATGGACTCAGCAACAACAATGATTTACCCAAGGTCATACAGTAAGTGATAAAACTGGGATACAAACTTAGCTTCCCTAACCTCAAATGAAGAATGTTTTCCACTAAATCACTATTTTGTCCATTGGTATCCATGGAGGTCTAAGAGAATAAAAAGCTTTAAGTCTGTTAGGTGGATGCTCTGGATAATTTACAGATGGCATGGGACAAGAGTTCATCAAGAAAATGAGAAGCCATGGATAGATTTTGATCAGTGGTATGCAACATAATACTTATATCAATGAGGTCACAGATCCATCAAAGAAGTATCTTTTGCACACTTTGAGGGCCTTTTATGCATATTTCTTTCCCTCCTTTAAAAATGTTTCTCTTGGTGTGAGTTGGAAGAATTCTAAATGTATTACTTAGGGACAGTTTTAAAAAGAAATCTAAATGAAGAAGTCAGTGAAGTTTCAGTCATCAAACAAACTAGGAAAAGGTAAAGAAATGAAAACTGTACACAGTCCTAAAGAATGAACTTCAGTCCTTCAAAGATGTGTAATTTCACTTCCTTCTCCAACACAGATCCCAAATCATCTGCACCCTAGGTGATGGTCTTTAAGAGTGCTGTGCAAAAAAAAAAAAAAAAAAAAATCACCTTCTTGTCAAGGCTAACCAAATGAAAATGAGCCTCTCCAAATACAGTAAGGCCAATTCTCATAAGACAGGTATACAGTTCATTTCCATACTTAAAATCTTTCCTTCTTATTTGGTTAAGGTCTGTCAAATTTTTGCACTCTGCTGTCATAGCTTTATTGGACTTCAGGCCACATCCATACCATAGTGAGGCATCAGAATATCTCTAATGGAGCAAAGAATGACTACATAAAATATATTCATATTCAGCATGCACATGCATATGTGTACATGCTGAACAATTTCTTTAAGATTTTATTTCCTCTCCCTAAATAATCATTTCACTTAGAATAGAATGATCACTACATTGGACAGAATAAGATTTGGACTATTTTTCAGTCTGTGATTAACTAAAAATCTGGGCCTTTTTTCTTTATATATCAGCTTCTTGAGATGTAAAACAAGGGTAAATAATACAAATTTTTTGCCTACCTCAATGGGTTGATAAGTAGATTATTCATTAGAAAAAAGAGTCCATGAGCACTTTGAGCTCTTCAGATATAAGGGTCATACAAGATAAAGCAATCATTAGGACAGATTAAAAGTATACAGTAATGTGTGAGTTCTTTCTTCACATCTGCAATGTGAAAGGTAAGTTTCTGAAAAACTTTTTAAAAAGAGAATAAAACAATGAGCTCGATTTTTAGCTCCATGCCCATACATGTTACCTTCTGCTTAGAGCTCCCAGAGACATCAAAGGGAGCTCTGTCCATGCAAAAGAACTGGAGATGCAGGGATTAAAAATCATTATGAATAAGATATTTGCAATGTCTAATAAGCCTGCTCTTGCTTTTTATGTCATTTTTTTCTAACACTTTTCCCTCACTTGCTTTTCCTTTTTTGAAATTTTCCCTTTCTTTCCTGTCCTCCATTTCTTCTCTTCTCTTTCTCTCACCCCCATTCAATCTTTACACCTCCGGGTAAATTGTTAGCATAACAAAGATTATTATTATTTGTTTCAAAGAAAACAATCCCTCAAAGGAGAAGTTACAAATGAAAGGGTACTTACTTTCCCCGTGGTGTCCTATACAGAGAGCAGAGATATAGGGGGAGGCAAGTAACTCAAAGCAACTGTCTCAGATAAGAACTGACTTGATTTAGTCTGGAGAAAAGCCAGTTTCAGCAGGCACAGTTTCTCCCTGTATTCCAGTGAGCTCAGGCCAGGTCACTGGTTCTTTTTTACTACTTAGGTATAGAAGTGGCTCAAGCAATCACTCTCTATGGCAGGAAGATCAGGAAAAGCTTCTTGTAGGAGGCAGGGTTTTAGCTGAGACTTTAATGATGGATGTCATCAAAGAACTATATGACATAGAAGATGAGGCAATCGGGTAGAAGGAGCGGGGGATGACAGATGAATAGTCAGAAGTACTGTTGTGATATGAGGAATAAGTGAGGGAGGCCACCACAACCCATGGTGAATTTTTGGGAGGTAACAGTGGCACAGTTGACAGAGTGCTGGGCCTGCAGTCAGGAAGATTCATATTTCTGAGTTCATATCTGGCCTCAGATGCTAACTAGTTGTGTGACCTAGGGCCAGTTACTTAACCCTGTTTGCCTTGGTTTCCTCATCTGTAAAATGAGCTGGAGAAGGAAATGGTAAGCCATTACAGTATTATTTTTAAGAAAACTCCAAATGGGGTGTCACAAAAATTTGGACACAACTGAATAACAACAGAGAAAACAACTTATCTAGGCATGGATAGGCTGCAAACTGCATCACTGGAGGGAACTCGTGAATTAAAGAGATTATATAGATTTATTTTTACTACTGAATGTGATAGCTTACATAGAAAACCCTAGACAATCAGTAAAAAAAAAAAAGTGGAAAAATTAATAGCTTCAGTAATGTAATAAGATAGAAAGTAAGTGATAGATCTTTCTATGAACATTTATTTTACATTTCATTCTATTCAAATGAAGATAGTTTATTCATTTTATTAATTTCTGCTCTCTTTATCATCGTTTTCATTATTATTCTCTTATTCAAAGTATGTTTATAGGATGTACTCAGATTTCGTAAAAGCCAGATTAAGGAAAATATATAGAATATATTGAAACAGTATTCTAAAAACATAAATTACTCCTCTATTTCTGATATATCTGAGTTAGTTGTGTATTTTGGGGAAAAAAGGGTCTTAAAATTCCAGCAGCCTGCTTCTTAGTATTGGCATCCCTATGGAAAATCACCGGGAGACTTAAGGTTAGAGAAAATATGGGACAACTTCAAATGTCTGGCATTTTCACAAATTCAAAACTTTTAAAAGTAGTGAATAAAATTCTGTGGGCATGTGAGAAACAATTCCTTCTGACTATGATGGAAATTTTGCATGGATAACTTACAATTTTTTTGCATAATAGCAAAGTATGTAAAATGCACCAAAAATCTGCCCTAAGAAACAAACCAGTAAAGAAAAAGGAACTACACAGATAAAATCAGCGTTGCTCAATGACAAATAAGATCTTTTGAGATTTTTGCCTTTTTTTTTTTTTTTTTTTAGGAATCAGAAAAAGTAACTTGCCCTGGAAGATTTTTTTTTTTTTTTTGTCAAAATGTGCAAACTGGCCACCTGGTTTGACCACTGCTTGTCTTACTGTCACTGTATTTTAGCTGCCTCTTGTCTTCCTCTTGAAAACATAAGGACAGGACAGGTGGTAAGCAGGTGCCCATGCCCATCTGTAGTTCATTCACATACTGGTGCCTTCCAATGGTTCATATCAATATTCACAGGGTGGAGTAAATATGTTTATCTGTATCCTGTATTTAGACAAACTTGAAAACACATACCCCACTCCCAAAACATAAAGAAAGGAGAGGCCAGGGATTCCAATGCCACATTTTTTCTACTTCACAATTTTTCTTATAGCCTGGCCTGATTAGCTCAGTGCTGGGCAAACAGTAAATATTCAGTTGATAAATTGTTAGTGCTATTTCCCATTCACCTGGTACAAATTATGACATACTCAGCAAGTGGCTATTTGCATAACTATTTGCACACAAACAACCAGAGGTGAGAAAATGACAGAAATTTCTAAAGAGAACCTATTTACATGAGATTTTTGTCTAATTAATGCTCTTGAAATGATATAGCTCCTTTCTTCGGTCACCTTTCCATTTCTTTCTTCTCCACTAAACATTTTTCAACAATGCATTTAGAGCTTTGCTTTAAAGGAAGTTAAAAACAGAATACACGTGCTATTTTATTTCTGAAAATATAATGTGTGCTTTTGTGCACACATATTGTCTTGATGTGAGTCATTATTTCTGCTGACATTCAATTGTATCTCTATCTTGGATCGAGTAAACTATGTATATCTCCCTTTTATCTTAATCCAAATAGTGGTTCACTTTCTATTTCACGACTTTAAAATGCTGCACATCAAAAGGTTCACCCACCCTTTAAAAAGGCAATTTACAATGATTTTACAAAGAATGAGCCTTTTTGAAAATCTGATGGAATTTTCTATGGCTGAAATGGAGTTCAAAGGAATTCAACAAGAATAATCAGCCCTGTATCATGAAGGAAGCACAGGACCGGAAGGCAGAAACAAGTCTAATCCTGGCTCTTTCATGATCTAGGGACAAAGAACTTGCTTAAAAGTCATACAGGAATTTCAATGGGAAGGAAACTGAAATATAATAATTGGGCGTGGTTATTGTTTAGGAGTTAAGGTTGTATTTTTAATCAAATAAGAGACTAATTGCAAAAAAAGATAAAATTTGTGTTAGACCCCAGTGAATGATGATCTATTAGCAGTTCCAGAAGAAAAAGATCCAAGTGCCTTACTGAGATGAGCCCAGAAAACTTAGTCTATTCCCATTTTTCAGGATTCATGAATCAATTGCCAATAATTTCCACAGACAGCTTCCAGAAACACTAAATCTATGTTCTGAATTAGTAACAGTTTTAAAGATCTAATGGAAAAAAGGCAATCCCACCAAGCATTCTGATACAATCAACTAGTACAAAAAGACTTATAACACTTATCAAGATTGAAAGGAAAACTTTGATAAACTAAGTGAGAGCAGCTGTTTCTTTCAAATTATTTTTCACCTCAAATTTAATATCAAGAAAGAATCCATGTAAAAACAAATGTCCTATTTTGTGCAGTATTCTTATAATTTTTCTTTTCAAATGCAACTATTTTCAAGAAGTTCCAAAAGATCTCATTTAGTAGGGTATAATGAATATCCCAGTATACTAAAAATATCATTAACACCTGTATACTACTGACATCGTGCTTTCAAAGTAAAGCTAGGTCACCTTACTTTTAATTTCACACATGTACATAAGTGGTAAACATTCAGAGCATTCTTGTTAATGATACCATCTGGTGCTTCCTATAATTGTGTAATATTCAGCCTTCCAAACAAGATGTAATGGCAGCAACACATGAAACCCGCTGACATTTACAGTAAGGAAATTTATTATCAGCCATCAGTTCAGAATAAATGTGTTTGCATGACTGCTGGTGCTATAAAATCATCACCTTTACTAGGCTAGTGAAGGTGCAATAAATAATAGATTTTAATCCCTGCATGTACTACCAAATCATTAAACATTTATTACTCATACACAATAGCATCTTAAGCAACAGTTACTACTTTAAAAATTAATGCCTCAGTTTGGAAGTTAAATGAAAACCATTCAGTACAAGTCTTTATGATTTAGACATGGTTTCAGTGTAGAATACAAAATACTTAGGTTTTTCTAATAGTATCTTACACGATACAACTCTAAACAGTTGCTTGGAAACAATTTTCTTTAGAAAATAATTAGGGTTTAGAAAAAATAATTTCATTATTGAGAATACATTTAAGAATATTATCCTTAGCTTCCCTCAATGCTTAGCTCAAGCACCATCTACTTAAGAGGCATTTTCTGAACTCACTAGCTGTTAGTGCTTCCTCCCAATTACTTTGTATTTACTTTGTACATATTTTATATTTATTGGCTTCTAGGTGTACCTGTTGTATCCCCTTACAGAATACAAGCTCCTTGAGGTCCAAGGCTGTTGGCATTTTTCTCTGTATGCCCAAAACCTAGCACAGGGTCTAGGGTAGCACTTTCATTTTCTGAACCCATGATTTCACTGTTGAGAGAACTCTCTATTAAAGCACATCAGAAAATGTTTGTAATTCAAGGTCTTATTGCTAGTCATATTGAAAGAGATCTGAACAAATTGATCAACCCCTCTTACTTTTCTTTTTGTAAATTTTTTCCTTTATTTTATTTAGAATTTTATGGGGCATTGTTTTACTAGTAGACTATACATGTGGAATAGTAATTCTTTTTAGCAAAATTGAGTTGTTGATGGGGAATACATTTTATTTTTAAAATAATTTTTAAATAGTTGCCTGGGGGTACTGAGTGCTTAACTGTCTTGCAGAGGGTCACACAGTAAAGATGTCTCAAGGTGGAAATTGAACCCAGGTCTTCTCGACTCCAAGAATAGTTTACTGACCACTATGCAACATTGCCTTCGAGTCAGTTGACTGACTATCATAATGGGGGGGAAATCTCTATTAAAATATGCACAAAACATTATTTGTAATTGTAAAGGACTGGATGCACATTACAACTACACAAAAATAAACTATCATCTCCTCGATGGCAAAGACTGGTCAGTTTTTGCCTCTGGATCATACCTCCGTATCTAACACAGTGCCTGGTTTGTAACAGGTACATAGTAAATGCTTATTGAATTGAATAAATGCATATTCCAATATAAGATAAATGCATATCCCAATATAGAGATGACTAGACAAAAAGGTGAAGAGGGGAATGGCTGGAGTGACTAATAAGTTGTTATGGATATATTCCTAGAAATTCACTTTTAATTGTAAATAATTTTCTGTGCATACTTAATTGGTTTTGGTTTAAAATTAAATGAATAATAAATTATTTTAAAAATAAAATGTATTCCCTATTTACAACTCAATTTTGCTAAAAAAAAAAAGAATTACTATTCTATATGTATGGTCTACTATTAAAGCAATACCTCATAAGATTATTAATAAAGTAAAGGAAAAGCATTTACAAAAAGTAAATAAAGAGGGTTTGATCAATTTGTTCAGAAGTCTTTTAAAAGGATGAGATTATAGGGCATGACTTTTTATTTTGGAGGCATTTAAGGGGTACCTCTCCATGAAGTGTTCAGATGCCCACTGGTTCCTTGCTAGAGAACCCAAGGAATTCTGCATAATTGTCTGATTGTGACTGAGGACAGACTAATCAGAGGAGCCTCCCTTTCTTTATCATACATAGAATAGAAACTAGCTGACTCCCTTGGATCCTCCTTTTCTTTTCCCTTGTTCAGGAGACAGGTCGGTGGATGACAGAGAAGAGGAAGGGAAGCCTGTGTCCTTGGATTCTCATCCTCCCCACAGAAAGTAAAAAGGGCTGCCGTGGGGCCAAGGTGCATGAAAGTTGAAGTGCTCCCTGAAGGCCAGAGAGAAGAGATCCTAAGAGCAGACTTTCCTAGCCTACAAGATGGCAGAAGCTAGGCATTGAGAGATTACCTGAAGAATCACATGGTAGAAATAGACATCTGTGTGACCACTTGACCTAAGGGGGAGTTCTAGCCACATGGGGATGGATGAGGATGCTAAAGAGCTGGAACTTGCTACCATAGCACCCTAGCCCCCCATCCTTACCATAAAGTTATTCAGATAGTTTAGTTGCAATGGGAAGGGAAATGCTTATTCAGCAGCCCCAAAGTATGTTACCTTTAAGGAAAGGTATGGGAAATCAAGGTATTACTATGATTTGTGGTGGAGGGAAGGGAGGAGAAGCCTGTACAAGAGAGATGTCAAATTCAGAGACTATAAAACTCCCCAGTGCTACCCCAAGCAGCTTAAAAAGTAATTGGGAAATGTTTTACAAAGATACAATAAAACGTAACTACTGTGAATTTGTTCTTATTGCTGTGTCTTGAATCAATATGCAATCCAGAGGAAGCCATTTCTATTTGATATCAGTACTGTGGGGAAAAGCGACTCACAAAAACTTCTAAGACTCGTCCTATTGACAACTACAAGCTCCATCCTCTTCTGGGGGACCTGAGAGGATATTTGAGTGTTTTGCATGTTTTTATATTTGTTTACAAGCTCTTGTGAGCCCTTTATATCTTTTTCATTTTTAGTGGGGTGATATAAAGATGCTCCTGTACATACAGTCTGATATACCTTGATCTAGCAGGCTCTTACTCACACTTGGAAAATTGTAGTCATGAGCCAAACATAAACTGTGTTTGGGATTTTTCTGTAATAATTCTAGATGGAAGTAACAAGACAAAGAGTAAGACCCAATCTCAAACCTCTAAGTACTTACTGGACATCTTAAATCAGATGTTCCAGGGACATCTTAAATTCAAGACGTCCAAAAGTGAATTCACTATCTTTCCCTTCAAATCCTTCTCTCTTCTCAACTTCCCTATCACTGCTCAGGTCACTACCATCATCACAGTTATCCAGGCTCTCAACCTTGGTGCCATATTTGACTCACTCTCCCTCACAGCCCCCACCCATCCAATCTCTTGTTAAATCCTGCCAAGTCGTACCTTTGCAACAACTTTCCTATAAGCCTGCTTCTGTCCTCTGACATGCCATTACCTTGACACAGACCTGGATCGCTTCATGCCTGAAGCATCGCAATAGCCTACTGGTCTCCCTGATTCTAGTCTCTCCTCACTCCAGTCTATTCTCCACTCAGTCACCAAAATGATCTTAAAACACGGACATGACCATGTCAACTCTACTCAATAGACTCCAGTGACTCCCTATTACTTCCAAGCTACCTCTTTGGCTTTTGAGGGCCTTCATGACATGACCTCTCCTACCTTTCCAGTTTTCTTACTTACTCCATGTACTCTATGATTCATTGACCGCCTTGTTCCTCACATCTGTAAACTCCATGCATTTTCACTGGATATTCCCCATGCCTGGAACGCTCTCCCTCCTCAGCTCAGCCTCTTGCCTTTCCTGTCTTCCTCCAACTCCTACAATCCCATCTTCTTTGAGTTTTCCTGATGATAACTCCTTAAAGCTAGTGCCTTCCCTCCGATTTACTTCTGATTTATTTTGTGTATATTTTCTATGTACCTAGTTGTTTGCGTGTTCCCTTCCCCAATAGAACAAGTACCCCATGAAGGTGTGGATTACTGTTGCCTTTCTTTCTCTCTCCAATTCTTAGAACAGTTCCTGGCACCTAAGTGCTTCATAAATGCTCATTGATTGACTGACTGATCTTCTTGGTTCAGTCCCCAGAACTGGACCTGTTCTGTGCAAATCCAGAAGAGGCCTTGGCCTACAGGTTACATTATACTATCTAACTCACTCTCACACATGCTACATTCGGTCAACTTGGCCAACTTTCTCTTCCTTTCAACTCAATACTCCATGTCCTGATTCAGTGTTTTCACAAGATTGTCCCCTATGCCTGAAATATTTTCTCTCCATGCCTCCACTTGTCAATCCACAGAACATCTAGGATAAAGCCCAAACTGTCAGATCATTTTATTATATAGACCAGAGTTACTAAAACAGAATAATCCCCTAACCTTACCATGAAATTCAGATTTAGAGGAATGAATATTCTTTTCCCTTCTCCACCCCCATCACTCCATTTCTCTAGTCTATTATATAAAAAAAATCCAGTTAATAAGGTGGGATTATTTAGTAGTTAATTTGATCATATTATTGTTCTAGCTTTCTGAAATCATTGCATGGGCAGTTAAATGGAAACAAAAGAAACAAGTAGAGGAATTTTTCAATGTAGTTCCTGAATCCAATAATTTTATAAAAATTACCACATATTCTCCATGTCCCTTCCATCTGGCACTTATCAATTTAAATATTTCCCAGTCATTTTGTCTGTTATGTTACATGCTTAGGACATGGCAGTCAGTGTAGCATGAGATACAGAATCAATTGCAGGATACAAAAAAGGCTCCATCAATTCACCTAAAGCTGTGTGGGCTCCCACAATACTTAAAGAATTTCTCTGCCTCCTTTTTTGTGAACTGCAGCAGAAACAACTGTCCTAAAATGCACAATAAAGCCCAACAGCTTGAATGCAACTGTGAATGGGGAAAAAAGATAGATAACAATGAAAGGAGAGAAACAAAAAGCAATTCAACAGATGCATGTCATTTTTATTCTTCAATGTGGATCAGTTTTTCTTGTTAATTATGTCACCTATTCTTTCTCTATATTGATAATTACATAATTACATGAAGCAGATGGATGACAGAATGCTCCCAGATGGTAAGAAAGTAAACAGGTTTATAAATTGCTTATTTTTGAAGATATTATAAAGAATTATTTAATAATATATAGATTTCTATACTCAGAACATCTGTTAAATATATCTTGTACATAAATATGTGTACAGAATCAGAACTTTATTACCCTGCTTTAACTTGTACTTTTAAATTTCTTGAAGAGGAAGACTTGGACTGCCACCTGAATATATAAGTAAAGTCTTTACCCTTTTCCAACTATGCCTGTTCTAAAATGACAAATTTTTGAGTTGTTCTGTAATATTTAGGGATGGCAACTACATTTTCAAACATATTTCCAACACAAAACATTTTTTAGGACCTATAAGAAAGCATCAAATGGAAAGCAGGGAGGAAAAGAGAATTTTTAAAGGTGTATTGATATAAACTGCATAAGCATGGATACAAAAAGATTTTATTCACTTTCAGTAACACAATATGAAAATTGATATTATATTGACTTATTTATTTTTTATATATTTTACATGTATTCGCATATACACATACACACACACACACATATACAAACAGACAAACTGTAAGCTCCTTTAGGGCAAGGACTCTTTCATTCTTGTTTCTGATCTCTAACACCTAGAACACAGTACCTGACACATGGTAGGTACTAAATAAATGCTTATTAGATTGACTAATCACAATTTTCCACAATCAGTATTACTTGCCTTTTCTGGAATGCTGGGTTTCCATGTTTGTATCTTGATTCACACCATTCTCTTCAATCTACCCAATGTCTATTTTTGTAGATGGTACCACCATCCTTTTAGTTGCTCCCATATCCAATCATTTGCCAACTCCATCACTTCTATTTTAGCAACATCACATAGGATCCAGGACAAGAAAGGACATTAGAGACCATATAATCCAACCCACTCATCTTCCAGATGAGGAAAATGAGATGCATAGAGGTTTACTCATTTGCCCATATCCAGTGCAATTTGAATCCAGGTCTGCTGACTCTAAATGATTGGTATCAATAATAGCAACAGCAACCTAACTCAATTTCCTTTTTTAACTTGGTTACTAAAGTGAAAGATCGGGAAAATGCTGTCAAAGCGTATATATATATATATATATATATATATATATATATATATATATATATATATATATATATATATATATATATATATATATATATATATACGTATATCAGAGGTGGGAGAGCTGATCTGGGGACTCCTGATCAATTGGGTCTACCAACCTACTTGAAATTATAAGATATAAGGAAAAGATAAGAAAGTCAACAAGATATGAAGGTTCTGCTCCTTAAAGACCTTGAGTGGTTTCATTTAGAGCTTGGAGAAGTCATGAAATTTTGAGTGGCTCGCAGCCTGAGTGACCTATTCACAGACTATAAATGGTGTCAGTCAGAGTGCTCCATTCACACCTATTAAAGGTTCACCACATTCAGAGGCTATATATTTCTGTACTTTTTTAAGAAGTTCATGGAATTTTTTCAATCAGCTTGATGGAATTATAGGGCAGCTGGCTAAAGGATCAGACCCTAAGAGGCAAAACTTGCTCTAAAAAGAAAATCATCCTGACAGTCAGTCAATAAACATTTATTAAGCACCAAATGGCAGCTAGGCAACAGAGTGGACAGAGTGCCAGGGCTGGAGTCAGGAGGCCTCAGTTCAAATCTGGCCTGAGACATTTATTAGCTGTGTGACCCTGGTCAAGTCACCTAACCTTGTTTGCCTCAGTTTTCTCACCTGTAAAATGAGCTGGAGAAGGAAATGGTCATGGCTCCAACATGTTTACCAAGAAGACCCCAGCTGGGGTCACAAAGAGTCAGACTTGACTAAGAAACAACTGAACAACAGTAAGAAGCACCACTCTTTGCCAGGCATTGTGCTAAGCACTGGGGGTACAAAGGACCTCACAGCCTAGTGGGGGAGATGAGGCAAACAGCTATCTACAAGTAAGCTATATACAAAGAATCAACAGAGGGAAGGCACTAGAAATAAGAAGCATCAGAAAAGGCTTCCTGTAGGAGTGCGGACTTTAACTGGGAAGGAAGCCAGAGAAGACAGAAGGAGAAGATGAGGAGAGCATTCCAGGCATGGGGGACAGCCAATGAAAATGCCCAGAGTCAGGAGAGGGAGGGCCTTGTTTGAGGAACAAACAGCCAGGGGGCCAGTGTCCCTGGATCCTAGGGTACATGTTAAAGAGTAAGAAGACTGGAAAAGTTGGAGAGGGTTAGGTTATAAAGAGCTTTGAATATCATCGTATTTTATATTTGATCCTCATAGGGAGCTACTGGAGTTTATAAGTTGGGTCAGGGAGGCAGGACGTGATCAGAAATGCACTTTAGGAAAAAAAGAAGAAATGCACTTTTTGACAGTTGCATGGAGGACAGGCTGGTAGACCTACCAGTGGGCTATTACAAAGGTACAAACAGGAGGAAGAGAAGATAAGGACCTGAGTCAGGCTGGTGGCAGTGTCAGAGGAGAGGAGACATGCAAGAGATGTTATGAAGGTAAAGCTTTTAGGCCTTGGAAGTACATTGCACGGTAGAGGAATGGAGAGGGGAGAAGGGGAGGTAAAGAGATGAGAGTCAACTATGGAAGAATTCAGTTCTTAAGAAGAAATCATTCTTGTATCACTCATAATTCCTCTAGAGTTCAAGGTGGAGTTCAAAGTTCAAAGTGGGAGGTGGAGAGGGAGAATTTTTCCTCTCTTCCCCTCATCAGCAAGTTGTATCAGAGCAATTCACCTAGAAGAAGGTATATATTCAGTAGTTAGAAGGCACAGAATAGAGTAGAGTTGAGCTGTGGAGAAAAGCAAGTCAAGGGAACCTGGTTGAGTGATATACCCAGAAAAGCACTGCACCCAGGGGGAGCCGTGTTAGGATTCCATGAAAAGGGAAAGATATCAACGTTCACCTTGCAGGACCATAGATGTAAGTTGGCTTGGTTACCTGGGTTGCCTACTGCATGACGTTTTATCTTTGAAATCTATGTGTGTGTCCACTCTTCCTACTGAAACTGAATATTTTGGAAGAAACTGCCCCAGATTTGGGGATATAGTGGGGGTGTTTTGTTACTATTGTTCATAGTATGTCATTTGAGTGGATACTCTTGCTTTAACTATGTCACTTGGCTGACTACTAAAAGTGAGCACACTGTCTGGGGCTCATGAGTTATAGTTTTAAGAATACTGTCTCACAGAGCAAAGAACAAACAAAAACAGAACCACCTGCGAATGCAAGTTGGGTAGGGGAGAGGTAGCTCAGATGGAACATGACGTACATGTTGTTTTTGATTTTTATTTAAATTTATGTCTTCTGTTTTTACATCTCAGCCATTTCTTTATATTCCCTTCCCTGCTTTCTTCACTTTACCACTGTGCACCTTCCTGTATAACAACAAAAAACAGTTGAGGAAATGAACCAACGCTGTGACTGCATCTGCTAGTGAATGCAACATTCCAGAATTGTACTCTCTTATCTTTCCAATAAAAGAAAGAAGGTACATTTCCTCATCTATTCTCCAGGAGCAGTCTTGGTAATTATAAAGAAATTGCACAGCACTTGGTTTTGTTTTATTACTTTTTTCATTTACATTATTGTAGTCACTATGTATGTTGTTTCCCTGGTTCTATTTAATTCATTCTGCATCAGCTCACAAAACCTTCCTATTTCTCTAAATTCCTCATGTCCTTTTTTATGGTGCCAATAATATTCCATTATCTGTCATCATTTGGTCAGTCTGTCTCCAGTCAATAGACACACATTTGTTTTTAGTTTATTGCTATCACAAAAATATGGTGCTATTAATATTTTAGTATATATGAAACATTCATTTCTATTTTTCACTTCCTTAGTGCGTATTCCCTGGAGCGGAATCTCTAGGTCAAAGAGTATGAATAGTTTAGTTACTTTTCTTAAAAAATTCCAAATTGTTCTTACCTATAATTTACCTAAATTTTACCCAAGTATTTGATAAAGCTTTTCATGTTATTTTTTGACTGAACATTCAAACCCAAATCATAGTCATTAATAATTTCATTACATCTTGAAAGGCCATCCCCACTGGAATGTTACATATATAAAATTTGGCTTGAAAAATTAACTTCATAGGTACAAAATGAGAGAAGCATGAATTCACATCTGAAGCAACAATTCATCTGAAAGAAAGATCTGTAGATTTTACAATCTGTGGATTTTATAATTTACAAAATTGTAAAATGTAAAGCTGTAAATTTTTGTAAAATTTTTTTGGTAAATTTTGTACAACTTTGTAAAAAATTGTAAACTGTAAAAATTGTAAATTGTAAAAAGAAATGTAAAATTTTAGAATTAGAAGGAAACTCAATGACCATTTAATCCAACATGCTCATTGCCTGACAAGTGATCATCCAGTCTTTCTGTGAAGACTTCCAATGAAGAGAAATTCATGCTTTCTGAATCAACCCACATGCTTTAATATAGCAGCTAGGTGGCATAGTGGATAGAATGCCAGACCTGAAATGAGGAAGACTCATTTTTGTGAGTTCAAATCTGGCCTCAGACACTTACTAGCTGTGTGACCTTGTTTGCCTCAGTTTTCTCATCTGTAAAATGAGCTAGAGAAGGGAAAGGCAAAGCACTCCAGGATCTCTGCCAATAAAATCCCAAATGGGGTCATGAAAAATGAACTGAGCAACAATTGTTATGAAGTTTTTGCAGACAGTTACTTCTTTGAAACTTCTGCCCATTACTCCTGTTCTGCTCTTTGAGACTTGGTAATCAAGTTTACCCCTGTTTCTACATGACAGCCCTTCAAAAACTTGAAGTCAAATATCATATCATTCTTTCTCTTGACTATACCAACCCCCATCACTCACTGTACATCTTCTCTTTTCTATACTAAACATTTAATGGATCAAAAAATATGATATAGATTCAAGGCACTTCATCATTCTGGTAGCCTTCCTTTGGGTATTTTCCAGTTAATCAAAGTTCTTTTTCCTGAAAGCTATGCATTTCTTAATTCAGCCCAAGTTCACATTAGCTTTTTTGGCTACTATATCCCACTATTCACTCAAATCAAGCTGGTAGTTCATAAAAACTCTCAGATCATTTTAGTTAAACAATGCCAGTTAGCTACCTTAGCCCTTCTCACCAAGCTTAGTTCATTCTGAGCTCTAGCACTCCTGATACTATCTCCTCACCATGCTGGCCATCATCATACATCTCTTCACATACTTCACATACACTCCATGTAAC
Organism: Bettongia penicillata ogilbyi; assembly: GCA_023548195.1. NCBI lineage: Eukaryota > Metazoa > Chordata > Mammalia > Diprotodontia > Potoroidae > Bettongia > Bettongia penicillata. Next base: position 1,189,346 of record JAJHZJ010000442.1, read on the forward strand.
CTTGGACACCATTTTGGAGTTCCCTGGATCTAATAGATAAGCTTTCACCTTGTTTTACCTAAAACCGAGACTGTACAACACTTCCTATCTTTCTCCTTGCCATGCTTCTCCTTCCCCTTCTTATTCCTCTTTATATACTGTCTTCTCACATTACAACATAAGTGCCCTGAAGGCAGGGTCTGTCTTGGTTGTTATTTATCATGATGTATGGTACATAATAAGTGCTTAATAAATGTGGTACATAGTAAGTGCTTAATAAATGTTTTCTACTCACCTGTTTTTGTTGTTTTTGTGTTTGAGGAGCACCAGTGACATCACAGAGATGTCTTGACTTACACATGAAATGGATTTAAGTGAGGCACATACACAAAGTTCTCTGTCTCATTCTCCTTCCCTGAGTCACCAAGTTCAGTGTCAGGACAAAAGACCGGTAACCAACATACCTCCAACATGTCAATGAATTAGAAGGAGGTCTATAAAAAGCATGTGAAGACTTTCACTGCACAGTGAGCAGATGAGAATAATTTGTCCATGAAGGTGGCTGAAGCAGGCACTGTAGAACACTTAGAGCTTGGTCAGACATTGAAGACACCAACGTACCCACCACTGCATGTATCTATCTATCTATCTGTCTGTCTATCTATCAGATGAGCATAGCTATAAACTTAACTTTCCTGTATGCTGTCCCTTTTGTCAGCATTTTTCCTGCCCCCATTCTGCCCCTCCATCCCCATCCAAGTAGAATATCTGGATTGGTAGTAAAAAAAAAATATGGAGCCTGAGAATGACTCAAAATAGTGAGAAATCAGAATGGCAGAAAACCTAGCTGAGAGCATTATAGACAAACGGAAGGATATAACATAATGATGAAAAATAACAATGTTATCACAAAACTTTACACAAACTACAATCTATGTAACTGATGATACCCTTATGCAATACTTTTTTTCCACTTTTAGTTCTAGCAATGTCAAAACCCCATAGTGAGGATTACAAAACACCTATGAAGAAAGAGTTTCTTGACCAATTGAGTCTGAAGTCCTTTAATAAAAATACACCACTAAAGATGGTTCTCCTAGGCAGGCAGCAAGGGGTAAACTTTTGATTTAAATTAAAAAACTTTTTTAAAAAGTCCTACTTCAAGTGACTACCACTATGACCCTTCATAAATGCACTGAGGAATGAAAAATTACATTTGATTGCATAGAAAAGAAGGAAGAAGTAGCAAGCCATGGTTCTAGTGAGTTATAAAGTTTTTATTACTACAGGTTTCATATGATTGAATTACTCATGCCTGCTATTGCCATGTGAGTCATATTTGATTTCTCAAACAAGTGGCAATAAAATCTTTTATGGCTCGCACACTCTTCTGCACCTTATTTATTCCATTTGTTTTATTTCCATTTTTAAAGGTACCGTTTTGTTTTCCCTTTCATAATAAGCTTGTTACTATGGAGAAAATCATATCACTGATCTGGATAAAGCTTAGTGATATCCAGACATTCAGAATGAAGGGTTTAAAAAAAACTACTTATTTAAAATGTTTGATTCCCCTTTCAGGATTGCATTTTTAAAGCTGTAGCTGTTCAAGCAACAGGTACTACATAAGGAGGAACAGAAAAACCTTTCCCATTCTGTCACGCCACTGTGTGACCTAAAGGGGCCACTTCTGGGGATGAGAAAGTACTTCAGTCTTTGAGGCTCATTCAATTTCAATCTGCTCCCTCTTTTCTGAATATGAATGACAGTTCTCATACTGGTTTTAGAGATGGACGCTCATCTGATTAGAACTGGAACAACTACTAAGTTCATGTTACATTCTGAAAGTTGCCAGATAATAGGAAACGTTAGCCAATCCAGCTCAATTCAAGTAATTGCGATGAATATGAAGTACATCTCTATCCTGTAGATCATTTTCTTGATCTATCCAATTTTTCCTCAAAGCACTTTACCTAATGGATGCTACAATGTAGCACAGAGATATTATTTTAATTAAAGGTAAAAAATTTCTTACACAAATACTTACAGGCTAGATTAATAATGGTTCATAAGATTGATCCACTCAAAGAGCTTTTTAATGAGCAGTAGGTAACACTGCTTTTAAACTGTTCCACACACCAAATTCAGTTTGCACTCTCTATGTGTGATGTTCTGATTTAGAGAACATAGAATCTGATTATTCCAGAGCTTAACGGGACCATAGACACTGTCCAAAGAAGGGGTGGGAAACTTGTGGCCTCAAGGCCACGTGTGACCCTCTAGGTTCTCAAATGCGGACCTATGTGGCCTCCAGGCCACAGGTTCCCCTACCCTGGATCTGATCAACCTCCTAGAGAGAAAGACAAAAAGAAATGAATAGTTAAAAAGCATTTATTAAACACCAGTGTGCCAAGCATGGTGCTAAGTGCTGGGGAAATATATATATATATAAAACATACTAGTCCCTTTTGTCAAGGAGCTCACTTTCTAGTAAAGGGAGACAACACATATAAATGAGTTCAGCTTTAGGGCAGATGGAAAGACTTGATGGTTCAGTTGCAAGGCAGATGGCAATGCATCTTCTTTAGTATCATTTTTATAAATAAAACTTATTTTTTTCTAACATGAATCATTTGGCAGCGTTTGGTGGCAAGAGCTTCTTTTATTCTTGGGGTCTTTAAAGGGCACTAATATTCCTGCGATTCTAAGGTACAAGGTTCTAAGCTGCCTCCACCAGGATATGAGGGGAGGTAGTGATCAAGGTGGAAAAACTGGGTTACCACCTCCTATTTCTTTTCGCTTAGGATATCATGCTCTTTCATATAGGCTGGATTCCCTGCTTCTTAGTGTCAATTGGACAGCAGTTGGCATTGTTTATGTAAGAGGGTTTGACCTGTGCATGCACAGACTGCCAAACATGGAGGCACCCTGCTTCCCTGAGTTTCCCTACCACAGGAGTAGGCATAGCTTCCTTTGATTTGGCTGCATAGCCAGAATAGACAGCATCTTTCAATTTCCAGACTGAAACAGTTGCTCTCTTTTCTGTGTGTTCACTCCTACTACACCCAGAGGGTGAAGACCACAGTTTACCCAGAGCATGGGAGTAATAAATTGAACCTTTTACTGTCTCTGAGAAATGGGCCTGTGGTGTTTATTTCTATTTCATTTCCTTTGTCCTTCTCAGTTTCAAGGGCTGGTGATGGATCCTCACTGGACCTAGGAGCTCAAGCCATGGTGACCTTAGAAGCAGGCTTGTAAGCTGGACATTGGAGTCAACCAACCCAACAGGTAAACTGTGAGAAGGTAAACTGTGTAAACAGAGAAACTGTGAGAAGCCAGGGTTCTATGGACTTGAGCCCAAGATGGGGCTTTAGACTTGAAACCATCTTTGATGTCTCGATTAGAATCTAAGCTCTTTGTATATTTATACTTTTTGAAGTAAATATTCATTTGTGAAAGCTTATCTGTTCGTGGCTAAATGTATCCAGGGTACACAGGGACACCCCCTTCATATTTGAGGAAATGCCCTCAGTAGCCAGTGGCAGAGAGCCTAAATGCTGCCCAGTCTCTTCAGGGTAGCAGACAGAGAACCCTAGAGGAGGGATGAAATATAACACACCTGGCCTTCAGGCTGTGGGAGCTGTGGAGATCAGGCATGGCGATGGAGGCCTAATGAACTTAAATCGCTTTCCTATGATCAAGTACTAGTTAGTGGCACAACTGAGACTAGGATTCATGCCCTAGGAGTCCTAGTCTGTTGGTCTTCCTACTATACAGGCTGTCTTCTATGATTTATGTGGTTTTATACACATTTAAAATATTTAAATTATTTAAACATTTAAAATATTTAAATTATACATATTTAAAAAAGAATTACAGGAGAAAATTATTTCTTGGCAGTAGGAAAGAAATATTCACAGTGAAAAACCAATTGAAACAGTAAACAAAAGGCACTGTTGCTAGTGGGCAGCCTAACCATCAAAAGTCTTCATTGTCTAAATCAGGAGTGGGGAACCTGAGGCCTCATGGCCACACGTTGTCCTCAAGTGAAACTCTAGTTGGATTCAGTCAAAAAGCACCACACTTGAGGGCCATGTGACCTCAAAGCTGCACATTCCCCACCCCTAGTCTAAGTAAAGCCTTCTATTTTTGAAACTGATAATAATAGCTGACATCCTTAAAGCATCCAGGGGCTTGCAAACACTTTGTACATGCATGTGCCCGCCCCCCCCCCCCCACACACACACACTCATGCAGGTGTATGTATCTCATGAGCATCCCAACAGTCCTAAGAGAAAGGTCCTAGAGACAGAATCTCCATTTTACAGATGAGCTTACTGGGGCTCAAAGAATGTTTGCTGGCTTGGGTTCAGTGGGTAGTGCCCCACGGCAACATTCACACTAAGCTCTCTCTGCTCATCCACTAAAAGATGAATCATTTCTTTTGAGATTGCCCACTTCTAGTTCCGTTTTCTTCATCAGCTTTTCTTTTCTTTTTGTTTTAAAGCATCATTTTTAAATTTTCATTCCCTTCATCCCTGAAGGCTCATTTTGAGATGCTGTGAGAGCCACTTAATGCCCTCAGAGCTGAGATCCAGCCGAGGATGCTCTGCACTTGGGCTATGACTCTTTGGAGGCACCACAGCAGTCATATTATGTATCCTGGGGCACTTCTGAACCTTGATGGTATTCATTACCATAGCTCGGCAGGAAAGAGAATCTATTTTTTTCTCCCTGCTGGGCTGTGGCATGAGCCCAGTAAGCATCAGGAAAGCCTCTGGATCTGCTCTTTTAGGTGGGGTAAAACCTTTTTTCAGAACTATAGTAGCCACCAAAGGAAAATGAGGCATCCTGAAAATTAAATGACACATTGGCTGCTTTAAAGGTTGTTGGAGGGGAGAAGGAAGAGGATACCTTAATTCTATTTTTAAATGGCGTAGTTTTAGATGCAAAGATTCTCTCTGAAAGAGAGAATTCCTGTGTTTCACTAGTAATTTCATAATTATATGAAAGATCTATTCCTGTGAATTAAAGGATGCTCAGTATTTCTCCTTACTGTCAGCAGTGAAACAGCTGAAGGCTTCTTAACTCCTATTAAGAATATTAGATCCAAAAGTAGTCTTCATCAATATTTATTCTAGAGATTGAGAAGAAAGCTGATGATTGATTAACATTGAATAGACAAATGTTAAGGAGGAACTTTGTCTTTAAAGCTCCATTATATGTGATCATAAACTTCAAGAGTAAAATGCTACCTTTCCCACCCCAGCCCTATTCGAAATTCAGGCTCAGCTCTGCTTCCAGCCTTAGTCATAAAATCAATCACCCTCACTCAGGGTGCAGTGGACAAAGAGCATTGTTATCCATGAACACATAGGGCTACAAGCATGAATCCCACTTATATTCTTTGTTCCTCACACAAACAGGATTAGAACCTCCTTCTCTGCTCTATAAACTTCTATAATTGTTTCTATATGTGTTGAGTAGGCATTTCCAGCATGGCCTCCAAAGGAAAAAGACAGGCTTCACAGGATAATTATGAGATGATGTCAAACATCAATGTTATAATCACAGGGTTATGACAAAGATGGTGGACCTCTCTGGCCCATACCTTTCCCAGTGTCCTTTCTCAGTGTCAGGTTTGCAAGTGTAAATTCATTGGCTAAGCTGCCAAATAGAGTTTAAAAAAAAAACTGACAATGGGCCACTTTTTTGTCAAAGTTCAAATAATTAATGCCAAAGATCTACAAGTTTTGCAAAAATCATTTTCAGGTCACTTAATTTTTCAGTGGTTTTGGTTTTTTCATTCTGAAAGTAGAACCATTATTAGAACCTGAATCAGGAGTTCAAATCAAGTCTCTGCTATTAGCTCTTCATACACACAAGCTACCTGGGACTTGATTTCTTTATCTACAAAATGGGAATGTTATGAGACAAGATAATCTCTAAGGTCTTTTCAACCTCTAAATCCCACGAATTGTAAACTGCTGTGTTCCATCTCCTATCTCCCTGCCTTGGCACCGAATGTACTTTCTCCTGATCTCTGTCTCTTCCATTCCGTAGCTTCCTTGAAAGCTCAACTCATGTTACCTCCTATATGAAGCCTTTTCTGACCCCTGACACCCAAAGGCTAATGTTTCCTCCCCCCAATTATTTTGTAACTTGTATGTTTATATGTTGTTTCCTCTTATGATTTTAAGCTCCTTGAGGGAAAGTATGGGGGCAGGAAGGTTTGTTTGTATTCCCAGCATCTAGCAGACCATAATGACACCTAATAGGAATATAATTAAATGTTTATTGCTTGACTGATTAATACTTAGGAAAGAAGAATCATGTAGGAGAAAGAATAGGGTAGTGGTTTGGGAGTCAGAAGACAAACTTAGGTCCTGCTTCTGCTATCGGCTTAATGTGTTTGAACAAGTCATTTAACCTCTCTGTGCATCAGTTTCCTCATTTATAAAATGGAGTTGCTTTAGATGACCTTTAATGCACTTTCCTATTCTAAAAAACTCTGTGATTCTGAGGATAATCAGAATCCCACAGCTGAATGCATAGATCAGTCTCATATGTGGTGCTATGCTAGCCCTCACATTGAGAACCATAAAGATATGACCTTAGAACCAAAGGATCTTTCAGTCTAAAAATGATACTTATAAATAGGATTCATGAAAATTCTAAGAATCTCAGAACAGAGTTTGACTATAAATAGAAAATATATTTTTATGTACATACTTAAACGTATGGGGAATTTCTGCAGAGGACTATAGAGAAGTAAATTTGAATTACAAGGTAGATTTAAACTGGGGTAATCTACTACAGGTACATTTACAACATAGCATGTCTTGGTTGATATTCAGGACAAGCTAGAAAATATTCATAATTTCACTATATACATGGTGCAGAAAGAATAACTTTGAGAAATTTTCATCAAAAAAAGATGCTAAATAGTTGATTTTGAGAAATCCACATGGAAACTAGACGGCTGGCAATGAAAGTGAAGAAGTTTAAGGAGGGGGTGGGAAACAATTAAACCAGGAGAAAATCTAGCAGGTGCTGAGTAGAATAATGAAATTTACTAGGACAGCAGATGTACAAGTGAAACTGTATCCAGTAACAGTCCATCAGATGGTAATTATACTTAGACTTAGGGAAGAACAGTCAGACATGAAAAGAAGCAATTCAAAGGGTACCTAATGCCAGGAAGTAACATTTTTGCAAGAGATCACATTCTAGAATAGTAATATATTTAAATTTAAGAAGGAAAATGTTTAATAAATTGTGCTTTACTTTGGAAAAACAAAAAAAAGACAATTTCAATGTCAAAAATCATATAAACTGACCAAAAACATCCCCCAAAATGCTTACACAGATCATTTTTAGATGATCATTTTAAAAGTATGATTAAATGCGGCATTAAAAGTTTGAGCTAGAAAATAAGAATTCTAGGCTAAACTATAACAACTGTATATTTTAAGAAACGTTACTGGACTCATTTACATGCTTTCAAGTCTAACTCTCTTTTTTCCCCTTTCCTCGATATTTTCTTGTCACAGGTAAAGACAACCAAGGGCTTAGATATGTGCCATTCAGATACAGCATTTCTTAGAACTCTGTCTCCAAATGATAGAAATAACTAAATGTGAAAGGAACTGAGACCCAGCACACCTGCAATCCTGCGGACTACTTGCACAAGCTAGGACAGCTTACCGCTTTCAAATGAGTTAATTCTCCCTAAAACCAAGTTTGTCCCCAGGGTCAGCCCAACCCTTCAGGCAGCTGCAACTAAACATCCACTAACTTTGGGGGATCCATACCTGAACACACCCACAAACCATTCCCACGACTCATATTCCCTAGGCTTCCATAGGCATATCACTTTCTTCTTTCGTTCTGTCTCTCTTTCTCAGGCACGCACACATGCACATACACATGCAGTCACTCCAAGCACAACACCAAGTCTCCTTTCACGTACTTATTTTTTGAATGCAGACTATTCCCCACACACCCCCACCCCCACCCTCCGGGCCAGTTTCTTAGCCAATCCTCTTCCACTGATTCCAGCATCAGGAGTTTGTACTGTTCCATTATAGCCTGGGCAGTAGTTAAGAAATAGGCAGCTCTGTGTTCCCTTCAATTAGGGCCCACAGCTGCTCCTCCTTCAGAGTCCACGAAGCAGCACCAGGCGGGGGAAAGAGTAAAAAGACTTCCAAGCTGCTGTTGTTAGAGCACTTACTAGGTATGTGATCTTGGCCAAGTCACTTAACGTTTATGAGGCTCAGTTTCTTTAACTGATTACAAAAATAGGAATAGTGAACTACCTGTCTCATGGGCTTGTTATAAGGAAAGCATCTGGTAAACAGTAATATGCTTTATAGATATGAGTGGTTATGATTATAATAGTTGATAAGTATCATTTATTCCACAAATGTCTTTTGATATTAAAATACAAGAGCTTTTTGTCATCTGTAATTGATTATGATAAAATCTAAAAATTATTAGTATACATTTTAAAAATACTAGAATGAATTCTAGGCCAGAAATGAGGCAAGTTTCCTTGATACAGATGTATTCCTTAGTGGAATTCGTCAGCGTTGTGTCTGTTTACACTGTGGCTGATTTTTCTTCAGTGACTTTTCCATTGCTGGTTAGGTAAGCCTATCCTACTAAAAACCAATCAGCCTGACCTTAATAACAATGAGGGGGCAAACACCTAAAGATATGTCTACATATGTGGCAGCTGAAGATTTTTGAGCTAATTTTGATTTTTCTTATCGGTCTAAATGATAGCATATGCATAACTGATAGCATTTTCATGTAGATGGACCATATAAATACATTTAACACAACATTACCCATTGAATATTCACATAATGAACTCTAGGGAGTAATACTAGCTGGAAAAAAAATTCTCCAAAATCTATTCAATCTCACGCTTCAGACTATATATTGATTACTAACTAGGTCAGAAAGCTCTTCCCTTAATACTTGTTGACTATCAGACTCCATTATTAATCTTCATGACTTTCTTCTGCAGCTTGTGGTAAAAGCTCATTAGTCTATTTGCCATGTCCATTCTCATGACACAATACTTGGAAGACAGTCAATTAGTAGAAACTATGGGGGAGATATTGTATCAGGGACCCTTATCAAGTAAACCAGACTGAAAGAACTAAGTCATTGTGCAGAGGTCACCAAACTGCCATGAAATGATAAATTCCAATCACTGCTGACCTGTGCCAGATTCAAATTGGCAACCTACTGAGCTGAAAAGCTTTCTATCCCATTACTGATGCTGGGAGTGATCTGTTCCCTTGAAAATTGACTTCCTAGGTGAAAACAAGGAAATGGAAGGCAACATTAAGACAGACTGAATTGGATGGAAACTATAAAAAGTAAGAGATCAGATAAATTTATGAATATGGTGGGGGAATGAGAGGGGCACAAATACTGCAGTAAATACGGGGATATGATATTTAAAAGAGCAAAATGGAATTTGTTGATAAATAAAATCATTTAACCACATCTAACTTAGCTGCTACGAAATCTATTGCTCTGCTAAGAAACAATGGATGTAATATTACATAACTATCTTTCTAATATCTTCTTTAGTCAACTAATAAAAAAAATAAGAGGACAATTCTTCAATATTTCCCACCTTAATCAATATTAAAAGATTTTTAAATTATACCCTTAAAGTTCTACTAACATACAAATACAATAAACCACAGCTAGTATAACTTTTAAAAACTCCAGCGAATTTGATTTGGTTGAAAACAAATTATTATCACTTGACCACTTAATTAATGGGTGTTTGTAATTTTTCCCTACAGCAATTGTAGAGAGTGGGGGTGGAGTTCTTTATTACTAAGCCCTTAAACTCAAACTGGGACTCTCTTGTACCATTGTAATTTAAAAAAAAAACCAAACAAACAAAAATTGAAATGGTGATTAAAGAATCAATATTTACATCCAGGAATTCCAAAATAAAAAATCTAGGACACAGAAACTTTCCTGAAGAAAACTCAGTTGTCTCATGTAATTTAAAGAAAAAAAAAACAGAAATAACTTCTAAGCAACTGTGTGGCCTCCTCAAAATTGAGCTTTTATAGAGCATTCGTCATCCTGAATTGTATTTGGATGCAAACTAGTAACTAAGGCAGAATGGGGGTGGGGACATAGGAGGGGAGAAAAAGATATGGGTAGAACGTGCTGCTTAAAGGTGCTAACATCTGTAGAAATGTTCATCTCTTAGAGATAACGTGTCTCTGAGGAATTGTTTTCAGATCTTAGGGCTTACACTTTTCTATTTTTCTCTAAGGGTCATTGTGTTTTTGTCTTATGGTAATTTTTCTATTTTTTAAGAAGAAAAACAATTTACCCCAAACAGACATTTATAGGAATGATGATTCTACAAGGTTTTCCCTCTCATCTCCTTTTGTTATTAGAAATAGCTATATAAATTTTTGGTCTTAAAAGTCAGATTTTTTTACTTCATCCCCTTACCTTGTGATATTTTTCTATTCTTGAAGCAAGAAAAGCCTCTCTTGCTTAGGCAAATGCATTCATTTTAAGGTCAAATATCTTAGCAGCCCAAGGGTATCTGATATGTTTCTGTTAATCATTCTTGACATTCTGCAGCGGTATTCAGAGTTTCACTCCAGAAGTCAATTAAATAAACATGACTTTAGGACTAAAGAACTATCTAAAACATATCAAGTATGATTTCTGTCAGTTTCATCTTGAGTGACATAGCATTTCTTGTCATGAACCCAAAAATCAGCTGAGAAGGGATGCCATTTGAAGCGCTTGGAGAGAGAGAAAGTATACTATAAATGCTGTTCATGTTAGAAAAATACCTCCCTCCCTGCATTTGTTTGTTTGTTTTTAGTAATCACTATGCAAGGGTTACTGTTTTACTGCTCAATCTGAAATGAACATTTTGGATACAGTAGGGCATTAGCAAGGCTGGGGCTGTAAGGGTATGAACACCAGGTTCACTGTAATTAAGAAGCAGCCTATTCAACACTAAGACAGTAATGTCGTCCCATCTGCCAAACCCTGCATTAGCTGGCACTATGCCTCTTGCCTGCTGCTGCTTCTGTTACCCACCTGATCCTTGGAGACCTCCTTTGATGGAGCATTTATGCCAAGCTCTTCCAGAGGATAGACAATCTGTCGTCTTGGTCGCACGGGAACCAAGTAATGAAGGGCAGATGTCAGGGAATGGGCATAGGGATTCTGAAACTGAAAGACAGCAATCTATATTTTAGCAGGGAGAATGTCAGAACAGTGCATCACAGATGTCGGGTATATGGCTTACAGACACAAAATTCTTAACTCGGTTGGCCAAATCCAAGAGAAAAAGCAGCAAATACACAAACATACTCCTAGAGCGGAGGAATGAATTGCAGATAATGCCTGACACTAATGAAGATAATTATGAGAGTAATTACATTACTATCTCTGTGGGAATGACAGATAAACAAGTGGTTTGGTTTATGGGATTTTTCAGTACAAGTATTTTCCCCAGGAGGATATTCTTCTCCATAGTGATCATGAATCAGCTTGATTTGACCTCATTAAGCTGTGTTATCTGCTTACTGTTAACCTTTGCTTGTTTGGCAAAAGATGCTTTAAGAAAACACATAGACTAAAATGTCATCTAAGTGAGCAACTTAAAATGAACCTAAAAATCTCTCCTGTTGCATAGCATGTCATTCTAAATATCTTCAGCTGGATCTTTTTGGATGAAATAAACTATAGGAAATGAAATAATAAAATGCAGTGTGCTGAGGGTTGCATTATCTCAATTTGACATACATTAATGTTACACTACAAGTGGAATTACTGCTTCATGAAATTCATTCCAACAAATAGTGCTTTGATGAGAAAACACTAAAATATTAATTTAGCATTTATTATTAAGAGCTATTAGTACAAATCAATGGTGGAGGAAGTGGGAATAGAAGGAGGTAATCACTTTATTTTAGAATCTCTAAAAGAGGAGAAGAAAATTAGGCATAGTCTAATATATCCTAGATTTTTAGAGAATAATTTTCATCAAAAAAAGAGATATGATTTTCATAGCCTGAAATTCAACAAAAGTCAGGTCAAAGAGATATTAATTTCTCAAGAAGGAAATTCTGAAGCTAAAAGGAAAATAATTTTGAAGAATGGAAGAGGAATTTTCTAAAGAAATCAGTGTAGATATACAGGGAATTAACTCTCACAGGATAAAAGAAAGACATGTAAAGATGATAAAAAACAAGGGCAGGTAATGGAGGAGATATACACACACATGCATATAGACATACACATACATACACATATTCATATGTATGTCCACAGCCTACATGTATATGCATGTGTGTTTAGTAAGTATGCAGATGTGCACATGCATGTTCTCAGGAGTATGGTAGGATGAGCACTGATGACCATCTACAGAGGTACCCCAGGTTTGCCAAGACAATGATTGGAGCTGACACTATGGACAACTGCTATGGTCTATACCATGGCATGTTCAGCCTGGGTAGCTGAACATAATGGCTAACATAGATGTGGCCATTCTGCTCCAGGGGTAGCTGAGACTTACGATTCTTGGGAATAAAGTGGAAGAAACAAACAAAAAAAAGAAAAAGAAAAAGAACCATTGGAAAGATATGCCTTCTATCACCAGTTAGCTTCATGCTATCAAACTAAAACAGTGGTGCTATCTTTCTCACATATATGCATGTATTTGTATATGTATACATATGCCTATACATCTAGATCAGATGTGTGATAGACCCCTTTGACAGTCCAGTGAAGCCTACTCAGAATGTTTTTAAAATGCAAAAAATAAAATATATAGGGTTATAAGTGAAACTATATTGAAATGCAATTAAATTTTTAAAAGTTCATAGAATCCAGGTTAAGAATCTCTGATCTAGACAACACATATATGGGTAGAGAAAACTAATAGCCCAGAGCTATAATTTCACTGGTGTATGGCAACAGTCTCCCAACCTTTTTGATCATGCACCCTTATCAGAAAAAAAAAATTTGAGCAATCCCCTTCAAATATGTGTATGTTTATTTAAGTGTATTTACATAAAAATCAAAATTTTAAGAGATTAGAACAATATGAAACAATATGGATCCTAGAGTCAGTATGGAATTAATGGAGTTCATTGGGCAGAGGAGTGACATGGTCAGATCTACATTTTTGGAAAATCACTTGGCAGCTTTGCTGTTGTTCATCCTTCACTATTAAAGAGGACCATGACATCAGGAAGGTGATGACATTACTTGCAAAGTCACCAGCCTCACCTTCTCCTCCAGGGCCATCTGGGTCCAGTGGCAATATATAGATCAGGACAACTGGGGATGGCCCTTTGGCAAGCTTTGTGGAGGATAAATTAAAAAGATAAGAGATTTGAGGCAGGGAAACTAACAAAGGGACCATTACAATTATCCAAATGAGAGATAAGAGACCGGACTATGGTGTGAGCAGACAAAGAGGACAGATGAGATATGTTGTAGTAACAGAAATGACAAGGTTTGTCAATTTTTGATTGAATACGTGGGGAGGGAGAATATGGAGCTAAGATGCTGCAAACCAAAGTGAGTGAAAGGATGATGGGACCCTGGACAATAACAGAAAAATTTAGAAGAGGGATAAGTTTGTGAGAAAAGATAGTATAATGAGATCCAAATCCTGTACAATTTGGTCTATCCTCTCCAAAACTAAAAGGTTAGATATAGAGCTCTTACTCAATAGTTAAGGGTGCAGAGCCCTTCCTCTAAAGGGTACCTGCCATTACCAGGGAGGGATGGGGTGGGAAGACAAGAAGGATTTTGCAAGTGGTACCTGTTCAGTTGCTGCTGTGGATATCTAGGTAGTTCGACTGTAATTATTCAGAGAAGTCTATTTTGAGCTCAGAACTTAGGAAGTTGGGAGTTTGAACAGGAGAGGGAGGAGTCAAATAGGGAATTATGAGGGATTAAAGGCAGGTATGGTTGTGCTGGAGACAAGTCACAAGGATAAGATAAAATACTTCCTACTTGAGGGATGGTGCTTGTTGGGGCCAGATCGTAGCTCTCATTTTTGAGACCACGGATGTAGGAAACTTGTGATGCTCCCAGAGAGGAAATTCCTTCCATCAATGCAGATCTATAATTGCTCTAGGGAGAGCTACACAGAATACTGAGAGTTTAAAAGACTTAGCCAGGTTCACAGAGCTAGTAGCTGTCAGAAGGACTTGAACACTGGCCTACCTGATTCTCTATCCACTGTTCCATGTGCCTATCAATTAAAGATAAGAACAATAAGAGGGCTTATTTACACAGTGCTTTAAATTTTGCAAAGTGTAATACATACAACACATCTAAGGATAAATATTAAAAAATGGCATAATCTTATAATATTGGCCACTAGAACATTCAAATTCAAAATAGAGAGAATAATAGGGAGGGGGGGGACTCCTTTAATTTTTTTTTAGGTATAAATTGGAGAGAAAGAAGAGGATCAAAGTAGGTTAGGACCTACTTTGGATATAATGGGATAATGAAAACTGATGGTGGAGAGGAGGTGGAATTTTTCAACTCATTTTGTTTTCTTTTCATTTCCAGCCCTTACAGCACTGGTGAGTTCCTCCCAGGGCTTCCATTTTGGGGAGGGAAGCAAGCTGGTTTCATTTGCCTCCCAGATCTGCCTTAGCTGCCGACTCACCCTGGGACGTCCCTCAGCACTTAGGGCATGTCTCTCTGCCATGCCAGCCCCCTTCTTCCACTGGTGAGTTCCTCCGGGGGCCTTCATTTTGGAGAGAAGCCCAGTCCAGCCATCCTTCATTTCCCTTCCTACGTCTGTTTATGACTCTCCAGACTTCAACAGCATGTCCCTCACCTTGGGCAAATAGGATTTGCCTTCTGTCCTCACCTCCTTTTGTGTGCTGTCTTCCCCTTTCCGTTAGACTGTACAGTCCTTGAGGGCAGGATCGTTTTGGTTGTATCTTTATCTACAATGCTGTACAGTGTCTGGCTGTAGCAAGTCTTTAATAAATGTTGCTTTGCCTTGCCTTGCTTTCTCCTACTTAATTCTAAAGGTAGAGCAGTCCTATCTGCATTCTTTCCCTACCCAAGAAAAACAGCTACATCTATAGTTGCCTAGGATGATGTATGTCATTGTGTAGGCAACAGCACTTATCTCTAACGCCAACAGTAAGTCCTGACCATCTTTGGGTACCACTGGAGATTATCTCCAGCCCTGATGCTGGCACAAAACCAGCATCATATTGAATCAAAGGCCTGCTCGATTGCTCAGACATTTCACACACTTTACTGGCTGTGTGACTCTCACCAAGTCATTTAACCCAGATTAACCTAAAAAAAAAAAAAAAGGTCCGCTCCCAGGAGTTTCCAGGCTGGGTGGCTGTGCATCTCTGATGTAGTCTTAGGGCCTGCTAGGCTCCTTTGAACAGACAGGACAAAAGAAGCAACAAGTTCAAGAGCCAGATAGCGAAAGAGGTGAACAACCTCACAGGTAATCAGAATTAATAGTAATGGTAATAACAGCTAGCAGACAAACAGAGATTGTACATGTAACAAATCTGCAGATGACAGAACTAGCAAAGCTCATTGGCATGCTGGATGACAGAATGAGAATACAGAATAGAGCTAGACAAATGAGGATGTGGGACCAAACCTGATTATAAAAGGGACAAATGATAACTTGAGTTTAAAAAACGAACTTCACAAGGAAGCATGGCTAAAGAGTCATTCATTTGGGAAAAATTCTGGGGTTTTAATGAATGGCACGGGTTAAATGTGACCTTTCATGAGTATATAATGTGAGAACTAAGAAAGCTGAAGCAATGTTAAAGTATTGTCCAGGACTAGGGAGGGAACAATTCTGGTCAGGCCAAGGCTGAAATATTGTATACAGATATGGATGCCACTTCTTAGGAATGTTCAGAAAAGAGGAATAAGAATGGAGAAAGATTTCAAGATCAAGTCACATCAGGATCAGTTTAAGGAACTGGGGTGGGGGAGGGGTGTCTATTCTGAAGAAGAGAATTCATGGGGAAAATAATTGCCATATTCAGATATTTGAAAGTTTGTCACATTGAGAAGAATTCAACTTATTCTGCTTTGATCAGTAGGGCAGAACTGAGAGTGATAGATGAGAGATACAAAGAAATAAATTAAATAAATTTAGGTGTAATGTAAGGAAAAACTTCCCAAGAATTAGACCCTTGGGAGGTATTAGGATTCCTATCCTCTAAGAATGCAAGCAAAATTTGAAAGACAGCTCATTAGGTATTTTTAGGTAATTCTGCTTTAGATATAGGATGAATTTGAAGACCTTTGAGGTGTCTTCCAACTTAAATATTGTGACTTCTATCTCTTTCATATTTCCTCAATATCAGAGAAATTTGTAACCATTTAATCCTAAAAATTTAAGTTAGTAAAACAAATAGATCTAAAACCTCTAATGAAGTGTTTGTTTAATGTAAGCTTGAAAAGTTTCATTTATTTTACAAATGATGTTTCAAGTATTATATACTTAATTTGCCAAAAATTAGTGATATTTAATGTAGTTATATAGATTGCATATTATGTAGTCATCAGGAGACTTTCTAACTGAATTTATTAAAGTGTAAAGCACTTCAAGTTTCACAATACTGGACTGTTAACAGGACAACCCAAATGTTACTTTTTAGTAATCTTGGTTAAATTTCTCAAAGGTTGCACCTAAACATATATTGCACAATAAAACATGGATGAAACCATCCAGATAATTCCAGTATAATAAGTCAAAATGACCTTGTTTGACTACTTGGATATTTTAGATATAGTTTGTTGTTTTTATCTGAGTTAATTGCACACTTGTCTCCAACCTCCACTTTTACTTAAATCAGGGAAGTAAACACTAGAATACAAAGTGAATAATAAATATTTATCAAAAGCCATAACTATGTTATATATATATGCATATATATGCATATATAATTAGTCTTAAAGGGCTCTTAATTCTTATTTTAAGATAATATAAATAAGATTATTTTAAGATAATATAAGAAAATATATTATTTTAAGATAATATAAATATTAAATTAAGTGTCCAAAATACTATTTTTCTTGTTATAAGTAATGGATACAAAACATACAGGCAACAATATGAATAAAATGAAGAGCTCACTATTATATCCTGAAAGCCACCACACTAGTATTAAAGAAGGAAATAAAGAAAAATCCCATGGTCCACAGTTCCTGGTCTACCCAAATTAAAATCTGAGTTCATTGGGTATTCTTAGAATGATTTTCATTTTCACGATAAGGGTAAATAACCCAATTGTCAATTCTACCTCACACCAAAGGTCTTTTTCTATTACACCTATCCCCTTATCTCATCACCCCAGAAAATAAATAAATAAATCCATTGATAGGTAATAAACACTGTCAAATTCATTGTTACATGCGTGTATTCATACACTTTTATAAAATATTAGGGTTGCTAAGTGATATCATTTCAATTTATGTTGGCTCACTTTGGTTTTTAAGAAGATACCCAACAATTTCATTCAATTGGAACCTTGAATAGCATACTTTGGATCAAGAATAAAATCTAATATACTAACTTTCATCTCTGACGTTTCACTGATCCACATTACCAGCTCGAACCTACATTACAGGAAAGACAAAGGCTACGTTTGGCAAAACAGAAAATCTTATAGAGTAAGATCATGGGACTAAAGGTTGATGGTGCTATCACCCTCAGGAGAAGGGGCAAATGTAAATATATATGGCCTGTATGTGTTCATATACATATATATTCACACACAGATGTATGTACATACACATATTTGTATGTATATATACACATATATGTATATATGCATATATATTCACAATGGAGTATTTTACATTTTTACAAAGATCAGAGTTTAGGAAACTGTATCAGTACATTAGACATACCGAAATGGCTATTTTGGACCAACTTAAATGTTATGAGAATAAAATTACAGTGTGATTTTGGCATTGCACAAATATACCTTGAGAAACAACCTGAAATTCTAGTGCCAATCTCCATAATAGTTTTTGGTCTGTGCTTTGTTCATGTATATAATCTACTGTTTGTTCCAATTGTTTTAGTAATTTACATTTCAAAATATTCTTGAGTCTTCTTTTTAGTCTAATAAAGTTGCCAAAATAAAGGTAATCTTTTAAATTTCAATCAATATAGTGTCATGAAAATACAGGGGGGCAGAAAGATGAATTGAGAAAGAGGGAGGAAAGTATGTCAGGAGTAGAGAACTTGGAGTATGTTGAGAAATAAGATCCACCAAAAAGTGAATAAAGTCACATCAGATTTCTTTTACCTTGCCTTCCCTGGATTGTGGGTAAATTACATAGTAGAGGCAGGATTTAGAGCTTAAGCGAAGGATCTCCTTGAGAAAATATTTTGTATAGTGCTGGAATATGGGATTTAAAACAAAATGGTGCATGTGGCCATGTTCTTCTCGTTGGTGATGATCATAGTATATAAAATCTTCAATGTTATAATGTGAACGTATGTACTCTATATCCTAGAAAACAGAAGAGAAAAAACACCCTTTTAAGCAATGCTATAAGCTATGATTCTCTGGCAAATGAGCATCCAGCACTTGCTTCTGTGCTTTGGTATATCTTAATCACCAAAGTCAGAAAACTGATTCTTTCTTGACCCAGTGTTTAATTTTTTAAAATAATCAAATAAAATTAAAAGCATAATATCTATATTTGTGTTCTTCCTTGAGAATAACTGGTGATTTACTCAACTATATTACAATAATGCCTCATTATGGCATGGAGATAAACAGCTCAATTCTTTATTTCTTAGCCAGATAGGGAGAGGTTCATCACTAGAATTTTGGATGATAAATCTTAAATGATAAATCTTTTAAAATCTGAAAACCCAATAATACTGAATTAATATGGTTCATTAATAGTTACGAAACTTTAGTCAGGTAAGACATACATATGTCTTTCATACATATGTGTTTCATCAAAGACCAGATCCATACACTCTTCAAGCATTGGAGTAAGAAGTCACTGATATTGTCTAAATTAGTTTCTGATAAAACTGATATTTGGGAAATCACCCCAGTTATGACCAAAACAAACAAATCAATTCGAACATTATTTCATTGAAACATTTTATCAGGAGTTTCTGTAAAATTACGCTAAATTATCTGTAGATATTTACTTTCATGTAGAGAAGCAATCTGGTATAATGGGTAGAGAATTGACCTGTATATGAGAAGGCCTGCTTTCAGTTCTGCCTCTGACACAGACAGCTGCGTAAAACTATAACTTGCAGAATAGCTGTTGATCTGATTGGGTATAAGGAGTTTCCTTACCCACTAAAATAATAGGTCTGGAAAAACAAAAAGGCATACCTCACTTTATTGCACTTCACAGATAATTGCAGGTTTTTGTACAAATTGAAGTTCTATGGCAACCTTGCATCAACAAATCTACTGGCACCAGTTTTCCCATCTGTTTCACAATTTTATAATTCTCTCAATTGCAAACTTTTTCATTATTATTTCATCTGCTATGGCGGTTTATGATCAGTGATTTTTGATGTTGCCATCGTAATTGTTTTGGGGAGCCACAAATCACCCATATAAGACAGCAAACGTGATTGATAAATGTTTTAACTATTCCACCTACCAATTTTCCCCATCTCTCTCCCTCTCCTCGGGTCTCCCTTTTCCCTGAGACACAGCAATATTGAAATTAGGCCAATTAATAACCCTACAATAGCCTCTAAGTGTTTCTGTGAAAGGAAGAGCTAATTGATGCAGTAAATTTCTTTATTGTCTTATTTTAAGAAATTGGCACAGTCACCCCAACCTTCATCAACCGTCACTCTGATCAGTCAGCACCCATCAAAATCAAGGCATGACCCTCTACCAGCTAAAAGATTATGATGTTGAAAGCTCAGGTGATGGTTAGCATTTTTCTTAGCCATATAGTATTTTTAATTAAGATATGTACAATTTTTTAGACATGATACTACTGCACACTTGATAGACTACAGCATGGTATAAACATAACTTTTATATATGCACTGGTTCATGTCACAAGTTCATGTGACTCATTTGATTGTGATATTTGCATTACTGTAGTAGTGTGGAGCTGAACCCACAATATCTCTAAGGTATGACTATATGTACTTGTCCTATTGAATTCCTGATAAGGAATCTCCATCTGCCGATGCAGATCAACTATTGCTGGGCAACTTCTGCTCTCAAAGACTAGGACAATGGGTGGTTAAGTGACTTGACTAGGGTTACGCAGTTTGTATGTATTATGTTCTGGACTAGAACCCTGTTCTTTCTGACCCCCAGGCCAACTGTGTATCGGTGGCTCCACTATGTCTCACCTGTGTATCTCTGCCTCTTTGGATCTTTATGTATAGATGCATACATGACTGATACTTACATACATGTAGATATCAGTCTAATCCTCAAACTTTTTCTAACCTTTCTGGATTAGATATGAGTTGAAAATCTTTGATAGAATTTTAAAGACTTTCAGCTGAAACGTGAATTCGTTATGACTGTCAGAGTCCACACATATTTTCAAGAAATACTTAATATGTCCTTCAGCACATGCACTTCCAAAGTCCTACTATGATACCTTGTTGTGGTCTGGAAGCAATCCTGGCTCCTCAAAGGCTGTACCTGGAGAAGACAAGCTCCGGCAGGTTCTCTCAAGTGAGAAAGGCTTTGGGCAGGGACCTGATGATGACTGGATGTCCGCTGTTCTCAGAGAAGCGCACTACCAAGTTTGGTCACAGAAGGGAGAATTTGAGGGCCGTAGCCCCTCCCCCAAATGAAGGAGTTACAACCTGGGAGCTAGTACTCACATGACAAAATCAGAATCCTGAAGTATGTACAACCAATTAGCCTTGTTTTGATTGGCCCAATTCCGACCCCTACCTTTGTCTCCTTTTATCTCGTCTTTCATCAAGCCTTTCCTGAAATCACTGGGAATGAGGGACTCTGTTAATTGTGCTAAGGGAAAACAAAGTAACGGTTCAGCTTTCTTTGCCAGCAATGCACTCGCTCAGAGAGGAGGCAAATGTGCTGTGTTTTCATTATGTATCTGACTTGTTCCATTGGCATGTGTGGCAGACATGCCCAAAATGTAGAGAAAAGGTGTGAGGGAATGTGAGATGGAATCTACCTGTATTTCTTCATACCAATGTGTACTATCATTTTAATCACTTGGCTATTCATCTGCTAAGTACTTCTTGTTATTTTCTACAGTTTAATCTTTTTAAACATAACTAAAAAGGCCAGGGGTTACAGAATGCGAACAAATGGAATCAGTCTGTGTTCAGAAGGGACCACCTCAGACAAAAATGTAAGAGTGCCTGGGACTGTTTTCAGCCCCTCAGCTTTCCCCCTTCCTGTGCAGGCATAGGGCATTGCCCAATTTGCTACATTCTAGATCCAGTTAGAACAGGACACATTTTTGTCTACTTTAGTACTGTACACCACCTTTTTTTTCCCAAACTATTAAGTATATTTTTTAAGAATTTTGATTGAAATATTTTATAGGAATGGAGCTAACACAATTTATTTTTTAAGTTAAAAAGAGGAGATTTGAAGAATCCCAATTTATAAACA
Organism: Bettongia penicillata ogilbyi; assembly: GCA_023548195.1. Lineage (NCBI taxonomy): Eukaryota > Metazoa > Chordata > Mammalia > Diprotodontia > Potoroidae > Bettongia > Bettongia penicillata. Next base: position 1,210,987 of record JAJHZJ010000442.1, read on the forward strand.
AATTGCAAATAATAATTCATATACCTAAGAAGTGAAGATCTATTCACATTAAATTTATAACAAAGCTTGGAAAGGTCTAATTTCATTACCTTTGTATTAGTTCATGTTAAAAATAATAATCAAGCAAATGAATAAAAATTTTAAAATAGTTACCATTTCAGTTCTGATGACTGAAACCCCAACTATCTGATTTAAAACTTCAGCAACAAATGTCTGTACCATTGTCCCATCCTGAAAAGATAAGTCAATGGATGGTTAAGTTCTTAATATTTTATTGTTCGTTAATAATAAAATATTTTAATTCCTAGCAAAGCTTCAACAAGTGATGAATCTTGGACTTAGACCAAAATTATTTGTTTAAAAACCTGTTAGGGCAGGGGAATGGGAATCCTCAGAACCAGAAGAAAGATTCACTTTGATTGAATATCACGAATATTGATGAGCACCTTTATGAATAGGGTAGTGCCATATATCATGCTCTCTTCTTAAAGTTGTTAAGAGAAAGGAAATATTTTATAGAGTGATTAGCCAAATTTACATTTCTTTACCTGGTGTGAACTTGCCTTCATTGTCATGAAAAAAAAAACCCACTTGCTTAAAGCATAGTACGTTGGAAAAACGATTTATTAGAAGGCAAGAAACTTGGATTTGAACCCTTCTTGTGCCTTCCTCTATTTCATAGCTAAGTGACCTTAATTCTTCTCAATCTCAGCTGTTTCATCTGTACAATGGAGATATTGCCTGACCCCTGCATAATGGCAAAGGTATGGGTCAGACGACCTTATGAAGCCCTTTAATAGTGCTGAAGTCCGTGACATTATTTGACCCACTGTAATGTGAATGTAAAGAGATTGGGCAGCTATATTCTTAAAACATAGGGGAAATGTGGGCATTGAGGACAATAACTTTGTCATCTAGGCTTTGATTCTTCAGGCCCTCCTACAAAGGAGTGTAGTTTTCATGTTTTCATGGCATTGGTCGTGAAATCTCCTGGTTCTCCTCCGACCTATCTGAAAACTCTATCTCGGTCTTCTTGGTCATACTCATGTGTCCATCAAGGTTCTGTCCTGGGCCCTTTTCTCTCTCTTTTTTTTTAAAGATTTAAGTGTATTCATTTTTAGTTTTCAAAATTCATTTCCACAAGATTTCGAGTTCCAAATTTTCTCCCCATCCCTCCCCTCCCCCCACGCTGGAATGGAATGCATTCTGATTGCCCCCTCCCCCACTCTGCCCTCCCCTTTTATTATCCCTCCTCTTATCCCCTTCCCCTTTACTTTCTTGTTAGGGCCAGATAGATTTCTATGCCCCATTGCTTGTAAATCTTATTTCCCAGCTGCCTGTAAAAACAATTTTTTTACACTTATTTTTGAAATGTACAAGAATACAAGTCATTCCTCAATTGATAAATGGTCAACAGATACAAACAGGCAGTTTTCAGAGAAAGAAATTAAGATATCTATAGTCATATGAAAAAATGCTCTAAATCACTATTGATTAGAGAGATGCAAATCAAAACAACTCCGAGATACCACATCCACCTATCAGATTGGCTGACATGACAAAACTGGAAGATGATAAATGTTGGAGAAGGCGTGGGAGAGTTAGAACACCAATTCATTATTGCTGGAGCTGTGAGTTGAGTCAACCATTCTGGAGAGCAATTTGGAACTATGCCCAAAGGGCTACAAAAATGTGCATACTGTTTGACCCAGCAATACTGCTTCTAGGACCGTATCCCTGAGATCATAAAAATGGGAAAGGTCCCACATGTACAAAAATATTTATAGTAGTTCTCTTTGTCATGGCCAAAAACTGGAAATCAAGGGGATGCCCATCAAATCGGGAATGACTGAATAAATTGTGGTATATGAATGTATTGTGCTATAAGAAATGATGGACAGGAAGACTTCAGAGAGCCCTGGAAAGACTTGTATGAACTGATGCTGAGTGAAAGGAGCAGAACCAGGAGAACGTTGTACACAGTAACAAACCACAGTGTTCGAGGAATTTTTCTGGTAGACTTAGCCCTTCGTTGCAATTCAAGGACTTAAATAATTCCCAATGGTCTCTTAAGGCAAAATGCCTTCCACATCCAGGGAAAGAACTAAAGAGAGAGAGAAAAGGGCCCAGGATAGAATCTTGATGGACACACATGGTTAATAAGTATGACCAAGAAGATTGAGATAGAGTTTTCCTTCTCCATTCTCTCAGAATGAAGCTCATCATTTTCTTTTATATTATGTTTTAGTTCATTTTATGATTTCCCCCATTAATTTTAATTCTTCTATGCAACATGACTAAGGTGAAAATGTTTTTAATAGGAATATATGTGTAGAATCTATATGAAACTGTCTGCCATCTCAAGGAGGGAGTGGGGAGGTTGGGGAAAAACGTAAGATATGTGGAAGTGATTGTAGAACACTGAACATAAAAGAAAATAAATAAAAATAAATAAAATTTAAGAAAAAAAATATTTGTTTTTAAAACTTTGAGTTCCAGATTCTTTCTTTTCTTCCCTCACCACACACCCCCACTGAGAAGGCAAACAATTCAATATAGGTTATACATGTGTAGTTATATAATAGTCATGTTGTGAAAGACTAACTATATTTCCCTCCATCCTATCCCAACCCCAATTATTCTATTTTCTCCTTTGACTCTCTTCCTTTTCTAAAGTGTTTGCTTCTGCCTACCCCCTCCCCCAATCTGCCCTCCCTTCTATCATCTCCCTCCCTCTTATCCTCTTCCCTGCTACTTTCCTGTAGGGTAAGATACAGAATTGAGTGAGTATGTTGTTTATCACCTCGTGCCTAGAATACTGCAATAGCCTGGGGATGTTCTTTATGCCTTTTTAGGTCCTTTCCCATTCCTGTCCATCCTCCACTTAGCTGTCAAACTGAACTTCCCAAAGGGCAAGTCTGACCATGTCACCCCTCCTCACCCCTGTTTAACAGACTGCAGTGGCTCCATGTTACCTCTAGGATAAAATATAAAAGCCTCTGACTTTTAAAACCTTTCATAACCTAAGCCCTTCCTACCTTTTCTGACTTCTTACACCTTATCTCCCCCCCCACCACCACTACAATCTAGTGACCCTGTGTCTCCTTGCAGGTCCTCCCACAAAACAATCCATATTTCCTGGTCCTGGGGATATTTTCACTAGATGTCCGCCATGCCTGCAATTCTCTCCCTCTTCATCTACCTCTCCAGGCTTCCTTCAAGTCTTTGTTGAAGTCTCACATTCTATAAGAAGTCTTTCCTCAGCTTCCTTAATTCCAGTCCCTTTGTTCTGTTGATTATTCCCAATATATGCAATAGCGTTTGTACACCATCTCCCCCACTAGACTGAGTGCTCCTTGAAAACAGGGACTTTCTGCCTTTCTTTGTATCCCCAGAGTCTAATATGTAATACCTGGTATACAGGAAGTGTTTAATAAATGCTAGTTCACTAAGACAATTTTTTTTTTTTACATATCTGTGAACCAACTAGAGCAAGAACAACTGAACAAAACCTGGCGTGGCCTCTATCTGGTACTGATTTGAAGTCTCTTTTTCCAAACATTATCTCCCTTAGGCTTATAAAATTCCTTGCAACCCCCCCTTAATACCTTATTGGGATCCTATGTCCATAAAACCCCATTATGGGAGCCCTGCTGCCCTCCTCCTGCAAAAAAACCCCACCAATAATAGCAGGTAGTATTTGTATACTTCTTTAAAGTTTGCAAAGCACTATAAAAATATCATCTCATATTGTCCTCGCAACAACCGTTGAAGGTGGGTACTATTATTATCCACATTTTATAGATAAGGAAGTCGAGGCAGACGGAGGGTAAGTTATTTGCCCAGGATCACTCACTTAGTAATTATCAGAGGCTGAATTTGAACTGAGGTATTCCTAACTCCAGGTCTAACGCTCTATCCATTATACCAAGCTGCCATAATAGCTATGTTGAGACTGGGGCTACAAAGTCCAGTTCACTTCTAAAACCTTCCCAGGGCCATGCAAAAAAATCTCAGCGAGAAGAGGGGACAAGCAAGGAAGGAAAAGGGCCTTCCCTCCTCCTCCTGGCCCACATACTTTGTGGTATATCTGCCAATAACATAAATAACAAACCTTTTGAACGTATTCTAGTCAGCACAAAACCTCCCCCCCATAAACACACACACACACACACACACATACACATTCCCTACACTAAAAACTGACTTTATATTTTTGAGCAAACTACAATCTAAATGTGGCACAGGATGGAGCTACAGAGTGCTCTGCTAAAAGGAGGATTTTTTAAATTCTATACATTATTTTAAATTATACTAGTTCATTCAGCTGAATAAGCTAGGTTGTTAGTGCTGAGACACAAACTGCCAGTATGATTCCAATAAAAGCCAGTTACTTTCGCTCAGAATAAAGTTCAGAAGCAGTTACTTCATAAATGCTGGAAAAAGGACCAGATAAAAGATTACGAATGAATCCATGTAATCCATTACATGGCAAAATAACACACCATATTTTCTACTGATATTGGGCTAGTCATATTTCTTCAAGATGTGTGCCTTGCATTCTTTCTTCCAAGAGGTCTTGAGACAGTTAAAATACAATGCAAGGAAGATAATTAGGGATCAAGAGGAGAAACTATTTAAAGGAAGTAGATGAAAAAGATACTATCAAGTAAGCACCTGAAACTAGGAGATCTGGCACTCATATCTGGGCACTCAATTTGGTTCTAAGTTTCCTGGAATCTACAGTAAAACAAAAAATATCCCATATTACATAGTTTACATTTCCTAGCAGTGGAAAGCATATGAAATCATTTACAGAGCTGAAATTTTTCCCAGAACTAAACTCAAGCAGGAATTTATTACATGGGTGCTAGTATAAAAGATAACAAGGACACAACATCAGACACAAAACTATAAAAGGCCATCTTAAGATGCAGGATATAGCAGCTAACATTTCTAATGTGTGGCCAAGTTAGTCCAACTGTATGTAAGTGAACAATATGAAAATGAAAAGCACATTTAATGTTCTCCTTGCCTAATAAACATGCATTACCCAGGAAAAAGAAAGTGGTGTAATATTGTAAAATAAAACAATCAGTTCTACTAATTGTGTACTTACTGGGTCTCTTCGAGCTATATTATATTTTGAAAAATCCTCCATTATGCTTTCATTGAGGTTAAGTGTTTTGATGAGATTTTCAACACTAGGTACATCATTGGTAGTTGCTAGTCTTATATTAATTGACCTAGTCAAAGACATAAAGGATAAAGTTTTTTTTAATTCTTTAAAAGAACAAAAGAAAATATGTATTTCCTAAGGATTTTCTTTGGCCTTTAAACTTATAATCACAATATATGAGGTAAGGAAGCTTAGACCAAAGCTAAAAATTTTAAATGGAATTCTAATCTTTCATATTTACACATAGTGATCTGAGATACAATTTCACTTTAGAATGAAAAAATTGTTCCACTTGACTTTATTTCACCATATAATAAACTGAACCAAATTCCCCCTAAAGCCTGATAGCTAGGTAAATGCTTGGAAGTCATACGAATTTTTTGAGGCTACTGTGATTAACATGAGTTAGATAACATTACTCAACACTATTGATACACCCAAATTTTATAATTGGACAACCTTTAACCATGCTGCATTTTAATATTGAAATATATCTTCCATAATATCTCATTGTGGCATAGAAGTCACCCCAGATTCATGAAGATTATCTAAGTGGTGAATAAGCTCTGGCATCTTCTAACAAACTGGAAAAGGAAAGTACAGAACAAGAAATGTATGTATTTCTATAGGATAAATACTAGCCTAAATCCAAAAGAGATTCATCACTGGGGGACTAGCTACCAGATGATACACACACACACACACACACACACACACACACACACACACAATCTTGGACAGGCTATGATCTGAATCATCATTGGGAGTACCAACATAAAATGAAATCATAAGTCCTTGAAGAAGTTTCATTGTATCTTCAAAATTTTAAATATAATGATGCATTTTTCCAAGAAAATATATTTATCTATAGTTGGCTGATAAGAACACTATCTCTCAATTTCACCCTCACAACTTTTGAAGGACAATTAAGAACTTGGTTCTGATTTTCTGCACAACAAAAGGCCAAAGATAGCCAAAATAAGCACATCACATTGATAAAAATAGAATTGCTCCTTCTGAATTTCATTTGGAGACTTTGGTCAAATTTGGTGAATAAAACAACAGTGTAAATCTATTTTAATTACCTATTTCACACTCAAAACCAACTACAACACTTTTGACAAGTTCACATATTTTCTTTAGTGCCTAGGACTTTTGTATATAAACATATATGACAAATTCAAATCAACGAACCATTACTTTTTGTAGAGAAGATACAAAGTAATTTTTAAGACTTTCATCTTAAGTATACAGTCAAATTAGTTATCAATGGGGTCCAAATACACTGAGTAACAGTGTGACCTGCTTTCTTTAGTGGTATAGACCAAGTTTTAGAATGTAAAACTTATTAATCCATTCATTAAGCTCATGTTTACTGGGTACCTCCTAAGTATATCACCATTCTTGGCATGATAGGGGATCCAGAAGAAATATATACTGTGAACCCTGCCTTCCAGAAGCTTACAGTCTAATTGGAGAGAAATGTTTTGAATGCATGAGGGAATTAAATAAAAATGTAAGATAATAACTGCCAAAATGAATGCTATAGGCAGTAAATAATCCAAGTGAATATTCTTCCATACCAAAAAACTGCCAGAAACCTTAGCAATTTGAAAGAATTCAAATCAGCAGAATAGGGGCACTACTATTGTGCGTGTGTTTGTATGTGAATGTGCGCACATGCACCTTAGGACAAATAGGCAATGTACCTGAGAGAAATACTTAAAATCTGATTTCTGAATTTCATGCTAACTAACTCAACTTGGACTAAGTTTTTAGTCTGTTCTATTATCTCTAAAATGGGATGCTGAAACTAGTTTTGATATCATTAAGATTCTGTTTGGAAGTAGATGGGAACATTTATTCAAAACTGGAAGGAAAGTGAGATGCCATTTAGTACAACACTTTTCTACATCAGGAAAGAGAGACTCAGAGAGGGGAAGTGACTTGACTGGTCACAAAGGTTACCAGTGCTGTCAAGACTGAGATTCAAACCTGGGTCACCAATTCAAATGCACAACACCTTTCCCTGTATCACCATGAAATCTTCTACTACACTCAATCTAAAAACTTGTTAATACCTGAATTTTACCAAAGAGTTGGTAAGAAGTTGAATAAATTCTGCTACTGCAAAATGATCTACTTGGTTATAACTTTCCTTCTTAGAGAATACAGATTTCTTATCTAATCTAAGAAATGTCTCATAAACATGTGAGCTAGTTGTAATTTACTGTGGGAATATCATAGAGAGGAGATAGAATTTACAAGTTGCTAAGAGTCCATCAAAGAAACCCAAATAAGAAGAAACATTAAGCTCCTTAATATCCCTCATTTAAGGGAAAAGATTATCCTGCCTATAGTTTACATAATGTGCCAAGAATCTATTCCTTTTATTTATCTTTGGATATAATGCCAAAGATTCATAATCTTCTTATTATTTAGTCTTTCAAATAGGTGGTTTTGTTCCTACTTCATAGATTCTTAAGTACTATACAAAAACAGTGGACTAGAAATACTGTAAAATGTTTTTGTAATCTCACTTTCAGACCATTTTTGTCATTTTATTACTCTTTTCCCTGGGGATATTAAATCACCATAAGAAAAAATGAAAATCTCTCAAAGATACACTTAGTCATATTCCAGAAGTTTAGAGCCAAAGTTTTCAGAGAAATTTATCCTAAAAGACCCAGTAAAGTGCTAAAAAAAAAGTTTCCCCAATTGATAAATGGTCAAAGGATATGAACAGGCAATTTTCATAGGAAGAAATTAAAGATATCTATAATCATATGAAAAAATGCTCTAAATCACTTTTGATTAGAGAGGTGCAAATCAAAACAATTCTGAGGTACCAGATCACACCTATAAGATTGACAAACATGATAGAACAGGAAAATGATAAATGTTGGGGAAGATGTGGGAGAGTTGGAACACTAATTCATGGTTGGTGGAGCTGTGAGCTCATCCAGTCATTCTGGAGAGCAGTTTGGAACTATGCACAAACGGCTACAAAAATGTGCCCTTTGACCCAGCAATATCGCTGCTAGGACTGTATCCCCAAGAAATCATAAAAATGGGAAAGGGTCCCACATATACAAAAATATTTATAGCAGTTTTCTTTGTAGTTGCCAAAAACTGGGAATCAAAGGAATACCCATCAATTGGGAAATGGCTGAATAAATTATGATATATGAATGTAATGGAGTACTATTGCACCATAAGAAATGATGAACAAGAAGACTTCAGAGAGGCTTGGAAGGACTTATATGATCTGATGCTGAGTGAAAGGAGCAGAACCAGGAGAATTTTGTGCACAGCAATGACCACAGTGTGCGAGAGTTTTTTCTGGTAGACTTGGAATGTTGTAATAACGCAAGAACTTAAAAAAAAATTCCCAATGGTTTTCTAAGGCAAAATGCCTTCCACACTCAGAGAAAGAACTATGGAATTCATTCACAAAATGTAGCAGATCATGTGTGTGTGTGTGTGTGTGTGTGTGTGTGTGTGTGCGTGTGTGTGTGTGTATTATGTTTTGATTTGTTATATGATTTCTTCCATGTATTTTAGTTCGTCTACACAGCATGACTATAGTGAAAATGTATTCAATAGGAAAGTATATGTAGATCCCATATAGAATTGTATACTGTCTTGGGGAGGGAGGGGGGTGGTAGGGGCTAGGTGTGTGGGAGGTAAAAATCTAAGTTTTATGGTAGTGATCGTAGAACATTAAAAAAAAATAAATTCAATCTATTCTTCAAAAAAAAATCTAATAAAAAAAGTAGAAGCTAACCTAGTTCTGGGGTAAAAGAGGCAAGAAGGGAAATCACTGATATCAGAAGAGCATGACAAAGCATTTTCTTACAAATATTTTAATACCAAATCAGTAAATCTGAGTTTTTGGCGAGAGGAGGAAAGCAAAGTTGACTCAACAAAAAAGGATTTAATAGAGTATGATTATATAGTTAGATAATAGAGATATATTAAGATACAACATAGCATAGCATCTATAATTACTTTAATCATGCCATCTTCTTTGTCAACTCCTACATGTCTACCTCCATGTATATGATATATATGTACATAGATGTAGCTGTGCATATGTTTTTGAACCTCCATTTATCTACATATCTATTTATTAAAACTTTCACTTAAAAAAATTAGAAAATCTTCCTATTGACCTATTTCAGGAAGGAAACTCCATTTTCCCATCTTCCTGATCCATCAGGAACTTGCCACATCATTATGACAAACCAGAGTAAACAGATAAATTTCCTTTTTAGACGGAAAGTATGTACTTGAATTCTTTGAAGTTCACATACAACTGTTATTATTAATAATAACATCCTCACCAAACTTGCTTGCCACAGTGTCCCTAGGAAGAGAAGTCACCTTTGGGCTAATATCAGTTCAACTTTTGAATCTAAGTTATATAAAGCTTTGAATTATACTTAGTGATAAACACTGGACAGTGTAAAATTTATTACATTATCCTTATTTATATTTGAAAATCCAGAAACAAATGAAAATTCAAAAACATTCCTAGATAGTTACAGAAATGGCAAAGAGTAGGTAAGTCTTTCATAACTTGAGATAAACTAATTATTTCATCTAAGCCAGATAAGGTATTTGTACAATGGCTATTGTTCAGATAGACAGACCATCAGACAAAGAGGTAGGTGCTAGTCACACAAATACAAAAGCTAAGCAATTTGTGGTCTCAAGGTACTCACATTCAACTAGGGGAGATTAAATGTGTATGCATTTGAAAATAGGAAGACAGCACATACACATACACATACACAAATCCATATATAAAGCAGCTGCACTGTCATCTTGGGGATAGCAGGGAAGGCACGAGCAGCTGATGTGATCATGAAAGGCTTCATGCACAAGTAGGAGCTTTAGTTGAGTCCTGAAGGAAATTTAAGATTTTCCCAGAGGTATAGGTAAAGAGGGAGAGCATTTCTCACATGTGGCACATCCCGTGTCTCTCATGGTAGAGAGAAGGGAAATGGGGTATCAAATAGAAGTAGTAGCAAATAGGTTGCTATGGCTAAATTATAGCATAAGGAGAGAGGTATAAAGTGTGTTTATGATACTACATATGTATATACATGATAAAGTCACATATATGAATTACATATATAAATGCAAGTATTTATATACATGTATGCTTACATATATATACATACCTGAACATGTCACTCTACAAATATTTTATCTATTAAATAATACTAAAATCATATTAATTTTATCAAGAACTGTATATACAGTACATATACATGTATACACATACATATACATATATAGTACATATAAGACATGTGCATTTATAGCACATAGACCACATATATACTATGTGCTCATGTACAATCACATAAATTAAGTATACATATTATATGTCCTCATATAAACACATGAGTTAAGTAGATGCATTGACATTAGCCACTGTACGGATGTTTTATCTCACTATATAATCATGTTAACTTTTTTAAAACCCAAGAACCATATGTAAGCATAAATTTATTTATTACATGCTCATACATAAATATAAATTGGATACATACATATGAACAATACTGTACTGATACTTTTTCTGGCTTAGATGAAGTATCAATACAGTATTATTGAATGCCATTTACATCACCATCTAGAAATGCTCTGGAAATTTCAATTGTTTCTGGACTTTCAAATATAAATAAGGACATCATAATACACACAGTATTCTACACTGTCCAGTGTATACCTAAGTATCATTCAAACCTTTGCTCAGCTGGGACCCAAAAAGTTAAACTAATTTTAGCCTAAATGCTATTACTTTTCCTGGGGACGCTGAAGCAAGTAAGCTTGGCAAGGATGCTACTCTTAATAGTTGCTAAGTTTGAGCTTCAAAGAATTGATAAATGCTCTGTGCCTGTAAGGAAATGTATCTGTTTTCTCTAGTCTTGGTAAAAAAAAAATAGTGGGCAAGTAGATTAGCAGGAAAGGAAATTAAAGGGTACTGTTTCTTTCAGTAGTATAGTAGGAAAGGACACCCAAGGGGTCTAGGGCTTTGAGTCTGCTTGGGTTTTTCCTTCCTTATCATTCAGAGCATGTGTAGTGATGAAGAATCTTCTGGTTGGCTGGAAGGCTTAATGACTCATGAATTGCTGAGGTGGAATTGAAGATACATGCATAAGGAGGGATCTGATTCTCCATTAGACCCTTTAGTTTATTCCTGGAAACAGGCAAGGCAAAATTGTGAGCCGCTGGGTAGGAGGAGGGATGATTACCTATGACTCCACCTCCATCTCAAGGTCCATCTATCTGTGAGCAAATCACCTTGGTTTCTTTTGTATTTATTTATTCTTATTATGGGGGTGGGAGGAGAGAAAAGAACAAGTATGTATTAAATGCCTACTATGTGTAGGCACTATGATGAGCTGGGCAGCTAGGTGGTGCAGTGGATAGAGCACCAATGCAGGAGTCAGGAGGACCTGAGTTCAATTCTCACCTCAGACACTTGACACACACTAGCTGTGTGACCTTGGGCAAGTCACTTAACCCCAATTGCTCATCCTGGGTACTGCAGTCATCCTGATGGATATCTGGTCACTGGATTCAGATGGCTCTGGAGGAGAAGTGAGGCTGGTGACCTGCACCGCTCTCCCTCACTCAAAACAAAGTCAAGTGCAAGTCATGTCTCCATTTCTCTGACGGCATGGTCTTCTTTGGCAGCGAAGGATGAACACACACACTATGATGAGCATTTTACAAATATACTCTCATTTGAGCCTCACAACAACCTGGTATTGTCCCTTTTGATCCTCACCACACTTCAGTCCATGAGTATTCTGAGAGTAGTGCCCAGGTGAACAGGAGATCCATCAGAGCTATCCAAGTTCCACCAGCAACCAAAGTCAATAGCAGATTCCAGCAGAGTGATAGGGGTCAGTGATCAAGGAAGCACTTGAAGACAAGGTGAAAAGACAATGCTCCTTGAGACAGTGGTGTCTTCTACAGTCTGACTTCTCATGATGGAGAGAAACACTGATCCACCAAGCTAAGCAAAAAGCTACATCTAACAGGGATCTCATGAGGATTCCATGGAAGGAAGGAAAAAAAAAACCAGGACTTCTGGGTCCAGGAATCAGGAGGTTAGCCACATGTTTTCTATAAAATATGTACCCCACTGCTATTTCTTTAGTTTAAGACCATTCTCCCCTGGGACTTTTGTGAGTGCAAAGAGAGAGAAAGAGTGCCACAGTATTAGGAGAGTGTAAAATTGTTTTATAACTACTAAAACCCTGAAGATAGCAGTACTCCGTCACCCTCTGGGAATCCAACCTACTGATATGAATGGGAGTTGGGATAGTCAATCCAAAAGCAGTTCTATACTAGAAATGTGTCAATAGGTAGATTTTCTAATTGCTTTTATGTAGAGGTTACCCAAAACATTAAAATTACTCTTTCTTTCATCTTAGAAAGTAAAGAAGTAAACAAATTCCTCACTTAAATAACTTTCCTTGAATAGGATTACAAAAAAAATTTTTTAAGTTCAGGAACCAGTTTATCACCCTAGAAAACAATGCAAGGAAATTTCCAAAATTTAAAAAGAGACTCTAAACCCACATTAAATCACCCTCTTCATTTACTGTGGAATTAAAAGGTGTATGAGATAAGAAGATGTTACTAGTAACTATAGAAAGCTTATTATATTCCTTAGTTACAGAAAACCCCTTGGGAAATATAATAACTATAAAACAAAGCACTAATTATATTCATCTTCAAGATCTGGAATCCTTAATTAAAATGAAATTGATTTTTTAAAACTATATTAGAGTTAGTGCTCATTGTCTAATGTTCCAGTAGACTATCTTTTCAATCTTAATCATATTGTCAGAAAAATTACAAAATATAGATGTATTAATTAAGGGTTTATGAAATGCTTCATTGAATCTTTAAAGGTAGGTGTCTAAGAATGAAAAGAGATATGACTACTTACATGCTTGGATGGCAAACATTTATTACGCACCTATTATTTGGCAGGAATGTGCTAAGCACTAGGAATATAAAGAAAAATAAAAACATAGTCTCTGCTCTCAAAAGGCCCATCCTCCCGTAAAGAAGACAACATACAAACAGCTATGTGTATGTGTGTTTATCTCACACACACACATATACACATACACACACACACTATAAAGGTGAAGTAATCACAGAGGGGAAACATTAGCAGTGGGAATGGGAGGGAACTTCAGTGCAGAAGGTAGAATTTGAGCGATGTTTTGAAGGAGGCCACGGAAGGCAGGAGACAGAGATGAGGAGGGAGAGAATTCTAGGTATGAGGGACAGCCAATGAAAAGGCATGAAGTCAACAGACAGTGTCCTATGAGAGGACAACTAGCATTTGTTAAGCACCTACTATGTGCCAGGTATACGTACTAGATTCTGAGGATACAAAGAAAGGCAAACAACGACAACAAAGCCCACTCCTTGCTTCTCAAAGAGCTCACGATCTAAAGCAGGAGACTACATGAAAACAACTATGGATAAACAAGGAACAAAATTGCAGAGGGAAGGTTCTAAAATTAATGAGGACTGGAAAAGACTTCTTGCAGAAGGTAGGACTCTCATTCTCCAATTGACAAATGGTCAAAGGGTACTAAGAGGAAGCTTTCAGATGAAGAAATTAAAGCTATCTATAATTGTATGAAAAAATGCTCTAAATCACTACTGATTAGAGAAATGAAAATTAAAATGTCTGAGGTTCCACCTCACATCTGTCATATTGGCTGATATGACAGAAAAGGAAAATGATAAATCTTGGAGATGAGGGAAAATTGGAACACTAACGCATTGTTTGTGGTGTTGTCAACTGACCCAACCATTCTACAGAGCAATTTGGAACTATGCCCAAAGGGTTATAAAACTGTGCATACCCTTTCATCCAGTAATACCACTACTAGCTCTGTATCCCAAAGAAATCATAAAATTGCGAAAGGGACCCATATGTACAAAAATATTCTAGCAGCTTTTTTTTTGTGGTGGCAAATAATTGGAAATTGAGGGGATGCCCATCAATTGGGGAATGGCTGAACAAGCTGTGGTATAATGAATGTGTGATAAGCAGGTAGACTTCAGAAAAAACCTGGAATGACTTGCATGAACCTGAATGAAGTGAGCAGAACCAGAAGAACACTGTACACAGTAACAGCAACACTGCAATGATAAACTATGACAGACTTAGCTCTTCTCAGCAATACAGTGATGCAAGACAATTCCAAAAGATTCATGATGGAAAATGCTATCCACGTCCAAAGAAAGAACCATGGAGTCTGAATGCAGATCAAAGCACACCATTTTCACGTTTTTTGTTGTTTTCTTTCTCATGGTTTTTCTCTTTTGTTCTGATTCTTCTTTCACAATGTGACTAATGTGGAAATATGTTTAACATGATTGTACATGTATAACCTATGTCAGATTGCTTACTGTTTTGGGAGGAGGGGAGGGAAAGAAGAGAGAGATAAAAATTTGGAAATCAAAATCTTATAAAAATGAATGCTGAAAACTATCTTTACATGTCACTGGCAAAAAATAAAATGCTAATAAGTGGAAATAAAAGAAGGTAGGACTCTAACTGAGACTTGAAGGAAGTGAAAGGAGCCAGGAGGCAGAGGAGGGGAGGGAAAATATTCTAGACATGCAGACTTGGAGAAAAACTTGGAGTTGGGAAATGGAGTATCCTATGTAAGAAACAATGAGGATAAGTAGGATTGGATCACAGAGTAATAAAGTATAAGAAGTATAAGAAGACTGAAAAGGTAGGAAAGGGTCAGGTCGTAAGGGATTTTACATTTGACGCATTGGAGTCAATTGAGTAAGGGAAGTGATATAGTCAGATATGTGCTTTAGTAAGATCATTTGAGGGCTGGAATGTGGGGAGACTTGAGGCAGACAGACCAAGGAGAAAACTATTACAATAGGCCAGGTATGAGGTGATGATGGCCTGCACCAAGGTGGGGCAGGGTCACAGAAGAAAAAGGGATATATATGTACATGTATATGTTTGCCTATATGTCTGTATGTGTGTATATCTATGTATCTTTGTATGTCTATACATATAAATACACATATATGTATAGATATATACACATATATACATATACATGTATGTGTGTGAGAAAGACATTGCCAAAGTAGAAACAGCAATGAACAGAAACTTGGCAATGAATTAGATATGTGGGATGACATATATTCAAGTTGAGAATGATACCAAGACTAAAGAATGTTTTAATGGTAGTACTCTCAAAAATCATAGGGAAGTCAGGAAGAGGGAGAGTTTAGGGCAATAAAATAATGAGTTCTTTGGATATGCCATTAAGATGTCTATGAGATATCCAAATCAAAATGTCTAATAAGTCATTGGAAACATGACACTGGAAATCAGCAGAGAAGTTAGAGCTGGATAAGTAGATCACAGAATTATCTGCAGAGATATAAAAAAAATGGAATTCATTAAAGATGATGAGCTCAAAATGTGAAATAGTACAGGGGAGAAGAGAAGAGGATCTAGAATAAAGCCTTGGGAATACCCACAGTTAGCAGAAATAATCTAGCTGAAGATCCAGCAAAGGAGATTGAGAAGGAGCTGTCAGGCAGATAGAAGGAGAACCAGGAGAGAACAGTGAGAGTATCAAAGAGAAGATGATAATTAAAAATGGTAAAGGTTGCAGAGACATCAAGAATGATGAGTACAAAGAAAAGGCCATTTGAGTCAGCAATTAAGAGATCACAGGCAACTTAAGAGAGAGAAGTTTTATTTGAATGATCTGGTAAGAAGTCAGATAGAGATTTGGAGAAGAGTGAGAGAGAAAGTAGAAAGGGAGATGAGATATAGGGAAATAACTAGCAGAGATGGGCCATCAGGTGAGATTTTGTGGATCTTTTTCTAAGGATGGTGGAATCATAGACCCATTTGTAAGCAACAGGAAAAGATCCAGTAAATAGGGAGAGACTAAAAATTAGTGAGAGCTAAATTTTCTTATTAAATAAGAGACAAATTCATCAACTGAGAGGGTTGCACAGGAGGTATTATTGTAGACTTAAGGAGGAATGAAAAGGAGCCCATATCACAGCTTAACTTAACACTCATTAAGGGTCCACTATTTTGGGGGCATTATGTTAGGCACCAGGCTTATAAAGACAAAACAAAAGTCCCTGTTCTCAAAGAGCTCAATTTCTTCTGAGAAGAATACAGAGCATATAGAAAGAAATATACAAACAAGGTAATCTGAGAAATGAGACAGCCCTAACAACTAGGGAGGCGAAAGAAGACTTCGCAGAGGAGGTGGCACCTAGTCTGAGTTAGAGATCAGAATTAAGTTAACTAGAACCCCAAAACAGAACAGACTCCTCAGATTTACATATGTGAAAAAAATCTGACATGCTCAAACCAATGGCCTGGGGAGTGGTCAAAATCCATTCCCAAATGATAATTTCCCTAGTCCCTCTTTATACCCAATTTTTGCTTTAAGGTAATAACTCACAGAGTTGTCCCAAGTAGTTCTCTAATTAACCCCCATTATTTACACACTTGTGTAAAGGATCACTTAATCTTTTGAAGTCAAAAAAATGATTCCTGGCTCTTTGTCTGGACTGATTACCATAAGACGAGGATATCTGGCACACATAGGACAGGATGTTCACTTTTATAGTCAATCCCCTTGCCTTTCAGCAAGCATTTGTCCCCTCTTATGAAGCAACCCCGCTGGTGCGCTTTGGCTCAATGTCCCAGGTCTCGTCTAACCACCATCCCCCCATTTTTAAACATATTTATGATGCTACTTCCACCTTCAGATCTCACCTCCTTCCACATGCATTCCTCTTATTCTCTCCCTGACTTTACCTCCTGCTTCCTTCTGCTATGATTTGTGATGACTGATCTGTGAACAAACTCTGCATTCTAAATGTATTTTTCTCCTCCACAACTTCTTGCTCTGCTTGAAACATAACTATGTGCTGAAGGTATCACAACTTGTAATGCTCTCTTTCATGTAAGCTGGGAAACTGTCAAAGGAGGGACTCAACAGTGATGAGAAGATGGGGCCCTAGACTAAAGTTTTGGGCATGTGAGTGGAGATAGGAAAATAGATATCAAAGATATGGAGATGGAGTCAATAAGTCTTAGCAATTTAGTATAGGAAGTACCAGCCACTTAATCCAGCCATCAAGCAGTATACGGATTAAATTAAACGAGACGATCGAAACAGGTAGCATCTCAATGCGCTGTACATGAAATGGAACGCAAAAGTATATGAACTCTGCTGATCTCCCAAACCTGAGTCTGAGTTATTATATGATTTGATAAACACCTGTAAATTCCAGTAACTGGGGAAAATTTCAGCAGCATGACAGCTTCAGGGAGTCAGGAGGCAGCGGGTTCAGATCCCACCTTTGATAGTATCTAGCTGTGTAACTGTTTGGCAAGCCATTTAATCTGAGTTTCAGTTTCCTCAACTGTAAGGTGAGTGTAATGATACCTGAAGTGTAAATCTCATGGGCTTGTGACAATCAAATGAATGAATGCATGTAAAATCACTTCCCCAGTCTCTTCAACATGGCCTTATTCTCCATTTCCACTCCCACCAGAAACCTGGACTCCTTATGCTGGATCCCTCCCCCCATTGTGATAGAGAGGCTCTCTGCAGGGCTCAGGCATCTACATCACTTCTAGGCAGTTTTCTTACCTTGCCTGTACCTTTTCAGGACCCTTTGTGGGTGTTGCATTTCCTCGCTAGAGTATAAACTCCTTTATGGGAAAGGCTGTTTGCTTGCTTCTATTTGTATCTTCTGGACTTAGCAACATTGCCTGGCACACAATAGAAGCTCAATAAATACTTAATTTTTAACTCTCTCTCTGTCTCTGTCTCTCTCTCACTGTGTGTGTGTGTTTCTCTGTATGTGTTTCTATATCTCTCTTTCTTTGTGTCTCTGTTTCTGTCTCTGTCTCTTTGTCTCTCTCTCACTCACTATTATATAAATATCAATAATCTCTTAATCTTGCCAAAGATGTCAAGAGGTCAGTCAGTTAGTATTTATTAAACATCTTCTACATGCCAGGTACAGGCAGCAGTAAGTAGAGTGCAGGCCAGCAAGACTCATCTTTCTGAGTTCAAGTCCAGCCTCAGGAACTTATTAGCTAGCTGTGTGACCCTGCGCAAATCATACAACCCTGTTTACCTCAATTTCCTCATTTACAAAATGAGCTGGAGAAGGAAATGGCAAACTACTCCAGTATCTTTGACAAGAAAACCCCAAATGGAGTCACAAAGAGTCCGATATGACTGAAATGACTGAGAAACTGCAACAAAAATACCAGCCATTCAACTAAGTGCTGAGAAGGGACTTTTCTTATCCAATTTAATAGGGATGAAGGGATCAAGTAAATAGGATGGTAAAGATAAAAGGGAACGGAAAAAATGCAATCTAATGGTTTTCAATCCAAAGGAGGCACAGTTGTATGTTAGCATCTTCCTGTACTTGCCACTATATAGAAGAGAATTCAGTACAGGACAAGTCTATCATAGACGGACCCTATTCAAGAAACCTTCTCATTAGAGGGACCAGAAGGACTCCACTGAAAAATTTTCACTTACAACATGGTCCTGCAGAACGTGTTACAGTGAGATTCTAGTGTAGTTTAATAGGTGTGAATGAAACACCAACAAGGGAGCAACTATAACAAAATAAAATCACTTAGGATAGCAAAACACACATGCAGAGAACAACTTCTGTATACTGAAGGTTATTTACAACAGTTTGGTTTGGAACAAATCTCAGTAAACTGAAGTCGATTCCTGGATTCAAACAAAGCCAGATTTCATCGAATGCTACTGAATTTATAAGTTAAAATTATAAATGAAATAAAACACTGAAAGACAATCTTTTAAAAGGTAGATATATACAAGATGGAAGTGTGCCCCAGAAGGAAATTGAGGCATAGTTAAGTGACTGATCCAAATAGACAGTAAATGACTAAGGTGATACCATTCATCATTAAAGCTTTTATTCTTGGTGTCTTGAAAGATTTTTGGGGAGAATTTGGAACTCAAAGTTTTAGGAACAACTGTTTAGTATTGTTGTTGCTACTAGGAAAGAAGACATACAGTTAATGAGGAATAGAAAGTCACCTGGCCCTACAGGAGAAAAGAGAAGATGGGGACAAGAGAAGGGAGGGATGACAGAAGAGAGGGCAGATTGGAGATAGGGAAAATTAGATTGCTTGGGGTATTGGGGTGGGGGGAGGGGTTAAAAGGGGAGAAAATTTGGAACCCAAAATTTTGTGAAAATGAATGTAAAAAGTTAAATAAATAAATAAATTTTAAAAAAAAAGAAAGATTTTTGTTGCTAAGCAGTCCCATTTTTAAAAGAAAATCAATTTTATTAATATATTTTGCTTTTATATTTCTCTTATTCTCTGAAATATCCTTCCCTCTCTTCCTAGCTAGAGAGCCATCTCTTATAACAAAAATTTAAAACAAAGCTAAAAAGTAGTTCAGCAAAAGTAATCAAAGCATTGTTCAAATCTGACAGCATATGAAGTGTTTCATGTGTATAGTTCCCTACCTCCTCAAAGAAGAGGAGATCAAAGAGCTTCTTTTAAACTATAATTATTTTTGAAAAGGGTTATAACTTAGTTTGTTCAATTAACACGTAAGCAAGAATTGACTGACAATTAGACTAGAGAAAAGATGAGATTTAGAAATAACATTTTAGGGAAGGTAAAAGAACCTAGGAGAGGAAGAAAGACAATGGACTAGCTAATGGAGGAGAGTTTTGGAAAAGGATAAAGAAAACCTCACTTTCAGTAAAATTTTGACTATGCTAAACCTAGTTGTGCACAACCAAGCCAATCAATCACTACAACAAAGGACTAGAAGAACTTAGAAACTACTTTAGCCAGGATACACTTCAGCTCATTGCTGGGCAGATAAAGCAGTCAATGGCAACCTGATTACAATGTAAACTTTTGAGGATAAAATCTTGCTGAAGAAGGTGGTGGAAGGCCATGAGTGATAGAACCTCACAAAAAAGAGAGAAGCAACATTTGGAA
The DNA here is from genome assembly GCA_023548195.1 of Bettongia penicillata ogilbyi. Taxonomy (NCBI): domain Eukaryota; kingdom Metazoa; phylum Chordata; class Mammalia; order Diprotodontia; family Potoroidae; genus Bettongia; species Bettongia penicillata. The sequence goes on from JAJHZJ010000442.1 coordinate 1,231,257, forward strand.
AAAACAAAACTACAGCCAGCTCATCAAGAGACCCAACGAAGCCAAATCTACCTGAAGGTATTTGAAGATGAAATGAGGACAATCCCACCCAACCCCCAACGCACACACACACACACACACACACACACACACACACACACACACACACACACGGGGAGGGGAGGGGAAGAGAGAGGGAGAGAGAGAGAGAGAAATGAAAAAATCTGTAAAGATTTTCTATGACAAACTGTTTTTCTCCATCAATTACAGGGAGCCACCAAAATTGAACTCAACACTGTAATTCCAATGTGTTGTACAAGGAAGCAGAAATCGCACTAAAGAAAATAGAAACGTGAAAAGCAGTTGAATTACACCAACTGTCCACAGAAGAGTTCCACACTGGAGGCAACACAATTTTAAAAGCATTTAAGGGATCGATCTCAACATATCTGAAAGAGGGTACTATTCTGAATTCCTGGAGGAAAATCATGAATTTTCTTATTGTTAAAGGAGGAAAAACCAGCTAAGAAAATAACTGTCAATTTATATACCTACTTTCTAATCTCCACAAAATCTTGATAAAAATAATTTCTATACACATTGAGTACATTCTTGATTATGGACTGAGAAGAATACAAACAGGCTCTTGGAAATGGCATTCTATGATCAAATACATCTTTGTGATTACGTAATTGAGGTAGAGAGCATGTTGGATCCTTCTACACTAGTTGTTAGCTGATAGAAAAAAGAAAGAAAGAAAGAAAAGAAAGAAGGAAGGAAGAAAAAAGAGGAAAAAAGAAAGGAAGGAAGAGCAAAAGAAACAAAGAAAAAACATTTGATTTGGTAGAACAGAAGCTACATTAAAGGCTTTCCTCCATGCACATGGGGAAAAAAATCATAAAAGATTCTCAATTCTCTGAAAGATATAGAATTGTATATTTTATATATAATGTATATTATATATACATGTATTTCTAAGTGTGTGCAATGACCCTATGATTTATTTTTATATCAAGTGAGGCATAAAATAGGGAGATGTATACTTCCAAATTATATTTACTATTGTTATGGAAGATCCTCAGCACAAAGTCCTAATAAAAGGTTTCTTTGAGTTGATGAGATTCCTTCATATGCTCCTATTTGCAAATGACCCTGGTCTGATTGCCTCAAGATCCAAAACACTGACAAGATCTTTAAATTATTCAAAATATATTAGTTTTTTAAAAAATAAATTTCATCAATTTTTTTTCTTTTCACATCACCTGCATTTCCCAATGTGCCTCTAACCTTTTTTCCATTTTTATAATAAAGAATAAAATATTAGTTTGAGATTAGAAATAATGCAATAAATATTTTTTGGTCAAGGTGTTCTGACTCCCTCACTATAGCAACTGATTGATTTTGGTTAAATTTCTTTAGGGTGATAACTTCAATCTTTTGTCATTACATGAGTGTGAAATGTCATTACAGAAAAGATTTTGTAGCAAAGTTTATCCATCATACAGGCAGGTCGATGTAGGACTTTCATTTTTATTTCATAGTAAAGTTGAAATTCTTAAAGTTGTAAGTATGTGGATTTTTAAAAACTGAAACATTAAAAAAACTTGAAGAGTGTAGCTTGGTGTGATGGCTGAAAAACTGCCAACTTCTTTTTTCATTATTTATTTTTAACACAGTTTATAACAGATAAAGCAACTCCAACTTTTGGTCTGGTGATACTCCTTTTTAAAGAATTTACAATATGGACCACAAAAGAAATTTTTTTAAAAAAAACATTAACCAACTGAGACACAAATAATACTTATGTTGCTAACTTCACAAGCTCTTGACCTGTCTCCACAGTATTACTAAGAATTAAAGGACCCTAACTTATTCTTGTTGGTCTGAAGTCCTGTGCCTAAACAGCTTAATTTTAGACAACCTGGGATGTTCCCCTACCCATAATCTATAATTGAATAGATCTAGTATTAAGCTTACAAACCTTTTGACTATAGGAAATTGTAGCGATACACTATCTCCCCAACTTCATGTCAATTCCAGGCAGGATTAGATTATCCATTTGCATTCAGTCAGGCTTAAAGTCTGCCAGGTGTCAGTGGGGAAACTGAGTCAGGAGAATCCCACCTCAGCTCATGCTGAACAGCCACTCTCCCACCCTTCCCTTGAGATCACCAATGCAGAGAACTGCCAACTTCTAATGATAAACATTTCATAGGAATCAGTCTGGAAAAGACCCTAAAATAAATTCTTAAATGTACAGTTCTTTCATACTTTATAAAGAAATATTGTGTAAAAGAGATCAAAAGGGTATAAGCTAAAAAGGTCTGAGGTGTCTGAATTCCATTGTGTTAGTGATACAAAAGTAGCAGATAATGTGGTAGACAGGTTAAAGGATATAGCAATAGTGGAAAAAAAAATTTTGGTTGGAAAGAAGTCATTTAAAAGAAAGCTCGTTGACTCAAAAATTACTTTTGCAGAAAGAAAACCATGTTATACCTCACTGGAGGTCATATATCACATATCATATGTCATTTTTACTCTACCTAAAACATGCAAATGCCAAAAATAATCAGCCTTACACAATAAAAGTTTTCTGGACTTTTTTTAAAGTTATAAAGTCAGTACCATTTATCTTTACATTCCATATTGTCTACAAGCTGCATTAACAAAACAATGATTGGTATTCACAAAGCTAACCCTGTATTATCCAGGAAAGGCCATTTTTTTCATTCATTTTCTTTGGCAAATCAGGAAAATGAATTTTCTTTATGAAATGAAAAAATGAACTTTCTTCAAAAGTTTGTATAAAAATTGTTCACATAAAAACTTCAGTATTCAAAATGTTAATAGTTCAGCTAACTTGAAATTTCACATTTTTCAGAATTATTCATTCTTTCAAAATGCTGGATACCAAGGTATACTATCTGCTTCACCCTCTTCATAAAATTTTTGTGAGTCAAAAATGGGATAAAGTACTTTGAAAACACAATGGAAGGGGACAAAGAGAATAAGTACATAAGAAATTATTATAAAATTCCAAAATGGATAATCAGCACCCAAATAAAAGAAAAATGATTTTAATTCCTCCGGAACTAAACATTTACATCTACTAAGATATGCACTGAAATCAGAGGCAATTAATTTTAAAATAATGAAAATGAAAGGTAATTACTTGATCTAGTCTATTTTTAAGAAACAATATATCTTAATTTGACAAAATATGCATTACTTACTTGAGCAATCCAGCACGATGAAAAACATAGAGATCATTATCAAGAATGGAGTTATTAAAAGGAATAATCCTAATGAAATTCTGGATCAGAATAAACTCAGGTGTGAGATGAGGAACAGAAATTACACAGAAGTCTTTATGCTAAAATGATAAAAAAAAAAATACCTATTAACTGAGTGACAACAAACAACCCCTTTGCTGATTTTAAGGCTATCATTAAAAACAAATCCCCAACATATACCACTAAGGCAAGAAGGTAGGGGAGAAAGTTTATCAGGGAAAAAGTGTTTAGCTTAAACTATTTAACTCAATTTCATTCAACAAACATTTATTAAACAATTACTGTTGCAAAGCATCCGTCCATCACATGGGAAAATGACGCATAATTTTTATGCTTTATGCTTTGATAGGTTGATAGAAAATTGAATAAACAAATGGTATGTATACATTCTGTAAATATTTATTCAGCATATTTATTTTAAGGAACTAAATTTTTAGCTAAGGGAAATCTATACATCCATGTTCACCGTGTTTATTCATTTGGAGTACCAATAAATGTGACAGTGTAGCTCAGTGGAAAGAGTACTAGTCTAAATCAAGAGAACTGGATTCACTTAGCCTCTGTGCACCTCCTTTTTTTCAACTATAAAATGAGGGAGTCTGGTGTGTTTAAAGAGGAAGACATCATAGTGCAGTGGGGTGAGCATTGACTGACTCCAGAGTCATGGATCAAATCCTGCTTCTGACACTTACTATGTAACTTTTCCCAGGGGTGGGGAATCAGTGGCCTCAAGGCCACCTGTGGCCCTCTAGGTTCTCAAGCGCAGTCCTTTGAATCCAAACTTCGCAGAATAAATCCCCTTAATAAAACAATTTACCTTGTAAAACTTGGATTCAGTCAAAAGGCCACATCTGAGGAACTAGAGGGCCACATGTGGCCTCAAGGCCATAGGTTCCCCACCTCTGGACTAAACCCTCGTTTCCTCTTCTGTAAAATGAGGGGGTAGATTAGCTGAGCTCTATGAGTCTCCTGGCTCTAAATCTTTGGTCTTATGATCCTAAATCACTTCACCTCTCTGGGTTTCAGTTCTGTCATTTGTAAAAATGAGGGGCTAGACTTGAATGACTTTTAAGCCCCTTCTAGACATGTGGTGACTGATTACCTCCAAGGTCTGTCCCAGATTTAAAATTCTGTAGTTCTATTGAAATATGTTTTTAAAAGAATACTGCATGCATCATTACTAATTTGAACATAAAACTGTCCTATTTGTATAAGCAAATGCCCTTTTCTCACTAGCAAGATTCTTGTGTATTAAACCTGAAGGCACAAACTAAGTGCTATGCTATACGTGGGGGGGGGTATGTACACTGGTTCTTCTGCCAGGCTCCAAAAGAAAGTGCGCCTCCATTCCTATCTGTTAATTTGTACCCCTGGGATCTTGCCTTCTCTTGAACCCTGTAAAGGTATTACTTCTGCTAATCCCAAACCCTTAGAGACATTTCCAACACACACCTGCACCGTATGCATTTCTAACGAAAGACGTAGTCCTGTTAAAACTGTCTCTGAGGTGCACTAGAATTAACTGTCAGCTGACAGAACAGCTGAAAGGCGGTGACGGATTTAGGCGGGCACAGGAATCTTCTGTGCTGAAGTGGACAGCCACAGTGCAAGAATACAATGATGTCTTACCCTCTAAAAATAAGGCTGTACTTTGAGGTTTTGTGCTGAAGTGATGTTCAAGGTAGCTGGAACTTCTGTTTACTGACAATATTATTGTCCCATGTAATTTTGAAGAGTTGAATTTACACAGAGCGCCTTCCCTGGAGTCAGAAAGACCTGAGTTCAAATCTGCCTCAGACACTTGACATTTACTAACTTGTGACCCTGGGCAAGCCAGTTAACCCCAAGTGCCTCGTAATAAAATTTTTAAAAAAGAAAATAATTTACATGGGCTTCAAAAAAGGAAAGAATCGAACTCAGCGAAATGAAACTTCTTTAGTTTATTTTCTGGGGTGAAGAATTTTGAAAATTCTATGTTCAGGGAAACATAATAATACTGAAGAAGGCTTGGAAATGGAATAAAACTAACATTCCATTCAAAAGAAATGACAACAGAGAAATCATCATGTTTCATTGTACTAACAAAAATTACAAAAGAAACTACTTTTATTAGATTAAGTTATTTTCTTGAAGTTATCACTACCTTGAGTGAAAGGTCAATTTAAACTACAGGTTTTTTTAAAACCATAATTTAACTAAAATTGGTCATTTCCCATTGCATAAAAATAGTAACTAGTAAAAGATTTTCATAAAAATCATTAGAAATATCACTTTTATCAAGGCTAATCAACTGAACAATTGTACTAGGTTCACAATATATTTAACTAATAGGCCAGTCACTGAAATAAATTTTAAACTCATTACTGCCCTCAGATTCATCCAACTTTTCCCCAGCATTTTTGGTTCTCTACAAGCAGTTTTTCTGCATTAAGAGGGCAAAATGGAGAAGCAAGAAAGGAAAAATTCTGAGTTGGATATGTCCAGCCTTACAACCAAAAAATTAGATCTGAGTTGCATGATTTTTTTTTGAAAGCAAGGCAAGTAAATATTCCTGCAAATCAGTTAGACAATGAACACACTAGAGAGTGAGTCAGGAATGACCACTTTGCCATATTCAGCAGGGCCTTCCTTGCATCTAGTATGAATTAAATATCTGTTTCTTAAATTGAATTAGGACACCTCTGTGCAGTGTTCTTATAATTGCCCAGAATCTATACGCAGTGTAATGATAGAGGAATGGGCCGATCTTATCGGCCACACATGACAACCAAGCTCATTTTTTCTATAAGATCTCATTATTTAATAATAGAAGTGGTGGACTTGTTGTAGAGCTGGAGCAAAATCTTAGTAAATCTACCTAGAAAAGGCATATGGCAAAAGGCCTATAAGATCAGCAACACAACCAAGACTAAGAGATTAGTACAAAGTAAGATGGCATTCTATTTTTTAATAGTGTATGACATGACTTTTGACTTTATTCCTGGAAGACCAGAAGTAGCCAAAGCTGACCAGGCTTAGAAAAATGTATGCTGCATTTTATTTTTGAATATTACTAGCATGGTTTACAAATAAATACTTAAATCTCATAACAAATAAAATGTTTCTTAAAAATTCTTCACTTACAGGAAAAAGGCTGAAAACAAACTGCATAAAATCCAATGACCTGTAAACAAAAGAGCAAATATTGTAAGAGAATGAAGAAAAATCTAGCATGAATTGTAGATTTACATAGATTTATGGCTCTTTGTCCCTCCAGGCAGCAATTAGTCATCCTTACTAATCAGAAATTGCTTCTAGCTGAGCATTAATCAATTGAAGACGTTATAAGCTTCACATCAGTTGTCATTAGAGTATTTTCTAGACCCCAAAGCAATATTACAGCAATTAATAATTTCTGGGCATTTGAATAGGCAACAGAAAGAAGCTTGCTCAGTGGAGATAATCTATCATTTCCTTTTGTTAGGGGACATATAGGCCATTTTGACCTTTTATTCTTTAACATGCAAAGTGTTTTATCCCCAGCTGCAGATGTATATTTACAAGTGAGCTACAGTGATTCATCAGATTTATGTTTGAAAACTCACAGAATCATCACATTTAGTTACAAAGAAAAATAAAAAAGCAAAAGGTGATGACATCAGATTGCAAAAACACTGATGAGCCATTGAGGGGGTCCAATACTTCTCATTCAATGTTTGTCCAACAATCGCCACAATTTAATTTCAGTCTACCCTATGAAAAAGAACCAAGAAACCAAAATGAACTATGATATTTTGCAAAAACCATTTTTGAACAATTTTTTATAATAATCACAAGTTCCAGTTTGACTGAAGTCAGGTTTAGTGATAGGAACTAAAGTAACTCTCTGAGATAATTCCCTAACTCCAGTTTTCTTTGGACAGAGATCTGCTCTCAGGTTTTCTGGGGGAATCCAAAGGGGCAGTAGTTTCAAGAACTGTCTCTCATGAGGTCACTGAAGTCCTCCTGATTGATTATCACCCTGAAATTATTAGCTTTTTGAAAGGGAATTTATTAAATCTATATAGCAAGAACAGTTGCTGCAAAATCTTTCCCTCCAGACCAGGGCATTCCCCTTGTATACACAAGGTCTTTTGTGTATTCAAGGTCTCCCAAGGAGAGAGGCCTCAAAACTTACAGAGCATAAGTGATCAATGGGTAAATTCACAGCTCCTGAAAGTTTTGTATCCATTTTGTGTAGTCCTTAAGAATTTCCCCTTAGGGAAGTAAGATAGATAATTCTGATTACATAAAATTACATTAAAAAAACCCAATGCAGCCAAAATTAGAATGAAAGGAGGAAACTAGGAAGATATTTTTACAGCAGGTTTCTCTGATAAAGGCTTCATTTCTCAAATATATGAGAAACTGAGCCAAATGTATAAAAAATATGAACCACTTCCTATCTGATAAATGGTCAAAGGATATGAAAAAATGCCCTAAATCATTATTGATTAGCAAAATCTGAATTAAAACAACTCTGAGATATCACCTCACACCTATCAGATTGGCTAAGATGACAGAAAAGGAAAATAATAAATGCTGGAAGGAATGTGGAAAAATACATTAGTGCACTCTTGGTAGAGTTGTGAACTGGTTCAACCATTCTGGAGAACAACTATTCCCAAAAGGTTATAAAATTGTGCATACCCTCTGAGTTAGCAATGCCACTATTAGATCTGTATCCCAAAGAGATCAAAGGAAAGGGAAAAGTAACTATATGTATAAAAATATTTATAGTAGTTCTTTTTGAGGTGGCAAAGAATTGGACATTGAGAGGATGTTCATCAATTGGGGAATGATTGAACACGTTGTGGTATATGGTTGTGATGGAATATAACTATACTATCAGGACAGTTTCAGAAAAACCCAGGAAGACTTATATGAACTGATGTAAAGTGAAGTGAGCACAGTGAGGAGAATATTGTATATAATAACAGTAATATTGTAATGATGATCAGTTGTAAAAGACTTGGATACTCTGATCAATACAATAAACTAAGACAATTCCAAAGGGCCCATGATGAAAAATGCTATCTACCTCAATCGTTCTCAGAATTCATCAGTTTTCTTTCTTGAGGTAGTCAACTCTTTTTCTGGTGGCAAAGAATTGAAATCATCAATTGGGGAATGGCTCGACAAGTTGTGGCATATGATTGTGATGGAATACTATTATGCTATAAGAAATGACATGAGTTTAATGCTCTCAGAAAAACCTGGAAAGACAGGAATGAAAATGAAATGAGCCAAACCAGGAGAACAGTGAACACAGCAAGAGCTATATCATGCAATGATCAACTGTGAATGACTTGGTTCTTCTCAGCAATGCAACGATCTAAGACAATTCTGAAGAATTTATGATGAAAAATGCTATCCATCTCCAGAGAAAGAAATGATGAATGAGTCTGAATGCAGACTGAAGCATATTTTTAAAATTTTATATTTCTTGTTTGTTGGGGGGTGGGGGAAGGTTGTCTGCTTTCTTTCACAACATGATTAATATGAAAATATGTTTTGCATGATTGCATATGCTTAACCTATATTAACTTGCCATCTCAGGGAGGTGAGAGCGGTGAGAAGAGAAAATTTGGAATTCAAAATTTTTAAAAGTGGATGTTAAAACTTGCTTTTACATATAATTGGGAAAAAAATAAAAGAATAAAATACTGTCAATTAAATATTAACAAATGATTATGATTTATCTTGCTTCTGCTCTACTTTATCAGGAGGATAATGGGAGGAAAGGGAAAAAAAACCAAGTGTTTATTAAGCACTTACTATGTACAAGGCACATGCTAAATCCTGAGTATACAAATGCAAGAAAAAAGACAGTCCCTGCTTTCAAGAAACTTACATTCTAATGAGTGAAGAAAACACACAAAAGGGAGCTGAAAAGGTAAAGAGAAGAGGAGAGAGATGAAGGTACCCTGCACAGGGCTGAGTTTTGAAGTCTGGAAAGTCAAGATCCAGCCAATGAAGGCTGACTAGCCCCTTCATAAAATGGAGATTTCAGTAAGAACTTACTAATGGGAGACACACGCAGACCTTGGGTAGGGATATTCCAGAGTGAAAAGGCCACAGATGGTTTGATGTCACGGGGTAAGTAGCCCTCAGTATAAATACAGCAGCAAAGGCAGGGTTTTTAAGTTTGGAAAGTCAGGAACAGAGCCAGAAGAGGATAATGAAAGACTGAATAATTTTATAGGGTTGTTACTGTAGTAACTCCTAGTTTTCTGCAAGAAAATTGCCTAATGAGGAATTAAGACATTTACTTATATTGTCTAATATAAAGGTTTTACTCCAAGTATATTTTAGATAGGATAAATCTAGTTATACTAATAAAATTTCTATCTTTCCAGAAACAGTTCTTTGCCATCTACAAGAACTCCTGTTACAATTGTTCTGTGCACTGGACTTTCTCCATTAACAGCAGCAAACACTTTTGGCAAGCATCCATCTTCCTGTTTTAAAGTTCTCTTAATATTGAGGAACATTTATTAAGTGCCTACTTTATGCCAGGCACTGTGCTAAGCACTAGAGATACAAAGAGGTTAAAGACAATTCTTGCCCTCAAGGAGCTCACCATCTAAAGGGGAAAAGAACAAGAAAACAAGTATGTAAACACAAACGATATACAGGATACAAACAGGAGATAATTAACAGAAAGAAGGCACTAGAAGTAAGAAGGGTTGGGAAAGGCTTCCTATAGAAGATGAGATTGGGTCTTAAAGGCAGCCAGACACTTGCTAGCAGCATGACCCTGGGCTAGGCACTTAACCCTGTTTGCCTCAGTTTCCTCATCTATAAAATGAGCTGAAGAAGGAAATGGCAAACCACTCCAGTATCTTTGCCAAGAAAACCCCAGACAGGTTTCACTGAGAGTCAGATGCGACAAAAACATTTGAACCACAACAACAAAGGAAGTCAGGGAACTTAGTAGATAGAGATTTGGAGGGAGAGCATTCGAAGCAATGGAAACAGTCAGAGAAAAGGTCTGGAACTGAGGAATGTCACTGATGGAAGAGTCCAGAGGCCTGTGTCACTGAATCAAAAAGTACATGCCAAGGAGTAAGATATAAGAAGACTGGAAATATAGAAAGGGGCTAGGTTATAAAGAGCTTTGAATGCCAAACAGGGTTCAACAAGGAGTTTAGTGCATAGAAGAATGATATGGTCACTTTAATCACTTAATGGAGGATATTTTGGAGTGAGGAGGGACTTGAGACAGGCAGACCCACCAGCAGACTATTGCAATAATTCAGGTGTGAGGTAATGAGGGCCTGCATGGAGTGGTTGCTATGTCAGAGGAGAGAAAGGAGCATATCTGAGAGATGTTGTAAAGGTGAAATCAACAGATCTTGGCAACAGATTGACTATATGCTGTGAGAGATAGTGACACTTCCAGGATGACTTCTAGGTTGTGAACCTGAGAGATTGGGAGGATGGTGGTGCCTTTTAATAGTAGCAGTGAATGTAGAAAAGAGGAAGGTTTAGGGAGGAAAGATACTGAGCCTTGTTTTAGACATGTTGAGTTTAAGATGTCTACTAGTATCCAGTGCAAGGTGTCAGAAAGGCAATTGGAGAGGCAAGACAAAGCAAGCAGAGAGGTAGGAATAGCATAGGTAGATTTGAAATCGTCAACATAGAGGTGATAATTAAACTAGAACTGATAAGATCAAGTGAAAAACTATGGAGGGAGAATAGAAGAGGGCCCAGGACAGAACTCTGAGGGATACCTATGATTAGTTGTGCTCTGGAGAAGGATCCAACAAAGCAGACTGAGAAGTGGCCTAATACATTGGAGGAAAACCAGGAGAGAAGAAAGTATCAAGGAGGAAAGAGTGATCAACAGTGTTAAAGAGACCAAGGAGAACAAAGATTGAGAAAAGGTTCTCAGATTTGGCAAGTAAGAGAGAACTTTGAAGAGACAAGCTTTGGTGGAATGACAAAGGTCAAAGGCTGAATTGTAAAGAGTAAAGAAGAGAAGCAGAAGAAAGTGAAGGCATCATTGTAGACAGCTTTTTCCAGTTTAATTACAAAGGGTAGAAAAGATATAGGACAATGGGGGGATGGCAAGATAAAGTGAAAGGTTTTTTTCAGGATAAAGAAGACATAAGAATGTTTATAAGAAGAAGGGAATGTCATGAAAATAAGTGATGCTGTTATGAAATGTTATGTTATGAAATGTTATGAAAATAAGTGATAGATGGGGATAACAGAGAGGGAATCTGTTGGAGTAGATGGGATGGGATCATTTGTGCTGGAATAGGGGTTAGTGTTGGTAAAGAATAAGGCCACCTCATTAGTCAGGGGTGGAGGAAGGCGCATGAGTGATGTAAGAGGAAGAGGGGAGAGGTGGGAATTAATGAAGAATGGTCTTATTTTTTCTTCCTGTAAAATATGAAGCAAGGTTCTCAACTAAGAGGGTGGGCGGAGGAGCAGCCGGGGAAGGTCTAAGGAGAGATGGATAGGTTTGAAGAGCCACTGTGGAGAGTGGACTAGTGAGTTGATAAGGCAGTAGAAGGATTATAGAAGGATAAAAGGACTACCTAGATTCTAGGTTGTGACTGAATCCAAGCTTCAGGGAACAAAGCCCCTTAATGAAAGGGTTTATTCTGTAAACTTGGACTCAGTCAAAAGGCTGCACTTAAGGACCTCTTGAAGACCACATGTGGCCTCAAGGTTTCAGGTTCCCCACCCCTGTCTAGAAGCACTGAGGGCCTGCTGAGGCTATGTAACATAAATTTATAGTGAAATAATTATCTCCACCTTCATTCAGCAACACGTGTAGGAGCAAAGGAAGCAAAAGACAGGAATGATTCAAGACTGAGGCTTGGGAGGGTGTAATCAGTAAAATGATAAAGGGCTGGTGATTCAAGAGAGGAAAATGGTGTGGAGTTGAAGTGGTTCACTAAGTGGTAAGGATAGGGAAGAAGGAAGGAATGGATAGTTCAGCGGAGACTGTCTGGGAGAGAACTGAAAGGTCAAGGGACTGAAGTTCACAGTATGAAGAAAAAGTAGGGTTTGATAAGAGAAGGTAGAGGAAGAGGCAGAAAGTCAATAGATTATGGTCAAATAGGAGGATTTCAGAATTCCTGAACAAAGAGGTGAAGCATTTGTAGGAGGTGGTAAGATCGAAGATACGAAGATGGCTGTGTATGACTGAGGAGGGAGGAGTAGGTCATGGGAAGTGAGTAGGTGGAAGAACTGAGTGGGTAGAATCTTTGAGGGGGAGTCAACAGATATGCTGAAACCCTCAAGTATGAGGGAAGGAGTTGGGAAGAAGAGAAAAAATGTGAGCCAGGTACCAAACTCATTAAGGGAGGAAGGGAAGAAGCCTGGAGATCTGTGGGCATTAGCTGCCAGGATCTTGATTGATAGAGATGAATTACATGAACCTCAAAGGAAAGATTACTGACTGAAAGAAGCAGGGGCCGAACTTGGAAGTGACAAAGGGCAGGAAGAAGTGTTCCACCTCCCCCACATAGAATGTGTAATCAGTGGGAGCCAAATTTCAATAATAGCTAAAAGATGGAAGGAAGGGAAGAGGAAAAAATTTAGTAGAAAAGGAAGTTTGTTGTCTACTGAACAGGTTGAGAGAAATGATTATTTCTTTCATATTAATAGCCAATTATCGAATTAGGATGAAAGAGTTTTCCACTTCCTTATTCAGAAATGAACCATTGAAGGAAATCTTGGGAAAAACTTACCCAACCAGGCTGATAGAATTGGTGTCCACTGTGTTTGGTCAGATAGGTCTAGGAAAGAAGTGAATTCCCTCTTTGATGTGTATATTGATAAGTCTCTTTGACCAAGGCTTGGGCGATTCAAGTCACATATCCCCCACAACCTCATTACAATGAGACTGCAACTTATTATAATATTCATTTTCTCATTAATGTTAACCAATCGGAGATGAATGCCATCCTCAGGAATATTCACTTTTCCAAGGGCATATAAGTTGTGAGCCCACCACCAGAAGGGACTTTGGCATGTAAGAGTGCCACTGACCTGTTTTACTAGCAAAATGCTAGCATTATTAATAAAATGATTAATTGCCCAGAAACTAAGTCTCTTGACATTCTTAAACATCACAAGGCATTCCAAAAGGTAGAGCAGAGAGGATGGGTGACAGAACTTTGGGGTGGGAAATTAAGGGAGATGTAAATAAGGAATTAGGTGGTGGGTGATTGGGAATGAGATTTCAATGATCATCTCCTACAAAGGTTTATATGTAAGTAATGTTAGATATAATAAATCTAGTTATAATAATACAATTTCTATCTTTCCAGAAAAAAGTTCTTTACCATCTAAAGGGACTCCTCTTCCATTTGGTTTGTGCCCTAAACGTTCTCCACAATAGTGGCAAATATATTTGGCAAGCATCTAGTTTCCTGTTTTATGCTTCACTTAATATTAATAATCACAAGATTGTTGAACAAAGTTATTTCTATTCTTGTATCTATCAATTTTTTATGATCTTAACATCTGTTCAGGAGATGCTTTGTTGAAGGAAAGTCTTCAAAGTTGCATTTTGCTTTAGAGAATCAAGCACTATTCCAAACAGCAGATATAAGCATAGTGGAATCTTGTATTCTTTGCACTTTTCATCTTAGTATATGTCTTTGAAGCTTTGATCTGCAGTAGCTTGCCTGCTCCCCCTCTCATATTCTGAGCACTTAGCATAGTGCCTAGTCCATAGTATTTACTGACTGATTTATATTCTCATTATATTTACATTTAATAAATGTGCAGATTGTAAATCTTTAAACACTACATAAAAATGAGTAATGAAGATGATGAAGATGAACGTACCCTACAGACCACAAGTCACCTTTCTGGAACATCTCTTTCCCTTCTTTACTTCAAGGCTGCCCTTGATAGCCACTTACACCAGATTTTATCTTTTAAAGTGTTATAGGTTGGGTATGATCTTAAATTCTCCATGTGGGAAGGGTACTATTCCATTTCTGGATCATAAAAATATAGTGCTTTAAAGATATATATTACACTGTATTCTTTTACTTGCCTTAGGCAGAGCAAAAAACAAGCAGGAAATCTAGATATATCAATAGAAGAATGGGTGTAGGAGAAAATTCTCCCTAAAATAATGAGCATAACCAAGATATGTTAAGAAAGAGTGAGGATCCTCTTCCATTAGTTCTGAATTCCCCGGGACTTTTATCCCAGTCATTTTCTATCCTGCTGCTAGCACTCTAACCTTCACACCCAATCTCAAGAGACCATGCCTGTTCTGTTCTGAAACCTCTGGGATCATATGTCCTCATCCTCACCCCAGCTATTTTCTACCCTCTGATTTCTAGGAACCACCCTCACCCCACTCTCCTCTTGCTCTAAGAACTGTAATCAAGCAAACACTACCATGTTCTCCAGAAAGGCTATGTCAAAGGACTGCCCTATTGTTATACTCACAAATGACTTTCCCTGGCCACCATCCCCATGTGTACTGTCTCCCTCTCTGAGAATGTAAATTCCTTGAGTAGGGACCACCTCTCGTTTGCATTCTAGAAATTATTCCTGTGCTTGCAAGGTACACTTAGCAAACACTAAATAAATAGCAAACACTAAATAAATACTTTTAAATTCACTCATTCATTCTTGATGTTGGGTCAGATAGGCATCAGTCTTTAATGGTTACTTGTTAAAACAGAAATAAAGTCCCTGGAAAACACTTTATTTAAGATTGGAGTCATGTCTGAGATCCCAAAGAAGTGGAAGCAGACCTGGGCAGAGATGGAAGTACATTAACATTTAACCCCACTGTGACTATAAGAAATCTATTGTGGTCAACATTGTGTAGGCAAAGGGAAAACAAGAAGTTACCAACAAGAGTAAAAATTTTGTATATGGTAAAGGAGAATATGATAAAGTGAAAGATATGCATAGTAATCTGTTTAGTAATTGTTCTATGAGTTCTAAGTTGCTCTTTCCTGTGATTTTGGTTGTGGGAAAGAGGGAAAATTGTATTTTATTTAAAACACTATTTGTTGGTAGAGGAAGTATCGTATTATGTCATTCACAGCAACTAGATTTGAGATTTATATAATGTTCATTGTCTCAGATGTTAAATTGACTGTAATAGTATGAGGCTGATAAAAATCCTGCAAAATGAAGAAAACTGCATTAGCAATAGATTTATTCCAAAGTATAATGAACCATATTAGGGGGGTAGTGGGTTGACCTCTACTGGAGATCTTCAGAAAAAGGCTGGAGAACCACTTCTGTAGAGAGTTATGAAAGGGATTTTTTCTCAGGACTGGTTTGGATCAGCTGGCCTCCTCAGAGGCCCTTTCAAACTCTGCAATTCTGTGATTTTTCCACACCTTTTTTTGTTTTACTTAACAAAACCATAATAATATTAGCTTCTACAATTATTATATATAAGAATGTCATGGCAACACTGTCATAAAATAGGCATCTTATTATATAGAAAATGTAAATAACAGTACTTGCCTTGTTTCATATTTCTCATCAATACAAAACAGCTGGATACAGAAAGCAGATGAAGCACCTTTGTATACAGGACGAAAGTCTTCGTTGTCAATTGCTAGGCTGACTTTAGATATTTTTAAAAAATCATATGACATTTCAGAAGCAGGTTTTTCTTCTTCCTAGAGCAAAAAAAGAGGCAAGGGACCAAAAGCAAGTCATATTTCTTTTCCTCAATTTAATGAGCTCTTGCATCATCCCAGCATTATTGTATTACAAGTACAGGTGTGAACTTTTCACCCAGGAGAACAACACGTTCTGAGATGAGCTTGAATTGAAGGAGGAATACTTAATGAGATATCCAAATTTCACAAGGCGAGGAATTAAAATAATCATTTAAAGGTCACAAAATTAATTTCAATTGTAGATTAAAAAATCAAGATGCTATTTAAAAATAAACTTACCTAACTATCCAGCAATATTTCCATTGTGGATTAAATCATAATAAAATGTTGCTAGTGGAGTTGTGACCCCACAATTGGAATATAGTACCACGGGGCAACAAGGACTTTTGGGCTCTAATAGTCTTTGGTGGGGAATAAATAAGGAAGGGCTAGGGCTAACTTGGGGGAAAGGCGTCAGACTGGAACTCTTATCACTCAATTAATGGATATCCACTATATGATCACACTATCCTATAATTATAAGAAGATTCAGAAGAAACATATAGATGGTCCCTGTTCACAGAGCTTATACTCCTAACTGGAGAGACAAATCTAGAAGAATAACGAGAGCTAAACTTTTGGGTAGAAACTAGAGAAATTTTCCTAGTTTCTAGGTTCACAATTTATGCCCTGACCATTATTTAGATTCAGATAGGTGGCACAGTAGATAAAGTGTTGTACCTAAAGTCAGAAAGACTTGATTTGAGATTCCCCCTCAGATACTTACTAGCTGTCTGACCTTGGGCAAGTCACTTAATTTCTCAGTGCCTCAGTTTTCTCATCTGAAGCATGGGACTAATAGAACCTAATGCATAGTGTTGTTTTAAATAAGGATTAAAGGAGGAAATATATGTAAAATGCTTTGCAAACCTTTACGCATTATACAGATACTACCTATTATTAATTCATTCAATATTTGCTGATGATCTACTATATTGAAAATATTGTTCCCAGGTACTTCCTGGAATATAAAGATAAAGAAGATACAGTCTCTGCCTTCAAGGAGGTTGCAATTTAGTAAGGGAGATAAGACATTTACATTAAAAAAAATACAAGGTAATGTGAACCACAGAGATTCAGAAGAGAAATAGTTTCTAGGTGGCAGTGATGAGGAAAATTTCATAGAAATGGAAATTAAATGGGGCCTTGAAAGATGTGTCTCATTTCCATAGGCTCTTTCCTCTTACATCTAGGATCTCAAAAAAAGTTGGGGGTGATAGGGCAGAGAAATAAATAAATCTGAAATGCAGCAGAACCTGCCTCTGAAAGGTTTTTACAGATTCAGCCTTTACCTTAACACTAACCACCACCCAGCAACAGCTCTAAATACCAACACAAGGCACAAGACATCTTGGTAAGGGCCATGTCGATGACCACACACTCTCTCCTCCAGCTGCTTCTCTTTGGGCAGGTGCACAAAGGAAAGAGACAGTCATATCCATGTCACAGGAAATTTACTCCTTGAGAAACAGACAGTACAACTATATCCTTCTTGTATTCCAGAAATTCACCTGGTTTTTACTCTTATTCCATTGACAACCTGAACTACTTACAGGCAGCCAAATCAGTCAGACTAAACAAATCGAGACCAGTACCAATAACCTCTTTGTCCTATTAAAATATTTCCAGTTAGGAGAATATGCTCCTACAAAGGTAAAACAAACCAACCCAGTCTTAGGGGAAGGAGTGGTCACTTGCTATTCATAGGCTCCATGGCTGACACAGCTACTTTCAGTCATTCACTAGCCATGGTGCTGACCCTCTTCTTTGGTAGGGTTAAGACTACTAATTAGAGAGGAGAGGGAAAGGCAGAATTTTTGGAAATGCCCCTATTTAGGGGGCAGGAAGAGGAAGTCAGTGGAAAAGACAGAAGAGGGATCACAAAGTTAGGGAGAGAACTAGGATAGGAAAGAGACAGTAGTCAAACAATAAAAACCAGAGTGGTTGGAATCAAAATGACATTCTCAAAGGGTAAGTAATCCTGGAAGCCCCAAAATCCTTTCAGAGGGATAGTCTGGAAAAAACCTACATCCTGATAATGACTACTGACCTAGTATATCCAGAACAAAATTCATAGTGCACTAAGAATTTCCAGGATAAGACATCACATTTATCATGATATGTGAATTTAAATATAAACATTTTTCCAATACAAAAATTAAAATAAAAGTGATCATTTCAGGTGGAAATAAGGATCTTGTGCTTAAGCTTTCTAGGCTCATCTATTTCTCCTATTGATACCCTTAAAACTGCAACTACATGAGAGTAATATCCACTTGTTGGAAAGACTAACCAATGACTACAAATTTAGATAATATATTGTGAGGAGCATAAGGTGATTACCATGACAATACATTTCAGAAATTTGTGGTTTGAACCCAGTCTGATTCATCACAATGAAGTCTGCTAATCGGGTTGATTGCTATCAGGCAAATGATAAAAAGGCCAGAAGGGGAAATTGCCTTAATTTATTTTCAAAGCAAAGATTAGCTCTGGCTACTAGCTCTGCCTCTGACTGATTCAAAATAGAGGATAAGGGCAGAAAGATGATAGGAAGAGCGAAGAAGATTCTGCAAAAATGACAACATGGAAAGTCTAGGACAGAGAGGAAAGATGTATTGAGTACTACCTCCAGATATATATATGTATATATATACATATATATATAGAGAGAGATATCAAATTCTTTTCTAATTTAATCCCTGTGATGTTCTCTCTATATCAATCTGTATTAGTGATCTTGTTTCCCCACTTTTCCCTATTCTCCTGCCCACAAACTTCTTGCACTTTGATTTCAAACCATACAGGCATCCCTTTAGGATGAAGGTTACTCAGGACTATGCCTTCCCTGCCCTCTCCCTCCCTACCTCCCATCTCTCCCAGAAATCTCATTAGCTCCTGGATTAAAATATCATGTCTTGATAGAAAACCTCAAAGCAATATATCCAGCTCTAATCTTTCTCTTGAATTCCTATCTTGTATCACCAACTGTCTACTGAATATCTCCTGCATATCCTACAGACATCTCAAAATCATATGTCCAAACCCTACCGCACAGGGTTTTCTGTGAGGCTCAACGAAACAATCTATATAGATAACAAAGGCTGGCCCTTGTAACATGCTTAGAGTTGTCTTTCCTGGTTCTGGCCAACCACATGGGAGCTTTGAGGCCTGACTTCTAGCCATGTGGTGACACAACACTGAAAGAACTCAACATTTGGTGACCTACTCTTCCTTTCACCTGATGACAGCAGTAGGACAATAGGGTGCCAGATCAAGGGTCAGCTTCTGGTTCAGTCTCTTACTTCAACTCCAGTGTGGAAAGTTCCATTCAATCTCTAGACTCCTTGTGAAGGGATTAGTGGTAAGGAGCTAGGCTATCTTCTCCCAGCCTTTTG
Organism: Bettongia penicillata ogilbyi; assembly: GCA_023548195.1. Taxonomy (NCBI): domain Eukaryota; kingdom Metazoa; phylum Chordata; class Mammalia; order Diprotodontia; family Potoroidae; genus Bettongia; species Bettongia penicillata. Next base: position 1,250,619 of record JAJHZJ010000442.1, read on the forward strand.
TCACTCCTAGCTTGACCAGATTAGATAAGCTGGCCCGTGGGTCCCCGATATTTTCTGCTTCGTGTTTCTTTTCCTGAGTAGGTGATAGAATGTCATTGTTGAAGTGGATATGGCCAGACTTGGCAGTGACCTTTTGAGCTATAGAGGTCCAAAGGTATTGGGTCCAATGAAAGCACCTGACTTTTGGCAAGGGAAGCTCTGTATCAGAAAAATCAAATACCAACAAAAGGAGGAACTCAAGCTGCTGGTTTGCCAAACATTATGAACTTTGGGAAAACCACACAAAGCTAGAAGAAATGTAAAATTCTTAGTCAGAAATACTGTGAATTGTTTTATGTTTAGATGGTAATATGATCAACCTCTAACCTGAGTATAAGAGTCTAACACTGCTACTTGTTTGTTTAGTTTAAGTCTTACCATTCGGTTGTATAAGATATACGTACCAGCCTCATATAAGAAGGAAGAGGAGGAGAGAGGAAAAGAAGTAGGAAAAGGTGAAGGAGGAAGAGGAGGAATTTGTGCCCATTGAATATGCCCATGAATGCTATATGTACTTGAAAGAAAGTATGGCCCAGGTTTACTGGGGGAATGATTTGTAGCTACTGTTCTTAATATGCCACTGCAAATATGTGAATGTCATTGCTTTGAGCAAATTGTATTTTTAGCTATTAATGGAGGTAAGATAGTGAGCTATAGCATCAAAAGTATGCACTCACAGAATATCCATAGAACTTGAGAGTAGCATCTGCTCTCTGGGTGAACATAAGTTTAAACTGGGAATAGTAACAAGGGAGAGGTGTTAAATTTGTATATGCAATGTTCAAGGGGCAATGCCTTGAATATAATAGGTGCTTTAAAAATATTAAATTGAATTATAAAAAGTCACACTGACACAGTGTTTTAAAGTTTGCATATGAACTTTACATATTTTCTCTCATTTGAACCTCAAAAGAATGCTGAAAGACAGGTATTACAGGTATTTTAAGCCCCATTTTATATATTGAATAAACTGAAATTTGGTGGTCATACAACTAGTGTCAAAATTTAATAAAAACAGCTGATGTCATTGTGCTTTAAAGTCAGCAAAACATCTCATATACATGGTCTCATTGGATCCTGCACTACTCTTACTACTCACATGTGATTTAGGGCAAGTCACTTAAACCATTTGAACTTCAGTTTCCTCATTTGTCAAATGAAGGAATTGGATGAACTCTAAGGTTTCTTTGAGCCCAAAAGCTCTGAACCTCTGATCCCAGTGACTGTAAAAACCAGTTATCCAAAAGAAACTAACCTAATCATAATAATATGAACAAGAAGTCTCCTTTTTTTGGCTCTCTTCCATTGGAATGCCTTTCCCCTCCCCCACCCTCATCATGTACACAATCAAATTCAATGGCAGTGAGATCTTGGAGCAGACAATACACTGTCCTTGCAACTTGTAACTTTTGAGGCCCTGCCCTGAAAGTCAAGAGCCCTCAAATATTTTCTTTGACTCTTAGGTCAACTTTTTTTCCTTTTTAGTTCTACCTCTCTGGAACATGGAAACACTTTAAAACCCACAGGAGTGATCAAGACAAAGATCTAAGACAATTCTAAAGGACCCATGGTGGAAAATGCTATCTTCCTCTAGAGAAAGAGCTGATGAACTCTGAGTGCTTATTGAAGAAACATCCTTTTTTCACTTTTTTATTTTTCTTGGGTTTTTTTGGGGGGGAGTGTTTCTTTCATAACATGTCTAACACAGAAATATATTTTGCATGACTTCACATGTATAACTGATAACATATTTACTTTCTCAAGGAATGGGAGAGGGATAGGAGGGAGGGAGAGAATTTGGAATTCAAAAATTTTTTAAATGAGTATTAAAAATGTTTACATGTAATTGGAAGATAAATATGTATATCTAACCATAGGAATCCAGTGGGAGGAATAAGATTGCATGATGATAGCAATTTGGGGTCATATTTTTGAAAGTCATTTTAATTATAGTCATTTACTCAAAATTTTACCATTAACATTTTTAAAACTCCAATAATTAAATGCATTACAGAAATGTCACAAAAGCACAAATCATTAAAATTTGCTTGAAATTCTAGTTAGTATACATATATTTATTGACCTCAGCACTTGCTCTGGCTTCTAAAGAATTGTTAACTGAGTTGGGGGAACAAAATATGCATCATGGAATCACAGGTTTATAAATCTAGAGCAGAAAGAAACCTGAGATATCATGTAGCCTAACCCTCTCATATTACAGATGTGAAAATTGGGAGCCAAAGAGGTTAAGCCTAACATCACAAGGTTCTAAGTAGCAGAGAGAATTTGAAGTTGGGTTCTCTTGTCCCTATGAGAGACGCTCTAGCAATCACAGTGATCACAAAACTCTAGATTAGTCAGAGGAGGCTTGGTGAATGTATTTAATAGATGTTAGTTGAATGAATAAATGAGGCCATGAGTTTGGGGCTGGGTCTTGAAAGGAGCAACAGATATGGGTTAGGAGGAAAGAACGGCCCATCTGCATTGGTGGTGGGACATATTCCAGGTGGGAAAAATGGCAAGAAGAAAGGCACTCCAGTAGGAACTACTCAATTGTTTATTTGGATGAGCAAATGACCTAAAAACCCATTTTAAAAAAACTTAATCAATGGGTGGGGCCGAAATGGTGGAGAAACAGCAGGGGCTTTCTAGAGCACTGTCTCCAAGCCTAGCAAAATATTTGCTCAGAATGACTCTAAACAAATTCTAGAGCTGTAGAACCCACAGAATGACAGAGTGAAGCAAATCTCCAGCCCCAGACAGCCAGGAAGGTCACCAGGAAGTATCTATGGCACAGTGAGGGCAGGGTGCCATCCAGCTTGGGCTGCACCAGCACAGAGAAAATCTGAATAGGCCTCAGGGGGATCGAATCTCAGGCACCTGTGGTGGTTTCCAGACTTCACAGTCCAAAAAAAGTTAAGGATAAATTGGAAGGTCAGTGGAAAAAGTTTGTGGGACCAGTGTGGGAGAGTAGAGTTGTGCAGCTCCAGCCCCAGGGTGGTGGAGGGGGAAGAGGATGGAGGAAACCCCAGCAGCCCCAACAGCAGCAGAGGGTAGCAGACTGTTTCTGGAGCTGTAGGCCCATAGATTGTGGGGGAATTGAGTGGCTGACAGTACACCTCCCACCCACACTGGAACCAGAGATCAACCTTGAGAAAGAACTCAAAAGTCAAGTAAATGCTTGGGGAAATAAGTAAAAACTGGAAAAAGAATCAGAATATAGAATCTTACTTTGGTGGCAAGGAAGACCAAAACATGCAAATAGAACAGTCAAAACTCCTACATCCAAAGCCTCCAAGAAAAATACGAATTGGCCTCAGGCCATGGAAGCACTCAAAAAGGATTTTGAAAATCAAGTAAAAGAGGAAAAATTGGGAAGAGAAATGAGAGTGATGCAATAAAATTAGGAAAAATGAGTCAACTGCTTCCTAAAGGGGCCCCAAAAAATGCTGAAGAAAATAATAACTTAAAAAATAGATTAACCCAAATGGCAAAAGAGATTCAAAAAGCCAATGAGGAGAAGAATACCCTAAAAAGCAAAATTGGCCAGGTAGAAAAGGAATTCCAAAAGCTCACTGAAGAAAATAATTCTTTAACGATTAGAATGGAGCAGATGGAAACTAATGACTTCATGAAAAATCAAGAAATTATAAAACAAAACCATGAAAAAATAGCAGGCAATGTGAAATATCTCACTGGAAAAACAACTGACCTAGAAAATAGATCCAGAAGAGACAATTTAAAATTTATGGGACTACCTGAAAGCCATGACCAAAAAAAGAGCCTAGACATCATCTTTCAGGAAATTATCAAGGAAAATTGCCCGGATATTCTAGAACCACAGGGTAAAATAAATATTGAAAGAATATACCAATCACTTCCTGAAAGAGATCCAAAAAGGAAAACTCCTAGGAATATTGTAGCCAAATTCCAGAGCTCCAAGATCAAGGAGAAAATATTGCAAGCAGCCAGAAAGAAACAATTTGAGTACTGTGGAAATATAATCATGTTAACACAAGATCCAGCAGCTTCTACATTAAGGGATCATAGGGCTTGGAATATGATATTCCAGAAGTCAAAGAAATTAGAATTAAAACCAAGAATCACCTACCCAGCAGAAATGAATGTAATACTTCAAGGGAAAAATGATCATTCAATGAAATAGAGGATTTTCAAGCATTCTTGATGAAAAGACCAGAGCTTTCAAACACAAGAATCAAAAGAAGCATGAAAAAGTAAACAGGAAAGAGAAAACATAAGGGACTTACTAAAGCTAACTGTTAACATTCTTACATGGAAAGGTAATATTTGTAACTCTTGAGACTTTTCTCAGTATTTGAGTAGTTGGAGGGATTATATCCAAATAGGCAGAGGGCACAAGGTGAGTTGAATAAAAGGGGATGATATCTAAAAAAATAAAATTAAGGAGTAAGAGAAGAATATATTGGGAGGAGAAAGGGAGAAATAGAATGAGGCACATAAAAGAGACAAGAAAAAGATTTTTCAAGGAGGGGAAGAAGGGGGAGTAAGAGGGAAAAAGTGAACCTTACTCTCATCACATTTGGCTTAAAGAGGGAATAACATGCAAACTCAATTTGCTATGAAAATCTCCCTTACACTACAATAAAGTAGGGGAGAAGGGGATAAGCAGGTAGGGTATGATAGAAGGGAGGGCAAATGGGAGAAAGGGGTAATTAGGAGTAAACACTTTTGAGGGGAGATAGGGTCAAAAGAGAGAATAGAATAAATGGGGGGTAGGATATGATGGAGGGAAATGTAGTCATTTTTTATATGACTTTTATGAAAGTCTTTTGCATAACTACACATGTATAACCTATATTAAATTCCTTGCCTTCTCAGTGGAGATGGGTGGGGAAGGAGGAAGGGAGAGAAGCTGGAACTCAAAGTTTTAAAAACAAATACTAAAAATTATTTTTACATGCAACTGGGAAATAAGATATACAGGCAATGGGTATAGAAATCTATCTTGTCCTCCAAAAAAATAGAAGGGTTGGGGATAAGAGAAGGGAGAGGTGTGAAAGAAGGGAGGGCAGATTGGGGGAAGGGGTAATTAGAATGCATGCTGTCTTGGGGTGGGCAGAGGGGAGAGATGGGGAGAAAATTTGGAACTCAAAATCTTGTAGAAATGAATGTTGAAAACTAAGGATAAATAAATAGTTTTTTTTAAAAAAAAGTAATCAACCCTTACATATGATTCATTAGTGTGATCACTTGTACTTGCTGACAAAGAATCAGGTTCAGGCAAGTATTCAAAGAGGACCTCTTCCCTAATTTCTTCTTCCTAAACAAGAAAATGGCAAAAGAATTGATGGTAATTACAATATTGTCCCTGTCTTTTTTTGTACTTATCTCAAAACTTTTGCAAAGTATTTCTATATTACATTTCATGTTTCCACTTCATCCAACATAAATAAAATTCAAATAAAGGCAGTTACTCATTCATAGCAGGTTATGATTCAAGTGCGTTAATAAATTGTTCTTCTGAAATTAGAACAAATTTTCCTTATCAAAACAAGTGATGGATAGGTTGCAAGGTCAACCACAAAAGTCTATTTAATTTATGATATGCCTTGAATATGCTATGAAAAGTGATGCAGAACCTTTGGTACTATCAATGGAATATATCCCTTAATATAATGATAGAAATCTGCCCTCACCCTATCCTTGTTATATTCAGAATCATGGAATTTAATAGTTGGAAGAGACCTTGGAAACCTTCTGGCACAACCTGTACTGGATGAATAATTTTTTCCACAATAACCCCAACAAATTATCATCAGCCTCAGTCAGGGGCCTGAGGGAAGAGAGGAGCCCACAGATTATTGAGGTAGCCTTTTCTCCTCTGGAAATTCTGTAATTATTGGAAGTTTTCCTCTCATCCTTGCTGCAATGTCCACCCTATTGTGTGTGGGGAGATTGTGGTGGGGAGGGGAGCTGTAATGTTAATATAAAGTTAAAGATCTTCTCAGTCTATTAATAGGCCTCAGGTGGAGCCCATTAAGGGAAGCTTGATTAGGGGAGATGTGTTTTGTAGAAGGCCCACACCTTTTATTAATTTCTCCTAAGGCATTGGTTCTCAAGGATTCTGATGCCCTCCACCTCTGGAAAATGTATATATACTCTATTTTTTAGCCAGACTCAAGGAAACCACTAAGGAGGCCCCCAACTTTGAAAACCCAGTTGTTGGCGCTTCTCTCTCTGAAAACTATGCATGTATGTAATGGTCAGACAGTTGGATCTGTCTATTGATCTGTGATGTATGTATTGCTTATGATCAGGCAGTTGGAAGCCCTGTCTATTGGTCTTTATTTCTCTATTTGTATTTTCTGTGTTGGTGAATGCAATTAAAGATTATTGACCCTCAAAAGCTGCTTTTCTTTTAGAAAAGCAGATCTAAGAACCTGTGCAGCAGACCTGTGTATCTCAGACTGCTTACTGCTACGGGGCCAGGAATAAATCCCTCTGCAATATTACAACTTTCAAATAATGGAAGACAGTGATTATGTCCCCTTAATTCTTCTCTTCTTCCAGCTAAACATCCTCAACTCTTTTTAATTGTACCTGTCATGGACACTCTCTAATCTGCTCACCATCCCCACTGATTTCTTGACACATTTGTCAATGTCCCTCCTAAAATGTGACATCCAGAATTAAACTAATTGACTCAGATATGTTCTGACCAAGGTGCCATTCTGGAAAGTATAACCATCTTCACTCATCCTAGAATAACATTCAGGTTTCTGTCCCTATCTATCTACTGAAAATATTCTCTTCAAGGAGACCAATGATCTAATTGTCAAATCCAATGGCCTACTTCTTTTCAGGTCTCAATATCCTTGATGTCTTTGTAGTATTTAACAATGTGGGCCATCCTCTTCTTCAGGTTCTATGGATTTCATTTTACCATTATGTCCTAGTTTACCTCATCCTTGTCTCACTATTCTTCCTTCAGCTTCCAATATTTTATCATTTTCCACCTGCACTTTAAGCATGAGAGTTCAATAAGGTTCAGTCTTCATTTCTCATCTCTCTGTACTTGCCCCTTGGTGATGTTGTGGCCTTGGCCTTATTTACAAACTTTTTGGAGAAGATTCCCAAATCTATATATTCCAACTTTAATCTTCTCCCTGATTTCTATTGATGTTTTACCTGCCAGTTAACAGGAATAGGAAACCGGCCAAGCACCTAATATTCATATTAGAGGGAGGGGACAGAGCAGCAGAGGTACTAGTGGGAACTCCCACAAATTCTAGAGTGAAGGGTGGAGGATGGGGAATCTGGATGTCTACAGATTCCCATGTAATAAGGGCTGGAACGGAGGTTCCAATGGAAAGGAGGAGAACTATGGATATTTCATATGTAATTACTCTTCATTAGTTAGGAATTATTCACTTTGAAACTAAAGATATTTACTTTAGGCAGCAACCAGCATACCATTAGTCCTCAGGAGCTGCTGATAGAGAGACAGAGGGAGGAGGAAGCAAAAGAAAGGAAAGGGTATGGCTGAATTTCTGAAATACAGTACTTGAATAAAATAGATAAGCCTTCAGTTTGTCTGTTACAAACATGTAAATAGTTTCTAGTAAATAACAAAAGTCTCATATTCTATATTTCAATTAATTGTTTTAATTACCAGACTATGTATACTGTGTTCTACTGACTCTTCATCTGTTTTTGGGATCGTCTGAAGACTTTCCTCCTCCAGAGCTAGGGGAAAAAAGTCACAAAAATTAACATGTAATACAAATGATAAATACCTAATTATAGTAGAAAAGATATTCAATATCTGTATAATTGTTAAAATATTAATTTTACATTAGCTTAGACTTTATAATAACCAGAATGTATAATAATTGGCCTTTCTGAAAATGTTCTTGAAATATTTTTAAGAATGGGATATAGGGTCATAATGTTAGACATATTGATTGTTAGGGATTAAATGGCGGATTATTTTCCTTTAGTTTGGAAAACAAAAGGGGAATAGTTTGTTGTAAATTAGAGCTTTAAGTACCTTATTATTTTAACTTTTTAAAACCTATAAATAAAAACTATAATTCCCAGATAGTTTGTGATATACCTTTTACAAATCCTCAGAAGAAAGTTCAGAAGGAAACACAGACAAACAGGACAGCTTTGAAAGTCACATGAAGTTACATTTTTTTAAAGTACATAAAAAGTAAATCTTCCATGCAAATTCTATGATTTCACATACAATCTTTTTCTTGTCTACTTTAAATGTTTTGGGAGCTCATTATAAGCAAGACTATTTTTAAAATCCTATATATTTTACTAAAACAAAGTATTATTTCTTGTTTTGATTAAGAAATTTTGCTCTTCCTCTTTTTTATAAATGTTCCATAGCATCTGAAACCTAAGCAATCATTGGGATAACAATCAGAGAAAGGGCAGCACTGAGGCTCATTTTGTTCCTTCCTATCTCATCTCCTTCCTTTCCATCCTACTTTATTACTTACCTATTTCTCACGCCACGGGTATTTCTGAGCCATGACATCTGGTGCCTGCCTTTGGGGCTCAGATCAGCTCAACCCCAGGATGTTTTGCCCAGCTGCTATACCTTCTTTGAAGTATAGTAGCAGCTGCAATACACATCCTGGGGGTTCATCTGAGACTCAACAGTACCTGCTTCCAGTTTAAGAGGAGGTTTTATCTTTTTATTTTGTACTGTGGCAATGAACACCTTTTAGACTCAAGCATTTCTTGGACTCTCTCTTCTTTCTGCTTTTCCATTTCTATTAATACATAATGCTAACAAGTGGAATGGGTCCCCTGGATATTTCTGAGCCCCAAATGGACACTAATACACTTCTGCCTTAATATTTAATTTTGAAAAAGAGATGTCAAAGAAACAAGACAAGACCAATAACAGAAAAATAAAATCCTGAGGGAATTTATGGAGAGCAGAAGAAAGGAATTATTAAATTGAGGATAGAATGAAGAGCTACCTCTAGCATATGTAGGATAGTTTTTCTGACAGGAGGAGAAATAGAAAGAACCTCTTTAGAATAGAGGAAAATGATTTGAGGAAAATAAAATGTTAAACTTTCCCAATCATTTGAATCTCTCTTGTCAAATTATATTTGACTATCAAGGGAGGAATCACTCAGTGGAACAGTTCTATATTTCCTACATGAGATTTCTAGTTTCCATAAGACAGTAGAAACATACCTGTGAACCTAAAAGAGATGCATCAGTAATACTGGAAGTTTAGATATGATCTTTTTTCAAATATGGCACTTTCCTATTTTAAGTTTGTAAGAGACAAAACACCAGAAAATGTCATCAAAAAATACAAATTAAAACTTTTTTTCCCTTATCAAATACTAAAGAAATAAACTGGATTTGTAATGAACTCAAGATACAGGTGACTTAAATATTTGATGGCCTAATATTCATGGCAATTACCAACTACAATTAGTAATTACCTCAACTAAAGTGTTGTGTAGTGTTGCAGTGCATTATTAAGCAGCTGCCACATTCCTCCCCTGCGGTGGCTGCATTTCAGAAGTGGGTGAAGTGATCCTCCATATCCCTTCCCAAGGTCACTAGGGTTTTGTGAAGTGTAATTAGTTAGTGTTCATAGTGTGCGCCAAGATTTTCAGATGAAAGGTGCTGTAGTAGTACTACACAACACAGAGATGAAATCTAGCATGATTGATTACACAAAATTTCATTGAGATTTGCTTGTTTATGTTGCCTCCTGAGCTTGGCATGTATTTAGAAGAGGCTGAAAATGGCAGCATAATTTTGGAAAACAATGCCCTAGTTTTATAAGGAGCACAGATTACCAACAATCATCTGAAAAAGTGTTCACAATGAGTAACAAAGAAAGAAACGCAATTCCAAGCTAGCATCTTATACCTCCTGAATCATCAAAGATGGTACAAGATAAAAAAATTTGAAGTTGACCTGGACGGCCATGGCAATTCTCTTCTGGGAAAGCAATGAACTCATCCAATCACTTTGGAAAGCAATATGGAGTTAATTATACAATAAACGTTACCAAAATATTAATTCCCATTGACCCAGAGAATCCACTATTAGGTTTACATCCTAAATAGATTACTAGTAGAAAGAAAAGTCCTGCCCACACAAAAACATTCCTCTCAACAGCATGAAACAACAAAACAAAACAAAAATTGTGCTCAGTGACTGGAGAATAGACAAATAAACTCTCTACTGACATACTAGAATATTACTGCACAGTAAAGGAAAAGGATGAAGAATAGATATGAAGGTTTCTACCCCCACTCTAGTTAAGGTAGAAACAGAAGACCCAAACTTCTCAAATGAATCAATCAAAGTTATAAACTAGGTGTGAACAAATAATTAATCAGTTTGGAAGGAGTACAGGGCTTTGAAGACTGGGGGAAGCCAGATGTCATGCAAGAAATATCTTATGTTTGAAAATTCAGATACTCCTCTAAGCTTATGTACAACACAGCAAGTCATTGCAAAAGGTTGCATTCCAACAGCAAGCCAGTCAGTCTAGAGGTAATCAAATACAGTATTGAAGAACTCAGGAGGGGAAAATTCTCTTGGGGGTGAGTGGAAAATTGAACTTCTTGTCCCACTGATCAGGTGACAACCTTGTGAACTTCTAAAGGTCAGAAATAGTACCCCCATAGTAGCAATAGCTGGTGGAAGCATCTCTATCAAGTACAGAGAGAGAGAGCCATGGGCAAACTTGACCCACCAAAGGAAAGTTCAGGAGAGCACACGAAAAGGGGACTTTATAAAGACTCCACAAAGAGAAAATAAAACTTTCAGTGACAAGGAGCAGTAATTTGATTCTTTGACTAAATGTGCTCTCTAAATTTGAGCTCCAGGAATCTCGTGCATGCAAGTGTGCCTTCCTTTAGGAAGAGTATTCCTCTAACAACTGCTCTTGCTATACCTGCTTCACAAATACCCTCTTTTCAGAAGCTAACTAAATTCGGCTGATAATCAACAAGAAGCACGCTAGATGAGGGCATATGAGCAACAGTCTTAGAAACTCCAGCCCTTCAGAATTAATACTTTGATTTTGCTCCTTTGGAGTCCCAGCCTGACAATGTAAGGAGGTGTTGGAGATATCCCAGGGCAGTCGTGATGGGGGTGAGAATGCAGGGATCTACACAAAAGAGTGAAGAATGAGCCAAAAGAACATACATACTAACTACAACTATGTAAGTGAACATAATATGAACAGTAACAAATCTTAGGCTAATTATGATGGTTAATGGTGGTGGTACTATGCTAAAGTCAAAAAAGACCACCATCCTTTCTTTAAACAGTCAGAAAATAACAAACGTGTATGTATGTACATTCATTCTCAAGCACCATTTTTGCTGTTGCTTTACTCGATGGTTTGAGGGATTTCATTTTGTTTTTATCTCATTTTTTTCTTGCTTTTGGTTTTGCTTGTACAATCTGTGTTGTCTTGTATATTTTAACACACATATATCCATATACATGGATATTAACGATGAGAAATTTTTTAAAAGATTTCTGTTTTGCAGTAGGATGGCTTTCCTCTAGAAAAATCTGCTTAAAAGGAAAACAAAGGCATGGATTGATGGATCAACAAGCATTTATTAAGTGCTTACTAGATGTCAGGAGCTGTCTCAAGCACTAGGGATACAAAGCCAAAAATGAGACAGTGCCTGTCCTTGAGGAACTTAATGGGGAGACAGCATGAATACTTCTGAATATGTGTGCACAGATATTGAATGCAAGGCCATTTGAAGAGAGAGGACCTGCAACTGGGGGTTCAAGAAAGGCTTCAAGAAGAAGGTGGTACTTGAATGGGGTCTTGAAGAAATAAGTCCAAGAGAAGAGGTTGAGGGAAAATTGTGCTCTATGCCACTAGGAGTAAATTATTCAATTCAATCCTTAGTTTTCCTCATCTCTTTAACATTTCCACTTTCTAAAGCTAAGAACTATGGTTTCTACCACCCTCAGTCTACTTCTGCTATTTTGCTATGATTACTATAGAATTAGAAATGAGACTCCTGGGCCTGTGAACATTTTGTATTATTAACACAATTTCCAACTCCATACTCCCCCATCACTCCAAAAAACTTATCACCTAGTGGCTAGTACTCTAGTAAAAGATTTAACTAGAGACAGTCTGTCATTGGGTCCCTGGACTTGCAACATTGCATAGATAGAAACTCAGTTTGCTTTCTCCTGGCACAAACTCTGAGAACACAAGTTATCTGCACACTACAATGAAGCATCAGAATAGGACTTTCTTTGGACAATCTCCATCTACTAGTAATAACTTTCTCTGTATTTAGGTGATTTGGCAATCAGGAAAAATCAAAATGTCAGGCAAAAGACACAATCTACTACTGGGACCTTAGTTGAAGTCTTTCTCTCAGGACAGAACCTATCATAGCTTGGTCTTCAATGGCATTACCTTTGAGTACCAAGGTTCACCTTCACCTCAAGATAAGGATCAGACTAGGGTCTTTGTGAAAAACCTTTAACCATCACCTCAAATATTCTCTCTTTATAAGCTTACTTATATCTTCAGATTTGGAGGGCAGTTATCCCTGTTCACTCCTTAAAAAGAACATCTTTACTGGCTTCTTACTAGATTGTTGACCATATTACTAAGATTCAACAATGTCTTTACCTAGTGTTTAACCAGATATACTACGGAAATAAATGTAGCAAAAGGTGGTCTCTGTCCTTAAGGAGTTATAATCTAGTGGAGGAACTATATACTAAATTGTATTCCTTATATAGTGCTTAATATATTACCTTGTATTTTTGTTTTTTCTTTTCATAAAAATATCCTGACTCACCAAGTAAACTTATTAATAAGCCATTTTGGCAGAATCCATGCCTCATGCTTCTTCTAACAATACAGATGAACATCTAACAATATAGATGAAAAATATTCGCAGCTTCTAAAGACGAAGCTGATGATGACAATGTAAAGGAACCAAAGAAAATATATAGTATTATTTAATCAAGTGATTAATTGTATAAAAATAAGAAGAGGTCTGTCTCTCTGTGTGTGGTAGCTATGAAATATTGTGATAGCCAAGGTCCTTCAGCATATGTCTTTTATGTTGAAAAGCCTTGAAACAATAAATAAATCTTTTTTAACAGGAACAGGAAACTTGGGACCTCAAGTGCAGCAGGTTTTCATTTCTCATGCCAGGTCCTTTCTGTTCTAGGGTACAGCCTTGACTTGCCATATGCCTGTGCAACGCTGATGATTTGGAGTCTCATCCTCATCAGGGTAGGAAACAGCAGTCTTCCATGCCAAAGAGCTTCAGGGTTCTAAGTCAATGTGCCGGGTTTCCTGCCCCAGGAAGTGTAGTGCTGTGACTGTCAACAAGGCAGTCACTAGGGGTCTTCCATGTTTTCATTCATTTCCACAGCAGATAATAAAGTCTCTATTAGACCCACATTCAGCTTTGGTAACTCGAAAGTCTGTCAAAAACATTTGTTGAGCAGCTACTACTGAGCAATTCATGAAGTCAAAATGTACAGTGACCAAGAATGATCCAGAAAATGTATTTTGAGTCAATTCACCAAGCATCTATTCAGGGTCTGCCATATTCAAGGCATTGTAATAGGTACTGCGAAATAAAAAGACGAAAATGAAACAGTACCTGTCCTCAAAGAATTTAAATTCTATTAGTGGGTGAAGTGGAGGTGGGGAATAATACATATATATATATACATATATATGTGTGTGTATGTATATGTATGTATATGTATATATATGTATATGTGTATATATAGCAATACAAAATATATAAGGGAAATACAATGTAATTTTGAGGCTAAGGGGACAGCGCTAACAAGGGAGAGAAAGAGTTAATCAGGAAGTGTCCGTAAATTAGAAAGTATTAGAATTTGGTATTGAAGGGGGCTAGGAATTCCAGGAGAGGAAGAAGAGGATGGAGATAGAATGTTATGTACAGTAGAGATATCAGACTAGATTAGAATTTTATTGGGAAATACTTAACAAAATAAATAAAAATACAGTACAACACAGATAATATAAACTTGTGGTTTTCTAAGTCAATATGAGACCTGAAGAGATCCATTTCTATTTGAGTTTGATACCCCTCATGTACAGAGCAAGTAAGCAAGTAAGTTCACTAGGGAGGAATCAGTGCACGAAGGAGAGTGGTATAAATTCAGTGTGGGATAAGTTGGTGCCAGAATACAAAGGTTTTTAAATGTCAAACTGAGTGGTTTGTATTTTATCCTAGAGACAATAGGAAGCCACTGGCACTTCTTGAGACTTGGGGTGATGGTATTAGACTGTGTTCTAGGAATAGAAATACAAGCAGCCATGTGAAAGATACAGTGGAGGAAGGAAAGATGAGAAAGGGAAACCAAATGGGAGTGTATTACAACAGTATAGTTGAGTAGGGATGTGGGCCTAAACTAGGACATATGAGTCAAGAGCGGATGGATGAGAAAAGACATTGTAGAGCTAGAACCAACAAAACCAGATGACCGAATGGTTACAGGAGAGGTATAGTGAAAGAGGGTGAAGAGTTGAAGATGACCCTGAGGTGTCCAAACTGGGTAACTAGAAGGAAAAATCAGAAAGTTAGGAATAGAGATGGGTTTGAAGGAAAAGATAATAAATTCCTTATTTTGTCTATGTTCAGGTAGTATGATAAAGTAGAAAGAAGAGTGGCTCTGGAGTCAGAGGATCTGGGTTCAAATCCTTCTTCTGCCATTTACTATCTTTGTGGTCACTTTCCTATCCCTCAGTTTCCTGCACTGTAAATGAAAGGGTTAGAATAGATGGCTTCTGATGCCCCTTCTCTAAACCACAAAATCTGTAAAATGCTGATGTGACATACAGGTGGGGATGCCCAATTAGGGGTTACAGGAAGTTAGTGATACAGGCCTGGAGATTAGGAGAAAAGATTGATGAATATGTAGATTGGAGAGTCAGCTGCATAAGAACTGTAATTGAACCTATAGGAGTTGATAAGATCACAGAAAAGGGGTACATAGAGAGAGAAGAGAAAAGGGTACAAAAAAGAATCCTGGGGTATATCTATGCATAGGGAACAGAATACAAATAATAATCCAGCAAAACAGACTAAGGAAGGCTGGTCAGATGGGTAGGAGGAGAACCAGGAAAGAAAACAATGCCTCATAAACCCAGGGGAAAAAAAGAGCATACAGGGAGAGGGAAGAACAAAGGCCATTATAGTTTTTATTTCTTCAGAATTATGTTATATAACTTTGCAACCAAGTATCAGATCACATTGGTATGGGACTCTTTCCTCATTGGTAGAGATCAATGCTCCACACCTGTCTGAGGGGTGGCACACAGTTGGCAAGAGCAGAAGAAAGGAGACCAATTTCTAGTCTCTTTGATTTCAAGAGTCTCTCCAGTCTTCTCCAAACTTTCTTCAAGTTGCTTCAAGATGCTTCAGGCTCTTCAGTCAATTTAGGTGCTTCTGGCTTCCAGCTTTTCAAGATAAAAAATGGAAGATGCCTACACTACTTCGAGTTGTTGAAGGAAAGAATTCTGGGAAGAAGCTGACATGAGAGGAGCTGGCAGTTTCCATCATATCCCTAGCCCCAACTTGCTACACTAAAGAACTCACCCTTGGGTGAAGAACTAGACTCTCTCCAGGTCTAGCTGAGTTACCAAGCTCCCAAAGGAAGAACTCTGTATTGTCTTGAATGTATTCTTCTATGTATACTTTCTCTGAACTTCTGTTTTGTCATCCAGTTGGATAGACTTGTTTCTTCAATAGTGCCTGTGCATGTTCATTGTGGATCTGGTACTTGGTGAGAAAAGAGTTAAGCCTTGGACATAAAGCTTGGGGTCTTGCTCCTCCTCCTCCCTTCAATTATTGAAACAACTATCAGAAGATAATGGGACCTAAAAATCACATCCTCTAGACTAATATTACTGTTATACTGGGACCCCTGCTCTCTTAGAATTGAGCCGTCAAACTTTTAGCCATTTTTTGCTTCCCTTCTGTTCCACTTCCTAGAAGAAATTAGTGTCTCTGGGAGGGAATGGTGGGGGAGGGGAAGACTAGAGATAGCTATTTTGCCTTCTTCAGGCCACACACCTGACACTCCCCTGCTACAACAGCATTCATCACAACTAATTTATCTGTACACAAAAGACAAATATAGCAAGGAGGTATTTCAGAATATATCTCCTGTAGCTGCTTTTTTTAACTTTTTGCATCATACTATCTCCGTAGTTATTTTGGGTTTCTACAATAGTTTTTCCCTTCATGCCAATTTCAGGTGAAATTTCTTCTTATTCCTTGTCAGTTATGAAACAACGCTAAAGAGAACATGGTCCTGTGGACCAGTGTTATTATAATTAGGGAAGTGAAGAAGTTGAGCTAAGAGAATAAGATAACAGTTGTCAATAGCTCGAACAAGGCTATCAGCCTGTCTCCCAAAATGAGGCTTTACATAGATAGCATTATCAAAGCCGGAAGGCCCAAGCCTCTGAGCTGCTATTCCTAAGCTGTTTTCTCAAACTATGACTAGAGAGCTGAGTGTTTTGACAGAAAGAAGAGCAAGAGAGCCAGGGAGACTACAGTGTCAGAGCTCTGGGGAGTCTGGTTACCTTGGTGGCTTTCCCTAAATATCCAAGTTTATGATCCCCTGTGTTGTGAGTGCTCCTGGGAGAGTATGGTATCAAATTACATGAAGTCTTGGGTGCAGAGGCATCAAAGAATCAGGTGGCAATGGTTCTGTCAGAGGTCAGCACCCAGAGGGGGTCATCGATACCATCTTCTGAGCTCCTCCCTGTTCTCTGGGGCAGAAAAGCTTGAGGCTGGCAGGAAGCTTGTGCAGCATCTCATCACACATTTTAGTGAGAATATTGAGGGCATTCATTTTGGCTCCTTTGCCTAGATCTACACTTCGAATGCCCACAACATCACCCTTTATCTATTCCACGTGGAGAGCCCTTCACAATTTGGCTACATTCTCTCTTTCTTGCATTCTAGGCTCCTGTTCAGTTAGCCTATTGCTACTGCCCAGTACCCTGCATTCAGTCTCTTGCCACTGTGATTGCATAGACTTCCCAGAATGCTCTCCCTCCTCCTATTCCCCACTTGAAATCCTTCGTTCCTTTTCAGGCTCAGTTCAATTTCAGCCAACCAACATTATCTGTGCTCTCCTCACCCCAAGAAATTATTTTGTACTGATTCTACACCTATTTTGCTCTAGCTGTGGGATCCTGGATGAGTCTTCCGACTTTGCTGAACCTAACTTTTCTAATCTTTCAGGAGGGGATAAAATGGCACTTGCCTCATAGATTGTGAGAATAAAGAAAGGCAATGGATGGAAAGGATTCTGCAAACTAAAATATTACATAAATGTGAACGAGTAGTATTACTCCTCAGTTATCTGTTTGAAGGTTGTTTCTCTCCAGTAAAATGGAAGGTCCCCATGGGCAAGGATTATTTCATTTTTTTTCCCTTTGTATTGTCAGGGCCAGCACACAAGTGACATTTAGTAAATGCTTGTTGAACTGAATTGGGTAGAGCTGCATCAGTACTGTCAGCTCCAAGTTCGAGTCAGATGACTTTAGAGGATCAGAGTCCAGAGGGTCTAGACCAGAACTGAGGAATCTGAAGCCTCAAGGCCACATGTGACCCTCTACACCCTCAAGTGAAGCCCTTTGGGATTCAGCCAAAGGCCTGCACTTGAGGACCTAGAGGCCTACATATGGTCTCAAGGCCGCAAGTTCCTCACCCTTAGTCTAGACCTTATCAAAGGCATATGACAATTCTATGAGCCTTATTGGTGAGTGTAACTCAGAACCAAGCCCTTACCGGGGATACAGATGAGCAACTAGACTTCCAATGTCCCAAGTAGTCCTACAAAGGCATGTTCAATGGACATGGCCCAGAGCAACTGTGCAACCATGAAAGCTTAAAACTGTCAAGAATACAGGAACTATGATTTGGAGAAATTTTTGAACTGGGTAGGGCGGTAATAATGAGCGTTCCTGCTGGATTTTATATATATATGTATATGTATATATATATATATATATATATGTATGTATGTATATTACACTTTCTTGTGGTTTGTGCTCTGTGCTTTTGGCATGTATCAGTGACCTGTCTGAGTAGTCCTTGGTGGGGGGAGAGGGAGTATTTGCAGAACTATAAGTTTGTATTTTTAAAAACTGCATTAACTCTTACAAATTAAGTGGGATCAAGTGAATAAGTGATTCCTTACTATGTGAATGTTAAGATGTAAGTTACCTTTGAAACTGAATTATTTTGTCTATAGTTACCAATTTAGGCACAAGGAGAATCAGCCTCATTAACTAACTGGCCTCAGAGATACCAAATTCTAAAATATTATCTTGGTCTCTTCAGTAGCTTGGTTTAGTATGTAGTTTACTATTTTAAGGCTTCTCAAAAAGATACAATATATACTCAAAGTATATCTCAAGAAGATATAATGTTCAAGTATAAAAAAAAATCTTTGAGAGATCACAGTGCAAATAATATAGCATCCTAACAATTTATTCAAGAAAAATATGAAGAATTCTTTGTGAGAAACTCATTTCAAGAGAAAAGTCAGCAGGATCCAAAGCCAGTTCTAATGAAAATCCCTTAAATCACCCCTATCCCAATGTTTATTAGCAACTAGCTCCTGACTTCATATGGAGCAACAGTCAAATTACTGTAATTATCTTGTAACACAAGTGGCATATCAACATTATTTTAACATGGATTTTTGCATAATCTTTCATTATTATTGTTCAGTTGCACACTTGGAAACAGAAAACAACAGCAAACTACAACCTCTCATCTAACATAAAAAGAGAAAAATCTACCATAGTGTGTAAATAAAAGGACTATCTACATGTGAATATTCTCAGAGAAATCTGACTTAAATTCCCTCTCCTGAAATTCACAAAATGCCTTCTGCCAAAATTCATAAACTTGTAAATCAAGTTTTAGTATCCAAACATATTATAAAAACAGAGTAATCATATCAATTTTTTAAAAATCCATTTTTCATTCAAAGACCTCAAATTAAATCTGTCCTTTTACTATTGTAAAATTAATCCTGACTTCTGTATATTATTGCCCACAGTGATCGTGGGTGGTGCACTGGATAGAGCACTGCTGCAGGAGTCAGGAGAACCTGAGTTCAAATCTCACCCCAGACACTTGACATTCACTAGCTGTGTGACCTTGGGCAAGTCACTTAACCTCAACTGCCTCATCCTGGGTCATCTCCAATCATCCTGATGAATATCTGGTCACTGGATTCAGATGGCTCTGGAGAAAAAGTGAGGCTGGTGACCTGCACAGCCCTCCCTCACTCAAAACAAAGTCAAGTGTAAGTCATATCATTATTTCTCTGATGGCATGGTCTTCTTCAGCAATGAAGGATGAACACATAATACAAATCATTTAAATGCTGAAATGGAAGTAGAAATCTTGATTTCCAGTCACCTGCTTTCATCAAATATGGCATATTTTTAAATGTTTTTCATAGTTGATTGTTTCTAAAAGAGATTGGAAGGGGTTCTGGTCTTTGTTACTTACCAACCACGTAGCCATGACAAGTCTGAGCCTCATTTCTTCATCTTTAAAATGGGTATAATAATGTCTCTAGGACACACAAAGTTGTTGCAAAGATCAAATGAGATAATATAAAGTGCTTTACCAACTGAAAAATTCTATATAAAATCAGTTGTAATTGTTGTTATTTCTGCATTAAGATGAAAATGCAGCGTTATTGTAAATGACCAGAAAGGTCATCTTCACTCATTACAGAATGAAAAAATTTGAGAGTTAGAAAGGACCTCAGTCCAGAAATAAAAACCCAATCCTTAAATAAAAGGACTACACGATAACGTATTTACCAACCTCTGCTTGAAGTTCTTAAAAAAAAAATGGAGGAGCCTATTCTCTATGGGGGCGGCACATTCTACTTTGCAACAGCTCTAATCGTTAAGAAGCTCCTCCTGACATTAAGACAAAATTTGCCTCATTACAACTTCCCCTCACTATTCCTGGTCATGATCTCTAGGGCTAGGGGGGATAATTCCCCCTTTATAAAACAGCTCTTCAAACACTTGAAGGCAACAACTATGTCCATCCCCTTCTCCCCCCATCCAGTCTTCTCCAGGCTAAACAGGCTAAAACTTCCTTTAACTAATGCTTGTATGACACAGACTCAAGGCCTTTCATCATCTTGGCTGTCCTCCTAGGGACACTTTTTTAGCGGACCATAACTGAAAACAATTCTCTAGATGAGGTCTAATAAAGGCAGAGCACACCAAGACTCATTTCCTTATTCCTAAGGATCTATGCTGCTCAGTGTAGCTCACGTGTATTAGCCTTTTGTCTGTTCTATCATAATGCTGAATCATATTGTACTTGCAGCCAATTAAAACCACTGGATATGTTTTAGAACACCTATTGTCTAACCATTCCTCCCCCATTGTAGATTTTTGAGATTGATGTTTTTTGCCCAAGTGTGAGTATTTACATTTATTCCTATTGAATTTTATCTTACTAGATGCATCCCAATGTTCTAGTTTGTCAGGATCCTTTTGGAGACTCACTATCAAGAAACGTATTAGCTCTCCAAGTTTTTTGTGTCCTCTGCAAATGTGATTAACACACCATTTATGCATGCCTTTTATACTTTGGGACATGTATATAAAGCTAATTCAAAAACCACACAAGCAGTCATTGAATGAATGAATGAATGAATGAATGAAAAGTATTAATTGCTTATAATCTGCAAAGCACTGAATCAAGCAGTACCAAGGATAAAAAAACAGAAAAGCAGAGTTTCTGTTCTCAAGGGGTTCATGGAGAGGACAACACTCAGGAAGTTTCAGCTTCAAGCTAGATGGTATCCTAGGGTCCTTAGTATATAGTGACAAAGCAGATGATAAGAAGATTCTTTAATTTCATTTCCACTGATAAAACTATATCTATTTCTGTGGTTAAAGCATATGTCAATGCCAAAGACTTGGGTGGCAAGAACCTTCTCTTCTGTATTTTTATGAGTTGTAGCTGTCAGGAAAGCAGAGACTATGGCCCCTACCTATTGGTGGCAGTTGATCAGTGGTTGGAGCTAGTAGTCACCGTAGCAGCAGTAGTTTGACTTGCCTGGCACATATTGCTTCCAGGCTGTTCCTCAGGATGTTTTGCTACTTCAGCTAGCCTGCCTGTGGATGGCAGTTGATCAGCAATTGGTGGGGAGGGCTGACCCCTTTTCCACAGAGGTTGCTTCCTCAGATGATGGCTGTGGGGCCTGGGTGAGAAGTAGGACCTTTACTCTTGGGGCTGCTGTTATTCGTCAGGTTCTTAGGCTTACCTGTCCTTCAGTCAGCAGCTGGTGCTTGTGGTAGTAAGGATGCTGGCTCCTTCTCCACAGAGGTTACTCCCTTTTGAGGCTATCTGTGGATTTGGGGCTAAATGCTGGGTAATGATCTGGGGAACATTACTACTGTCAGTGTTCTTGGGTTCAGGGTCCGAGGTTATCTCCATTAGGCTCTGAAGGGAAGGAGATGGTTGAAGTGGTGGTAGTAGTTTGAGTTGCCTTGAAAAATGCTGCCTCTTCAAAGTTTGTTTTCTTTCTATTCTAAACTCTATCTCTAACAGTTAAGTGACATTTAGAAAGTCTTTTAACCTCTCTTGCCTCAGTTTTCTAATCTTTGAAATAAGGGAGTTGAACTTAGGAAATGTCCAACTCCAGATATGTCATCCTATTAACAGTAGAACTGCCTTCCAGAATAAATCCTCCCTCAATTATGATTTTGTTTTTCTGAGAAATGTGAAATTAAAAACAAAAACTCATAAAGGAAAGAAAATGCTGCCTCTTATCATTCTCTTGGGGTACCTTCCTGCCTCAGCTACCAATACCTTATTATTTATCTGGGGAGCTATCATCGTATGGTTGTGACCCAGCTCTCAGAACAACTTCGTACTTTTTTTTTCTTTTTTGGTGAATGAATCAAATTATAGGCTCCAGATCATAATCATTAATTTTGAAGACGTAGTTGGGAGGGCTGACTCATGGCCTGAGAAAAGTGACAAATTAGAGATACAGTCATAAAACTCATGACCATATTTCATTGGAATAAATCAAGAAGTAGCACAGTCTTTCTGTGTTTGTACATGCATGGTAAAACAAAAAACTGAAGCTGCTCAGAAAAATCAAGGGAAAGTTTTACCTCAATTATCAATATATCTCAAAAAAAGTTGCGTTTTATTTTGTTTTGTTTTTTGGCTGATTGATCTCAAACCACATATCAATGTGTCAGGCATTGTCAATAAGCATTTATTAAGCACCTACTCCATGTGAGTAGCTAGGTGGCATAGCATAGAAAGCACTGGATCATGAATCAGGAAGACTCATTTTTATGAGTTCAAATATGGCCTCGGATGCTTACTAGCTGTGGGACCCTGGGCAAGTCACTTAATCCTGGTTGCCTCAGTTTCCTCATCTGTAAAATGAACTGATGAAGGAAATGGCAAACCAATCCAGTATCTTTGCCAAGAAAGTAGGGTCCCAAAGACTCAGACATGACTGAAATCACTGAGCAACAACCATATGCCAGGCACTATGTTAAGTGTAGATCGCCGCTTCGTTTTAGAACACAAGTAGAGTAAGAGGAAGGAGAAGAAACCTCACGGCTACAAGAAATGAAACTAGCTAGACACAATACAGGAAAGGGGTGGGAGAGGGAAGGAAAAGAAGTCACAACAGACTACAAATGTGGAATGAATTACTGCAATTTTTACATATCCTGACGTACTAATAGAAAGATAAACACACGAACAAGAATAATGTACTATTAGAATATAGCTCAACTTAGATGTAGAATCCACAGTGCAGAAAGAATAGAGAGGAGCAAGAAAGGGGCCAAGATGGATAATGAGACCTAAGA